>CM064541.1:21738152-22024761 GCA_032716605.1 Paralithodes platypus
ATTATGTACGGTAATTACCTGCGCGAACATTTACACCTGCGGATATTATGTACGGTAATTACCTGCGCGAACATTTACACCTGCGGATATTATGTACGGTAATTAAAAACCTGGAAACCCACCCTGGGAAAACCATTATTCTCGTCCGGCAGCTTTATTCACTCGTTGGGCTTTTACCTTCAGTTTTACGAGGTGTTATTACGCTCGTTTGTATTATGTAACATGGAACAAGTGGAGGGCTGTAATACTAGATAAGGGTTACATGGAGGTGAATGTCTGCTATCAACTCGGGGTATATGTAGAGCCAGAATTATGTTACTCACTTTATTACTCTGTGGCGCCCACCCTGACCTTTAGTATTCCTTTCGTTTTTCTGGTCCGCTTTCTCCCTCGTGTTAAGCCCCATTTGTTTTAGATTATAAGACGTTCGGCCTATTAGTTTGGCGATTTTAACACCTTTCGCCCCTTTTCGTTATCAATTTTAAGACCTCTAGTGCCATTTAGGTATCGATTGTTTCCTAGCGAGCGAAAGCGAGCCTGAAATTTTAAGAGGATCTGGCCTTCGACATTTTCAACCGAAAAATTTACAAATTTATCCTGAAGGGGGGCTTAGTTTTTTTCTTCTAAGCTTGATTGAGGTCTAGCGAGGAAAGTAAGAAAAAAAGGAATACATGATTTAATAGACCAAAAAACAGCCCATATCCCCTTAACCTGTGGAGCCCCGGCTAGTTTTGTAATGTTTGCGCACCAGAACCCGGCCGGTTTTCAAAAAATGGTTTTATTCCAGAAACAATAGCGAAGGGGTTAGGAATGAAGGAAAAACCACGAAAAACTGCTCAAAAAGCTTAAAAAATGGTCCTACAGAGCCCCCGAAAATGGGTTTTACAAGAGTAAAAAATTGAAGGCAACTATCCCAAAAAAACAGGTTATTGAGCGCTCGCGCGCACGCACGTGGACTTTGAGAGTTTTCAACCATCGGCACGGTTGCGTGGGATACGTACACAGTTCCCATACAAATCTGAGCCCTCTTGAGTGGCTACACCTGAGGTTACGGTCGGCGCAATTAGGGTGACGCGTCAGGCGCGTCTCTGGGGCTGTGCGTTACATACATCGCCGACGCGTCAGACGCGTCGCTGGGGCTGTACGGGTTAAATGAGTAGAATCATTATGATAATCAAGTCTGTAGATGGACTAAACTGGTTGCAAACTTGTAGGACTGATTAAAGGCATAATAGGTGTAAGCAATCATAATGACGAATACAATCATCAAAAATACTCATCCACAACAAGAATTCCAACAAGAACAGCAATGACAACAACAATAACAATAATCCCAAATACTACGAACATTTACAACCAGAGAAGTCCGGATGCCTGTACAGTATAATATCTTATAATGTCCAGATATTATCATGGTAATATTCACAGTAATGTATATTACGATTATCAGCAAGCTGATGCTATGAGTATTATTTATCAGTTATTAGTAACACCCTGTTCTTAACATTAATCATCCATTACAAACCCCAATGTACTTGAATAAACACATGAAAGCATAATGGTCCTCCTGGGATTCCAACTCGGGACACCACACCCAGAACATAAGCACCTAAACCATTACACCACCAACACAGTTTACAGCATTTACATGTAGTTAGCCATCGGTGGTATATAATTTAGAATGTAACAATATCTATAGTCTGTTGTATTCCAGCTGACGGTAAATTTCCATGTATCTGTTTTGATTATGCAGTTTTGTAGCGATTTGGTAGCGAAATATGTTGTTAATTATGAAAACTTGACATTAATACACGGTAGACTCATATTCTTCCCTTAAGTATCGAAGTATCAGTTGATTAGGGATTCAGCTGATACCAAACCGAATATAATAATATAATCTGTGCCATAAATATCTACGTATAAAACAGGACGACAAATGTAAGACTTTCAATGGATATAGTCGTCTCTACGAAACCGCTTGGTCGGTTTTAGTTGACCTTTAAATATTGTCTAGTTCCCGTTAATACCTCCCTGACATCTTTATCTCTCACCCTTCAGAACTTCCAACAAATCTTGTTAATCCCTCAGTAATTCCTCACGAGCGAGCGCTTTTTCCGGCAATTTTCGATGAGCAAGTTTTTTCTTGTAATATTTTGAAGCTCTTCCACACTGGCATCGGAAACTAGACTGAAGGTAGATTATGCTAGGTGGCTGGTTTACAATAAGACTTAAATTTTGATGATCCCAAGACTACAATTGACTGTAAATATTGACTGATAAATCGCTCGTGTGACACCAGCTTAATAAGGGCAGGCAGTTGTTTTTTCGAGTGCTCCTCCTCCCTCATGTTTAGCCCTATTAGTTATGAGATGTCAAGACATTGGCCCAATAGTTTGGCAATTTTCAGACCTTTTGCCCCATTTCTTTGCCAATATTAAGACCTTTCGTGCCATTTTGGTATCGATTTTTGTCCTGGCGAGCGAGCCTGTATTTGAAGAGGAATCGGCCTTCGGCCGGGATATTTTTCTACCGAAAAATGTAAAAAAAATATATTGTGGGTGTTTTTTTAAAGTTTGATAGAGGTTCAAACTAAACTCTCTTCTTAAACCACTGAGCCGAAGAAGTAAATTATGCCACACAATACCGCCTGGGCTCCCTTAACTCTCCCCTCCCTCACTAGGTCATAAGACACTACACAGTAAATTATGCCACACAATACCGTCTGGGCTCCCTTAACTCTCCCCTCCCTCACTAGGTCATAAGACACTACACAGTAAATTATGCCACACAATACCGTCTGGGATCCCTTAACTCTCCCCTCCCTCACTAGGTAATAACACACTACACAGTAAATTATGCCACACAATACCGTCTGGGCTCCCTTAACTCTCCCCTCCCTCACTAGGTCATAAGACACTACACAGTAAATTATGCCACACAATACCGTCTGGGCTCCCTTAACTCTCCCCTCCCTCACTAGGTCATAACACACTACACAGTAAATTATGCCACACAATACCGTCTGGGCTCCCTTAACTCTCCCCTCCCTCACTAGGTCATAAGACACTACACAGTAAATTATGCCACACAATACCGTCTGGGCTCCCTTAACTCTCCCCTCCCTCACTAGGTAATATACACACTACACAGCTCTACATTTAGGAGGCTCCCACAGTCACATTACAATTGTCCATTAACATTATCTGGGCAGGAGGCTAGGAATCCTCCTCCCTTGTATAATTCTCCTACTTGGCGAGACAGAATTGGGCGAGAGAACGCGAAAGTGGTCCCGGACCCTGAAAATAGTAACTTTAAATGTTGTTTCTGTTCGCGCTCTGTCTCGTATCGGCCACCCCCAGCAATGTGGTGTGCGCCTGAGTATATATATACATTATCTAGTACCGTAGCTTCTTATTGACATTTGTATAGGAATTCAGTCAATATTAATCATCTACTTTCAATTTAGTTGATGATGTCAATGCATAACGTTATTGATAGGAAGATATGGACAAAATAGCTTCTATGTCTCCGCTTAAGGGGGTAGTACTCGCTTTTTCTTCCTCATATTAAAGCCTTTCGTGCCTTTTAGGTGTCCATTTTTTCCTGGCGAGCGGTATCGAGCCTCTAATTTTAGAAGGAACCGGCCTTTGGCCGGTACATTTTTCTACCGAAAAATGTACACATTTATCTTGAAATGGGGTCTACGGGGTGTTTTTCTAAGCTTGATAGAGGTCTAGCGAGGAAACTAAATAATACATAAATAAATCGATATATAGACCAAAAACCAAGTACTACCCCCTTAAGTCATCATCTATTACATCCTGGGCAGCAATCTGCAGTTCCATCATATTACAAAGGTTCACTCCAAGCCAGTGGGATAAAAAGTGTCTCGAAAATCTCCACTAGTACAATAAAGCCTTAACACCTTCACCACCAAGACGCAATGTACAGTACATCATATTTCTGGTTACCATCAGCCGATTTTCTATCGTTTATACTCTACTTATATGACTCAAATGGGTAAATATGATATCAATAAACCCTCTTAGTAATATAACTCCTTCTTAAATTGAATAAGGTCATCAAATACTAGTCAGAATCAAAGGTGTTACGACCGGGGCTACGAATAAAACAAGGGCACTAAATGATTGGACTAGTAATATGGCACTATGCAACAACGGTACGCTTGATCCAAACCCTCGAACTTATATGCCGGCGAACAAAAACACCTATACCTTCCAAAGTTAATCTGCGATAACGGGGTATCCTTAACTGGGCATCAATGTACTCTACTTCAGGCTAACCAACACTGGTATAGCCTGATAACAAACAAGATGCAAGTTACGTTAAAATGCATAAAAGGGAAGCTATGGCAAGATCAATTAAATCACTGCAATATTTAATACAATAAAAAGATGCTTCAATACAGTTACTCTAAACAACAATAAACTCTTCACTCCTATCTGAAAGAAAGTGAAGTATAGTCCTACAGCATAGACCTGGAAACTTCTGAAGAAAGTCTGATGCTCATAAGATGCTCGTATCTTAAATTATATAAAGGCAGGAGGTAGGACACCATACGTGTAGACTGAATACACTAAAAGATAGGACATATAATGTTAACTGACACGGGAATACTATAAATGCGCAACGGCAGTAATGCTCGACACTAAAAAATACTTCCTCATCAACGAAACAGTCTGCTATGGTTGTGCAACTCAACAACAACCTAGACTCATAAATGCTGTGAATAATAATGCATACATATCAAAGAGCTTATATTAAATACTAATAAGTGTCTACTCAATTAATAATGTCTAGCTGGAATACTCTAGGTAAGGAACTGTGGTTGAGCAAGACAGGCTCGTAGCCTAGTGATGTCCTTAAGACTGCATCCTTTACGTTACGTTAATTGACTGGGGTGCTCTCTTGATAGATCCAGATCACAAATATCTGGTTCTATCCTGGCGACCTTCAAAAGATAAGCAAAGAGGCAGCAAAGTGTGGAACTGGAACAGGCCAACGCCCTCAGTCAACACAATGCTGCACTCGTAAAGAACGCAAGCGAAAAGACAATACAGGCTACCACAGTACCGGTCGAAGTCGTGTAGGTATAAGTAAACCATACACACATCGGTGACGACGACTACAGTTACCTTATCCCAGTCTAGCATTAAATCAAACAGCAGACCACTAAATCAATAATGGAGACACACACCGAGTTCTTAACCTCTACTAACTAAGAACCCTCAAACATATTCTAAGTACATGTAAATATCTCGGAGGACGGCGCATGCAATACAATGGGCCGGCTATGGAAACCGTATGCAGAACCCAAGGGGATAAGTAATTGAATAAAGGTGAGGAGCAATGGAAAAGAAGAAGGTCAGAGAGAGAGATAGTGGTAAAGGGGGTGATCGGGAGAGAGTATGCAAAGGGATGTTAGAAGCATGCACGCCAAGCCTGTCCTGAGGAGGGTAGCTCCTCGGGACCCTCAGGATCCCACAAAGGGATGGTGGTCGGCCAATCACAGGCCTATACGTCACAAGGCAGAAGGCCTCCATGACGCGCCAAGAACCACCAGCCAATCAGAGGCGAGACAAAGCCCGTGCGGGCGGGAAAAACTCCTCCGGGAGGGAGGAGGGAGGAGGGAAGCAACACTCGCTACCCCCACGCTGCCCGCTCGCTCTCTCTCTCTCAACTTCACTACAATGCATCTTATATTCTACTCATGATATAAAATACTTCCCGTTGTCACAGACGAAAATAAAGACCACCACTGGACTGTCTGTAACAATGCAAGTACTATGAAAGAAAGAACAACATTCTCTGATAACTGTAGCCCATTTCACTGCCCTGGCGAGGGCTAGTGGCTAATGGGAGGCGATTCTGCCAACGCTGGTAGGTGTCGCACCCCGCCCAAGATATGGGACACTCAACATTAGGCGAGCACCATATCTGACAAGGCAGAATGCCGACAAGACCCACCACAACCAGCCACTCCACCAGAAATGAAATGCAAAGCTCAATCAAAAATAAAACCAAATTTTAGCATAAATAAAATCTTATAACCCCTCCCAAACATAATAGTATAATTTTAGCCTGCTATGCTCCCAGAGCGAGCTTCACAGAGCCCAGCCTACTAAGTGAAAGACAGGTTCAACTTAAGGACTTTAGCTATAACATTGGCAACTTACAATTAACTATCAAAAAGAAAGAGTTTTTATGTGATATTTTGATTTAATTTTAATGTTGTTTTTGACGGCTGCTCTACAGGCGCAAGCCTGATTTTTTCTCCACTCAAACCCGCACACCTGTGGTGATCTACGCCGGATCCTCCACCCTCGACAAACAGTCTGCAATCACATTCTCACAACCGGCAATATGGCGAATGTCTAGATTGCATTCTTGCAACATGAGTGACCAACGTGTCAGCCTCATATTCCGGTTGTGGAATTGGTTCAGAAATTTAAGAGGGTGGTGGTCGGTGTAAATCACCACGACTGGCCCGTAGGCAGGTACATATACTTCAAAGTGCCTGAGCGCCAACACTATTGCCAGCAGTTCTTTCTCTACCACAGAGTAGTTTTTCTGAGCGGAATTAAACTTCTTGGAAAAGAAACTGACTGGATGCTCCAAACCTTCCTCGTCTGTCTGCATTAAGACGGCACCAGCCCCTACACCGCTAGCATCCGTTGCCAGCTGGAATGGTCTTTCAAAGTCAGGGGCCCTGAGGATTGGGTGAGTGCATAGTAGGTGCTTGACCAGCGAAAAAGCCCTTTCACACTCGGGTGCCCACTTGAACTTTTTGTCTTTTGCTAGTAAATCTGTCAGAGGAGCTAACACAGTAGAATAACCCCGAATGAAGCGGCGATAGTAATCGATCATGCCTAAAAATCTCATGATCTGCCGCTTAGTGGACGGCCTGGGGAACTGGTTAATAGCCTGTATCTTGTTTTGGGGGGGCACACCTGGCCTAATCCGACCACAAACCCAAGATATTGCACAGTTGCCCGGACAAAGTCGCACTTGCCCAGATTAACCACCAAGCTGGCCTCACTAAGCTTCCGAAACAAGGCTTCTATGTGCTCACAGTGACTCTCAAAGTTGTCATCGTATATTATAACGTCATCTAGGTAGACAGTGCAGTTAGGGATGTCAGCTACTAACTCATTCATAAGACTCTGGAAGGTTGCTGGGGCATTTTTAAGACCATACGGCATCACATTGCAACGGTAGGTGTTCCCATCAACCACAAACCCGCATACCCCCTTTGCCCGCTCAGACAAGGGCACCTGCCAGTAGCCTTTCACTAGGTCTAACTTAGTTAGAAACTGTGCCTTACCAATCTTGTCTACGCTATCGTCAACACGGAGAAGGGGATAAGCATTGGTGGGAGTCAACTCGTTCAATCTCCGAAAGTCAATGCAGAAGCGAACCTTCCCGTCAGGCTTGGGCTGCAGAGTGACAGGAGATGTCCACCTAACTGACCCCTTCTCAATCAACCCCCGTTCTAACATATACTCTAACTCCGCTCTGAGGGCTGGGAGTTTAATAGGTGGAATTCTGTAGGGTACTGATTTAAAGGGGGGGTGATCTCCCACGTCTACGTCATGCACCACCCAAGTTGTGAGGCCTGGATGCTCTGCGAACACAGTGGGGTATGAATCAAACAGGCGCTGCACGGCTACACGCTGTTGCTCAGGCAGGTGCACTAGAGCCTCGTCAGCCACCTGTCTGGAGTTCCCTGCCCACTGGTCTGCAGAGACATGACACTCCCAGTTATCTTCCACCTGAGCTTCACTGTCCCTCACTCCTTCTCCTCCATGACCGCTGCAGGTCAACACCGGGGCAGCGAGAGGCTCAGGGGGTCGCCTCACAAACTCCTTTACCAGATTCACATGGCATAGCTGGTTCTTCTTACGCCTATCTGGAGTAGCCACAAGATAGTCTAGGTCAGAGATCTTTTTCACCACCTTATAAGGACCGGCGTACTTGGCAGACAAAGGATGACCTGGCAGAGGTAACAGAATCAACACCTCTTGCCCCACCTTAAACTCCCGGAGTTTCGCCTTCTCATCGTACCTGTCTTTCATAAGTGCTTGCGACCCTACCAAATTCCTACCTGCCAACTCTAGACTTCTAAACATTCTTTCACGGCTCTCGAGGACGTACTTTAACATGGAACATGGTTTTGCTGTGCCCTCCCAAATTTCCCTTACCATGTTGAGGGGGCCTCTGACCTGATGTCCAAAGACGAGCTCATTGGGACTAAACCCTAGGCTTTCACCAGGTACCTCCCGAGCAGCGAATAATACATAGGGCAACCCAAGATCCCAATCTTTACCATTCTCAGCACAATAACACCGCAGCATGCTCTTGAGAGTCGAGTGCCACCTCTCCAACACCCCCTGACTCTCTGGGTGGTAGGCTGAAGAGACAACGGTACTAACACCGTGCTGCTGCATGGTCTGTTTAACCCGGGAGCTGCGGGGAGACTCTTAAGAGTTCCCCCGGCGCACTGCGGGGAGACTCTTAAGAGTCAGAGAAAAAAAAAATCAACTTTTGACATCGAAAAAAAAAAAATTTATATTTTTTTTTTTTATTTTTTTTTTTTTTTTTGGCCCCTGGGCCATGCAAAATCTCAGTCCTCTACCTCCCCTCCTTCCCCACTTTCCTCCTCTCCTTCAGTTATCACCTATTTTCCCTGTTATTCCCTTATTCTGAGGTATATTTTCGTGCTAAATCCGATTGGAGGGTGTGGTCTCACTGATGCAAGCGAGTGCAAGAGAGAGAGAGTATCGACTGTGTCTCAGTGGCCTTGGGGGAAATTGGCGGGAAAGCAGATTGCCTCACCCATACATTATACAACTCGCGGGCTATATCTCCGATTTTGACCATCCAAACGCTGTTTTCACTCGTTTTATTGTTGTTTCAGGTTAATACCTTTATAATCAACCCATAATAGGCGCATATGGATAAGTATTAATGCTATTAATGGCACAATGAATATTTTAGTGACGGAAACACCTCAAATACGTCAGCACAGGGGGACGTTTCCAATTACCCCCATGCGCACTTCAGAGGTTAAAAAGGTTAGAAGTAAAGTTGGATCCCTGGTCCGACTGCAATTCCTGCGGGTACCCGTACATAGAGCAGTACAATAGCAAGTTACGAACAACAGTCTTAGCAGTACCATTTCGCATGGGGTATGCATCCGGATAACGAGTGGCAACATCCATAATGGTGAGGAGGTACTTGTTGCCTGCACTAGTAGGGGGTAGAGGGCCAACCATGTCGATTATAACCTTACTGAATGGTGGCCCAATAACAGGAATAGGGTGTAACGGAGCCTTGGGAATACACTGGTTTGGTTTACCTACTGTCTGACAGGTACTGCACATGGCCACCCATGACGGAACATGTGCCTTCATCCCTGGCCACCAAAACAATTTCGCCAATGCTGCTACCGTCTTACGTACACCCAAATGCCCTGCCAACGGTACGTCATGTGCCAACCTCAGTAAGCTATCCCGGCACACACGAGGCACTACGATCTGGTCAACCACTCTCGACCCCCCCTCCCAACTCCGTCTGGGATCTAGAAAATGCCTGTACAAAGTACCCCCTACACGAAAGAAGTCCCCCGGCTTTGCATCCCCGTCCTCCTCCAGTTCGATTGCACCGTTACTGCACTTCTGAAGCTCAGGATCACCCAACTGCAGCCGACAGATATCCGAAGGAGCCAATTTATCGAGATGCTCCCGGAGCAACTTATGGCCTCCCCCGGTACTAGGCTGTTCGACGCTATCGTGCTTTTGCGAGTAACAGTGCTGTCTCGGAGTTTCCACACGCCCTTCCTCCTCAACAAGTGTGGCAGGTTCTGGGGCCACTCCGGACCTTAACATAGGTGCTAATACTGAGTCGCCAAGGAGAGCCGCTGGTTCAAAACTCTCAAAACTTTTCCCAACTTTAGCCTTCTCTTTTCGACCGTTCCTCCGCTGGTCTAGAGACTGAGGAATAGGCTGTGACACTTTGGATGCACGAGAACGGGTGACAACACACGCCATCTGCTTTAGTTGACACCTCTCGACCAACTCCTGCCCCTCCCTACTCACATCGGCCGCCCTCTCGGCAACGACTAAGGGTGGAACTTCAGAAGTAGGCACCGCAAAGTCATTGCCAAGAAGAAGGTCGACGCCCTCTACTGGCAGTTTCTCCACGATTCCGGCATCCAACTCTCGTGTCACACCTTCTACCTCCAGCTCCACTTGGACCAACGGGTATGACCGTGTAGCATTGATACCCTGCACCACAACTACCCGTGCTGCGTTTATAGGTTTGCCTGTAAAGTTTTTCATCAATGTCTGGGAAGCACCCGTATCACGGCCTCTGACCGTTTACCCCGGGCAAACGCAGACGACTTCAAAGACACTCCAATGTTGCGAGCCAAAGACACGACTGCTGTAGGTAGCTTGCTAGGACAGGATCGTGCAAAATACCCTTTTTTGTGACAATGAAAACACTCTATCTCCCCCTTGGGCTTCCCTTGAGGTGGGGAAGGGCCCGGACCCTTCTTAAATGGGACGGTATTAGGTTTATGGTTAGACTTAATATCATTGCTCTTGTTTTTATTGTTATATGGTGTATCACTGACTTGGGGGGGTGGTGTGTTGCGCCCCTTGTTACCTGCATCGTTCCATTGTGCAGACCCGCACCCACGAATCAGCGATAGCCTAAGGTCAGCTATCTCAGCTGCCTCCTGTAGAGTTTTAGGGTTTTTCTCTTTGAGGTTCAAAGTCAGGTCGCCGCCTGTGCACTTAAAGAACTGCTCGAGAAGTATCAACTGTTTTATCTCATCAAACGTCGTTGCCTTCTCCGATCTCTGCCAATTCCCAAAAGCGTCAGACAGTTCCCGGGCATGTTCAAGAAAGGTGCACTCACGACCCTTCGTAACACCCCGGAACTTCAACCTATAAGTCTCTGGTTGTAACTTGTACGCCCGCAGATCAGTTTCCTTCAGTACCTCATAATCGACGCAAGACTCCAAGGGCAACGCATCATATGCCTTGAGTCCTTTGCCAACAAACCTAGAGGAAACAAGGGCTGCCCACTTAACCTCGGGCCATTGGTGCTCCCGGCACTTCTTCTCAAAACGCAGGAAAAACTCGGTGACACCCGACTCGTCGAATACAGGGACTAACTTAAGAAGGTGCGATAAAGACTGATCAAGACCTCGAATCCCAGCACCGAGACGCTGCCCTGTCGACTCCACCCGAGACTTCTCAAGATCTCTGTCTGCACAGTACTTCGTAACTCAACCTGAAGCTCAGCCTCACGTATGGCCTTTCTCTCCTCAGCCTGAATCCTAGCCATCTCAATCTCAGATTCATGCTTTCGTTGCTGAATCTTAGCCATCTCAAGCTGGAAGAGCATATCTGCAGTTAACCCTTGAGGAGGGGGAGATGCAACAATTGGAGACCCACACAGTGACCAATCACGCTGCCAGTGACTATCGGCCTGCGGGAACGTACCCGGTTCCGGAGCCCGATGGGGCGCCATGGTAGGAGTCGAGTGGAATGGGGGCTGGGCCGAAGGTGCCCCAGCTCCCGCTCTACCCGAAGCCCCACGCACCCCGCCGAGCACCCAGGCCACCAGGTCACCTCTCGACATGCTGCTAATGCCCACATGCCCCATGACCGTGGCCAAATATTGGAGACCATACCGATCAATCCCCGACACCCGGTCAACAGTAATAGGTATCTCCAGAAACTTCCTTGTATCCTCCTCACTAGTTATTACTCTAATACCTTCTAACAAACCCCGCTGCTGCACCTCAGAGTCTGCTTCCCGTACTGTGTCCTCACTGTACATTGATCCGTCGTTCGACATAGTGTCCACCGAAAATTCTCAACGTTTATAAAAAAAAAAAAAGTACCTAAACTCTCATGTAGCACTATTCACTCAAAAATATAAAATGCTCGAAGACAACTCAAGTGCTATAGTACGTTGCCAAAAAAAAATCCATGTGTCCAAAATATTCCTCAAAAAACAAATGTCCAACAATCCTGCAATTCTTCCTTAGATTCCAGGCAAGGGCACTATTTGTTATTACTGCAATAATCAACAACTGGATCCTGGTTTATACTAAAATAAGATACTTGGTAAGGTCGCCATTTGTTACGACCGGGGCTACAGATAAAACAAGGGCACTTAATGATTGGACTAGTAATATGGCACTATGCAACAACGGTACGCTAGATCCAAACCCTCGAACTTATATGACGGCGAACAAAAACACCTATACCCTCCAAAGTTAATCTGCGATAACGGGGTATCCTTAACTGGTCATAAATGTACTCTACTTCAGGCTAACCCACACTGGTAGAGCCTGATAACAAACAAGATGCAAGTTACGTTAAAATGCATAAAAGGGAAGCTATGGAAAGATCAATTAAATCACTGCAAGATTTAATACAATAAAAAGATGCTTCAATACAGTTACTCTAAACAACAATAAACTCTTCACTCCTATCTGAAAGAAATTGAAGTATAGTCCTACAGCATAGACCTGGAAACTTCTGAAGAAAATCTGATGCTCATAAGATGATCGTATTTTAAATTATATAAAGGCAGGAGGCAGGACACCATACGTGTAGACTGAATACACTAAAAGATAGGACATATAATGTTAATGACACGGGAATACTATAAATGCGCAACGGCAGTAATGCTCGACACGAAAAGAAATACTTCCTCATCAACGAAACAGTCTGCTATGGTTGTGCAACTCAACAACAACCTAGACTCATAAATGCTGTGAATAATAATGCGAACATATCAAAGAGCTTATATTAAATACTAATAAGTGTCTACTCAATTAATAATGTCTAGCTGGAATACTCTAGGTAAGGAACTGTGGTTGAGCAAGACAGGCTCGTAGCCTAGTGATGTCCTTAAGACTGCATCCTTTACGTTACGTTAATTGACTGGGTGCTCTCTTGATAGATCCAGATCACAAGTATCTGGTTCTATCCTGGCGACCCTCAAAAGATAAGTAAAGAGGCAGCAAAGTGTGGAACTGGAACATGCCAACGCCCTCAGTCAACACAATGCTGCACTCGTAAAGAACGCAAGCGAAAAGACAATACAGGCTACCACAGTACCGGTCGAAGTCGTGTAGGTATAAGCAAACCATACACACATCGGTGACGACGACTACAGTTACCTTATCCCAGTCTAGCATTAAATCAAAGAGCAGACCACTAAATCAATAATGGAGACACACACCGAGTTCTTAACCTCTACTAACTAAGAACCCTCAAACATATTCTAAGTACATGTAAATATCTCAGAGGACGGCGCATGCAATACAATGGGCCGGCTATGGAAACCGTATGCAGAACCCAAGGGGATAAGTAATTGAATAAAGGTGAGGAGCATTGGAAAAGAAGAAGGTCAGAGAGAGAGATAGTGGTAAAGGGGGTGATCGGGAGAGAGTATGCAAAGGGATGTTAGAAGCATGCACGCCAAGCCTGTCCTGAGGAGGGTAGCTCCTCGGGACCCCCAGGATACCACAATGGGATGGTGGTCGGTCAATCACAGGCCTATACGTCACAAGGCAGCAGGCCTCCATGACGCGCCAAGAACCACCAGCCAATCAGAGGCGAGACAAAGCCCGCGCGGGCGGGAAAAGATCCTCCGGGAGGGAGGAGGGAAGCAACACTCACTACCCCCACGCTGCTCGCTCGCTCTCTCTCTCTCAACTTCACGACAATGCATCTTATATTGTACTCATGATATAAAATACTTCCCGTTGTCACAGACAAAAATAAAGACCACCACTGGACTGTCTGTATCAATGCAAGTACTATTAAAGAAAGAACAACATTCTCTGATAACTGTAGCCCATTTCACTGCCCTGGCGAGCGCTAGTGGCTAACGGGAGGCGATTCTGCCAACGCTGGTAGGCGTCACAAAGGTAAAAAAGGGTCATGGTGCTCAAGGGGTTAATATAATATGATATCAATAAACCCTCTTAGTAATATAACTCCTTCTTAAATTGAATAAGGTCATCAAATACTAGCCAGAAGCAAAGGTAAAAAAGGGTCATGGTGCTCAAGGGGTTAATATAATTAATTATGGGTAGCTTTAGGGGGAGATTTCCACTTGAGGGATTTTTTTCTGGACCCCTTTCTCCCTAATGTTTAGCCCCATTGCTTTTGATATTTTAAGACGTTCGCCCCATAATTAAGAGCTTCACCCCATTTCTGTCAATTTTAAGACCTTTCATGCAATTTAGGTGTCAATTTTTCCTGGCGAGCGATAGTGAGCCTGTAATTTAAGAGGAAGCGGCCTTTGGCCGGGACATTTTTCTACCGAAAAATGTACACATTTATCTTGAAAGGGGGCCTAGAGGGTGTAATTTTAAGCTTGATGGAGGTCTAGGGAGCTAACTAAAAACCTCCCCTTAAACAACTCCACGAAGCTTAGGTTGGGCCTCTTATAGTGAAGTGATTAAGTGTGATAGTGATTTTTTCTGGTCCACCTTCTTCTTCATGCTTAGCCCCATTAGTTTTCAGATTTTAAGACGTTCGCCCCATTAGTTTGTCGATTTTAAAACCTTTTGTCCCATTTCCATATTAATATCAAGACCTTTCGTGCCATGTAGTGTCGAGTTTTTTCCTGGCGAGCGAAAGCGACCCTGTAATTTAAAAAGGAATCGGCTTTTGGCTGGGACATTTTTCTATCGAAAAATGTACAGATTGAAGGAGGTTATTTTTATTTGTATCGTCTAAATATGCTAAAGTATAACTAAAAGAACGTCGCCGGTACAGAAAGGGTTAAGGGGATATTTTAAGCTTGTAAGCTCCATCAAGCTTAAAATTACACCCACTTGAGCCCCTTTCAAGATGAATGTGTAAATTTTTCGATAGAAAAATGTCCCGGCCGAAGGCCAGTTCCTCTTAAATTACAGGCTTGCTATCGCTCACAAGGAAAAAATCGACACTTAAATGGCACGAAAGGTCTTAAAATTGACAGAAATGAGGCGAAAGATTTAAAATCTTCAAACTAATAGGGCGAACGTATTAAAATCTCAAAAGCAATGGGGCTAAACATGAGGAAGAAGGGGGACCAGAAAATAGCCCCGTGTCTAGTTAGTTGTCCAGTAATGAGAATCTCCCCATTACCAGGCGGGTAGTGGGACCGGGGCCCAAATAATTAAGGGACTAGGGAACTGTCTTAATATTATTGATATAAATTATATTAACATTATTACACATACCAACACCAGCAACAATGAATAACAATTACACAATCAATAAGGAAGACAATTACATTATTATTCAGTATAACTTCACCACCAATATTTAACATCTATCTATCAATATCATCTATACCATTCATATCTAATACTGTAACAAGTCAATGTACTAATGCAATATTAAGAAAACCAATTTGAAATACACTAATTCCAATATTCTATGCAACATCCAATACAATTCAACTACTCCACTTTTATTCAACACAATTTTCCTACCAATAGTCAATTAACCCGTCCAGCCCCGGCTAGTTTTGTAATGTTTGTTCACCAGAACCCGGCCGGTTTTCAAAAAATGGTTTTATTCCAGAAACAATAGCGAATGGGTTAGGAATGAAGGAAAAACAACGAAAAACCGCTCAAAAAGCTTAAAGAATGGTCCTACAGAGCCCCCGAAAACGTATTTTACAAGAGTAAAAAATTTAAGGCAATTACCCCAAAAAACCAGGTTATTGCGCGCTCACGCGCACGCACGTGGACTTTGAGAGTTTTCAACCATCGGCACGGTTGCATGGGATACGTACACAGTTCCCATACAAATCTGAGCCCTCTTGAGTGACTACACCTGAAGTTACGGTCGGCGCAATTAGGGTGACGCGCTAGGCGCGTCTCTGGGGCTGTGCGTTACATACATCGCCGACGCGTCAGGCGCGTCGCTGGGGCTGTACGGGTTAACAAACAACAATAAAATACCAACTAAAATATTTAACACATCATCATCACCAGCAAAAGTATACTACAACACTACTACAATATATTCAATACAGTAACACCAATGTAACACCAACAATAATGCAGCGTAATAATACATCACCCTAACACCACCAACACCAACACAACACAATAACACTAATATACATCACTATAACACCACCAATATGCAAATCCAACACCACCATAATGCCAACAATATTTCCTGCTTCAACGCCATAACACCACCACCAATATACAACACCAATACCACCATAATACCACCAATATTCAATACACCAACACCAATACAACACAATAACAGAACCAATATTCAATAACAACAATATTAATATGATCGGGGAGCAGCAACCGTGTGTGAACTTACGATGTGTTTCATTGGTCGACCCACTTTTCGCCATCGAGCTACTTCGCATAAAAAAAGAAAAAATCCCCCCCCCCACCCTTATCCCTTCTGTATTCTAGCTATATTTAGACGATTTTTTGCAGTTTAAGAAAGATCTGTGGTAGTAAAATGGTTAAAGCTCGGTTCACACATGCACGAATTAACGTCACGTCCGTCCCCGACCAAGAAAATAGGCAGGACGGCATCAATCTGGAAGCCCCATGTTCCGTCCAACGTTCCAACGGTGTTTTGCCGCCGTTCTCATCCCGTTATATTCGTCGTCTAGACACCGCCAGGCTGCGCCTAGACGACAATTGCTCCCGTGTGTGTCCCCTGGGTGTCCCCGACATAACAAAATTTCTGGCAGTTGCCCCGACCTATACAGACCATTTTATGCATGCATAAAAAGGACGCCACCCAGGCACGGCGAATCAAGGGTTGGGGACGGACGGGACGTTAATTTGTGCATGTGTGAACCGAGCTTAAGTGATATAGTGTGAAGCCTATTAATGGACTGAACGAAATCGTCTAATAGAAGCCAGAATAAAGGTAATAATAATAATAATAATAATAATAATAATAATAGTTCTTAAAGCTAGCACATGCTAAGCCAGCTAAGGATAGCCCAATAAGGCCGATTAGGCATATTTCCATTGGGGTACTGTACTAATATCCCATCCCCTTGCTCATGAGGGACGGTAATGACTCAGTGCTTGTGAAAAATCTTTAATGCGCTGAGCGTGGGCGCGATGCTGGGCCTTCTGGGTGGAAATCCAAGTCGCTAGTCACTACACCAGCGAGAACAGCGCTGGTACAGAAGGGGTTAATGTGGGCAAGACCACACATTGAAGTTGAAAAACTTAATTTAAGTTTATCTTAGGTTAGGCGAAAGGATGGTTTAGGTAAATCTTAATTAGGCTTAAACTAAGGTAATCTATTATTAGGTTATGTGGTAGAGTATGTAATTGGTTTCGACAGGCTTAGGTTAAAGCCGGTATCACACGAGAGCTTTTATAGTCAATATTCGATGAACAAAACATTTCTGGCAACATTTCTAGTCTATTTTGCACTGGCTTCCGAAACTAGACTGATGATAGATGAATTTAAGCTTGGTTCACACATGCACGAATTAACTTGCCGTCCGTCCCCGACCCCTTAATTCGCCGTGCCTAGGCGGCGTCCTTTTCGTGCAGCATAAAATGGTCCGTGTGGGTCGGGGCAACTGCCAGAAAACGTGTTATGTCAGGGACACCCACAGGACATACACAGACACACACGGCTAGACGACGACTGCTTCCGTGTGTGTCCGTGTGTGTCCCATGGGTGTCCCGGCAAAAAAACGTTGGAATGGCCCTAGTGGCCATCGTGGCCACATGGGGCCTCCATATTGATGCCGTCCTGCCTATTTTCTTGGTCGGGGACGGACGTGACATTAATTCATGCATGTGTGAACCGAGCTTTAGGCAACCTCCTGTTGTTCTCAAAAACTGTGCTTCCGTGCTGACTCCCTGCCTAGGCAAACTCTTTCGTCTCTGTCTATCCTCTAACATCTTCCCTTCATGCTGGAAGTTTGCTCACATTCAACCTGTCCCAAAGAAGGGTGACCGCTCTCAACCCTCCAATTATCGTCCAATTGCTCTCATCTCATGTCTTTCTAAAGTTTTTGAAACTATTCTTGCTTCCAAATTTCTTAAGCATATCTCTTCTCATAATCTGCTCTCAGATCGCCAATATGGCTTCCTTAAGGGTCGCTCTACTGGTGATCTTCTTTCATATCTTACTAACTCTTGGTCATCCTCCTTTCGGGACTTCGGTGAGACTTTTTCTATTGCACTAGACATATCCAAGGCCTTCGATAGAGTCTGGCACAAATCTTTAATTTCTAAACTACCCTCCTTCGGTTTCTATTCTGTGCCTTTGTCCTTAATTTCCTTTACGGCCATTCCATAGCCGCGGTTGTGGACGACCATTGTTCACTTCCTCACCCTATAAACTCCGGTGTTCCTCAGGGCTCTGTCCTATCTCCTATTCTCTTTCTAATTTTTTTAAATTATCTCCTCATCTGTACCTCAATTCCCATCCATTCATACACAGACGACTCAACCTTTCACTTCTTCATTAGTTTTTCAGAACGCCCCAGCCAGCAATCCCTCAACGACAAACGTAATGAAGCCATAGAACTCTTAAATTCTGATCTAAATACCATCTCCAATTGGGGCAGAGAAAACCTTGTTACCTTTAATGCTTCCAAAACCCAATTTCTCCATCTATCTACCCGTAAGGAATTCCCAGCGGACTATCCCTTATTCTTCAACAATACAAAAATCAATCCTTCATCTTCTCTCAATATTCTTGGTGTCTCTTTTTCTTCTGCTCTCAGTTGGAAGGACCATATTACCAGTCTTGCTAAGGCAGCCTCCCAGAAGCTGGGTGTGCTCAACCGCCTTAGGGGGATCATTTCCCCTGCACAGCTTCTTGCTCTGTACAGGGGCATAGTGCATCCTTTATTGAGTATTGTTCACATGTGTGGGGAGGTTCCTCTCACACTGCTCTCCTAGACAAAGTTGAAAGGAAGGCCTTTCGTATCATTAACTCCCGTCCACTCACCAACTCTCTGCAATCTCTCTCTCTCCGCCGCAATGTTGCATCTCTCTCGCTATTCTATCGCTACTATAATAATCAGTGTTCCTCAGAGCTTTCCCAGTGTATACCACCTCCTTTACGTAGGGCACGTGGTACCTGACTTGCAACTCAATCCCACCCCTACTCTGTGCAACTCTCCAACCCGAGAGTGAAACGTTACTCTCAGTCTTTCTTCTTCTCAACAGCTGAGCTCTGGAACTCTCTCCCAGAATCAGTCTTTCCCTCTTCCTATGACTTAAATTG
The DNA here is from genome assembly GCA_032716605.1 of Paralithodes platypus. Taxonomy (NCBI): domain Eukaryota; kingdom Metazoa; phylum Arthropoda; class Malacostraca; order Decapoda; family Lithodidae; genus Paralithodes; species Paralithodes platypus. The sequence continues at coordinate 21,757,457 of CM064541.1, forward strand.
CTTCAAACTCTGTGTGTCCAGGCATTTTGGCTCGATCGTCCCTTGGTTTTGGCCCTGTCACTCTTTCAACTATGGGGGAGGCACTCGCTATAGGCAGTTCTGCCTTTTGCCTCCCTCAATCACATAGAAATTGTATATGTTGACCACGTAAGCTGCCAGACCAGTGTTAAGGATAAATATTAAGTGAAAAAGCGTTCGTGTGATACCGCCTTAACTTATTATTATGTTCTGGTCTATTATTTTTATATTTGAATCAAATTAAGTCAGCTAATCTTATCATAGGCAAATTGTAAGACTAGATTAGGTTAGTTCTGCTTAAATGTGGACGAATCGTCTCTGCTTAACAACAAAGTAACTATAACCGAAAATACAACATCCATTACGAAAATACAACATCCATTAAGGGGGCCCACTTTTTTTTTTCTCTCTGTGGGTTGTATCCACTCGGCCCCATTCAGCCTACTGTTTTAAGAGGTTTATCCCCATCCAGGTGTCGATTTTTTCCTGGCGAGCGGTAGCGAGCCATCATATTTAAAAACATGTTTTTGACAGCAGGCTAAATTTGTACATTTTTCGATAGAAACATGTCTCCGGCGAAGCTGGATACAATACAAATCGACACCTGGATGGGGATAAACGTTTTTAAATCTTAGGTTGAATGGGGCCAACTGGTTAAAAGCCAGAGAAAGAGAGAAAGGAGAGACAACAAAGCAGGTCACCCCTCTTACGAAAATACAACCTCTATTATAATACTACTTCGGGAGCCACACTCAACCTGTCTCTACCGTAGTGGGGGAGGGAGAGGGAGAGAGATTTACTGCTTATTGGAAAGATCTGCACGCAAACAGAATGCTTGCACTTTAATATTTACACTATTCGTTTTCCCGGGAGCGTGGAGGATGGGGGGATGAGATAAAGATGAGTGAGGGAGTGAATGGACAGGTGAATTTGATGTGATAGAAATATTATGTATCACTGATCGTATACATTTCGTGTATACAAACAAATTATCCGTTTTTGTTGTCAAATTTAAAACAACTCAAGCCAAAAATGTAAGCTAGTTAGTTAGTTAAAATAGGAATTCAGAGGCTATCAACCCTATTGTATTATTAAGTCAGCACACATAAAGTCAAGAAGAACGTCAGGACTGGAGCCCCTTCTCGGGAACTCCAGTCCCTTGATAACATGTAATTCTAACATAATTAATTTGTATTCATATATCGGTAACCTAATGGTAAAATATTTTAGTATAATACCAATTTGTGTTCACGTTTCAGAATAATAACAATGTGTTCATATATCTTAAATGGCTATACAATTGCCACACATTATTTATCAAATAAAACGGCGGGGGAATGGAATTCGCATACATTGAGAATGTAAATACGCGTTGGTAGGATTTATTTTCACAGGTCAGATGAGCGGATTGTGTAGAACCGAGTATTTATGCTGCTAAAGCCTCGAATCTACACTTTCCCAAAACAATGCAGTCTCAACTAAGTTAAATGTATGTAATCCCTCTTCAGGTTATATATATTGTATGTAATCCCTCTTCAGGTTATATATATTGTATGTAATCCCTCTTCATGTTATATATATTTTCCTGATAATTTTTGTATGTTATTCTCCTTTATCGTTGTTATACCGTTCTCCCTACAACACCACCATCACCACTGACCCAACAACACAACCACCACCACTATAGTCGGTTTATTCTCCTTTATCGTTGTTATACCATTCTCCCTACAACACCACCATCACCACTGACCCAACAACACAACCACCACCACTATAGTCGGTTTATTCTCCTTTATCGTTGTTATACCGTTCTCCCTACAACACCACCATCACCACTGACCCAACAACACAACCACCACCACTATAGTCGGTTTATTCTCCTTTATCGTTGTTATACCGTTCTCCCTACAACACCACCATCACCACTGACCCAACAACACAACCACCACCACTATAGTCGGTTTATTCTCCTTTACCGTTGTTATACCGTTCTCCCTACAACACCACCATCACCACTGACCCAACAACACAACCACCACCACTATAGTCGGTTTATTCTCCTTTATCGTTGTTATACCGTTCTCCCTACAACACCACCATCACCACTGACCCAACAACACAACCACCACCACTATAGTCGGTTTATTCTCCTTTATCGTTGTTATACCGTTCTCCCTACAACACCACCATCACCACTGACCCAACAACAACCACCACCACTATAGTCGGTTTATTCTCCTTTATCGTTGTTATACCGTTCTCCCTACAACACCACCATCACCACTGACCCAACAACACAACCACCACCACTATAGTCGGTTTATTCTCCTTTATCGTTGTTATACCGTTCTCCCTACAACACCACTGACCCAACAACACAACCACCACCACTATAGTCGGTTTATTTTCAACTGACGCTAAATTGCAAAGTTCCCATCAACATTTCTAATATACTTTTTTCAGATTTTGTAGTGAAATATGGTGCTAATTTTATAGACATGGTCTTATTATGATGCAGCGACACAGTAATTTCATATTTTTCTATTAAGGGGGGTGACCTGCTTGTTTTGTCTCCTTTTCTGTCTTTCTCTGGCTTGTATCCATTCGGTTCTATTCAGCCAACTGTTTTATGACGTTATCCAGGTGTCGATTTCTTCCTGGCGAGCGATAGCGATCCAGCATTGTATGGAAAAATTCGGCTTCGCCGGAGACATTTTTCTATCAACAAATTTACAAATTTAGCATCTTGTCAAAAACGTTTCAAAAAATTGGCTGGCTCGCGGAAAAAAACAACACCTGGATGGGGATAAACGTCTTAAAACAGTAGGCTGAATGGGGCCGAATGGATACAACCCAGAGCGAGAGGAAGAGAGAAAAAAAACGAGGTGGGCCCCCTTAAGTATCGTTAACATAGCTGCTAAGGGACTCAATTTATCGTCAGCTGAAAATAAACCGAGTATAATGTCGACCGTCATTCAGCATCACAGCACAATCAGCACCAATATATTAACCCATGCAGTACCGGCGACGTTCTTCTCTTTATATTCTGACCATTATTAGACGATTTTATTCAACTTATGTAGCCTTGAAAAGGCTACATAACATCTCAAATAATCCTTTTACCTTGCACATTATCCTTCCTGACCTTCAAAATATCGTCTAAATGTAGCTGAAATAAAATATAAGCTATGTCAGCCGTACAGAAGGAGTTAACGCCACATCACACCGCGATCAATCAACATCACTTAACCCACCACAATACAACGAACACAACTATAGCCAACACTCGTCACCACGACATAATGGTTCCCGGACATCTCAACCAATAGACCATTTCAACCAGTAGCTCTCAACCAGTGCCAAATAAACCAAGACCAACCAAACCAGTGCCAAAATATAGTACTAACCTAACCTAACCTAACCTAACCGTATTGGTTGATTTGGTAGGCTACTGGTTGAAACGGTCTACTGGTTGAGTTGTCCGGTCACCCTACAACTAATATAGTTAACACCAACATTACCACCAAATTATAATCAACATCACCATAATGTTCACAATCGTCATCACTATCACTAACACTACCAAAGTCAACATCACCGCCACAACACAACACCACTACCACGACAACAAACACATGCAGTACCTCCGGACCTACAGTAAAGGGCCCCATAGACAATACAACCACCGGATCCAATAAAATATAACTTGGTTTATAATGTAGATAAGTTTGACGTGGAAGGTATGGAGGAAGTGGAGGAGGTGAGCAAAGTGTTTAAAAAAGAGATCTGTGCAGCTTGTGAGGAAGTGTGTGGAATAAGGGGAAGAAGGAGGGGAGTGAACGGTACAGCATGGTGGACGGAAGAGGTAAAAATAGCTGTTGAAGACAAGCAAGTGTATACAGAGTGGTTGAGTAGTAGAGGGAATGACGATTTGGAGAGACAGAAAAGAGCGACGTACTTGGAGAAAAAGAGAGTGGTGAAGAGAGTAGTGAAGGAAAGTAAGAGAAGAGCAGATCAGGAACTTGGAAGGAATCTGAGTGTAAAATGGAGAGTGTAAGAAACTGTTCTGAAAAGAAGTCAAGAAAGTCAGGGAAGGTAGCAAAGGAAATAGTAAGGCTGCGAAAGATAAGAATGAGCGAGTGCTAGCCGAGAAGCAAGAGAAAGTCGAAAGATGAAGGGAGTACTTCAACAAATTGCTGAATGTAAGGAATGAAGCGCCAGCAAACATAGTTGGATGGGGTATGGGAGGGAGAAGAAGAGAAGTAGTGGAGGATGAGGTGGGGGTCAGGAGGTCAGAAGTGTATGTGAAGCCATGAAAAGAGTGAAGTTGGGGAAAGCACCAGGAATAGATGGATTGTGCTGGGAAATGCTGAGGTATGGTGGTGAGATAGTGATTGAATGGGTATGGAAAATGTGTAAACTAGCATGGGAGAAGGGTAGTGCACCTGATGACTGGAAAACAGGCATAATAATCCCCCTACATAAGGGTAAAGAGGAAAGAGGAGTGTGTGGTAACCACTGAGGAATATGTCTTCTATGCGTAGTAGGGAAGGTGTACAGTAGGGTAGTGATTGAGAGAGTGAGAGCGAGAACGGAGAAATGGATAGACGACGAGCAGGGCGGGTTTAGGAAGGGAAGAGGATGTGTAGATCAGATTTTTACCCTGAAATGTGTTGTGGAAATATATCTGGAGAAGCAACAAAAGCTGTATGTTGCCTTTATGGACTTGGAGAAGGCCTATGACAGATTGGAAGAGAAGGTATGTGGAAAGTACTAAGAATATACGGAGTAGATGGCAAGTTTCTGAAGATTTTCTCTGTCCTAATTGGTAAAGAGGAGAAGGGTTTGGGCGCCAGTTGGACTAGATAATAGTCCGTCAGGCACCTGGCCCGGGGAGCCGGTAAATATGAAGGGTGCGCCTGGAAGTGTGGTGGGCGGGCTTGTGGTTTCGGCTCGCTGCATGTCTGCCTGCTGAGACCGGAACTGCCGGAGGAGTGCTGGAGGAACCTTGGTGATCCCTCCCTGGTCTCCGGGTCTTCTCCTGGGTGACCTAGATGTATGTGAATTTGTGTTTTGTTTTTGTGTGTTCATTGTTTTTCTGGTGTGTTGTGTTGTCCCTATTCGGGCTCTGTCTCAAATCGGCAACCCCCAGGAAATAAATAAATTAAAATAAAATAAAATAAAATAAAAAAAGTAGGGATTGGGCCAAAGTTAATAGATAGATAGATAGACCGTACATATCCACTTTGTAACAAACTAAATGTAGCATTACCATCATCGTACATATATACGATATCGGTATTGTGTCAAAGTAGATGAATTATAATATTTTATGTAGAGTTGCCCAAACTTGTGAATGGTACACAAGTACCTTATTTGGGAGTATTTTAAATGTGTTAAAACAGCTTAACCCTTCCAGCCCGGGTGTCATTTTAAAATGACACCAAAACAAAAGGGCCGGAACCCGGGTGTCATTTTAAAATCCTTGTGCTTGAAAGCGTGCTTCAAAATTTGCGCGGCCAATTTTGGCATGGTAGGAGCGACCACAGCGCCACCAAGCCTCAACTACTAGTGTTATCAGTTCGTACGTGGCCGCCATAGCGAGTAATACTGAAAAAATGTTTTCCGACGTGTCCGATTCGTTGCAACCTCCCGCGGGCCCCACTGCTACCCCACTCGCAACTTCAACGCCTGTTCCAACTGAGAAGAGAGCTCAACAAAAGAAAGTTAAGCGTTTGTTGAGTGATAGCGCTATACAGCGACAACTTTTTGAAAGTGATGAAGAGAGCAGTGGCGAAAGCTTGGTGGACAAGGTACAATTTATAAGTGAAAGTGAAGACGATTTTGTGGGATTTGGAGACGACGATAATGTCGATTTATTTGAGGGAGGAGACAGTAGTGATGATCCTGATGTGGAAGTGTTTCAGGAAGGTGCCATTGAGCTTCCCAGTGTGCTAGAACCTAGGCCTACCCCCTCGCCATCTTTGCTAGGTCAGCCTAGGCCTAGCCCTAGCCCTACCCCAGGATCTTCCCCATTGCCTGCCCGTACGCCCTTGAAAGTGGGCAAATATTTCTACAAACAATCATTGATCAAAAGTGCAGCTAAAAAAGCACGCAGGGCAGCCGCAGAAAAGCATAGGGAAGCTGAAGATAGCGATAATGACGCCGACCCTGGCCTAGCAACCACCCGCATTCCATTGGCCCGACGCCTTGACACGGGACGCCGCGTGGGTCACCCACAGCCCTCGCATTCATCTCTCGTTCAGGATGACCAAAGGGCCTCTTCAAGTGGTATTGGTGATGTGCCACAGGCCTCAACACACCTCAGAGCATTATTTCCTGCTGAAAAGCCCTCGGCTCGCCGCAAAAGGAGCCCAACTCCCGAGGCTCCCATTCTTGAAGCTCCCGCAGCCTCCTGCGCCCCACACCGCCGACGCCCGGTCACTTCTTCACCAGAAATGTCTCCTGAGGAGGATACTGACGACCCCAACATTGCCCCAGATGACCTGATGTCGCCTGAGGAGGAAGAGGAAGAGGAACAGGAACAGGAAGAGGAAGAGGATGTGCCGACAAATCGAGGGAGAGGGCGAGGTCGTGGACGTGGTCAGCCTGCCGACGCCGCTGCCCCTGGGTCTGGGCTTGGGCGTGGGCGTGCAGGGCGTCCGCCTGGGCGTCCGCATGGCCAAGGGCGTGTGCCAGGGCGTCCAGGGCGTGTGCCTGCTGCAGCACGACCTCGAGCATCAGCATCCGACCTGTTTGTGTGGACAGATGGAGCTGATTTTGAGCCAGATTGTCCTGCCTTTGACGAGGTACAGATGGGTTCTGGGGTGTCACTAGCATATCCCTGTGGCCCAGATGCTACCCCCAGTGAACTTTTCTGTGGCTTCTATGACAATGAAGTCATGGAATACCTCGTCAAAGAGACAAATCACCACCATGCTATCTGTGCCAACTTTCTTGGGAGGAAGACCAGTGCCAAGATGGTGGCATGGAGAGCTCTCACTGTGGCAGAACTATATGTGTTCTTGGCACTCACAATGCTAATGACTCATATAAGGAAGCACATTCTGGCTGACTACTGGATCACTGGCGACATCATAACGACTCCATCATTTGGCAAATACATGTCCAGGGACAGGTACTTCGACATCCTCTCCTATCTCCACCTGACAAACAACATGGCAGTCCACCTTCCCGACTCATTATGGAAGATCAGGAAGCTGTATGACATGATACGTCATCGGTTCACCACATACCTGATTCCTTTCCAGAAGATGTGCCTCGACGAGTCTCTGGTCCTGTTCCGTGGTAGGCTGCACTTCCTACAGTATATCCCGTCCAAGAGACACCGCTTCGGCATCAAGCTCTTCGTCCTCTGCGACTGCTTGACGGGGTATGTGCTGGACTTTATAGTCTACAGCGGCAAGGCTGGAGAAGTTGTGACTGACCCTCTCATTGGTTTTGGTGGCGCTGTAGTGAAGAAGATGATGGAGAGGCACTTCAATAATAACCACATCCTCTACACAGATAATTATTACACGTCGCCTCTCCTGACCAAGTACCTCCATGACCGCAAGACCGGAACTGTCGGCACAGTCAAGGGCAAAAGGAAGGGCATGCCAGGCTACCCAACCAAGACGAAGAAGGCTGACATCTTCCACAAGAAGAGTGGCCCCATCCTCTCCATCCACTGGCATGACCAGCGCAAGGTCAACCTCCTCACCACATGCCACAAGGCCCAGATGGTCGCCACAGGGAAGGTGGACCGAACAACCAAGAACCCCGTCCAAAAACCAGCTGCTGTCCTGGATTATAACATCAACATGTGCCTCGTTGACAAGTCCGACATGCAGATGGGCTTCATCGACTGCCTGCGAACATCTTGCAGGTGGTACAAGAAGTTTATCCTGCATACGGTAGATATGTCGATCCTCAATGCCTACAACATCTACCGTCTGAGGACTCCAGGAGCCAAGAAGTACAAGTCCCTGCGGAAGTTCCACAAGCAGGTGCTACTTGAGCTCCTGGCTAAACATGCGGGTACACCAGGCAGGCCAATACAAGGACCAGGCCAGCTTGACAGAACAGGGGTGCGCTGAATTTTTCAGGAAGCACCAGCTCAGCGCCCTTCCTTTCAAAGCACCAGGTAGTAATGTTAGGAGTCAGAAGAGGTGCCATGTGTGCAGCCACACAACTCGCAGACCCCGCAAACCCACAAAAACCACTTGGGAATGCCTCGAGTGTCAAGTTGGACTGTGTGCTGGCACCTGCTTCAACGACTTCCACACTCTAACAAACTTTTGAAGTGGAAGTGACAACAGTGAAAGTGACACTCAAATGTAGGCTAAGAATAATAATATAACTAAGTATAAGTGAAAAGGACACATAAGTAATAATAAGTGCCTTCAATAACAATATGAACAAGTGAAAGTGACACTAAAATATATATTTCTAACAATAAATAAGTGAAAATGACACTCAATAAGCCTAGGCCAGTCAAAGTGACAGTATAATAATAATAAAACTAAGTATAAGTGAAAGAGACACACACAAGTAATAATAAGTACCTTCATAACAATATGAATAAGTGACAGTGACACTATAAATATTATTAGCTTACCTAACAATACATAAAAGGGGAAATGACACTACCAATTATCAAAGTCCAGTGAAAGTGACACTAATAATCATAATAATAATAATAAAACGAAGTAATAAGTGACAGACACAAATAAGTTCATATAAATAACTTTATTGAGTGAAAATAACATAATAACTATAATAAATGACAGAATAACCAATAAAACACTATCAAATCGCTTCCTGGCATAATTGCGGGTGGAGCGACGAGTGCAACTGGGCGTCGTACCTGGGGCCGCGGTTGAGTGTTCGGACGCGCCGAGGTAAATACACGGCAAAAGTTACCTCCACTTCCATCACCATCACTCCGGAACCAGTTGAGCTAGAGAGCTCTACTCAACGCCATTCTACGCAGGAAGGTAAGGCGCGCATTTCTATATATGTTTGATTAATGTAGGTCATATATTAAGCGAGATTAGCCTTAGTTTACTTTTGTTGATATTCGACCAGATCGCCCGGATACCAGCTCCGTCATTAGGAGAGCCTGCCCGGGCCAGGAGGGTTAAAAACGCAAAACTCCATAATACACTTTACAAGTCAAATGAATAGATAATTTACATTATGTACCTTGCTTGACATTGTATATTCCAAAATATTTATCTTAATAAATAAAGGTCAATGTTTGTCTGTTTGTCAGTTACCCGATCTTTGTAACTAAACTCCTCCCACAGTTTTGGTGCCAGGTGGGAGTGTCGGGCAGCGTTGGAAAGCCCAGGCTTTGGAGACGGTTTTAGGCGAGTTTAGTGGAAATCAGAGACACTTTTGTTTAATAAAATTTTCGGCAGAACTTATGTAGTATACAGGAGCGAAAAAAAATGCGAAACAAATGGCCGTTTGGGGCAGAAGGAGGCCTCCGATCGAAAAGGTGTATGGAACTAAAGTTGTTCGCAGCTCCCCAAAATGGGGGTACGGATGAGGTCAGATCCAAAATCGGAGGTCATTTAGCGGCCGAAATCGAGGTCGCCGTTTAATGAGGCACAGGGAGGTCGAGGCCGGTGATTATGGTAGTAGTAGTATTGTGATGATTGTGGTAGTAGTGATTAATGATGGTGATTATGGTAGTAGAATTTAAACCCGGGCAACGCCGGGTACCCCTCCTATTAAGAACAAAAATCAAAGTAGCTCTGTCATAGTCGGGATTGTGGGCAACTGTTCAAACTTGACGAAATTGGTTGTATAAACATGGTTGTCCCTCCTCCCCCACAGCGGTAACCTTGGGTCATGTCAGGCCATTAAGCTGCTTTCACACGAGCGCTTCTTCCGTCAATTTTCCAAGAGCAATTTTGTTCTCGTATTATTTCAGGACTTTTTCGCACTGGTACCGGCAACTAGACTGAAGGTAGATTATGTTAGGCGGCTAAATTCTGATAAAGTGTAATTTTGTAAGCTTCCAAACCACAATTGCTCGTAAAAATTGCTCGAAAAAGGGCTCGTGTGACTCCAGCTTCACTCTTTGATTGACAGAACTCTCAAAGTGTGGGTTATACTACCTTCCAATGGTTTACTAATGTATTATTTATTAAATTAAGGGAGCCCAGACGGTATTGTACAGCATCATTTACTGGGTCGGATCAATGGTTTAAGGAGTTTTTTTTAGTTTACTCTCTAAACCTCTATCAAGCTTAAAACAAAAAAAACAAGACCCCCCTTCGATACACATTTGTGCATTTTTCGTTAGAAAAATGCCCCGGCCAAAGGCCGATTCCTCGTACAATACAGGCTTGCTATCGCTCGCCAGGGCAAAAAAACGACAGCTAAATGGCACGAAAAGTCTTAATATTGTAAAGAAATGGGACAATAGGTCTGAAAAACGCCAAACTAATGGGGCAATTGTCTTAAAATGTCATAACTAATGAGGCTTAACATGAGGGAGAAGCGGGTCGAGAAAAACCCTCTGCCTCCCCTTAACGCAGCAGTTTTTGTGGGAAGGGACTGGAGTTCTCGATAAGAGGCTGCACAGTCCTGACACAATTCTTAACTTACAGTGTGCTGGCTTAATAATCCAGAAGGGTTGATAGCCCCTGAAGTCCTATTTTAACTAACTAACTAACTAAGTCTTTGTGGCTAAGTCATTACAAAGGTACATAAGTATAATTTGGTTTTGTTATGCATGAAATAGTATGCAAATAACCGACAAAAATATATTACTAAATAATAAAAAATAAAAAATAATAATAACTTTTTTGTCACGATCACCTTTACAAAATTATGATCCAATTATTAAAGTTGTGTCGGTAATATTAGACAACACCGATCAACTCTCTCCCAGAATCAGTCTTTCCCTCTTCCTATGACTTAAATTGCTTCAAACTCCGTGTGTCCAGGCATTTTGGCTCGAATGTCTCTTGATTTTGGCTGTGGCACTCTTCCCACTCTGGGGGAGGCACTCGATACAGGCAGTTCTGCCTTTTGCCTCCCTCACTCACATAGAAAAAAAAAACAAAAAAACAATGAGGTGTACAGAAGTGAAGTGCCGTTATATATCAACAAACACCGACCATTATACTGGACTTCACACAAACAATAAACAATCACAATGTAGGCCTACAGTAAACAAAACACTGGTCACATTCTGAATTACTGGTGCTGGACTTCAGGGGGTAGTGCTTGCTTGTTGGTGTATATAATTGTGTATTTATTTATTATTGAGTTTCTTCGCTAGAGCCGCATCAATCTTAAAAAAACACCCCCTAGAACCCATTTAAAGATATATTTGTACATTTTTCGGTAGATAAATGTCCCGGCCGAAGGCTGATTCCTTCTAAAATTGCAGACTCGCTATCGCTCGTCAGGATTTTGTTTACATCTAAATGGCACCAAAGGTCTAAATATTTATAACAAAATGTGGCGAAAGGTCTGATAATCATCAAACTAACGTCTTTAAAACCTCAAAACTAATATGCTAAACATGAGGGAGAAGGGGATCCAGAAAAAGCGAGTCCTACTCCCTTAAACTCATGACCTCCAAAAAGACAATTAGCTAACTTCGAGGAGGATTTTATTATTAACAAAATGTATACAAAATCAATCAGCAAAAACATATTTTAGTTTAATCGACCAACCTATAATACAATGAAAATATCACATATTCCAAGCTACCTGCAATATTCTAGTCTTAAAATAGCTATCGATTGTTCCTCACCCGACTAGTTTACGGCTCTAATAAAGCCAACATCCAAGCTACCGCACATCACTATAATTATAATACATGGTCTGGGTACTCTCTCTCTCTCTCTCTCTCTCTCTCTCTCTCTCTCAACACTGCTTTTATCGACCGCTCAAAACATTACCCAGTACATTGTTGTTAGATGTGCTGGTGTTGGGGATTGAGTCAACAAGGGCGAAAACATTTGATTTGTATTTGTTAATATTTCAACTTACTAGCTTATGTATATGATTACCAATTATAGTAAAGGAATGGCAGACAATATTCAACAATAAACATAAAAATAAATATAGCATTGTCAATATACTGCACACATCCCAACGTATGGTACATTTAAAATATACTACCATCGAAACACTAACAACACAACACCGTCATAGAACAACATAAACAAAACCACATAAGCTCCACCAACACTACCTACACCACTATTACTAACAACACCAACAACATAAACCACATAAGCTTCACCAACACTACTTACACCACTATACTAAACACCACAATATAACCCACATAAGCTTCACCAACACTACCTACACCACTATTACTAACAACACCAACAACATAAACCACATAAGCTTCACCAACACTACCTACACCACTATTACTAACAACACCAACAACATAAACCACATAAGCTTCACCAACACTACTTACACCACTATTACTAACAACACCAACATAAACCACATAAGCTTCACCAACACTACCTACACCACTATTACTAACAACACCAACAACATAAACCACATAAGCTTCAACAACACTACCTACACCACTATTACTAACAACACCAACAACATAAACCACATAAGCTTCACCAACACTACCTACACCACTATTACTAACAACACCAACAAAACATAAACCACATAAGCTTCACCAACACTACCTACACCACTATTACTAACAACACCAACAACATAAACCACATAAGCTTCACCAACACTACCTACACCACTATTACTAACAACACCAACAACATAAACCACATAAGCTTCACCAACACCTACACCACTATTACTAACAACACCAACAACATAAACCATATAAGCTTCACCAACACTACCTACACCACTATTACTAACAACACCAACAACATAAACCACATATGCTTCACCAACACTACCTACACCACTATTACTAACAACACCAACAACATAAACCACATAAGCTTCACCAACACTACCTACACCACTATTACTAACAACACCAACAACATAAACCACATAAGCTTAACCAACACTACCTACACCACTATTACTAACAACACCAACAACCACATAAGCTTCACCAACACTACCTACACCACTATTACTACCACTATTACTAACAACACCAACAGCATAAACCACATAAGCTTCACCAACACTACCTACACCACTATTACTAACAACACCAACAACATAAACCACATAAGCTTCAACAACACTACCTACACCACTATTACTAACAACACCAACAACATAAACCACATAAGCTTCACCAACACTACCTACACCACTATTACTAACAACACCAACAACATAAACCACATAAGCTTCACCAACACTACCTACACCACTATTACTAACAACACCAACAACATAAACTTCACCAACACTACCTACACCACTATTACTAACAACACCAACATAAACCACATAAGCTCCACCAACACTACCTACACCACTATTACTAACAACACCAACAACATAAACCACATAAGCTTCACCAACACTACCTACACCACTATTACTAAACCAACATAAACCACATAAGCTTCACCAACACTACCTACACCACTATTACTAACAACACCAACAACATAAACCACATAAGCTTCACCAACACTACCTACACCACTATTACTAACAACACCAACAGCATAAACCACATAAGCTTCACCAACACTACCTACACCACTATTACTAACAACACCAACAACATAAACCACATAAGCTTCACCAACACCTACACCACTATTACTAACAACACCAACAACATAAACCACATAAGCTTCATCAACACTACCTACACCACTATTACTAACAACACCAACAACATAAACCACATAAGCTTCACCAACACTACCTACACCACTATTACTAACAACACCAACAACATAAATACCAATATCACGTCCAACATCACACCAACAGCATAAACAACAAAATATCCACAACCACTATCAACTTCATCAATAACTTCACTACCACCAACAAATAATACCACACATAATAAATAAATACCCCAAACAAATCAACACCTCTATCACGATCACCTTCCTTAAGGGGGTAGTACTCGCTTTTTATGGACCCCCTTCTCCCTCATGTTTAGCATATTTGTGTTGAGATTTTAAGACGTTTGTTCCGATAGTTTGGCGATATTAAGACCTTTCGACGACCTACTACTTTGTCAATATTAAGACCTTTCGTGCCATTTAGGTGTCGATTTTTTCCTGGCGAGCGATAGCGAGCCTGTACTTTTAGAAGGAATCGGCCTTCGGTCAGGACATTTTTCTACAAAAAAATGTATAAATTTATCTTGAAAGGGGATCTAGGGGGTATTTTTTAAGCTTGATGGAGGTCTAGCGAGTAAACCAAAAGATAAGGAATATATACATAAATAGACCCAAAAAACAATTACTACCCCCTTAACAACCACAATAACAACAACAATCAGTATGTAAACATAATTCCCATCACCATAATAATCACCAACAACAATAACCAACACCTAATACAAACCCCATCACCACCACTACCAACAACAATAACCAACACCTAATAAACCCCATCACCACCACCACCAACACATAACCAACACCTAATACAACCCATCACCTCCCACCACCACCACAATATAACCAACACCTAATACAAACCCCATCACCACCACCACCAACAACAATAACCAACACCTAATACAAACCCCATCACCACCACCACCAACAACAATAACCAACACCTAATACAAACCCCATCACCACCACCACCAACAACAATAACCAACACCTAATACAAACCCCATCACCACCACCACCAACAATAATAACCAACACCTAATACAAACCCCATCACCACCACCACCAACAACAATAACCAACACCTAATACAAACCCCATCACCACCACCACCAACAACAATAACCAACACCTAATACAAACCCCATCACCACCACCACCAACAACAATAACCAACACCTAATACAAACCCCATCACCACCACCACCAACAACAATAACCAACCTAATACAAACCCCATCTCCCCCACCACCAACAACAATAACCAACACCTAATACAAACCCCACCACCACCACCAACAACAATAACCAACACCTAATACAAACCCCATCACCACCACCACCAACAACAATAACCAACACCTAATACAAACCCCATCACCACCACCACCAACAACAATAACCAACACCTAATACAAACCCCTCATCACCACCACCACCAACAACAATAACCAACACCTAATACAAACCCCATCACCACCACCACCAACAACAATAACCAACACCTAATACAAACTCCATCACCACCACCACCAACAACAATAACCAACACCTAATACAAACCCCATCACCACCACCACCAACAACCAACATCAACTATATTTCTACATAACATCATGAACACCAACAACAACCGTACTAAATTGTAACTATCATCACCATCACCAACAACATTCATTAACATCACGAACAACAACAACAACAACTAATAAATTAACGTCACCACCATCACCATTTACACCAATATCACCACCACCAACAACTAATACATGAACGTCATCACCACCACCAACAATAAGTAACAATAAATGTGGTGATGGGCTGGTCTATCAGAGTGAGAACTGAGCGATCTCTGCCATACCCATAGCTTACTCTGACTGTTCCTTTTACTTATATATTTTCTAGATCTCAAGTGACGGCGTCTCTTCCGTGGATTGACCTCCCAATCTACCAAGATTGGAAGCCAAAGCGTCACATTTTTCCTTTGCCTCTCAACTTTCTCTTCATAATTGCTGAGGGGCACAGGGCCCTGGGTGGGGCTTTGGTTTCCCGGGCGTTTCCTCACCCTCCTCAGCTCCCCGCCATGGAGTGGCTTCGGTCACCCAGGCTTTATTGTGGTCGGCAGGGAGGGTTCTGTGGGGGCGCTCGGTTGTGGCCTTGGCCTTGCTTGGGGCCTTGGGGCTGTTCGACCAGGCAGCTTGGGGAACGGCAACAACAACAACAATAAGTAATAAAATAACATCGCCACCTCTACCATTTACACCAACATAAACAATCACCAGAGAACAACATCATTACCACCAAGGGACTGGAGTTCTCAAAAAGAGGCTCCAGTCCTGACGGTTTAATTGACTTGCAGTGTGCTGGCTTAATCATCCAGATAGGTTGATAGCCTTTGAAGTCCTATTTCAACTAACTAAATAACACCA
The DNA here is from genome assembly GCA_032716605.1 of Paralithodes platypus. Lineage (NCBI taxonomy): Eukaryota > Metazoa > Arthropoda > Malacostraca > Decapoda > Lithodidae > Paralithodes > Paralithodes platypus. The sequence continues at coordinate 21,773,718 of CM064541.1, forward strand.
CCACCAACAACAAAAACAAGAAACACCATCTTGTAAACACCACCACTTACCACCACCACCAACAACATCATCATTCCACCACCACCAACAACAGCATCATCACCAACAACAACAACAACAACATCACCACCACCACCACCACCACCACCACTTACCAACACTCTTCCCCGCCCATTAATCAGGCCAAATTAACTGTTGTAATTACAAGCTACACCTGCCCTAAGTTGTGGTGGACCCATAAGTTGTCTAAGGTTATGGTCCTGGTTGGGGGGAGAGGTGGAGGTCGGGATGGGGGTGGTTGATAGTGAGAGAGGTGGGGGTGGAGGTGATTGTTGGGGGAGAGGTGTGAGGTGTGGGTGGGGATGGTGATTGGATTATATCAACTTAGATAAACTGCTGTGTGTGTGTGTGTGTGTGTGTGTGTGTGTTCGCCAAACAGAAGTGAAGCAGTGCTGCCATATTTCAGAACTGTCGATGAGCTATACAAATTACGTACCTGTTAAGTAGCACTGCACGGTGGAGAGGTATCCCCTCCACCTCCTCTCCTTGTTGTTCCCATACCCCCACCTAAACCCCCCCATTTTCTCTCCGACCCAAAAACTACACCCACCCTCCCTTTTCTCGCTGTCACCCAGTTAGGTGCTACTTCTGGGACCTCACCGATTACATTTATTCTGAACACCTAATGAAGGAATGAAGTATTTCACACACATCTCTCGACCACCATCTCCTGCACATTAAACATATGAACTAAACAAAACCTAACCTGAAGCTGCTAATTACTACTGTTACTAGTAGGGTTAACTGTATAATGATATGGATATCCCAGATATGAGGGGTAGAAATACACACTTGTATAAGGTATAATGAGATTATTTGGTTATACACGAAACTGTTATACAGAGTGGCATTGTAGTAGAAGAATGATTGATTCAATATTATAACTCCTGTAGTTAATCTGGGATTTAATAAAGGGGCGTTATTTAGTTATTTAGTAATTATTCTTAACAGGTGTGAATTCAAATGATCTTGAAAGTCATCTCAAGAGAATAAGCTTGAATAGGCGTGTAGCTTTCAATAGTATTATGTGGAGTAGATACCCTACGTCTTGCCTTTATTCAGGGAATATTTAACGCAATTTGCTGTTTCAACCAATATTGCTACATAGCTATAGTGAACGCCCCCCTTAACTTGGTTACTAAACAAGATACCTGATTCAATAGAGTAACCTTATGGCAAGGTGTTAAGGGTAAGGTGACACAAATAATAAGTCCTTCCCTAATGTATGGGTGAGCGTATGTGTTGAGGGCATGGCAACTTTAAAATAAGACCCTTCCTAATGGATAGATAAGCATAAGAGTACCCGAGGGGTAGTTAATTAAAATAGGGCATATATATTGGTTATCAACCCTTCAGGATTATTAAGCCTGTTTATGTCAAGTAATATTTTCAAGCCTGGAGCTTCTTTTCGAAAACCCCAGTACCTTGCCCGAGGGTAGTTCGTGTCCCGTTTATATTCAGTAGTTTTACATTATGGCCAATTAGGAAAACAATATGGCCTAATGATTGGGTAGATAGCTCCGTTAAGAGGATGAGTGTTGAGTTAGCGTAATGAAGTCACATGGCCGACTTACTGGGCACATTCTCGGCAATAATTCATAGCATTTATTGGCAAATTTTCTGTTTACACTTAATGAGTCCTGAACTGTCTGGAAGCAGAGAGATTTGTGGTGAATATGATTAAGCAAATGTTTTGTTCCTGTATACGGTGCTAATAAGTAGTGATATTAGTATTCAATAATTGTATACAAAAGAAATAATTCAAAATACTTGAATGGTTTACTTTGTGTGTTCATTGATGGGAGAGACTCATGGTGGAATTGACACAGACGGTCCTCGTTGTCTCAAGCTTGTTACGTAGCCCAGACTGACATTACAACTATGAAAATGGAATACAACTTCACGTGGGTTAGTTTGACAGCTATATTAGAGTATGATACAGTACTAAACCATCAGTGCATCGGTATGAACATTTCAGGGGTCAATGGTAAATGTATCGGTATGAATCACTCGAATCATATGTAAGTTTTTCGGCGAATAGGAAGGTTTCGGTGGGGGTATGGTAACAACAAGGAGAGGAGGTGGAGGGGATACCTCTCCATCGTGCAGTTCTACTATCGCCTTAGTCCAGGGAAACTGAAACTAATTCATCCTGACGACTGTACCGTGGCTGATGGTGGTGGTAAAGAGAGTGATGGAGGGAGAGGAGGAGGAGGAGGAGGAAGAGGACTGTGGGGGTAGGCAGAGGTGGAAGAGGAGGGAGGAGGAGGAGGAAGATGACTGAGGAGGTAGGAACAGGTGGAAGGATAAGGTGGACGAGGAGGGAAGAGGTGGATATTGTTTATAGAGAGGAGGATAAATATGAACATGAAAAACAGTTTGAGAATGTTATGGAGGAAGGAGGATTTTATATGATTTGTTCAACCTTCCAAACAAACCTTCGTCAAAATAGTAATAGTTATATTTGCAGATGCCACACATAATGCAACACTGTTTATTTGCACATGAATATACATCAAGGCTTTAAACACCTACTTATGGCAACTATATATATTTGGTTTTGGTGATAATCGTAGTTTACAACAAGGGTATTCAAAGGCATATAAAACCAATCAGCTAAAAAAAAAATTGCCATATACTGTAGGTGGCCATTCTTTTATCTCCAACGCCTATAGTCCGTTCATTGTAGGTTGGCCAGAAATCGTGACCTCTAACTTCTGTAACTCAAAAAAGGGCTAGAGTATTCGATTTAATATTTCTACCAAATAGGAAGACATGGCTAGGGCATATGTGTGAAAATTGACAGCTCATTTGCTCTAGCCCTTTTTGAGTTATAGAGGTTAGAAGTTACGATTTCTGCCCAACCTAAAATTAACGGACTATAGTTATCAAACCTACCCTGTTGAGGATGTGGGATGTGGATATGATGATGATGATTATGATTGTGATGAATCAGAAGATTAGTGGGGCAAGGAGGAAGAATGAAAAGTTGGATGCAGATGGAAAGAGAGAAACATATTGCAAAGGATTACACAGGCAAGGAAGCATCACCAGATATGCTGACCCTTGCTAAAGATGCTGAAGGCAGTACCCCCTCTCCTATCTCTCTCTCTCTCACACACTGTATTACTGTAATAATGCGGGGTCTTTCCTTCCTAGTACAAGTTGTGATCCTGCTGCAAATCGGCTTTAAAACTTTTAAAAACACCCTGACCGTACGTGACCCTGATAAAGCAGGTGTGTGTGTGTGTGTGTGTGTGTGTGTGTGTGTGTGTGTGTGTGTGTGTTGATCCAAAATATAAGTTAATACACAATCTGGTAGCAAATAAAGCAATTAGGTGAGCTCTGCAGGTGGTAGTAGAGATTATTATCATCATGAGGTAATTTACTTTGATAATTTATCCTTGCCATTACCAGTGAAAGTTGTACTGAAGATGCCACCACCACCAGCACCACAGAGCGGGAGGTTGCCGAAATTGTTTGGTGTTGTGTTGATTTATACAAGGTTATAGTATTTGCTATGCCTGTTCTCTTGTACTGTCTTGCTGTTATCTCTCTCTCTCTCTCTCTCTCTCTCTCTCTCTTGCTGCACCTTTGAAGCATTATCTTGGATGCTTCACAGAAAATTATGATGAACTTCCTCGTAAGCAGAGGAATTCGATATTGTTGTGAGAGGAAGAGAGAGAATTGAATCGGATAAATTGTCATCTATATAAAAACTGAATTCAGTGTTGATATTGATAATCCATCGATATAAAATAAACACGATAAAACTCTCCCAGAAACAATATCTGGTCCCACTGAAGATATCTTTATCGGCGTTATTATAAACAATGTATAAGGGACAATGGGGACGTATGGACTACCCTCAATTCTACCCACATTGGGGCCTATATTACCGTACTGTTTTATTGGCTTTTGTCATAATATTCTTCTAGAAACTATACTGAAACGCCACTTTGTTAGTTTCGGAAAAAATCACCTCTCAAACGTGCTGAAGTATCTCTTACTTTTACCAGTATTATCATTATTACACGAGATGCCGAAGCCTCCAACCAGGGAGGAGGCGCTTGACATGTATTTTGGGTCTTGAATTTGGCTCATGAGTGTTGTCGAAGCCTTACATTTTTCTCGATTTCCATCCACCAGAATGCTGTTTATTGTGATGTATCAATATTATGTCAATGGAAAGAGGAATATTTATAGTACATGATAAAACATTTTTTTTGTTTAAATACACCAACAAAATGAAGCCACACAAAACACCCGGAGGCACTGAGAGAGACTACGGCAACTTAGAAAGAAAAAAGGAAACACAAACATATTGAACACAAATAAAATGAATAATAAAAGATTACACAAAGGAGGATCCCAAGTAACATAGTACAATGAAATATATAGAATTAAATAAGTTAACAAAAATATAATTAATGCTGTAAAAAACAACATTAACTCTAGACTTAAAAACGGAGATATGAGCTGAATTGACTAGCTCATTTGGCAACTGATTCAACAAGTCAACCATGGCCGGCACAATGCACCGTGAAAACTGTGCAGTAGAAACATCCACACGGCTCATGGCAAGATCATTAAGGTTGCTTGTGAATCTAGTTGCACGAGCCCGAACATAGGGCCCAGGCAGGACCCTATGTCAGGGATGCTGAGGATTGTTAAACACTTTAAATAAAAGACTAAGTGCACCAACTTTATGGCGATGATACAGATCAAGAGAAAAATGAGGTAGAATAAAACTGAATTTAGGGACCTGCCAAGCAACTTGAGATGGCAGTCAGCTGCTGACAACCACAAGCAAACGTTTTATAACACTTGCGAAGCAGACCAATTTTCTGGGAAATTGAAGAGGAGAAAGAACGAATATGTTTGTCATAAATAATTCAACTCCTCCACTAATAATATGATTAACAACAACAAAACAATATGTTCCTTGAACATGGAACACACACACACACACACACACACAGAGCGAAGAACATTAACATGTTCAAATCTAGGTGGGATAAAAGTAAATGTGGAAATAGGACAACATAAGCTATGATATGTTCGTCCAAAATACTGGGAATTGGGAATATCCATTACGATATTTGTCTAAGTAAAATGGATTGATTATAAAGTAACTAAGACAGGACAACACGAGCGCTGCTCAATTCCTGTAAACTACAAATAGGTAAATACAAATAGGTAAACACACACACACGAGGTAAATAAGGCTGCGAAAGGAATCTTCAGTGATACTTCATCGATAAAGCACTACTTCAACTTACCGTTCTATAATCACTTGAACTGCTACCATCGTTGATTCACACGCTAGTTTACGAACTGACCTTAAATATCCACATACGTACACAGGAAAACAAAACAAAAACAAAACAAAAATATAAGTCAAGCATGGGCATCGAGAGAAGGGTGGGTGGTGGTGGTGGGTGGAAATGATGGGCTTAAGGAAGCTCACATAGTTTGTATATTCTCTCTCTCTCCCACTCTCTCTGGGTTGTATCCATTCGACTTCATTCAGCCTACTGTTTTAAGACGTTTATCCCCATCTACGTGTCGATTTTTTTCTGACGAGCGGTAGCGAGCCAGCATATTTTTCAAAATGTTTTTGACAGCAGACTAAATTTGTACATTATTCAATAACATGCCTCCGGCTTCCATACAATGCTGGCTCGCTATCGCTCGCCCGGAAAAAATTGACACCTGGATGGGGATAAACGTCTTAAAACAGTAGGCTGAATGGGGCCGAATGGATACAAGCCAGAGAAAGAGAGAAAAGGCGAAAACAAAAAGCAGGTCACCACCCTCAAGGTCAATATTGAACTATGAACGACAAAGGTTCCTTCCCCGAACCAGACACTGTGTCAATCCCAACACCTGGGGATCGAACAAAATTACGCATTTATTGAGTGTAAATGCCACTTCTTTCAAATGCTTCGTATTCGACGCCCAGATGTTTCGGATTCCCACAGTGGCTGTTAGGGGGAAAGAACTATTGTTGTTGATAGTACGGTCGCGCTAATAAGTCATGCCCAGCTGTCATTACGTTTGGCTTGCTCTGTGCTGTAATATTGTCTGTCAGATGTTGAATAGGGTGGGTAAGTGTAGGAACATGTTTGTATATTTCACTCGATATGTAAAAATGAAGCTTAGATATTGCCGATACCAATTATTGATCAACACATACTTTGTGCCGAGATATCACTTATCAGCGCGACTGTACTACTAATAAAAACAAAAACCAAGATGCCAAATACAGCAAACCTCAAATATATACCACATCTTTCAAATATTATCCCTTCCACTGTTGTTTTAACACATAACGTAGCGTTTATCATACACGGTAACTTTCTTCATTGCACGGAAATACATTATTTTAAAAGAACTAAAGATACCTTAAAACATTCTACCCCGGTATAACACTTTCTGCATGAACTAAAACTACTGAAACAGTCAGCATGTGCCATAAGAGTTTTAATCATAGGTAATAGCATCCAGAGTGAAACATTTAAACAGGAGGCGAAAACGTCTAACATTTAGGAATATGGTATAATGAACTCCATGTACAAAACATAAATGAACTGGTTGATGGTTTGTATTTTATGACGAGTAGAGGTAACGTAGTATTAAGGGAAGGTTTTTAGTTTGTTCCGTAGACCTCCATCAAGCTTAAAAATACACCCCTTAGACCCCCTTTCAAGACAAATTTGTACATTTTTCGGTAGAAAAATGTCCCGGCCTAAGGTCGATTCCTCTTAAGTCACAGGCTCGCTATTGCTTGCCAGGAAAAAATCAGCACCTAAATAGCACGAAATGTCTTAACATTGACAGAAATGGGGCGAAAGTACTTAATAATCGCAAAACTAATGGGGCGAACGTCTTAAAATCTCAAAAGCAATGGTGCTAAACATGAGGGTGAAAGGGTTCGAAAACAAATCCCTCAAGTGGAAATCTCCCCTTAATAGATTTGATCAGAGAAAGGAATGGTTACTGATTATGTTGATAATTATTACGGTTAACCCTTTGAGTACCAGCGACGTGTGTTATATTGTAAAAACATTATAATTCTAGATATATTTTAGACGATATTATACAGCTTAGGAAGGATCTATGGGAGTTAATAGGGTTGGTTGAGATAGTTTGAAGCCATAGTATTGCTAGAGGTTCTTCCTAAGCTGATTTCAATCGTCTAATAGTTGCCAGAATATGATGGTACTGAATGGGTTAATATGGGCATATGTCTGGCAATAAGCATGGTTACGTGTTCCTCTATACTTTCTCCCCCATCCCACTGACTCCCCCATCCCTACTCTCCTGCCCCCTTCCCCCTTCCTTTTCCACACATCTCCCTACCCGCCCTGCCTTTCCTCTTCCTCCCCTCCCCGCTTCTCTTCACCCTCCATGCCCTCCCCTCCCCACTGACTCACTCATCCCTACTCTCCCCTCCCCCCCCCTCCCTCTACAACACATCCCCCTCCCCCTCCTTCCTTCCCTCCCCCTCCCTTCTCCTCTTCCCCCTCCATGTCCTCCCTTCCACACTATTTCCCTCATCCCTACTCTCCCTCCCCCACCCTCCCTCTACAACACATCCCCCTACCCGTCCTTCCTTCCCTCCCCCTCCCTTCTCCTCTTCCCCCTCCATGTCCTCCCTTCCACACTATTTCCCTCATCCCTACTTCATACTCTTATAATATAATAGAGAACGTATAATCATTTTTGGAATTTTAACTAATAGGTTTTATCCATTAATGTTTGGGGGGAAAAATATTATGAAATCAATGAATATTGGAAGGTGGTTAAATATCAAATGACAAGATGTTTACGAGGTTAACGATTCGCTTAGCTTCGTCTGTCTCGAGTTCGAAAATTAAGCATTATAAGTTTGTTTATCCATTTCCTCTCAGATACAAACAATCGATATATATCTTACCTTTTTATTTAATTCATTAGCTAATCCTTGTAATTTTATGTCTAACTATGCAACAGTATCCTATAATCACCGGTGGATATTTGATACGCAATATTATGTAGAAAACGACGGAGAGGGTTCATCCTGTTTCGAAACAATTGGTAAAAGCTACATTTTATTTAGTATCCCAAACTATTCCATTTTCTCTCGTTTTCTTCTACCAATGAAGAAAATGTGAAGGATGAAGACTGGATGTTGTTAACCCTTAGAAGATACGATGACGCATTTCTTTTCTGTTTTCTGGCTATTATTGGATGATAATATTTAGATTAGGGAGGGTATATGGAAGTCAGAGGGTTAATTAAGATAGTCTTTACTCTTATAATTCCCACAGATCGTTCACAACTTACATAAAATCGTCTAATGATTTCCATAATAAATGGTCAAAATACGGCATAATCTTGAGGGGGTTAATCTCCCGTTCCACCTTGGCTTCCTCCCTTCCACCTTGGCTTCCTCCCTTCCACCTTCTATATTGTCACCCTCTTCCTAGTTTTCCCTCTACCTCCTCCATCTTCCTTAACCCTTCTGTACCAGTGCACTTATTTTAATGCTGTTCTGGCTATTATTAGATGATTATATTCAGTTTAAATAGGGCCTCCAGCAGTTAACAGGCTTCGAACTATCTTGCTTAACCCTATTTACTACCACGGATCTTTCCTCAACTGTATAAAAGCGTCTATAGGTAGAATAAAACCAAATATACAACGGCGGTACAATAGGGGTTAATTAATGGATTATTTCCTGTTCCCTTCTCCTGGCCTCTCTACCGGTATGTGTGAATATAATTAATTGTTTGTCAGGAGCCTATTTTCAAAATCCAATTACATACACACGCTATTTACTGTATATTTATACATCAAAATTACTATTACTGACATTGATATATTAAATAGCGACCTTTATTACAAGTCCAAGTGTGTGTGTGTGTGTGTGTGTGTGTATTTGGACACCATCAAAATTTGCTTCCATGGATAATTCTGACAAAATCACTTTAGCCCATGTCCAATACAAGGGTCAGATAAAATGGTCGGCCAAGAACCGCTGAGGTGTTCAATAGTCCTTCCACATACCAACCATGGGTGCTGGGGGGAAGGTGGAAGAAACGTGGAAGATATGTGGACGATATGTGGAAGAAATGTGGAAGAAATTTGGAAGACATGTGGAAGATGTGTGGAAGATATGTGTGTGATGCTCCTGCATAGTAGCCACGTGCGGGCATGCGCGAGTGTCGGCTGCCCAGCCGTTTAGAAACCGGCTGGCGGCTGCCGGCCGGCCGGCTTTTCCTTATGACAATGTAACTAATGTCTGGGATATTCTTATGTTGTTTCACAGCTTGAAGCTGCCCTTATTCTTAACCAACGCATCTTAGTATATTTTATTCTCGATAGTTGATTGTTTCATTATAATATACAAGATGTAAGTCTAGTGAGAGTGGGAGGAGACGAGCGGGTAGAGAGAGACCGGCTGGGGGGACGTTGCTTCGCGCGGAGAGTCCAGCTTGGGACGAGCCTGATGTTGCCACGTGCATTTGATTTTTAGGCTTAGTTTCGACTCACGCAAGGGGTAGAGGATTTTGACCCGGCAACTGTGTCGAGTGTTGCCAGCATGGGATGTATTTTGTATGCCTAGGGTGGGGTCCAGACAGATTCAAGACTCAGAGCTCACCTCACTGTCGTACCCTTCGGACCCCCTTGATATCTATCCCTCTCAACCCCACTTAGAAACTTTCTCTCTTACTTTGTATACCTTCCTTCCACTACTTCACCAATCTATTTAATTATCCCATCCCCTTGATAGACCTTATATCTATTATTGTATTAATGACGAGCTCTCAGATAATTAGATAGGATTTTGGGCCTTATGCAGAGATGTAATTGTTAATGAGACCTAGGAAGCTTTTTTGTTGTCTCATATTTGGTGGTTTCATGCTTGCTAGTGTGTTCTTGTGGCAGGTGAGCAGGGGCTAGACCGGAGGGGAGGCTTTTTGTGATCCTTTAAGTAAAGTCTGCTGGTGCGAGTCCTGTGGACCCGCACGACTTTACTAGGATACCCGTGGGAGTCTGGGGGCATTTTCTTGTCTGTGTCCCTGTGTGTCTAGTGTTGTGTTGTGTGAGGGCCCTTGCCTAGTCCACTCAGCACTGCGCTAGCACACCTTGCTTTAGTTTTAGGGTCTCCAGGAAAGAGTCAGATACTTGGGATACGAGTCTCTCAAGAGAGCACCCTTTCAATTAGAGTAATTTGGCGCACAGACTTGGGAACGTCCCTAGGCTGGAGCAGGTGGCTCAGCCCGGGTATCCGAAGCCTATATCCTTCCGGCTAGACCTCTGCCACCTGGCAGATTAACAGCTAGGGGTTTATTATTTCTGCATGCTTGTTATTGTGCCACAGTTTACCGTTGTTGTGAGCATTGTGAGTCAGGGTGTGGCTTAGAGACTCTGTCCGAGCAGGCTTGCCTGACTAAGAGTGAGAAGCACACCTGTATGTGGTTATGTTGCGAGTTGCTGCCTTTATTTAATTATACCTATGCCATTATACACTGTATGGCCTATCACTAGTATTTATTCCTGCTTATGAGTTAAGAGTTCTCTAAATCCGTAACTTACTTTCTTTGCTAAGCATCAGATCCTACAGTAGCCGCATGCAGTTTAGAAACCTGCATCTTGTCTACCTGTACAATGTTTTGAGGACTGTTTGCTTTCACCTTCTTTCACGCAGGGGTGATTAGTTGTATTAATTAACGTAACGTTAAATGTACTTTCTTCTAGTTTGTTATTAAATTGTTTCTGCAATTTAATTCCGTTATCTATCTTTTCCTTGAAGCTTTAAGTCAACTTAATTGTGTGATCTTTTATATAGCCTGCTTGACTATCAGCAGTCTATAGTGCGTGCACCCTGTAACCGAGTCATAGGATACCTTGTTGTCCAGGCAGGACTCTTGACGGTTTAGGGTGGTTTGTTTTCCTGGGTTTATAGATAAGGGTTGGATCTAGCGTTTTCCGTTGTTGCTTGTTGCCGCATACCTAGTCCAATAGAAAGAGCCCAGTGTTTATATATTCCAGGACGAAACATGTGGAAGAAACGTGGAGGATATGTGGAAGATATGTGGAATATATGTGGAAGATATGTGGATTTTTGGGAAGAAATGTGGAAGTAATGTGGAAGATATGAGGAAGGAATGTGATAATATAATGGATGACGAAGATATGAGAGGATATGTGGAAGAAACGTGGAAGAAATGTGGAAGAAATGCGATAAGACAGTAGTATGGATGGCGAAGATATGAGAGGGTATGTAGAAGAAACATGGAAGAAATATGGAAGAAACGTGGAAGATATGTGGAAGATATGAGGAAAGATGGCGAAGATATGTGGAAGAAATGAGAATGGATGGCCAAGATATGAGAGGGTATGTGGAAACGAGGAAGAAATAGAAAATAACTAGGGAAGAACTTGTAAGAAAGAATACATAGTGAAACGTAAATAATTTGAGCACAAGGGTTGGAAAATGTGGAATAAATACGGAAGACACATGGGGGAAATTGAAAGAAATAGGGGACAAAATATGGGATACTTAGAGTGAAAAATATACCGTATATAAAGAAGTGGAAACGAAGCGTGGTAAAACTGAAAGGATTTTTTTTGTTTTAAGAATTTAAGATAAAACAGGTGTAACAGGGAAATGGAGAACTTGGTAGAATATGGGGAGATATGAAGTAAAACAAGAAAGAGGTGGCGAACAGAGGATACATGATAGAAATACAACCACAAATGAGGAAGCATGGCGGGTGGAATTGGGAAAAAATGAAAAACAATTTGAGGACGCGATGTATGAAAAGTGTGAGAAATGTTGCAGAATATGTATAAAACACACACAAAAATATGGAATAATATGCGATAGGACAGGGGGGAAATGAAGGCCAATTTAAGAGAAAATTGTTAAGATAATTATAAGATATGTATGAGAAATGGGAAAGAAATATAGAAGCAAATATCAAAGCCAAAGGCGGATGTTGTGCATAATATTTGCACAACAAACTCATTTGCTCTCGTGTTCCCGATTTCGACTCCTCTGAATTCTCAACTTTATGGCTCAAACTTTCCTGTCATTCTCTTACTAAAATATTTCTGTGCTGTCTATCTTTCCCCTAACTCTACCAACTTTCCCAAATTCTTTGACTATCTAAACTCTACAGTGGAACACATTCTATCCATTTCTCCTTTCTCAGAAATCTCCATCTTAAGAAATTTCAACGTTCACCACCGCCAATGGCTCTCCTCACACACTACTGACCCACCTGGTGAACAAGCCTACGTCTTTTCTATCCTAAATGACCTAGAGCAGTTAGTTCAGCAACCCACCCGTATCCCGGATCGCATCGGAGATCGGCCCAACATTCTTGACTTGTTTCTAACTTCTAACCCTTCTTCTTATACTGTCGATCTTTTCTCTCCTTTGGGCTCCTCCGACCATAAACTTATCTCTGTCACCTGTCCTATCTCTGCAGTACGGCCACCCGATCCTCCTAGCCGGCGGCGCTTGTGGCACTTTGGCGCTGCCGACTGGGAGGCTCTCCGGCAGTACTTCTTTGATTTCCCATGGATTGATTTCTGCTTCCGTGGCCGGGGACCCTCGGAGAGTGCTGAACGCATTACCGAGGTAATCCTATCGGGCATGGAAGCATACATTCCATTCTCTTTCTCTCAGACTAATGCTAAAAAATCTTGGTTTACTCACGCCTGTTCTACTGCTGTCCGCAATAAGGAGGAAGCATTCAAACGGTACCGACGCCTTAAAACTCAAGACTCTCATTCCTCCTATGTTTCTTCCCGGAATCAAGCCAAATCTGTTCTTCGACTTGCCAAACACTCTTTCATCAATAATAAATGCACTGAACTATCCAATTCTAGCTCTTCCCAAGCTTTCTGGCATCTAGAAAAACCTCTCCAACAATTTCTCTTCCAGGTCTTTCCCTCCCCTTTCCCACTCTGATGGCACAACCATCACTTCTTCCTCTGACAAAGCTAAACTCTTCGCTCAAACTTTTGCTAGAAACTCCACCTTGGATGATTCCGGTGCTATTCCTCCCTCTCCACCCTCCTCTTCCTTACTTATGCCTAATATCCTAATCTCTTCTAAAGATGTACTTTCTAACCTCTCTGGGCTTAACACTAACAAGGCGTACAGTCCGGACGGTGTTCCTCCTGTTGTTCTCAAAAACTGTGTTTCCGTGCTGGCTCCCTGCCTAGGCAAACTCTTTCGTCTCTGTCTATCCTCTAACGTCTTCCCTTCATGCTGGAAGTTTGCTCACATTCAACCTGTCCCAAAGAAGGGTGACCGCTCTCAACCCTCCAGCTATCGTCCAATTGCTCTCATCTCTTGTCTTTCTAAAAATTTTGAAACTATTCTTGCTTCCAAGTTTCTTAAGCATTTCTCTTCTCATAATCTGCTCTCAGATCGCCAGTATGGCTTCCTTAAGGATCGCTCTACTGGTGATCTTCTTTCCTATCTTACTAACTCTTGGTCATCCTCCTTTCGGGACTTCGGTGAGACTTTTGTTTATTGCACTAGACATATCGAGAGCCTTCGATAGAGTCTGGCACAAATCTCTAATTTCTAAACTACCCTCCTTCGGTTTCTATCCCTCTATCTGTGCCTTTGTCTCTAATTTCATTTCCGGCCATTCCATAGCCGCGGTTGTGGACGGCCATCGTTCACTTCCTCACCCTATAAACTCCGGTGTTCCTCAGGGCTCTATTTTATCTCCTATTCTCTTTCTAATTTTTACAAATGATCTCCTCAACTGTACCTCAATTTCCATCCATTCATACGCAGACGACTCAACCTTACACTACTCCATTAGTTTTTCAGAATGCCCCAGCCAGCAATCCCTCAACGACAAACGTAATGAAGCCATAGAACTCTTAAATTCTGATCTAAATACTATCTCCAATTGGGGCAGAGAAAACCTTGTTACCTTTAATGCTTCCAAAACCCAATTTCTCCATCTATCTACCCGTCAGGATCACCCAGCGGACTAACCCTTATTCTTCAACAATACAAAAATCAACCCTTCATCTTCTCTCAATATTCTTGGTGTCCCTTTTTCTTCTGCTCTCATTTGGAAGGACCATATTACCAGTCTTGCTAAGGCAGCCTCCCAGAAGCTGGGTGTGCTCAACCGCCTTAGGGAGTTCTTTTCCCCTGCACAGCTTCTTGCTCTGTATAGGGGCATAGTGCGTCCTTGTATTGAGTAATGTTCACATGTGTGGGGAGGTTCCTCTCACACCGCTCTCCTAGACAAAGTTGAAAGGAAGGCCTTTCGTATCATTAACTCCCGTCCACTCACCAACTCTCTGCAATCTCTCTCTCTCCGCCGCAATGTTGCATCTCTCTCGCTATTCTATCGCTACTATAATAATCAGTGTTCCTCAGAGCTTTCCCAGTGTATACCACCTTCTTTACGTAGGGCACGTGGTACCCGTCTTGCAACTCAATCCCACCCCTACTCTGTGCAACTCTCCAACCCAAGAGTGAAATGTTACTTTCAAACTTTCTTCTACTCAACAGCTGAGCTCTGGAACTCTCTCCCAGAATCAATCTTTCCCTCTTCCTATGACTCAAATTGCTTCAAACTCCGTGTGCCCAGGCATTTTGGCTCGAATGTCCCTTGATTTTGGTCCTGTCACTCTTTCGACTATGGGGGAGGCACTCGCTATAGGCAGTTCTGCCGTTTGCCTCCCTCAATCACATAGAAAACAAAAATAATATTAATAAACTACTGTGGAGGGCATAGACAATTCTTTCTAGAGGCTATAAAGAACACACTCTCTCTCGCTTCATGAAAATTATCCTGTATCTCACCATACTTTCAACTACTTTCCATTTCCAATATCACCTCCACTTCTCTATTCACTCCTATATTCCCTGTACACAATCTTGTATGCCCCTTTTGTCCAGCCTACAACCTGTTAAACTTGGATGTATAACTGCCCACTGCTTTCTTTGGTGTTATGTATCTTGTTCAGTTGGTCCCCCTCCTCCTCCGTTTTCTCTCCTTTCTCATCCACTCCCTCCACATAACTCACTCTCCACTTTTATTCTCGTCAAATTCCCTCACATGACCTGCCTTCCATTGTCTGTCTTTTCTTGAGCCTCTTAACCCCTTCTGTACCGGCTACGTCTTTTTAATTAAATTCTAGCTATATTTTGACGATGAAATACTTTCTCTAAAGTATCTACCTTTTTTTTTAGCCTCCCCTTTTTCCCCAGCTAACCTAATCCCACAAGGACCCCAATGGAAATACGCCTAACGGCCTTATTGGGCTATCCTTTGTTGGAATTATGCAAAGCTGGTACATGTCATATTTGTAACATATTATGTGGTACCAACATTGTAAAATGCTAACTGAATGAATATTATTATTATTATTTATTATTATGGCAGCCATGATCTGGCGGATTCTGGTTCCAGTAATGGAAGGAGGAGGGAGATCACAGTGTTGTCTTTTAGATCAGTTTTTTTTTTTTTTTTTTTTTTTTAAGAGACAATGAACGGAGGAAGGAAAAACACAGATAAAACAAAAAGGTCCATGTGCCTAAAGGCATCCTCCATTCATAAAATGTTTGTAACAACTGGATTTAAACATTTGTTGATTGTAAGTTTGTGGAAAGCAATTCGAGGGAAGTGAATTCCAAAGAGTAGTAGCTCTGGGGATAAATGAATTCTGATAAGCAGAAGTTCTGCATTGTGGAGGAGAAAGTGTAAATTCATGGGAGAATTAATGTTTGTTTTCATATTGTAAGCGTTTTTTTGTATAATTATATATGTGCACTGTAAATATATTCTCAGTTAAGTATAGACAGTTAAACTCTCATGATCCTATCCATGTACAGTATAGATATTGTAATACCACAACCGGAGACACCCGTGGCCCAGACACCTTAGTTACCCCCGTCGAAACCAAGTCGGCAACCAACACAGAAACACCACCACACAACCGACCAGCTGATTTGTCCCTGGCAGGGATCCTGGGACGAATCCGCAAGGCCCTTCCATTACTAGCTCCCCCCTATCCCCATCACTGGAACCAGAGAGACCTACACACCACCAAGAACAGATGTATCACCGTGCCCTTTTTCCTTGTGCCACTCCTAGGGCGGAAAGTACCTAGAAAATGGATAGGTATCCGGACCAGGTGGGGAAATAATCTCCCCTCCCCTCTGAGATCCGGATGCTTTCCAGCTTCAAGGTGCTTTCCAGCCCAACCCACTACTTGCAACAAAACGCCAAATCCCGTGCAAGTGACCTACAGTAGATGCTTTCAAACTCTGGGAACCTAGAATGCTTTCCAGCTTCTTGGTAACTTAACCTACTAAGTTATTACTGCAATATAGAGACGCTTGAACTAGTTGAGGCCTGGCTGTCAGACCCCTTTTTACCGTAAGTTACTTATTTCACCAGTTGATAATTAATAATCCTCACACGATATCCGTAACTGTCCTGATCCCTCTATAGGTATATTGTCACATGTTTGTCTAACCTCTAGGTAATCAAACTGCAGCGTATCTATAGGTAGAGAACTCTGCCATACAATCACTCACACTAAACTCCAGTTAGGGATTCCCCCACATAATTGAGTCTAACTAGGGGTCATTGTTCATACATTACGTCTCTAAATATGTGCTAATATTGTATATAATTCCATGTATCCTTGTATACCATATTGAAATTTATGCTGTACTTTATCTTAAAGACTTATGTTGATATTTAACAATGCATTATACCTGTATTTATATATGCATATCAAACCACTACTTAAATCATAACATTTGTACACCTGGCTCTTGTATTCTCTCAACACTTCCTCCTCGGTAAACGGGAACCCGCAACAAATGGTAAGGAGGGAGCAACTATCTCAAGTAGTAGTTGGCATCTTAAATATATTCTCAGTTTAATATAGACAGTTAAAGGCTCTTGATAATGTTAATATTTTTCCACACCACGTGAATCCAAAATAATGTTTTGCGAGTCTGTAACTAAATTTGCTGAACTGGATGTATCCACAACTTGGGGACTTTATATACTATCGAATGAAACTTTCGGATGAATAGAGATCGATTACTAATGAAACGACTAGCTTCTATCATATAATATTGCAATGAACAATACTATATTACATATTACGAAATGTTTATTTTTCTGAAGATGGAGAAGTTTCGTGTTGTGCTTTACACGAGAGAGATCTATTTTCCGATACCAGCCTTTCATCTCACAAATGTAAAATATTTAATGGACAATTAAAATCAATTTCTTCAATCAGACGTCGACTTTAATCCTTTAGAAATTTTGCTGTCAGCTAAGAATAAAATTTTAAAGAATGTTTAATCCGCTGACCATTCTAGGATACCAAAAATAACCCAAACCATCGTGATTTGAAGGAAATGTATACTAGGTCATAAGACAGTTCAATATATTTGAAGGGAATGTATACTAGGTCATAAGACAGTTCAATATATTTGAAGGGAATGTATACTAGGTCATAAGACAGTTCAATATATTTGAAGGGAATGTATACTAGGTCATAAGACAGTTCAATATATTTGAAGGGAATGTATACTAGGTCATAAGACAGTTCTATATATTTGAAGGAAATGTATACTAGGTCATAAGACAGTTCAATATATTTGAAGGGAATGTATACTAGGTCATAAGACAGTTCTATATATTTGAAGGGAATGTATACTAGGTCATAAGACAGTTCTATATATTTGAAGGGAATGTATACTAGGTCATAAGACAGTTCAATATATTTGAAGGGAATGTATACTAGGTCATAAGACAGTTCTATATATTTGAAGGGAATGTATACTAGGTCATAAGACAGTTCAATATATTTGAAGGGAATGTATACTAGGTCATAAGACAGTTCTATATATTTGAAGGGAATGTATACTAGGTCATAAGACAGTTCAATATATTTGAAGGGAATGTATACTAGGTCATAAGACAGTTCTATATATTTGAAGGAAATGTATACTAGGTCATAAGACAGTTCTATATATTTGAAGGGAATGTATACTAGGTCATAAGACAGTTCTATATATTTGAAGGGAATGTATACTAGGTCATAAGACAGTTCTATATATTTGAAGGGAATGTATACTAGGTCATAAGACAGTTCTATATATTTGAAGGGAATGTATACTAGGTCATAAGACAGTTTTATATATTTGAAGGGAATGTATACTAGGTCATAAGACAGTTCTATATATTTGAAGGGAATGTATACTAGGTCATAAGACAGTTCTATATATTTGAAGGGAATGTATACTAGGTCATAAGACAGTTCAATATATTTGAAGGGAATGTATACTAGGTCATAAGACAGTTCTATATATTTGAAGGAAATGTATACTAGGTCATAAGACAGTTCTATATATTTGAAGGAATGTATACTAGGTCATAAGACAGTTCTATATATTTGAAGGGAATGTATACTAGGTCATAAGACAGTTCTATATATTTGAAGGGAATGTATACTAGGTCATAAGACAGTTCTATATATTTGAAGGGAATGTATACTAGGTCATAAGACAGTTTTATATATTTGAAGGGAATGTATACTAGGTCATAAGACAGTTCTATATATTTGAAGGGAATGTATACTAGGTCATAAGACAGTTCTATATATTTGAAGGGAATGTATACTAGGTCATAAGACAGTTCAATATATTTGAAGGAAATGTATACTAGGTCATAAGACAGTTCCATTATATTTGAAGGGAATGTATACTAGGTCATAAGACAGTTCAATATATTTTGTTGTGTTATATTTACGGAACACATCACCGTGTTATTGTTCTCTATCTCTGCTCCTCCTCTTCCATCCTGAACATGAGGTCACAGAACAGATCTCCACTCTCTTTCACTTGTAATTAATATCCATTACATCTTTTACCATTCCGCTCCCTCGTAAGGGGGGTGACCTGCTTTTTGTATTTCTCTCCTTTTCTCTCTTTCTCTTGCTTGTATCCATGCGGGACCATTCAGCCAACTATGTTAAGACGTTTAACCCCTGTAGGTGTCGATTTCTTCCTGGCGAGCGATAGCGAGCCAGCATTATATTCAGAAATCCGGCTTCGCCGGAGACATTTTTCTATCGAAAAATGTACAAATTTAGCCTGCTGTCAAAAACATTTTAAAAATATGCTGGCTCGCTACCGCTCACCAGTACAAAAATGACACCTGGATGGGGATAAAAGTCTTAAAACAGTAGGCTGAATAGGGCCGAATTGATACAAGCTAGAGAAAGAGAGAAAAGGGGAGAACAAAAGCAGGTCACCCCCTTTAAGGTCTTCCAGTAATCGCCCCCACTGCATAAATCACCTTTTTTTCTAACCTCCCCATAAATTTCCCTGCTTCCGTGTATTTACCGTTACACATTCGGGTTTTCACAAACATATAATACAAACAATCTGTCTTGATAGCATAATGCATAGTGTGCGGAATTTCGATGTGAGTATCCTAGGTTCGAGTCCTCGGAGTGCCACATGTATTTGTTGATTTTATTAATTGAGTTTAGATGTGAAGTTGGTTGGTGTAAAAAAAAATAAAAATAATAATTCAACAATTAGTTGGAAGACTTGGTGGGCGTTACTCTTGGACAGCATGATCTGGGAGGAATAATTAAGGAAAACAAAAAAATAACATTAAGGGAGCCCACCTCGCTTTTTTTCTCTTTCTCTCCCTCTCTCTTTGACTTGTATCCATTCGGCCCCATTCAGCATACTGTTTTAAGACGTTTACCCCCATCCAGGTGTCTATATTTTCCTGGCGAGCGGTAGCGAGCCAGCATGTATATATTTTTGTTTTGACAGCAAACTAAATTAGTAAATATTTCGATAGAAAAATTTCTCCGGCGAAGCCAGATTTCTCCATACAATGCTGGCTCGCTATCGCTCGCCAGGAAGAAATCGACACCTGGATGGGGAGGTATGCCAGAGTGGTCTTGCCACTGGACTGGTAATCCAATGGACCCGGGTTCGAATCCCAATATGTCAATGGGAAGATATTATTGGGATGAAATTTGTGCTGTACCTAGTATCAGTGCATTACCACAGCACACCGAAATGCCAAAAAAATACCCTCATTGTTCCCTGATTAAATAGCATTGTATGAATATTCCCATATTCAAAAATATGCTACAGGGGGGCAATGCCTAGTGAGTTAATTGCTCAATAGGTGGCGTTCTGAGAGTGAGGGTCCGAGCCTGGGGGATGAGACTGTGAAGCGCAGAGGCGGAGCAGCTTCAGAGATGGAATTGCTTCGAGCCGTGAAGCTTCGCATGTCTCACTCCCTAGACTGGAGCAAGACCTCACGGGCCTCACCGTGTTCAGCGGTAGAGTGTAAAGGCTATCAGCCTATGACCGAGAGGGAGTAGTTGGAATATAGAAGAAAGAAAAAAAAAAAAAAAAAAAACTTCTTAAAACAGTTGGCTGAATGAGGCCGAATGGATACAAGCAAGGGAAAGAGAGAAAAGGAGAGAAAGATAAAAACAAAAAAGTGACCCCGCTTTAAACATTAATATATAATACTTGGTTGCCGGACTGTTTACATTATGACCAAGATTGTTTGATCGTTCAATATATCTAAATAAAAAATGTTACAATTTAAATCAACACATTTTATTTGTTTGTCCTTTAGACGTGATACCGGTACTTGATATTGTCTCCAAGTGTTCTTTAGACGTGATACCGGTACTTGATATTGTCTCCAAGTGTTCTTTAGACGTGATACCAGTACTTGATATTGTCTCCAAGTGTTCTTTAGACGTGATACCAGTACTTGATATTGTCTCCAAGTGTTCTTTAGACGTGATACCGGTACTTGATATTGTCTCCAAGTGTTCTTTAGACGTGATACCGGTACTTGATATTGTCTCCAAGTGTTCTTTAGACGTGATACCGGTACTTGATATTGTCTCCAAGTGTTCTTTCCACTTCCATCTAACGTGCAATTGTGCATTACCGTATTTTCAGAAAATCTCTCTCTCTCTCTCTCTCTCTCTCTCTCTCTCTCTCTCTCTCTCCTTTGACCCAATTCCACAACTTAGTATGATCGTGGTCCGAATTACAAGACTTCAGAGGATGTGGGTCAGGGGGGGGGGGAGGGGGGGGGAATACAACTTACACAAAGAGACTCACACAAAAACCTCCACAAATTCAGTGAACAAAATAAATCGAAATGCATAAAAATATATAAAAATAAATACATAAACAAAAAAATGGTTGGTGTATGCAAAAAGTAAGGGAAAAGCTGCACAAAAAGTAAGGGAAAAGCTGCACAAAAAGTAAGGGAAAAGCTGCACAAAAAGTAAGGGAAAAGCTGCACAAAAAGTAAGGGAAAAAGCTGCACAAAAAAATAAGGGAAAAGCTGCACAACAAAACTACTAGGAAATGGATATGGTGAAATTCCGATGGTAGGCGATACAAACTATTCTGTAATGTGCATGCAGGCGAGTAAAAGGAAAGTAGTACGGACACAAATATATGAAATAAGAACATATGAGAATAAAAACGAGATAATACACTAATTGTAAAGTAGCTTGCGACAGGTTTAAAACATGTGATATATGCTATTATTAAGAAGGAATAAGGGCAAAATGGAACAGAAAGAAGTGTGAGGAAAATAGAAAGAACGCTAAACATAATGACTTAATTATAAAATGTAAACGATAATAGAAAATAATAGCATGTGTGAAGATAGAATCGAAGACATTAAGAAAAGAGTAGACATAAAGGAGCAGTGAAAGTTGTGTAATAAAGAGTAGACATAAAGGAGCAGTGAAAGTTGTGTAATAAAGAGTAGACATAAAGGAGCAGTGAAAGGTGTGTAATAAAGAGTAGACATAAAGGAGCAGTGAAAGTTGTGTAATAAAGAGTAGACATAAAGGAGCAGTGAAAGGTGTAATAAAGAGTAGACATAAAGGAGCAGTGAAAGTTGTGTAATAAAGAGTAGACATAAAGGAGCAGTGAAAGTTGTGTAATAAAGAGTAGACATAAAGGAGCAGTGAAAGTTGTGTAATAAAGAGTAGACATAAAGGAGCAGTGAAAGGTGTGTAATAAAGAGTAGACATAAAGGAGCAGTGAAAGTTGTGTAATAAAGAGTAGACATAAAGGAGCAGTGAAAGTTGTGTAATAAATAGGAAGGGGGAAGTGTAACAGAAAAATAAATAAATATAATAAACGAAAATAATATGAATAATTTCCAAAAGCTTACAGAATAAAATATATATATATTGTATTTGAAATAGCAATGTCTACGAGGAGAATACAATAATAACAGAATGAGGAAAACCAGACGGGAGAAATGTTGAAACGACACGGAAATTATATTACACACATGTGAGGAGCTAATGGAAAGGCTTAATGGGATAATAGTATCAAGACGTGGACAAGAAAAGATTAAACAAAATGAAATAAAAGAAACATTGGAAGAAATGTCTGTCTATATTGTAGTCTTAATTTTGTATTACTGTTTGTTTATGCATCTTTCCTACGCTATAACTATCTTTCTACCTAGCAATACAAATATCTATACTTAGTTGGTTTATACCTCTACCTATCTATCTCTTTGTCTATTACTGTTTGTTTATGCATCTTTCCTATGCTATATCTATCTTTCTACCTAGCAATACAAATATCTATACTTAGTTGGTTTATACCTCTACCTATCTATCTCTTTGTCTATTACTGTTTGTTTATGCATCTTTCCTATGCTATATCTATCTTTCTACCTAGCAATACAAATATCTATACTTAGTTGGTTTATACCTCTACCTATCTATCTCTTTGTCTATTACTGTTTGTTTATGCATCTTTCCTATGCTATATCTATCTTTCTACCTAGCAATACAAATATCTATACTTAGTTGGTTTATACCTCTACCTATCTATCTCTTTGTCTATTACTGTTTGTTTATGCATCTTTCCTATGCTATATCTATCTTTCTACCTAGCAATACAAATATCTATACTTAGTTGGTTTATACCTCTACCTATCTATCTCTTTGTCTATTACTGTTTGTTTATGCATCTTTCCTATGCTATATCTATCTTTCTACCTAGCAATACAAATATCTATACTTAGTTGGTTTATACATCTACCTATCTATCTCTTTGTCTATTACTGTTTGTTTATGCATCTTTCCTATGCTATATCTATCTTTCTACCTAGCAATACAAATATCTATACTTAGTTGGTTTATACCTCTACCTATCTATCTCTTTGTCTATTTCTTCCAATTAAGGGGAGGCAGACCGTTTTTATGGACCCCCTGCTCCCTAATGTTTAGCCCCACTAGTTTTGAGAAGATAAGACGTTCGACCCATTAGTTTGCTGATTTTAACACCTTTAGCCCCATTTCGTTGTCAATTTTAAGACCTTTCGTGCCATTTAGATGTCAATTATCTCCTGGCGAGCGATAGCGAGCCTGCAATTTTAAGAAGAACCAGCCTTCGGCCGGCACATTTTTCTACCGAAAAATGTACAAATTTATCTTGAAGGGGGGTCTAGGGGGTATTTTTCTAAGCTTGATAGAGGTCTAGGGAGGACACTAAAACAATATATGAATGAATGAATGAATAGACCAAACAAACGGTCTGCCTCCCCTTAGCCCCAGACAATACAATCCTCTCTCTCCGCCAATGCCACTAGGAAGAGCCTATATCCCAGGTTCATCGCTCGGGAGTGTACTGTTCTGTGGTGGTGAGAAGGAGTTCAATCTGGCCTTAGTTCATTATTTTCACATAGACGCTCTTTTCTCTCTAGCTTTCGTTGTTGTGTGTGCTCTCTTTCTCGCTCTCTTGCTCTCTTGCTCTCTCTCTCTCTCTCTCTCTCTCTCTCTCTCTCTCTCTCTCTCTCTCTCTCTCTCTCTCTCATCTTAGAGGAAACTGGATCTGAATAACGAGATCTGAGAAATATGAAATACCGGTACTGGAGAGATGAAAGCAAGGGAGGATCAGTCGGTATGAGAGAGAGAGAGAGAGAGAGAGAGAGAGAGAGAGAGAGAGAGAGAGAGAGAGAGAGAGAGAGAGAGAGGATTATGTTCTTAACCACCCTATGATTTGTAGTATAGGCCTACTGTACATGTTAAACTTGCATAATCAATTTACAAAACACCTTTCTTTTGCTTAAATTACAAATAATTTTTGTTTTTATTTATGCAAATGACAATTTATTCATAAGTTGATTATATGAATTTTAATTTCATAATGAAAATCATAGGGTGGTTCAGAACAAATGTCTTCAAATGTACATATATCTGGCAGGTTATTCGTGTTTGACAATTATCTTTATCTAACTATTTATTCGTCTGTTATTAGTTTATATACTGTATATGTTATGTAATTCGTCTGTTATTAGTTTATATGTTATGTAATTCGTCTGTTATTAGTTTATATACTGTATATGTTATGCAATTCGTCTGTTATTAGTTTATATACTGTATATGTTATGCAATTCGTCTGTTATTAGTTTATATGTTATGCAATTCGTCTGTTATTAGTTTATATACTGTATATGTTATGCAATTCGTCTGTTATTAGTTCATATGTTATACAATTTGTCTGTTATTAGTTTATATGTTATGCAATTCGTCTGTTATTAGTTTATATGTTATGTAATTCGTCTGTTATTAGTTTATATGTTATACAATTCGTCTGTTATTAGATTATATGTTATGCAATTCGTCTGTAATTAGTTTATGTTATGCAATTCGTCTGTTATTAGTTTATATGTTATGCAATTCGTCTGTATTAGTTTATATGTTATGCAATTCGTCTGTTATTAGTTTATATGTTATGCAATTCGTCTGTTATTAGTTTATATGTTATGCAATTCGTCTGTTATTAGATTATATGTTATGCAATTCGTCTGTAATTAGTTTATATGTTATGCAATTCGTCTGTAATTAGTTTATATGTTATGCAATTTGTCTGTTATTAGTTTATATGTTATGCAATTCGTCTGTAATTAGTTTATATGTTATGCAATTCGTCTGTTATTAGTTTATATGTTATGCAATTCGTCTGTTATTAGTTTATATGTTATGCAATTCGTCTGTTATTAGTTTATATGTTATGCAATTCGTCTGTTATTAGTTTATATGTTATGCAATTCGTCTGTTATTAGATTATATGTTATGCAATTCGTCTGTAATTAGTTTATATGTTATGCAATTTGTCTGTTTTTAGTTTATATGTTATGCAATTCGTCTGTAATTAGTTTATATGTTATGCAATTCGTCTGTTATTAGTTTATATGTTATGCAAATCGCCTGTTATTAGTTTATATGGTATGCAATTCGTCTGTTATTAGTTTATATGTTATGCAATTCGTCTGTTATTAGTTTATATGTTATGCAATTCGTCTGTTATTAGTTTATATGTTATACAATTCGTCTGTTATTAGTTTATATGTTATGCAATTCGTCTGTTATTAGTTTATATGTTATGTAATTCGTCTGTTATTAGTTTATATGTTATGCAATTAGTCTGTTATTAGTTTATATGTTATGCAATTCGTCTGTTATTAGTGTATATGTTATGCAATTCGTCTGTTATTAGTTTATATGTTATGCAATTCGTCTGTTATTAGTTTATATGTTATGCAATTCGTCTGTTATTAGTTTATATATGGCCTACTGTATAATTCGTCTGTTATTAGTTTATATATGGCCTACTGTATAATTCGTCTGTTATTAGTTTATATATGGCCTACTGTATAATTCGTCTGTTATTATTAGTTTATATATGGCCTACTGTATAATTCGTCTGTTATTAGTTTATATATGGCCTACTGTATAATTCGTCTGTTATTAGTTTATATATGGCCTACTGTATAATTCGTCTGTTATTAGTTTATATATGGCCTACTGTATAATTCGTCTGTTATTAGTTTATATATGGCCTACTGTATAATTCGTCTGTTATTAGTTTATATATGGCCTACTGTATAATTATGGTATGCAATTCCATGCTATATCTATCTTTCTAACTAGCAATGTCTTCTATAACTACAGTGTATATCCATCCATATTTAGCTGTGTTCTACCGCCATCCATCCATCTATCTATCTATCAATCCATCTATCTGTCCATCCATCCATCCATCCATCCATCCATCCATCCATCTATCTATCTATCTATCTATCTATCTATCTATTTTTCTATTTATCTATCTATCTATCTATCTATCTATCTATTTATCTATCTATCTATTTCTTCCACGGAAGGGCCTATTTTCGGGGCTCATCGCTGGAGAGTGAATTGTTCTGGAGCGGTGAGAATGAGTTCCATCTCGCCTCAGCTCATTTCACGCTGGTTCTTTCTCTCTACCTGGCTTTTGTCTTTCCTCTCTCTCAGTCCCTTACTCACTCTCACACTCTCTCTCTTTCTCTCTCTATCTCTCTCTCGCTCTCTCTCTCTCTCTCTCCCTGACAGGAAACTGGAGGTGAATAACGAGGCCTGTGAAAGGTGAAATACTGCAGAAATGAAAGCAAGGGGTATGAGAGAGAGAGAGAGAGAGAGAGAGAGAGAGAGAGAGAGAGAGAGAGAGAGAGAGAGAGAGAGAGAGAGAGAGAGAGAGAGAGAGAGAGACTGATACAATAAACACGTACTCTCGGTACAACTACAACACGTACTTTCAAGAACATTTTGTGCACGTGAAGAACTACACGTGTTCTAACATACATGCATACACCCAAGAGTCTTTAGAAAACACACACACACACACACACACACACACATAACCAGACACACACACACATAACCAGACACACGCACACATAAACACACACTCACACACAAAACCACACACACACACACATAACCACACACACACCCACACACATAACCACACACACACACACATATAACCACACACACACACATATAACCACACATACACACACACACATATAACCACACATACACACACACACACATAACCACACATACACACACACACCCATATAACCACACATACACACACCCTCACACATATAACCACACATACACACACCCACACACATATAACCACACCCACACCCACACACATATAACCACACATACACACACACCCACACACATATAACCACACATACACACACACCCACACACACATATATATGTAAGTATACATACATATGAGCGAGAACATATTGCTCACTAGCGCAACTTCTGATTATAAATCTATGCATAAGCATTATCTATTATTAAGTGTTCGCGTATCTTCATCCATGTATTTCCACCCTTAACAATAGAACGCCCAGCTTTTCCATATTTCGCCTTCTGTCACACACACACACACACACACACACACACACACACACACACACACAAACTAACACACACACACACACCTACACTACCGAGGATTAACCTCCCATTGTAGTAGGCTGAACCTGACCCTACCAGTACGGACTTGAATTGCTGCACCCTCTTTACCCTTCACCTCTTTACCCTGACCCTACCAAAACAGTTTTTGTATGTATGTATGTTTGTGTGCATACGTGAGCGTATGTGTATACGGACATGTGCACACTTACTGCATGTTCTTATGTTCCTATATATGTATGTATATGTATGTGCATACGTACGTGTATTTACGTATGTTCTGTATATGAGTAAGTAAAATAAATGTGTATATGTACTGTATATCACTTACTCTCATGGTTATTTTATGATAATTTGTATTCTGCACCTGCATCATTATTGTATTTATTTATTTTGTTTGTAAACTGAGCTTACCATCTTCATATCTGTACATCTCATGTTCATCCACTAAATTGTAAAATGTGTATTTTCAGCTCATGAGGCTGCCATTCTTTAATAAACCGTTTATTATTATTATTATTATTTATAACCACACCTGTGGTTCCTGTGGTTGTAGTTGAGGGCTGTCAGTTAGCGCCCCGTGGTCCACGCCGTTGCGCCACCGCCACTGTACATCCCATCTACCCTCCTCTGTGCCAGCTGGTCAAGAATGCTGTTGCTGGCAGCACGGAGGTAGTAGTGGGGTAGGATTGGTTGGTCTGGCAGTGATGACAGGAAATCATCCAAGTCCTTTTTGAATTTTTCAACGGTTAGGTAGTTTTGGTTTCTTATTTCTTTTGGCAGTGCATTGTAGAGCTTCGGACCCTGTGTAGCGAAGGCATTTTCTTTAAGTGTCTTAACTCTTGTCAGTGCTCTTGAGTTAATTGACCTGATAAAACACATACGGCCCAGTCGTTGGTTTCTTTTATCTCTATCAACTCCTTTTCTTCCTCTCCCAGCAGGTTTGGGGCTAAGTTGTTGAGAATTTTCCAGGTATAAATGATCAAGTATCTTTCTCGGCGTCGTTCTAGAGAGTACAAGTTTAGAGACTTAAGTCTTTGCCAGTAGTCTTCCTCCTTCACAGACACTATTTTACTAGTGAAGGAGCGCTGGATGCCTTCCAATGCTTGTTTCTCTCGTGACTTCCAGGGATTCCATACCTGGCAACAATATTCCAAGAGTGGTATTACCAAGGCCTTATACAGGGTTAACATTGGTTCGCTTTCACGAGTTCTGAAAGTACGCAATACCCAGCCAACCTGGGCTCATGTCTTTTGTACTACTGTTAGGATATGGGTAGTGAAGGTGGCATCATCACTGTTTGTTACCCCTAGGTCTAGCACTTTGTTGTTGCACTTTATTCTTTGGCCATCATGTGCCGAATAGTGGACTTCTTCTATTTTGTTTGTACCATATCTAACCAGTTCAAATTTGTTATTATTGAAAGACATATTATTTGTTTCGGCCCATGTATATAGCTTGGTAAGGTCAGATTTTAATTTGTCCACATCTTCCATTGATTTAGTTTCTTTCATTACTCTGGTATCATCGGAAAAAGACGAGACTTTTGAGTAGAGTGTACCTTGGTCAATGTCGGATATGAGTATGAGGAACAGCAGTGGTCCCAGTACAGAACCTTGAGGGACACCACTGTAGACATTTGAGTCATGGGAAATGACACCACCCACAGCAACACATTGCTTTCTCTCGTTCAGGAATTTATGGATCCATACTCCAAGGCGACCTACTATTCCTAGATTGCGGAACCCACACCCACACACATATAACCACACATACACACATATAACCACACATACACACACACATAAACACACGCATATAACCACACATACACACACACCCACATAACCACACATACACACACACCCACACCCATATAACCACACATACACACACATATAACCACACATACACACACACACACACATATAACCACACATACACACACACCCACACCCATATAACCACACATACACACACACCCACACACACATACACACACACACACACACAACACTAACATGGACGGCAGCCAAGTATGTTAACTCCTGACAACTTTGGGGTAGATGTAATTTAGTTATACAATACCATGTATATATTATCTCTCTCTCTCTCTCTCTCTCTCTCTTTCTATCTATCTTTTTCCTTCAACTTTCCTTTTCTATTGGATATGGCATCTCTACTAGAATTAAGTCCTGACCACCTCGTTTGGATCGTAAGGTTTGTGTGGCCAGTGTATATATGTAAATGTATGTCAAATATATATCTCTCTCTCTTTATGTATGTAAATCTGACTGCCTCTATGTCTGTATGTGTCTGTTGTGACGTTAACCACTCCGTTAGAACCGCATGGCTTGTCCTACAGTGACTCGCTAGGATCGCCAGGGCAGTAGATGTGGCTACAGTTGGTGTATTGTTGTGTGCTTTATTTCATATGAAAGCTCGTGTCATGGGCAGTTCAGAAAGGCTCTTTGTTTTCACCCATGTCAAGGCTTTATATATTTAATTGCAAAGTATATGTTTTATCATTAAGTAGTAATGATAGGAGTTGAGAGAGAGAGAGAGAGAGTAGAACAGAGTGTGGGGAGGCGCGCAGTGTTTTGCTATACTCGATGATGTCATAGCTGGCTGGCCTCGTGGGGATTCGTTCGAGGAGTTTTTTACCATGCTTGGTGACGTCATGTTTAGCTAGCTTCTTTAGCATTGGCTAGAGGACTTGTTACCCCCGCTTTTTCCTACGCGGTTCGAACTAGTGCTAGTATATATACTGCTCTCTGGCCACTCTCTCCCTCAGATCTGGTTTCTAGAATGCATCCCTCTTATCCCTTTGATACCTGTCTCCCTTGCTGCACCTGAGAACCTTTTCCTCTGCCTATCTCTCTCATTTTCCATTTCTTTCACCACCTTTTATTAATATTATACCCCCTCTGGTTAACTCTGCATAATCAGCTTCATGCTGGCCAGTTGTATTGTGTGTTAAGGTCTTATGTAACCCATGTATGTTTAGTTGTTAAGATAAGTTGATCACGAAGCATTGGTTGGCATTCATATTGTTCCGTACCGCTTCCTATAATTATTAGTGTTCTGCTAGATTAGATAATGCTAGACTAGGAGTCTGATACTATAAGGTATTGTTTCCGATGGGTGCTGGCTTTAGTTAAAAGCTGCACGACATACCTGAGAACTGGAGTTGATTGGGTAAATTCTAGTCTGTGTGCCATTGAGAGTAGAGCATGCACGAATGAGGGCTTTTTGCCTATACCATTCTGCACTGTTCTAGGCTCGGTTGTTTGTCTTTGAGGTACGCCAGGAGAACGCTTAATACTTCGGTATTAAGGTTTCTCAAGAGAGCTACCCTTCCCTATAACGTAATATTTGACGCACAGACTTGAGATTTGCACTAGGCTATGCGGCATGCCATGCGCACCAGTATCTCGTATCATTGACTCTAGCTAGAGTTTATCAGTTATAGTAGACATTAAGTATATTAAACCAATTACTTTTATTATGCATACCCGTTTATGATTACACAAGCATTTTGCAGCCTAGTTTGATGTATTGAGACACAAACGACTTAGGCTCTTTTTGTTGATAAGAATACTGCATTGTCGTGGCGATTATTATTATTGTTGTAGTGTTTAGGATATTCTTGGCTCCGACTGCATTATATATCCTGCCTTTTTTGTGTGCATAGCCTGCACGAGCATTGTTCCGCTGCCTGCCTTTTTGGGTTCCATTTCCGATTCGAGCATCTTGATAGCATCTAACATTTAAAGAAGATTCCTTGTTGGTGTTGAAGGACTTTAGTGCACTTTCTTTCATGCAGGAGTGCCTGACATTTATTGATTAAAGTAACGTAAGCTGTAACTTCCCTTACCACCTTACTTTGCATACCATAACCAAGCACCTTCGGTTATAGGTAGTAATAGGCTGTTTTCACATAACATTAAGCCTAGAGTAGACGCACATTTATTGAGAGTTTGATAACCTATTATTGCATATAGAACTCTGGAGAGTATTTGTGTTCTTTGTTCACTGGGAATATACATCAGAGGTTGGATATAGCGCTTTCTGTTGTAGCATTTATGCCATTACTAGTCCAATGAATAAGAGCCCTGATATATTTGAACTTCAGTCGTAACAAATGGCGACCTTACCTAGGATTTGGTGAACCTACATTTATTAGCAGGGAACATTTGTTGTTTTGGGGAATATTTTGCGGGGATCAGCAAGAATAATTTTTTTTGCAACATAGTATAGCCCTTGAGTATTTCCGAGAATTTTTGTGTGTATATTGAGGTATAAGAGTTTGGGGTGCTTCTTTTCTGAATATTGAGGTGGGAAATTTTTGTGAGCATCATGTCTTATACCGGATCAGAGGAGAATGGAGACACAGTACGTAATGACGAAACTGAGGAACAGCAGTATAATGAAAGGGTTAATCAGGTGAACTGTGAGGAGGATGCTAGGATATTTTTGCAATGGCCTGTTACTGCCGAGCGGTTGGAGGGTATGGATCGGTACGGTCTTCAATGCCTGGCCACAGCTATCGGTCATGCGGGTACTAGCAGCATGACCAGGGATAACTTGATAACGTGTGTACTGGGCAGGGTGACTGGTGAGCGAGATGGGTTGAGTGCTCAGAGCCCTTCGGCCATGCTTCCCCTACACTCGACTCCCAGCCATCCCAGTAGTTTGCCGACCCCAGGTACGCTTCCACAGTTGGGTGGTGACTGGCAGGGTGGGTTGCCCCTGGGGGGACCACCAGTAATTTCAAACATTGTAGCACCTTCACCTCCTCAAGGGTTATCTCCAGAATTATTGTTTAACCCGTACAGCCCCAGAGACGCGCCTGACGCGTCACCCTAATTGCGCCAACCGTAACCTCAGGTGTAGCCACTCAAGAGGGCTCAGATTTGTATGGGAAATGTGTACGTATCCCACGCAACCGTGCCGATGGTTGAAAACTCTCAAAGTCCACGTGCGTGCGCGCGAGCGCGCAATAACCTGTTTTTTTGGGATAATTGCCTTAAATTTTTTACTCTTGTAAAATCCGTTTTCGGGGGCTCTGTAGGACCATTTTTTAAGCTTTTTGAGCGGTTTTTCGTGGTTTTTCCTTCATTCCTAACCCATTCGCTATTCTTTCTGGAATAAAACAATTTTTTGAAAACCGGCCGGGTTCTGGTGCGTAAACATTACAAAACTAGCCGGGGCTCCACGGGTTAAGCTCGAATTAGCTAAGCTTCAGCATCAGCAGCGAATAGAATTAGCCAAGATAGAAGAGAGAGCCAAGATAGAAGAGAAAAAAACTATCAGTCAGCAGCACATAGAGCTAGCAAAAATCCAAGCTGATTTAGAGTCGACTAGATAATGTGCCGACATGGACGTAGAGAAGTCGCGAGTAGAGAAAACGGGACAGCGACTTGGGGCTGGTAACCGTGCTCATGATCAATCTCTCTCGCACTTATTGAAACTGGTTCCGGTGTTTGATGAGAGTGGTGTAACAGAATTTTTCGCACGCTTTGAGAAGAAGTGCCAGGAACACCAGTGGCCAGAGAATATATGGGCAGCACTTGTATCCTCTAGATTAATAGGCAAGGGTCTTAAAGCCTACGATGCGTTACCTTTGGAGTCATGTATTGTGTATGAGGATCTCAAGAAGGCTGTCCTGAGGGCTTACGAACTGCAACCAGAAACGTACCGTTTGAAGTTCCGGGGTGTAACTAAGGGAAGAGATAGCACCTTTTTGGAACACGCCCGGGACTTGTCCGATGCTATGGGGAACTGGCTCCGATCTGAGAAGGTAACAACATTTGATGGAGTTAAGCAGTTAATGATGTTGGAGCAGTTCTTTAAGAGCACGGGCGGTGATCTAACTTTGAACTTAAAGGAGAAAAACCCAAGAACTCTAGTCGAAGCAGCAAAAATGGCTGATCGACGGCTGTCGTTGATTCGGGGTTGCGGGTCCTCACAGAAGTACGATGCAAGTGCTAGGGACCGTTATCCTCCCCCTCCCCGTAGCAATGACACATTTAAACAAAAGAGCAATGAAACTAAAACTGAATTCAAACCTAACACCACGCTGTATGAGAAAAGTCAGGGGCTTTTTACATCACAGTATAAGCCGAAACCGAAATTTAGGTGTTTTAAGTGCCACCAGGAGGGTCATAAGGTAAATGAGTGCCCTAGTCGACCTCCTCCGGCAGCCGTGTCTTTTGCTCACGGCATTGGAGTGTTCAAGAGGACATCGGAGTTTGTTAGAGGCAATTCTTCCGAGGTAAATACACTGCCAGTGCAGAAGGATCCGGAAGGCTTATTCCCTGTCCGTGATGCCTTTAGTGACCACAAAGGACTTGGTTGTGTGGAGTGGGGGGGTAGAAGACATGAGGTGAGAATTTTGCGTGACACTGGGGCATCGCAGACATTGTTGAGGAATTTCACTGGTAAACCTGTAAATACGGTGCGGGTGGTTGTGGTTCAGGGGGTTAATGCAACAAGGTTATACCCGCTTGTAAGAATGAAGATGGAAGTTGATGGTGTGACTCGTGACCTGGATGTAGGAATTGTGGAGAAGTTACCTGTTGGGGGCGTCGACCTCCTTCTCGGCAACGACTTTGCGGGGCCTACTTCTGAGGCTCCACCCTTTGTCGTTGCCGAGAAGCCGGCCGACGTGAGTAGGGAGGAGCAGGAGTGGGTTGAGAAGTGTCCGGTGCAACCTATGACGTGTGTTGTCACCAGATCTCTTGCATCCAGGGAGTCACATTCTGGTCAACAGTCTTTAGACAAGCGGAGGAAAGGTACCGAGAAGGGGTTGGAAGTTGATGCGGTTGAGAGTTCAGTATCAACGGACATTCTCGGGGACTCATTATTAGGACCAATTTTCGAGTCTGGAGAAGACCCATTAACTGTTAGTAAGAAGGCAGAGGATGGGCTTAAAAAGACGAAGAGACAGCAACGATACACAGAGAGAGAGAGCAACGGGAGGCTAAATTCAATGTAGGAGGGGGGCATGAGTTGTTTCGCAAACACTTAGATAAGCTTGCTCCTTCGGACATTCGTAAATTGCACTTAGAAGACCCGGAGGTTCTTGAATGTGGTACCGGTGCTGTCGAGTTGAAGGAGAACAGTGATGCACAGTCGGGAGATTTTTACAAGTATCCCCTGACCATCATGGAGGTAGCAACAAGGTACCCTGACGCGTACCCTATGATAAATGGGTTAGCGAAGACGGTGGTCCGAAACTTGCTAGTGTATTTTTCCCGGTATGGTTACCCGCAGGTAATTCAGTCAGACCAAGGATCCAACTTCACTTCTAGCCTCTTTGTTCAAGCAATGCCGCAGCATGCGATTGTTACGGTTGTGTCATCTGCGTATCATCCGGAGAGCCAGGGTGTGTTAGAGCAATGGCACTCAGCCTTGGAATCTGTGCTTCGTTGTTGTTGCTTTGAGAGTGGGAATGGTTGGGATCTTGGCCTGCCATGTGTCTTGTTTGCTGCACGGGAGGTACCTGGGGAAGGTTTGGGATTCAGCCCTAATGAGCTCGTCTTTGGACACCGTGTCAGAGGGCCTCTCCATATGGTTGAAGATATATGGGAGGGTGCAGGAAAACCTTGTTCTATGCTCAAGTATGTCCTCGACAGTCGAGAACGGATGTTGCGCAGTCTGGAGTTGGCTGGCCGTAATTTGTCTAGCTCTCAGGCCCTCATGAAGGACAGGTACGACCTCAGGGTTAAACTCAGGGAGTTTCAC
Source organism: Paralithodes platypus (assembly GCA_032716605.1). Classification (NCBI taxonomy): domain Eukaryota; kingdom Metazoa; phylum Arthropoda; class Malacostraca; order Decapoda; family Lithodidae; genus Paralithodes; species Paralithodes platypus. Next base: position 21,808,905 of record CM064541.1, read on the forward strand.
GTGGGTCAGGAGGTGTTGATTCTACTGCCCCATGTAGGTCATTCCTTATCCGCGAAGTATACTGGTCCTTATAGGGTGGTTGAGAGGCTATCGGACCTGGATTGCTTGGTGGCCGCTCCAGATAGACGTAAGCGCAATCAGTTATGTCACGTTAATCTCATAAAGGAGTATGTGAGGCACCCCCCTGAGCCTCTCACTGTGCCTGTGATGACGTTTAGCAGTCAAGGTGGAGAAGGAGAACGGGACAGTCAAGCTCAGGTGGAGGATAACTGGAAGGATAAGAAAGTCAAATGGGCGCCTGAGTGTGAGAAGGCGTTTAGAGTAGTAAAACACCTGTTGTGCACTCACCCGATCCTCAGGGCCCCTGACTTTAGCCTACCTTTCCAACTAGCAACGGATGCTAGTGGTGTGGGGGCTGGTGCCGTCCTTATGCAAAAGGACGATGATGGGCTGGAGCATCCTGTTAGTTTCTGCTCGGAGAAGTACAATTCGGCCCAGGTGAGCTTCTCTGTTGTCGAGGAGGAGCTGCTGGCGGTTGTGCTTGCGCTGGGGCATTTCGAGGTCTATGTTCCAGCCTATGGTCCGGTCGTTGTAGTTTACACAGATCATCACCCTCTCAAGTTCTTGGACCAGTTTCACAATCGGAATATGAGGCTGACCAGGTGGTCACTAAGGTTACTGGTATATAACCTGGACATACGCCATATTGCCGGTTGTGACAACGTGGTTGCAGATTGTCTTTCAAGGGTGTATGATCCTGGGTAGATTGACACACGGGTAGCCTCCTGCTTTAGTTTGAATAGTATTTTGCGCTTGGTGCTTGTTGGCTCACGGTTGTAGCCCAGCGTATTGGGTCGTAAAGCAGGAGTTGAGTGTTTGGTATAGAAGAAAAAACTAGGCTTGCCCCTATAGTGCAGCCGAAATAAACAAATTAAAAACATAAAAATAAAATAAAAACTCTTTCTTTGATAGTTGAATTTTTTCAGTATGTTATAGCAGTAATTCTGAGTTGCACTCCTCTCAGAATGCTGGGCTAGAGAAGCTCGCTCTTGAGGAGCATAACTACAATTATGATTTAACCTATTGTGTTGGGGAGGGTTATAATTTTGTAATTTTTTTTTTTGAGAACTGTGCCAGATATTTTACAGCCGCTGGGTGATGGAAAGTAGAGATATAGCATGGGTTCTAACAATCAGATTTTTGTGAGCCTTGGGCCTCTGAGAAAAAATCTTGGGGGGGGTGTGACGTTAACCACTCCGTTAGAACCGCATGGCTTGTCCTACAGTGACTCGCTAGGATCGCCAGGGCAGTGGATGTTGCTACAGTTGGTGTATTGTTGTGTGCTTTATTTCATATGAAAGCTTGTGTCATGGGCAGTCCAGAAAGGCTCTTTGTTTTCACCCATGTCAAGGCTTTATATATTTAATTGCAAAGTATATGTTTTATCATTAAGTAGTAATGATAGGAGTTGAGAGAGAGAGAGAGAGATTAGAACAAAGTGTGGGGAGGCGCAGTGTTTTGCTATACTCGATGACGTCATAGCTGGCTGGCCTCGTGGGAATTCGTTGGAGGAGTTTTTTACCATGCTTGGTGACGTCATGTTTAGCTAGCTTCTTTAGCATTGGCTAGAGGACTTGTTACCGCTTTTCCTACGCGGTTCGAACTAGTGCTAGTATATTTTTTTTTTTTTTTTTTTTTTTTTTTCTATATTCCAACTTACTTCCTCTCGGGCATAGGCTGAGAGCCTTAACATTCACCGCTTTACAATGAACAGTGAAGCCCGTGAGGTCTTGTTCCAGTCTAGGGAGTGAGACATGTGAAGCACGTAGAGTACAACGAGCACCTGCCATCTTGCCTTCACATGAGGCACGGTGCTCACTCATGGCCCGAAACGACCACATCTCTGAAGCCACCTCGTTCCCGTGCTTCACTGTCTCACCACCTACACTCGGACTCTCACACTTACACACACACAACGCCACCTGTTGAGCAGATAACTCACCAGGCATTGCACCCCTATAGCATATTTTGAATATGGGAATATTCATACAGTGCTATTTAATCAGGGAACAATGAGGGTATTTTATTGACGTTTCGGTGGGCTTGTGGTAATGCACTGATACTAGGTACAGCACAAATTTCATCCCAATAATATCTTCCCATTGATACATCGGGATTTGAACCCGGGACCTTTGGATTACCAGGCCAGTGGCAAGACCACTCCACCACACCTCCCCTAATACTGCTCTCTGGCCACTCTCTCCCTCAGATCTGGTTTCTAGAACGCATCCCTCTTATCCCTTTGATACCTGTCCCCTTGCTGCACCTGAGAACCTTTTCCTCTGCCTATCTCTCTCATTTTCCATATCTTTCACCACCTTTTATTAATATTATACCCCCTCTGGTTAACTCTGCATAATCAGCTTCATGCTGGCCAGTTGTATTGTGCGTTAAGGTCTTATATAACCCATGTATGTTTAGTTGTTAAGATAAGTTGATCACGAAGCATTGGTTGGCATTCATATTGTTCCATACCACTTCCTATATTTATTAGTGTTCTGCTAGATTAGATAATGCTAGATTAGGAGTCTGATACTATAAGGTATTGTTTCCGATGAGTGCTGGCTTTAGTTAAAAGCTGCACGACATACCTGAGAACTGGAGTTGATTGGGTAAATTCTAGTCTGTGTGCCATTGAGAGTAGAGCGTGCACGAATGAGGGCTTTTTGCCTATACCATTCTGCACTGTTCTAGGCTCGGTTGTTTGTCTTTGAGGTACGCCAGGAGAACGCTTAATACTTCGGTATTAAGGTTTCTCAAGAGAGCTTCCCTTCCCTATAACGTAATATTTGACGCACAGACTTGAGATTTGCACTAGGCTATGCGGCATGCCATGCGCACCAGTATCTCGTATCATTGACTCTAGCTAGACTTTATCAGTTATAGTAGACATTAAGTATATTAAACCAATTACTTTTATTATGCATACCCGTTTATGATTACACAAGCATTTCGCAGCCTAGTTTGATGTATTGAGACACAAACGACTTAGGCTCTTTTTGTTGATAGGAATACTGCATTGTCGTGGCGATTATTATTATTGTTGTAGTGTTTAGGATATTCTTGGCTCCGACTGCATTATATATCCTGCCTTTTTGTGTGCATAGCCTGCACGAGCATTGTTCCGCTGCCTGCCTTTTTGGGTTCCATTTCCGATTCGAGCATCTTGATAGCATCTAACATTTAAAGAAGATTCCTTGTTGGTGTTGAAGGACTTTAGTGCACTTTCTGTCATGCAGGAGTGCCTGACATTTATTGATTAAAGTAACGTAAGCTGTAACTTCCCTTACCACCTTACTTTGCATACCATAACCAAGCACCTTCGGTTATAGGTAGTAATAGGCTGTTTTCACATAACATTAAGCCTAGAGTAGACGCACATTTATTGAGAGTTTGATAACCTATTATTGCATATAGAACTCTGGAGAGTATTTGTGTTCTTTGTTCACTGGGAATATACATCAGAGGTTGGATCTAGCGTTTTCCGTTGTAGCATTTATGCCATTACTAGTCCAATGAATAAGAGCCCTGATATATTTGAACCTCAGTCGTAACACTGTCTCTTAAGAAAATATATTGTCAATTCTGTCCGTTTGTCCATATTTCTGTCTATTTAAAGATAAAGGTCAACTTTGTGGGTCTAAGCTTGGTTGTGCTTCACTTTGGCACTCATCACCGTATAATTGGCCTTTATAACAGGTTAACAGGTTAAGGGAGTAGTGCTTGTTTTATAGTCTATGTATTTATATATTTATATATATATTTTTTTTTAGTTTCCTCGCTAAACCTCCATCAAACTAAAAAAAACACCCTCTAGATATATTTGTAAATTTTTCGGTAGAAAAATTTCACGGCTGAAGGCCGGTTCTTTCCAAAATTACAGGCTCGCTATCGCTCGCCAGGAAAAAAATCGACACCTAAATGGCACGAAAGGTCTTAATATTGACAAAGAAATTGGGCGAAAGGTCTCAAAATTGCCAAACGTCATAACATTTCAAAATGAATATGCTAAACATGAGGGAGAAGGGGATCAACAAAAGGCGACTACTACCCTCTTAACTTGGGTGAGTCATCCAGCCTGGTACAGTCGGCCTAATAAGTGATGTCGCAGCACCAAGTATATTTTGTTACATCTATATTCAACATCTGACGGACATTAATACAGCACAGAGCAAGCCAAACATAATGACATAATTATTAGCGCTACTGTACACCAATCAACGGTGGAGAAGACTGAAGCTCAATAGTCAACAGATGATAAACTCGGTACATCACGAGTCCCGACGCTTCATACCGAGCCGATGATGGGAGGGAGGCTGAGGACATAAGGAGATGGCTAACGTGGGCATATATGGAGTGATATGATAAAGGGAGAGAGAGTAAAGATGAAAACGTGAATAGAACATAGGGAAGGGAGTAGCACATAGGGAAGGGAGTAGAACATAGGGAAGGGAGTAGAACATAGGGAAGGGAGTAGAACATAGGGAAGGGAGTAGAACACAGGGAAGGGAATAAAACATAGGGAAGGGAGTAGAACATAGGGAAGGGAGTAGAACATAGGGAAGGGAGTAGAACATAGGGAAGGGAGTAGAACATAGGGAAGGGAGTAGAACATAGGGAAGGGAGTAGAACATAGGGAAGGGAGTAGAACATAGGGAAGGGAGTAGAACATAGGGAAGGGGAGTAGAACATAGGGAAGGGAGTAGAACATAGGGAAGAACATAGGGAAGGAGTAGAAATAGGGAAGGGAGTAGAACATAGGGAAGGAGTAGAACATAGGGAAGGGAGTAGAACATAGGGAAGGGAGTAGAACATAGGGAAGGGAATAGACCATAGGGAAGGGAGTAGAACATAGGGAAGGGAATAGACCATAGGGAAGGGAGTAGAACATAGGGAAGGGAGTAGAACATAGGGAAGGGAGTAGAACATAGGGAAGGAGTAGAACATAGGGAAGGGAGTAGAACATAGGGAAGGGAGTAGAACATAGGAAGGGAGTAGAACATAGGGAAGGGAGTAGAACATAGGGAAGGGAGTAGAACATAGGGAAGGGAGTAGAACATAGGGAAGGGAGTAGAACATAGGGAAGGGAGTAGCACATAGGGAAGGGAGTAGAACATAGGGAAGGGAGTAGAACACAGGGAAGGGAGTAGAACATAGGGAAGGGAGTAGAACATAGGGAAGGGAGTAGAACATAGGGAAGGGAGTAGACCATAGGGAAGGGAGTAGAACATAGGGAAGGGAGTAGAACATAGGGAAGGGAGTAGAACATAGGGATAGTAGAACATAGGGAAGGGAGTAGAACATAGAGAAGGGAGTAGAACATAGGGAAGGGAGTAGACCATAGGGAAGGGAGAAGAACATAGGAAAGGAGAAGAACATAGGAAAGGAGAAGAACATAGGAAAGGAGAAGAACATAGGAAAGGAGAAGAACATAGGAAAGGAGAAGAACATAGGGAAGGGAGTAGAACATAGGGAAGGGAGTAGAACACAGGGAAGGGAGTAGAACATAGGGAAGGGAGTAGAACATAGGGAAGGGAGTAGAACATAGGGAAGGGAGTAGAACATAGGGAAGGGAGTAGAACATAGGGAAGGGAGTAGAACATAGGGAAGGGAGTAGAACATAGGGAAGAGAGTAGAACATAGGGAAGGAGTAGAACATAGGGAAGGGAGTAGAACATAGGAAGGGAGTAGACATAGGGAAGGGAGTAGAACATAGGGAATAGACCATAGGGAAGGGAGTAGAACATAGGGAAGGGAATAGACCAATTAGGAGTAGAACATAGGAAGGAGTAGAACATAGGGAAGGGAGTATAACATAGGGAAGGGAGTAGAACACAGGGAAGGGAGTAGAACATAGGAAGGAGTAGAACATAGGGAAGGGAGTAGAACATAGGGAAGGGAGTAGACATAAGGGGAGTAGAACATAGGGAAGGGAGTAGAACATAAGGGAGTAGCACATAGGGAAGGAGTAGAAACATAGGAAGGGAGTAACACAGGGAAGGGAGTAGAACATAGGGAAGGGAGTAGAACATAGGGAAGGGAGTAGACCATAGGGAAGGGAGTAGAACATAGGGAAGGGAGTAGAACATAGGGAAGGGAGTAGAACATAGGGAAGGGAGTAGAACATAGGGAAGGGAGTAGAACATAGAGAAGGGAGTAGAACATAGGGAAGGGAGTAGACCATAGAAGTAGAACATAGGAAGTAGAACATAGGAGTAGACCATAGGGAAGGGAGTAGAACATAGGGAGGATAACATAGGGAAGGGAGTAGAACATAGGGAAGGGAGTAGACCATAGGGAAGGGAGTAGAACATAGGGAAGGGAGTAGAACATAGGGAAGGGAGTAGAGAGAGTAATAACGGAATGAGGAAAAATTATATGAATAATTGAGAAGAGGAAGTAGAGGAGATTGGTAACGTGTGGATATAACGAGAGAGAGAGAGAGAGAGAGAGAGAGAGAGAGAGAGAGAGAGAGAGAGAGAGAGAGAGAGAGAGAGAGAGAGAGAGCAGATCAAGTATAATAGGAAAGGAAGTAGGAATAATTAAGGGACTGAGGATAAAGGAATGAAGAATTGATCACTGCTGTAAGGAAGTTGGAGCTGTATACATCGATATTATACAGCATCACAAATTAACATATGGTGGATGACGATACAATTTACAAATATATTATTATAGGTTTAAGCCTATACAGTACCGGTATAGAGATAACAAGAAACGCATGACTCCCAAATATACCAGTAGATCAAAATGACCACACACATTATTGCAAACTATATTTATTGTTGTACTATATTCTTGGTAACAGTTGTTGTTGTTGTTGTTGTTGTTGTGTTCATGTTCATGGGCTTGGACGACAGGCATAATATTCCAGGTTTGGGAAACTCTGGACAAACTGGTTACGAAGGCCACAATTTAGGTATCTAATAATTGGAATACTGTATAATTTATTTTCCCTTCAAAATCGTAAAGCAATCGACTAGTAAGATTGGTAAATGTTAACATGACCGAAATAGGAACCATATATATATATATATATATATATATATATATATATATATATATATATATATATATATATATATATATATATATATATATATATATATATATTATATTTGAGGTGCAATGCCAGAATTCCCGTGTCTATATTGGTGTTATTGACAGTTCCACGGGTGACAGTTTAAGGGGGGATGGACGTATAATATTTGCTCATTTATTTATCTGTTTATATATTTCTAGTTTCCTCCCTAGAGCTCCACCAGGCTTAAAAATACACCTGCCCAAGACCCTCCTTCAAGATAAATATGTAAATTTTTTGGTAGGAAAATGTCCCGGCGCCGATTCCTTTAATAATTACAGGCTTGCTAACCAGGAAAAAATCAACACCTAAATGACACGAAAAGGCTTAATATTGACGACGAAATGGTGCGTAAAACAATAAAATCGTCAAATTAATGGGCCGAACGTCTTAACAAACAAATACTAATGGGGCTAAACACAAGGAAGAAGGGGGTCCATAACAACCGCCCCATCCCCCCCTTAATAGTCATAGCTTCCTGTTATCTCTCGTGATACTGGCTAAGGTCCACAACTATAGATTTTAGATTTTAGAAGTTACTATATATCTGCTCAGTAATTGAATATATACACCATATGAGGAGGAGAACTTTATTGACAACGTTTCGCAGATAGCTTCTTCGTGTCACTAACTCTTGACCTGAAGAAGCTATCTGCGAAACGTTGTCAATAAAGTGCTCCTCCTCATACGGTGTATATATTCATTCCGTCAACTTTTCAAAGTGTTTTCAACATTCAATAATTTAAATTACATTTTGGTCTGATTATTTTCGCATAGAGCTCTGAATTATTTATCGTGTAACGTATCTTAAAAGAAGGGCTAGAGAGTAGATATTGTCAAGATCAACACACACACACATAGATCTCTCTCTCTCTCTCACACGCATTCACTCAATCACACACACACACACACAAGTCCAATTCCGGATATTATTGGGCAAAACAGTATTGGGAATCAATTTGTGTTGTATTCGTATTATCTTAAGGGGGTAATACTCGCTTTTTATAGACCCCCTTCTCCCTTATGGTTAGTGAAATAGCGAAAAATAAGCAGACATCCACACACCGACAACGGAAGACGTCAGGCAACACACAAAGAAATACTTCCATAACACAGCAAAAACAGGAGGACAGAGCAGTTAAACAAGGAAGGAGAACAAGACAGCAAAATGGCGACCACCGACGAGGACAGCAAAATGAAGGACACCAAAGAAAATGTACCAGCCCAGGGGAAACGAAAGGAAAGCAAAAGAGAAGTGAACAAGCCCTACAACGAAAGATGAATCACCTGTTCAATGTTCCAGAAGTGCCTCAACAGAATCAACGACCCATAAGACAAGAAAAGAAGAGGAACCAGAAGACGAGAAAGCCAGAAGAAACGACCTCCACAGAATTTACGCATAAAGAAATCGCACGTGTAACAACAAGATAGCAAAATGGCGATCAACCTGGAAGACAGCAACATGGCGGACAATGTAGAAAGTGTACCGAGTTGTGACAGACAAAAATATAACAGAGAAAGAACATAAAGAAACCAGAGATACCACGATCTTCAACATGCCCCGTATTCCCAAAATTCCATACCACACTCAACCAACAACAAAGCAAGAGAGAAAGAGAAGTATAAAGACAGCAGAAAAGGAAGAAATAGTTGCTCAGAAACACACGCACAAGGAAACAACACTGTCCCCAGCATCAGTCCAATGAACAAGGAAAATTATACTACACCAGTACTAGCCGTCAACAGACAAGCCCGAGTTGCCACTATTAGTACTGGATGTCCTATTACACCCGGGAAGAATAGTAAAATATCTTATTGTTTATCAACAACACAGAAAAGGAAGCTAGTGTTCAGCCAGGGTGAAATGGAATCCTACACTCATCAAAGGAGTAAGCATCTGCACCCTTCTTACCCACAAGGGTCAAAATCCTTGCATACTAGTTTCTAGAGGGTCCATGCTAATCTCCCAGATTGAACCCGACCGCACTTGTGACCTTTATGCTCCCTTACATCCATCCCTGTACATATCAGACTAAGTCATCACTATGCTGGAAGAAACTGATCAAAGTAACCAATTTCAGGGCTTACTAAGAAATGGCATACCAACTTACCGAGTCTTAAAATTACCCTCCCATTCAGTTGGTAACCAAAGGCATACAAGTCATAGTCCCACTAGTCTGAGGTGTTCTTTTCCCTATTGAGGGATCCTTATTAGTAGTTGGCATACCATCACTAATATTGAGTCTTTAATAGGCTGCACCTTTAATAATAAAAGGCTTAAGTACAAGGGCATACCCACATTTCAAATATTTATTATTAAAACCGCACTAAAGTAAGGACTAACAAGTGGAAGTTGGCATACCAAAATCACTTGATAGTTCAGGGCCCTGCGAGATACCGTAACTGGCACTCTGCAAAAAGGCGTCCTTAGTGTATTAGTCTGTAGCGTACTATTGGACTTCTACAACTAAAAGGTTTAAACACCGTCCCGAGTTCTTTGAACCTCTTACAAAGATCAGAGGCAGATCGAGAAAACAAGAGAGGCCATAGCCATATTGTTTTCTCGCGTTAGCCCGATATAGTGCCAACTCGTCATGACTGGGGCACTATATTTAAGATCCTAACTCAAGAGTACCTGAACAGAACTTCATCAACGATTAATATAAAGGTCAGGATAGTCGAGTATCCCTAAGCTTCTAGCTATATATACTCGCGTTAGTCCGATGAGGTGCCCAAATATATTTATATATTTACGGAGCCGCATTTAAGACCCCACGTCATTAATCCATCTGTAACTACTACTTCATACGACAGGCCAACCTGGACGGCCCAACGGAGACTCAGAAGATGATAAGCTGCCCCTCCACTTGAAAACTCATTAATTCCAAATACCCAAGACTGGAATTATATCTAAGAAAAACTGAAGAAGATATTGATATTAGTGACGAGAGAAAATAAGTTAGAGTCTTAAAAATTGACTGAAATATTCATCAATGCACAAGGTGATAGCAAAGTTAGAGTCCCATATTGACTCTGACAAAATTTCCTATATATGTGTGTAAAGTTAGAGTCCCATATTGACTGTTAAAATCCCATATACTGTACGTGTACCAAAGTTAGAGTTCAGGGGATTGACTCTGTTTTCCATTTTCACCAGTGAGCAAGGTGATAGTAAAATAGTTAGAGTTCAGTGTATTGACTCAGAAATAATCTTGTTACTTTTAATGTGATTTAGTACCATACATAAATATTAACTCCATATATAATAGTGTTTAATACTTCAGTCTTTTCATGACTTGTGGTTTACATAATGTAGCACATTAAATAAGTAGTAAATACCTGAGCTCTGCCTAGATCCTCGATCGTACTTGAATAGTAAACTTAATGTTTTATATTATCTATCTACCTATAACCATATAATCTCCAATATTTATGTGCTTAGAGCTTAAGATAAATAAACTGTTCTTATAAATATTATCTCAGTGTTATATATATATATCCTCTATTGTTTATATGCATGTATTGTATGAATTCTGAAATCTCCAGTCTTGAAAGAACTCACCTCAACCAATAGCTAAGCTGATATAAAAATCATGCTATTACAGTTACCATATTAGTTTTAAGGTTAAAAAGACGTTTGTTCTGTTAGTTTGGCGATTTTTAGACCATTCGCCTCATTTTGTTGTCAATATTAAAGTCTTTGTTCCCTTTAGGTGTCGATTTTTTCTGGCGAGTGATCACAAGCCTCTAATTTTAGAAGGAACAGGCCTTCGGCCGAGACATTTTTCTACCGAAAAATCTATAAATTTATCTTGAAAGGGGTTCTAGGGGGTGTTTTTTCTAAGCTTGATGGAGGTCTAGCGAGGAAGCTCAAAAATATATAAAAAAATAAATATATAGACCAAAAACCAAGCACTACCCCCATAAGTCCCTTTGTACTATAATATAATGTATTTTGTTTTCTCAATACTCTCTCTCTATCTCCCTCTCTCTCTCCACTGACTGTCGCTAACTCTCCAAAATATTGTGATATTTTAATTACCAAGGAAGGTGCTTTTTTGTTTTCTATATTCCAACTACTCCCTCTTAGGCATAGGCGGAGAGCCTGTACATTCAATGGTGAAGCCCGTGAGGTCTCATTCCAGTCTAGGGAGTGAGACATGTGAAGCACTTTGGGATGTAACCTGCCCCTGATATCTTGCAAGATGCACGGAGCCCAGTTGCCCACCCACGGCTCGAAGCAGCCACATTTCTGAAGCTGCTTCGCTCCAGTGCTTCACTGTTTCACTCCCAAGACTCGGAACGCCACCTATTAAGCAATGAACTCACAAGTCATTGCACCCCTGTAGCATATTTTGAATATTGGAATATTCATAGAGTGCTATTTAATCAGGGAACAATGAGGGTATTTTTTTGGCGTTTCGATGGGCTTTGTGGTTGGGTAGAAATCGTAACCCCTAACCTCTCATAACTCAAACAGGACTAGAGTAATCCAGATAATATTTCTACCAAATAGGAACATTTGGCTAGGAAAAAGGTGTGAAAATTGACAGCTCATTTGCTCTAGCCCTTTTTGAGTTACAGTGGTTAGAGGTTACGATTTCTGCCCAACCTAGAAAGAACGGACTATATTAGACGATTTAATTCAGTTTTAAAGAGGCCTTCAGCAATTAACAGGCTTCAAACTATCTCACTTAACCCTTTGTATGACCACAGATCCTTCTTAAACTGCACAAAATCCACTAAATATAGCTAGACTAATGTTAAAAAGACGTCGCCGGTACAGAAGGGGTTAACCCAAAACATCTTATATTGGCTCGAGAAAAATAAACATACACTTTTTGTCATAAACTTCCGCCAGCCACTTACCCAGCAATTAAGGAGAGTCAGAAGTTTTTAAGGGGGGATGGTTCATTTTTTGGGCGATTTTTGCATGTATTCATTATTTTTCTAGTTTCCTCCCTAGACCTCCATCAAATTAAAAAAAAAACATCCACTAGATCCCCCTTCAAGATTAATTTGTACATTTTTCGGTAGAAAAATGGCTCACTGTCGTCCGCCAGGGAAAAAATTGACACCTAAATAGCACGAAAGGTCTAAATATTGACGACGAAATGGGGCGAAAGGTCTGAAAATCGACTAACTAATGGAGCAAACATCTTAACATCTGATAACTAATGGGGCTTAACATGAGGGAGAAAGTGGTCGAGAAACCCGGCCCATCCCCCCTTATAGCCTTTGTGGCCGGACATGTTAACCCCTTCTGTACCGCCAACGTCTTATTTATTGTATTTCTAGCTATATTCAGAGGATTTTGTGCAGTTTAAGGGGACATGGGCCGGTTTTGTGGACCACTCTCTCCTTCATGTTTAGCCCCATTAGTTGTCAGATGTTAAGAGGTTTGCCCCATTAGTTAGTCAATTTTAAGACCTTTCGTCCCATTTCTTCGTCAATATTTATACCTTTCGTGCTATTTAGGTATCGATTTTTTCCCTGGCGAACGGTAGTGAGGCTGTAATGCTTGAAGAACCGGCCTTCGGCCGGGAAATTTTTCTACCGAAAAATGTACAAATTAATCTAGAAGGGGGATCTAATGGATGTTTTTTTTTTTTTTTTTTATTTGATGGAGGTCTAGGGAGGAAACTAGACAAATAATGAATACATGCAAAAATTGCCCCAAATAGTGAACTATCCCCCTTAAGAAGAATCTGTGGTAGCAAAAAGGATTAAGTGAGATAGTTCGAAGCCTGTGAAATGCTGGAGTCCGATATGAAACTGAATACAATCGTCTTATAGTAGCCAGATTAAAGTTAACAGACGTTTCCGGTACAGAAGGGGTTAAATAGCTTGACTGAGGGGAATGCTAAGCATAATATTACTAAAAGGTTTATTATAGAAACTAGTGATAACGTAATATTTATATAATGTTTGATAGGATAAACATATTGGAAAGAACTGCCACAATACAGATGCTGACAGAAAATATTCAATCTAAGCGTTCCTTGACTCTGCTTATTAAGGGGAGGCAGACCGTTTGTTTGGTCTATTAATTAATGTATTCATATATTTTTTTAGTTTCCGCCATAGACCTGCATCAAGCTTAGAAAAACACCCACTAGACCCCCCCCCCCCTTCAAGATAAATTTGTACATTTTTCGGTAGAAAAATTTCCCGGCCGAAGGCCGGTTCCTCTCAAAATTGCAGGCTCGCTTTCGCTCGCCAGGAAAAGATCTGAAAAATCTAAATGGCACGAAATGTCTTAAAATTGACAACGAAATGGGGCGAAAGGTGTTAAATTCGCCAAACTAATGGGCCGAACGTCTTATAATCTCAAAACTAGTGAGGCTAAACATTAGGGAGAAGGGGGTCCAGAAAACGGTCTGCCTCCCCTTAATGCCTTCTGTACCGGCGACGTCTTTTAACATTATTCTGGCTACTATTAGAAAGCTTTATTCAGTTTGAAAAGGGCCTCCAGCAATTAACAATCTTCGAACTATCTCGTCCAACTCTCTTTACTAACTCAGATCCTTCTTAAACTGCACAAAGTCGTCTATTATAAGTATAGCTATAATAAACTGCACAAAGTCGTCTACAAGTATAGCTATAATAAAACTGCACAAAGTCGTCTATAAGTATAGCTATAATAAAACTGCACAAAGTCGTCTATAAGTATAGCTATAATAAACTGCACAAAGTCGTCTACAAGTATAGCTATAATAAACTGCACAAAGTCGTCTATTAGTATAGCTATAATAAAACTGCACAAAGTCGTCTATAAGTATAGCTATAATAAACTGCACAAAGTCGTCTATTAGTATAGCTATAATAAAACTGCACAAAGTCGTCTATAAGTATAGCTATAATAAACTGCACAAAGTCGTCTATTAGTATAGCTATAATAAAACTGCACAAAGTCGTCTATAAGTATAGCTATAATAAACTGCACAAAGTCGTCTATAAGTATAGCTATAATAAAACTGCACAAAGTCGTCTATTAGTATAGCTATAATAAAACTGCAGTCGTCTATTAGTATAGCTATAATAAACTGCACAAAGTCGTCTATAAGTATAGCTATAATAAAACTGCACAAAGTTGTCTATAAGTATAGCTATAATAAACTGCACAAAGTCGTCTATAAGTATAGCTATAATAAACTGCACAAAGTCGTCTATAAGTATAGCTATAATAAACTGCACAAAGTCGTCTATTAGTATAGCTATAATAAAACTGCACAAAGTCGTCTATAAGTATAGCTATAATAAACTGCACAAAGTCGTCTATAAGTATAGCTATAATAAAACTGCACAAAGTCGTCTATAAGTATAGCTATAATAAACTGCACAAAGTCGTCTATAAGTATAGCTATAATAAAACTGCACACAGTCGTCTATAAGTATAGCTATAATAAACTGCACAAAGTCGTCTATAAGTATAGCTATAATAAACTGCACAAAGTCGTCTATTATAAGTATAGCTATAATAAACTGCACAAAGTCGTCTACAAGTATAGCTATAATAAACTGCACAAAGTCGTCTACAAGTATAGCTATAATAAACTGCACAAAGTCGTCTATAAGTATAGCTATAATAAACTGCACAAAGTCGTCTATTAGTATAGCTATAATAAAACTGCACAAAGTCGTCTATAAGTATAGCTATAATAAACTGCACAAAGTCGTCTATTAGTATAGCTATAATAAAACTGCACAAAGTCGTCTATAAGTATAGCTATAATAAACTGCACAAAGTCGTCTATAAGTATAGCTATAATAAAACTGCACAAAGTCGTCTATAAGTATAGCTATAATAAACTGCACAAAGTCGTCTATAAGTATAGCTATAATAAAACTGCACAAAGTCGTCTATTAGTATAGCTATAATAAAACTGCACAAAGTCGTCTATTAGTATAGCTATAATAAACTGCACAAAGTCGTCTATAAGTATAGCTATAATAAAACTGCACAAAGTCATCTATAAGTATAGCTATAATAAACTGCACAAAGTCGTCTATAAGTATAGCTATAATAAACTGCACAAAGTCGTCTATAAGTATAGCTATAATAAACTGCACAAAGTCGTCTATTAGTATAGCTATAATAAAACTGCACAAAGTCGTCTATAAGTATAGCTATAATAAACTGCACAAAGTCGTCTATAAGTATAGCTATAATAAACTGCACAAAGTCGTCTATTAGTATAGCTATAATAAACTGCACAAAGTCGTCTATTAGTATAGCTATAATAAACTGCACAAAGTCGTCTATTAGTATAGCTATAATAAACTGCACAAAGTCGTCTATAAGTATAGCTATAATAAAACTGCACAAAGTCGTCTATTAGTATAGCTATAATAAACTGCACAAAGTCGTCTATTAGTATAGCTATAATAAAACTAGAGAGACGTCACCGGTACAGAAGAGGTTAATATTAGGTCTGCTACGCTCTGCCATTATCATAATATAAAGGTAATAATATGCAAATGCCGAGAATAATTAATCAAACTTGTAAGAGCTACAACGTTATTAATACCTACCGTACCGGTATATATTTTTTAGAAAGGTTAATGGGAGTGGGTCGTTTTTCTGAACCCCCTTCTCCCTCGTGTTTAGCCCCATTAGTTTTTGAGAGCTAAAGACGTTCGTTCCGTTAGTTTGGCGATTTTAAGACCTTTAGCTTCATTTCGTTGTCAAATTTAAGACCTATCGTTCCATATAGGTGTAATTTTTTTTTCTGACGTGCGATAGCAACCCTGTAATTTACGAGGAACCGGCCTTAGGCAGGGATTTTTTTCTACTGAAACATGTACACATTTATCTTGAAAGGTGCTCCAGCGGTTGTAATTTTAAGCTTGAAGGAGGTCTAGGGAACAAACTAAAAACCTTCCCTCAACCCATACTGTACCGATGACGTCCTTTTCTTTATATTCTGACAACGAATACACTATTTTATTCAGATTAGGAAGGACCTCTAGCAATAATAAGGCTTCAAACTATCTCAACTAACCCTTTTAACTACCGTAGATCTTTCCTCAGCTGCATAATATCATCTAAATATAGCTAGAATAAAGGATAACACACGTCGCTGGTACTCAAAGGGTTAAGGGGGTGGTGGTTATTTTTGGGTCTATTTGTTTGTCTATTCATTTATTATTTAGTTTCCTCGCAAGACCCTCATCTACCTTTAAATAACGCCACCTAGATCCCCCATCAACATATATTTGTAATTTTTCGGTAGAAAAATTTCCCGGACCTGGTTCGTCTTAAAATTACACAGGCTCGCTATCGCTCGCCAGGAAAAAAAAACACCTAAATGGCACGAAAGGTCTTAATGATGACAAAGAAATGAGGCGAAAAGTCTAAAAATCGCCAAACTAATGGAACAAACGTCTTAAAATGTCAAAACTAATGGGGCTAAAGACGGGGAAGAAGGTGAGCCAGACAAACGAACTATCCCTCCTTAACAATTAAACGAGTAAAGCCCCTTTCCCACATGTGTAACTTCATACGATTTTTGTCGCCGAGGACGTAGTCTTGTCAATTCGCATCTAATTTCTGCGACGTCTACGATTTTGACCGTTACAAACAGATAACTAATTATACTCGGCGAAGATGTCACCGATGAATGCGATGCAATCGCAGTCATTCTGCGACGTTAGCGGCGAAGTGAGCGATGTTTCGGCAAAGATCTCTGCGAGGAATGTCACGTTTTCAAAAATATCTTGCGACATCATGCGATGGTCAAAGAAGACTCACCGAATGTTCTGCGGCGTCTTCGGCGGTTCAAGCGATGGTCCGGCGATTACTTCGGCGAGGTTGTCCGAATATTTTTCCGGGCACAAATTCCTGCGAAGCACGAACGAATCCACGGCGATCGTCGCCAACGCCATCGCAGATACGTCGCCGAGGTGTGCGAACCTGAGTGAATGTCACGTGAATGTGCAAAATTCAGTGGCATTAGCATCTACTCACGTTACAATCGCGCAAGTAATTGGCCCCAACAACCACACACAACCCCCCAAACCTTCCTGTGGTATATAAAGACCTTGACTCGGTCACAGAGAACAATCTGAGTTGAGCAGCCACACTGAGCATAGCTACTCTTCACCACCACCACAATATATCCTCACCCCTTGAACGTGCCTGTTAAATCTTGAGATGGAGAGGATTACGCAGCATCTACGGAGGAATGAACGTGTTGAGCGGGCCCTTGCCACCCAGCGGACGGATCTACTTTATTTGAAATGCCTATTGGAGCTTGCCAGAAGGGAGAAGGAAGCTGACAGGGCAAGGAAGGAAGCTGAGAGGGAAAGGAAGGAGGAAGAGGAGAGGAGAAAACAGATGAAGAAGCGGAAATGTTGGACTAGAGACTGGCTGTTAAGGCGAGGTCGATTTGGGGGACATGAAAATCTCCTGAAAGAAGTTGAAGAAGAGGACCCAGCGGATTTTATAAACTTCATGAGATTGGAGCCCGCACTCTTTCAAGAAATTCTCAGCAAAATTCGACCCATCATTGCCAAAAAGGACACACTGGAGGAAAGCCATAGATCCTGGTTTGCGTTTGGCAGTGACGTTGCTTTACCTAGCTACAGGTGACAGCTACAAAGAGTCTCAGTTAATTGTTCAGGATAGCGCACAACACCATCTCCAAAATTGTGCCCGATGTCTGTGAGGCTATTGTCAGTGCATACATGGATGATGTAATTGTTTGTCCTACAACACCAGAAGAGTGGAAGGCTGTTGCAAATAAATTTGCTAGCAAGTGGAAATTTCAACATGCTTTGGGCGACTTGGATGGCAAACATGTTGCCATCAGAAAACCACCCAAAGGTGCCTCTACCTTCTACAACTATAAAGGTTACCACTCCATTGTGCTGCTTGCCATCACTGATGCTGACTACAAATTCCTCTACATCGATGTTGGTGCAGAGGGATCAGCGTCAGATGGTGGGTTGTTTCTACGAACCCCTATTCGTTTGCTGTTGGAGAGGAATGACGTTGGTGTTCCTAAGCCTGAACCGCTTGAAAACGGGAACGACGAGATTCCATTCTTCTTCATTAGTGACGACGCATTTCCACTGAGGACCTGGCTGATGAAACCTTACCCAATGAGAGGTTTGGATGATGATCAACGCATTTTCAATTACCGCCTATCCAGAGCCCGGAGAGTGGTTGAAAATGCGTTTGGTATAATGTCTGCCAGGTAAAAGCCGAATTTTAAAAAATAGGTCAATTGTTTTAATGTATATTTAAATATATATATATAGTTACATTACCATACATAAAATTATGAATAAATATATATATGTCTATACATATATACAGTATATATACATCACAAATGTTATGTGTTTGTGTACATACACATCCTACGCCAGTCGTCAGTACGACAGTCGTCACTGTCGGAGGACGAGTTCTCCTCCGGGGTAATGTTGATCTGGTCGATGTCATCTTGGCTCCTGTGGACCTCAACCACCAATTCGTCCTGTGTGGAAAAAAGTTACTGGCTCGGCTGATTTTCCTGGAGCCTATCTACGTCCATTGACGTCCCATCTCCTTCAGCACCCGGCATGGCAAGCAGAACATCATCGGCTTGGATGACGGGTGTCTCACTCTCAACAGTTGTCGTGGTCGCCTTGTTCTTGTTCACCTTCTTCTTGTCCACCTTCTTCGCCACATTCTTTAGCGTTGGTTGTGCCTTGGGAGCCATGGTAAAATGGAGAGTGTTGGTAGTTTGGAGAGTGGTGTGTTGATTGTTGACTGGAAACTGTGGAATGGCCTATTCGGAGCTGTACCGCGGCCTATATACCCCCTGACCTGACCTGACCTCTGACAGACGTACAATGGATACAATGGAGACCTGACCTGACCTGACCTGACCTGACCTCACCCCACCTCAAACTAAAATTGAGGTACAGGGTGATAATCCCTTTTTATTACACACCTCTCGTCGAACATCCTCTTTGGCCTCGCCGAGGTGTGTCGTGAGCGTCGGCGGTGTAGCAAGGCCCTTTGCATGCCTACTGCTGCCTTGTGCAGAGTGTACCCCTGGCGGGTACACCCTCGGCGAGTATTAATCCGCACGGCGGCGATTAATCGACGAGGAAATCGCCGGTGATTATTGGGCATCGGCGATGTTCTAGGAATATCTGGGATCATCGGCGGGCCAATCGTGCGACGTTTTGGAACATTTTGAAGTTTTTTATCATGCGACACCCTCGCCGACGTCGTCGATGATCCCCGAAGGCCTCGCGGATCATTCTGCAATGATCGACGATGCTTGCGAGGGTAACGAACCCTCGTGAGTCCTCGTCCCAAATTTTAAACAAACCGAACACTTGCGACGACCCGCGAGGGTCCACGCGAGGCCGGCCGAAGCATGCGATTATTATGCGAGGGTATACGTTTCTTGTCCGACATGTCACGAATATGGGTGTCGCCGGTGAAAATCGTAAGAAATCGCACATGTGGGAAAGGGGCATAACACAATATCTGTGCCCCAAGCTCTATTCATAATGTTTCACCTGGATATCATAACTCCCTTTCCGAAACTTGTTCAGAAATTCCTGTCTATGAGAATACATTGAATAATACATTAAGGGGATTTGGGTCGCTTTTTGGTCCCCTTTCTCCCTCGTGTTAAGCCCCATTTGTTTTGAGATTAAAAGACATTCGGCTCACTAGTTTGGCGATTTTAACACCTTTCGCCCCATTTCGTTGTCAATTTTAAGACCTTTTCGTGTCTCGTAGGTGTCGACTGTTATCATGGCGAGCGATAGCAAGTCTGAAATTGTAAGAGCAACTAGCCTTCGGCCGGGTAATTTTTCTACCGAAAAATGTATAAATTTATCTTGAAGGGGGGTCTAGGGGGCGTATTTTATAAGGTTGATGGAGGTTTAGCATGGAAAATAAGAAATAATGGAATAATTTAATTAATAATAAAAAAATAAAAAAATAAACATCTCCCCTTTAACCCTTCCTACCCGGGCTGCCTTAGGTAAGGACAGCGCGGCTGAAGGGCCACAACCCGGTATGCCTTATGCAAGGCATTTGCTTGAAAGCGTGCTTTAAATTTCGCTCGGGCAAATTTTACTTTGCGGGGGCGATCGTAGCGCCACCAAGCCTCAACTACCACGCTTATCAGTTCCTACGTTGCCGCCATTGAGAGCTACAGCAAAAAAATGAAATCCGACGCGTCCGATACTGTGCAATCTCCCGCGCGTCCCAGTGCTACCCCGCTTGCAACATCTACGCCTCTGCCAACCGAGAAGAAAAGGAAAGTAAGGAAAGTGAAACGTTTGCTAAGTGACAGTGCAATACACCGTGAACTTTTCAACCAGGATTTGAGCAGTGGTGAAAGCTCTGTGGACAAAAACCTCTATATTCAGAGTAGAAGTGGGAGCGAAATTGACGATTTTGTGGGATTTGGTGCTGATGACAATGTTGATTTATTTGAGGGGGGTGATAGTAGTGATGATCCTGATGTGGAAGTGGTGGAGGAAGGTGCTATTGAAGTACCAAGTGTGCTAGAGCCAACCCCTTTGCCTAGTTTCGTAGGTCAGGGTAGGCCTAGCCCTATGCCAGGACCTTCCCCTTTGCCTGCCCGTACGTCCTTCAAAGTGGGTAAACAATTTTTTTTTTTTTTTTTCTATGTGATTGAGGGAGGCAAAAGGCATAACTGCCTATAGCGAGTGCCTCCCCCATAGTTGAAAGAGTGACAGGGCCAAAATCAAGGGACGTTCGAGCCAAAATGCCTGGACACACGGAGTTTGAAGCAATTTAAGTCATAGGAAGAGGGAAAGACTGATTCTGGGAGAGAGTTCCAGAGCTCAGCTGTTGAGTAGAAGAAAGTTTGAGAGTAACGTTTCACTCTTGGGTTGGAGAGTTGCACAGAGTAGGGGTGGGATTGAGTTGCAAGACGGGTACCACGTGCCCTACGTAAAGGAGGTGGTATGCACTGGGATAGCTCTGAGGAACACTGATTATTATAGTAGCGATAGAATAGCGAGAGAGATGCAACATTGCGGCGGAGAGAGAGAGAGATTGCAGAGAGTTGGTGAGTGGACGGGAGTTAATGGATACGAAAGGCCTTCCTTTCAAACTTTGTCTAGGAGAGCGGTGTGAGAGGAACCTCCCCACACATGTGAACAATACTCAATACAAGGGCGCACTATGCCCCTGTACAGAGCAAGAAGCTTTTTCATGGGAAAAGAACCCCATAAGGCGGTTGAGCACACCCAGCTTCTGGGAGGCTGCCTTAGCAAGGACTGGTAATATGGTCCTTCCAAATGAGAGCAGAAGAAAAAGAGACACCAAGAATATTGAGAGAAGATGAAGGGTTGATTTTTGTATTGTTGAAGAATAAGGGATAGTCCGCTGGGAGATCCTTACGGGTAGATAGATGGAGAAAATGGGTTTTGTAAGCATTAAAGTTAACAAGGTTTTTCTCTGCCCCAATTGGAAATAGTATTTAGATCAGAATTTAAGAGTTCTATGGCTTCATTACGTTTGTCGTTGAGGGATTGCTGGCTGGGGCGTTCTGAAAAACTAATGGAGTAGTGTAAGGTTGAGTCGTCTGCGTATGAATGGATGGGAATTAAGGTACAGTTAAGGAGATCATTTATAAAAATTAGAAAGAGAATAGGAGATAGGACAGAGCCCTGAGGAACACCGGAGTTTATAGGGTGAGGAAGTGAACAATGGCCGTCCACAACCGCGGCTATGGAACGGCCGGAAAGGAAATTAGAGACAAAGGCACAGATGGAGGGATAGAAACCGAAGGAGGGTAGTTTAGAAATTAAAGATTTATGCCAGACTATCGAAGGCTTTCGATATGTCTAGTGCAATAGAAAAAGTCTCACCGAAGTCCCGGAAGGAGGATGACCAAGAGTTAGTAAGATATGAAAGAAGATCACCAGTAGAGCGACCCTTAAGGAAGCCATACTGGCGATCTGAGAGCAGATTATGAGAAGAGAAATGCTTAAGAAATTTGGAAGCAAGAATAGTTTCAAAAACTTTAGAAAGACAAGAGATAAGAGCAATTGGACGATAGTTGGAGGGTTGAGAGCGGTCACCCTTCTTTGGGACAGGTTGAATGTGAGCAAACTTCCAGCATGAAGGGAAGACGTTAGAGGATAGACAGAGACGAAAGAGTTTGCCTAGGCAGGGAGTCAGCACGGAAGCACAGTTTTTGAGAACAACAGGAGGAACACCGTCCGGACCGTACGCCTTATTAGTGTTAAGCCCAGAGAGGGTAGAAAGTACATCTTTAGAAGAGATTAGGATATTAGGCATATGTAAGAGAGAGGAGGGCGGAGAGAGGGAGGAATAGCACCGGAATCATCCAAGGTGGAGTTTCTAGCAAAAGTTTGAGCGAAGAGTTTAGCTTTGTCAGAGGAAGAAGTGATGGTTGTGCCATCAGAGTGGGAAAGGGGAGGGAAAGACGAGGAAGAGAAATTGTTGGAGAGGTTTTTGGCTAGATGCCAGAAAGCTTGGGAAGAGCTAGAGTTGGATAGTTCAGTGCATTTATTATTGATGAAAGAGTGTTTGGCAAGTCGAAGAACAGATTTGGCTTGATTCCGGGCAGAAACATATGAAGAATGAGAGTCTTGAGTTTTAAGGCGTCGGTACCGTTTGAATGCTTCCTCCTTATTGCGGACAGCAGTAGAACAGGCGTGAGTAAACCAAGATTTTTTTAGCATTAGTCTGAGAGAAAGAGAATGGAATGTATGCTTCCATGCCCGATAGGATTACCTCGGTAATGCGTTCAGCACTCTCCGAGGGTCCTCGGCCATGGAAGCAGAAATCATTCCATGGGAAATCAAAGAAGTACTGCCGAAGAGCCTCCCAGTCGGCAGCGCCAAAGTGCCACAAGCGCCGCCGGCTAGGAGGATCGGGTGGCTGTACTGGAGAGATAGGACAGGTGACAGAGATAAGTTTATGGTCGGAGGAGCCCGAGGAGAGAAAAGATCGACAGTATAAGAAGAAGGGTTAGAAGTTAGAAACAAGTCAAGAATGTTGGGCCGATCTCCGATGCGATCCGGGATACGGGTGGGTTGCTGAACTAACTGCTCTAGGTCATTTAGGATAGAAAAGACGTAGGCTTGTTCACCAGGTGGATCAGTAGTGTGAGAGGAGAGCCAATGGCGGTGGTGAGCGTTGAAATCTCCTAAGATGGAGATTTCTGAGAAAGGAGAAATGGATAGAATGTGTTCCACTGTAGAGTTTAGATAGTCAAAGAATTTCGGAAAGTTGGTAGAATTAGGGGAAAGATAGACAGCACAGAAATATTTAGTAAGAGAATGACAGGAA
Source organism: Paralithodes platypus (assembly GCA_032716605.1). Classification (NCBI taxonomy): domain Eukaryota; kingdom Metazoa; phylum Arthropoda; class Malacostraca; order Decapoda; family Lithodidae; genus Paralithodes; species Paralithodes platypus. Next base: position 21,832,355 of record CM064541.1, read on the forward strand.
AGTTTGAGCCATAAAGTTGAGAATTCAGAGGAGTCGAAATCGGGAACACGAGAGCAAGTGAGTTTGTTGTGCACATATGCACAACATCCGCCTTTGGCTTTGAAACTAGGATAGAGAAAGTAGGAGGATACAGAGAAGGGGTTGCTGGAAGTTGCTACAGACACCTGAGTTTCGGTGAGGAAGAGAAGATCAGGTTTGTAGGAGGAGAGATGGTGCTCAACAGAGTGAAAGTTAGAGGAAAGTCCGCGAATGTTGCAGAAATTAATAGAAAGAGTAACAGGCCGAGGTCCAGGTAATTGTGTGGGGTCGTCAGGGGATGGTCGGTCGGATGAGGGGGCATTTATGGTCCCCCCCCTGGGGACTCCGAGGCTGGGCTACAATTCATCATTTTTTTTTTTTTAATTTTGGTGTGGAGGAATGAAGTGTGGTGTGCATGTTTAGTGTAGTGAAGTGGATAGGAGGAGGCGGTGTTTGTGAGAGCTAGCTGGATTGCTCTCAGTGTAAATGAGGCACAAAGAAAATCAGTAAGAGAGGCCAAGCAAATGAAACAGGAGTTCCAGCGACTCTTTATCACATGCCTATAACCTCACCTGGGTCTAGCCCTGATCGATTGGTGCCTACAATCTCCCCACAGCGACAATCTCCCCACAGCAAATACTTCTATAAACAGTCTTTAGTGAAAAGTGCAGCCAAGAAAGCACGCAGGGAGGCAGAAAAAGTGAGGGAAGGCGTTTAGATAGTGAGAGTGACGCCGACCCAGGCCTAGCAACCACCCGCAATTCCTTTGTCACAACGCCTTGACCCGGGATGCCGGGAGGGCCACCCACAGCCCTCAGCTTCATCTGTCCCTCAAGATGACCAAAGGGCCTCTACAAGTGCGCCATTGGCCTCCCGCAGTGTGTCACCACAGGCCCCGCATCGTAGGTAATTATTTCCTGCTGAAAAGTCCCCGGCTAGCCGCAAAAGGAGCCCAACTTCCGAGGCCGAGGCTCCCATTGCTCAACCTCCCGCAGCCCCACGCTGCCGACGCCCGGTCTATTCTTCACCAGAGTTGACTCCAGAAGAGGCTGCTGACGACCCCGACATTGCCCCTGATGACCTGACGTCGCCTGAGGAAGAGGAAAACGAAGAGGAAGAGGAAGAGGGAGTCCCGACAAGAAGAGTCAAAGGACCTCGAGGTCGTGGACGTGGTCAGCCTGCCGACGCCGCTGCCCCTGGGCCGGGGCGTGCAGGGCGTCCGCCTGGGCATCCGCGTGGCCAAGGGTGTGTGCCAGGGCGTCCAGGGAGTGTGCACTGCTGCAGCTCCACATCCTCGTCCTCGACTGCTGAAATGTTTGTGTTGGTCAGATGGGGCGGATTTTGTGCCAGATTTTCCTGCCTTTGACGAGGTACAACAGGGTTCTGGGGTGTCACCAGCAGATCCCTGTGGCCCAAATGCCACCCCCAGTGAACTTTTCTGTGGCTTCTACGACAATGAAGTCATGGAATACCTTGTCAAAGAGACAAATCACCACCAGGCTATCTGTTCAAACTTTCTTGGCAGGAAGACAAGTGCAAAGATGGTGGCATGGAGAGCTCTCACTGTGGCAGAATTATATGTGTTCTTGGCACTCACAATGCTGATGACACACATAAAAGAAGCACGTTCTGGCCGACTACTGGATAACTGGCGACCTCACAACGACTCCAGCATTTGGCAAATTCATGTCAAGGGATAGGTACTTCGACATCCTCTCATATTTCCACCTGACAAATAACGTGCATGTCCACGAGCCCGACACACTCTGGAAGTTCAAGCCACTGTATGACATGATATGCCATCGGGTTTCCGCCTACCTGATTCCATTTCAGCAGCTGTGCATCGCCGAGTCTCTGGTCCTGTTCCATGGGAGGCTGCACTTCCGACAGTATATCCCGTCAAAGAAACACCGCTTCGGCATCAAGCTCTTCGTCCTCTGCGACTGCAAGACGGGATATGTGCTCGACTTTATACTCTTACAGCGGCACAGGGTGGTGAGGTGGAGATTGACCCCCTAATTGGTTTTGGCGGCGCTGTGGTTAAAGAGGATGATGGAGAGGTACTTCCATGACAACCACATCCTCTATATCGACAATTATTACACGTCGCCTATCCTCGCCAAGTACCTCCATGACCGCAAGACCGGAACTGTCGGCACAGTGAAGGGGAAGAGGAAGGGCATGCCAGCCTACCCAACAAAAACTAAGAAGACGGACATATTCCATAAGAAGAGTGGCCCCATCCTCTCCATCCACTGGCATGACCAGCGCAAGGTCAACCTCCTCACCACATGCCACAAAGCAGAGATGGTCCCCACAGGGAAGGTGGACCGAAAAACTAAGAACCCTATCACAAAACCAGCTGCTGTTCTGGACTATAACCTCAACATGCGCCTCGTCGACAAGTCCGACATGCAGATGGGCTTCATATACTGCCTGCGAACATCTTGCAGGTGGTACAAGAAGTTTGTCCTGCATACAGTAGATATGTCTGTCCTCAACGCGTACAACATCTACCGTTTGAGGTGTCCAGTCATCAAGTACAAGAGCCTGCGGACCTTCCAAAAGCAGCTGATACATGAGCTCCTGGTAAAATATGCGGGTACACCAGGGAGGCCACTACAAGGACCAGGCATGATGGACAGAATAGGGTGTGCCGACTTCATCAGAAAGCACCAGCTCGTCGCCCTTCCTTTCCAGGGTCCTAACAGCCGAATAAGGATGCAGAAGAGGTGCTAAGTGTGCACCCGCACAACTCGACGACCAAGCAAACCCACAAAAACCACTTGGCAATGCCTCGAGTGTCAGGAGGGACTGTGTGCCGGCACCTACTTCAATGATTTCCACACTCTGGCAAACTATAGAAGTGTAAGTGACAGGGATAGTGACACTCAATAATAATAATATAACTAAGTATAAGTGAAAGAGACACATACGTAATAATATAGTGCCTTCAGAACAATATGAACAAGTGAAAGTGACACTAAAATATATATTCCTAACAATAAAGGAGTGAAAATGACACTATAAATTACATAGTCCAGTATAAATAATCATATCATCACTAAGTATAAGTGACAGAGACACAAATTACTTCAGAAAAATATATTTATTGAGTGAAAATATCATAACAACAATAATATATGGCATAATAAACAATAAAACACTAAAAAATCGCTTCCCGCCATAATTCAAGGTAGAGCGACGAGTCAAAACGTTCGTCGTAGCCTGGGCCGCGGGTGAGCGTTCGGACGCGGCGAGGTAAATACGCGGCAAAAGTTACCTCAACTTCCATCACCATAACTCATAAACTACTTGAGCTAGAAAGCTCTACTCAACGCCATTCTACCGGGAAGGTAAGGCGCCCATTTTGACATATGTTGATTATTGTAGGTAGTATATTAACCCTTAATTAGCGGCGGGCAACATAAGACGGGTTAAATAAAGCTGGACTATGTGGCGGTGCTCGACATATATCGTGTGGCAATTTCAGCACGTAATGTTGCTGAGAGAGAGAGACAAGTGGTGGCAGGAGAGTAGCGAGCGTATGACTGCTCCAGACCACCGCGGCGAACCTACTGACACGAATCCCACCTCCTCCCTCCCTCCCTCACTCGCTATATACGGAATTGTATGGGGAAAGTGCCTAATTACATGCTTTTTGCACTTGCGTTGCACGGTTATTGCAAGAAAACTAGCCATCATAAAAGGATCGTTATGGTGTCATTCGAAAGCTCTGTTTATGCCCTTTCAGGGATAGATACTTGTTTTACGTTCTGGGTCTTATTTAGGCATGAAAATGATCACGTAAACAGCCCTATTTGGCTAAAAACACCCCGCTGGTGGTACATATAATAAACCGCATAGGCCGCTCGTAAGGTGTTAAGCGAGATTAGCCTTAGTTTACTTTTGTTGTGTTTTCAGCCAGATCGCCTGGATACAGCCTCCGTCATTAAGAAAGGCTGCCCGGGATAGGAAGGGTTAATTGTAAAATGAGTTGCAAATGCATCCACTTCAGCGCATTTGTATAATAAGCATAATTACGACTGCCTACTGATTGCCCGAACGAACGGAGAAAAAAAATAACTGGTACATGTTTTGGTTAATTACTGAAATTAAAAATGTGTTGGATGCAAACTTTCTATGAATATCGCGAATACTAATACTCACTCCGTTTCTCTTATTCAGAAGGTTAAAGACAAAAAGAAGAGATTAGCATATGCATTAACGGAGAGCTTTGGTTTAATGTGTGTGTGTGTGTGAGCGCGCGCGATTGTGTGTAAATTCCTAAACCAAAGTACCCATTACTGCATTGAATTGATAAACTTACGAGATTTATCCCCATATCTCCTAATTCACCGAAGTCATTGATAAAATAGGAATAGAAGCAGTGAGCATAAAGCCGGTATCACACGAGCGCTTTTTCCCTCAACATTTATGCTCAACACTGGTCTGGCAGCTTAGGAGGTCAACATTTTACATATTTCGGTTACCTTAATTCATCCACCATCAGTCTAGTTTCCGATACCAGTGCAAAATATTCCAGAAGTGTTGCCATATGCTGTATATGTTGATTATCGAATGTGGACTATAAAAGCTCTTGTTACGCTGGCCAGCTTGCCAGAATGTACTCGTAACTCGCTAGCGCTCGCCAGGGCAGTGAAATGGGCTATAATAATCGTAGAACGATGTTCTTTCTTTCTTAGTGTTCATGTTGTCACAGACAGATCAGTGGTGGTCTTTATTCTTGTCTGTGACACTTGGAAGTATTTTGTATCATTGATAGAGTAAGATATGTAGTATGAATTGTAAGGAGAACGAGAGCGAGAAAGGAGCAGCGAGGTGGTAATATGTGCGTGTGTATGTACGTTGTGCCTCCCTCGCTCGGGCGGAGGTTCCCACGCTCGTGATTGGTCGTCATTGCCTGGCGCGACATATGTCGCCTGCTCTTCATGTCGTAGTCGTCTGGGATTGGGGGCCGCTGTCTTAGTAGGGTGGAGCGGGCATCCTTCGGCGTGTCTCTTCAGAGCTTGGTATGTTGTGCTTGGTCCTAGACATCCCTTGCAATCTGTCCCCAATCTAACCCTCTTTACTACAGTTTCTCTCTCTGAACTTCTTCTTTCCATACTTCTTGTCTATATTCAATTACGATCCCTTCTGGTTCTGCATACGACTTCCATAGTCGGCCAGTCGTATTACCAGCACCAGTTCTCACATATATGTTTTGTACTAGCTTTAGGGATTATTAGAGTCATAGTCACATGGTATCATAGTATTGGGGTGCTTCTAATTATTAAGTTGTTCTTTCCTACTATTTAATGCTAGACAGTTGAGGGTATCCTGGGTCGTTGTCTGAGTTATGTATGTGGCAAGTCAGAGCCTGTACGACTTCGACGGAGCTAGGTAGCCTGTAACCCTTGTGCATATTTTTCCTTTGCGAGTGTAGCAGCATACAAGCGAAGGGCTTTTGCCTACTCTTGCTCGTATGCTTGCTACCTGATTTTGGTAGTCCTTTGGGGTGCGCCAGGGTAAGACCAGATACTTGAGATCTGGACTTACCAAGAGAGCCTCCTAGTCACTTAACGTAATATAAGGGAAATCTCTTCAAGGGGAGACAGTAGGCTACGAGCATGCTTGCGCTCTGCCTAGGTTCCTTGTACCTTTTATGCCACTGCTAGAGTTTATTAGTGAGAAAGACAGCATTGTGTTTATTAACTTTAATACGTGATGCTTTAGGAATTATTCACGCCTTATTTTAGCCTAGGTTGATGCATAGTGCACAACCCAGTTTGGCTGTTAATGGCTAAGGAAGTACTGTTTTGAGTGGCTATTATTAGTGCTGTCACAGAGTTGTTGCACTCCCTTGTTTTATATATATGTATCCTACTTGTTGGTGTATTTAAGATACACGCTTTGGTGTCCTGCCCCTGCATTATTTCTGTTCTATATTCGACGAGCATCTTAGAGCATCAGAAGTTTTCAGAAGATTCTATATCTGATTGCTGTAGGAATAGACTTCCAGTGTTTTCATAGAGCATTGAAGAGTTTAGTGTTGAGTTCAGACTCACACTAAAGTTAACGTAAGCATATACTCCTTTATTAAATCTTGTTATAGTTTACTTAAGCATGTTATTTCTTGAGAGCATTTTATTAACGTAAAGTACTCCTGTTGTGAGTAGGCTTTGCCATCACCGGAAAGCCTTTGTAGAAGTGCACTAAACCCAGTTAATTGATACCCCGTTATCCAGTAGATTAACTCTGGAGGGTTTTAGTGTTTTGTTCACCGGCTTAATAGTTCGAGAGTTTGGAATTAGCGTACCGTTGTTGCAGATATAGCCTATCATCTAGTCCAATATTAAGTGCCCTTGTTTATTTCGTAGTGCCGGTCGTAACACTCTCGTGTGATACCGGCTTAAGGGGGGATGGTTCACTATTCGGGCGATTTTTGCATTTATTCATTATTTTTGTAGTTTCCTCCCTAGACCTCCATCAAATTAAAAAAAAAAAACATCCATTAGATCCCCTTTCTAGATTAATTTGTACATTTTTCGGTAGAAAAATTTCCCAGCCGAAGGTCGGTTCTTCCAACATTACAGGCTCACTATCGTTCGCCAGGGAAAATATCGACACCTAAGTAGCACGAAAGGTCTAAATATTGACGAAGAAATGGGGCAAAAGGTCTTAACATTTACTAACTAATGGGGCAAACATCCTAACATCTGAAAACTAATGGGGCTAAACATAGGGAGAAAATGATCCAGAAAACCCATCAATATATCAACCCATATCAAAAGAGTTCTGGAGGTAAATGATGAGGTGAAGAGTCGTTGGGGAATAAAACTGGATGTGAGAGATGACAGAAATATATATAGTAATCCGGGTGAGAGACATAAACAGTATATATTCTGAACAATATTTATATATTTCAATTCCGTATGCACACTCAAAAGTTCACCAATACATACGTACCAAACACACACACACACACACTCAGACTCTCTCTCTCTCTCTCTCTCACACACACACACACACACACACACACACACAGAATGAGAACCTTGTGATTGCTCAAACTGTTCCGTCAAACATTTACGAAGGCAAAACTTTTACAGTAAATGGCTGAGGAAACTCGGAGAAAAAACAAAACAAAACAAACACGCCCAGGCAGGAGTGTAGGCTGAAAAGTAGCTTCAAACGAGAGGAAAAAAAAAAAAAAAAAAAAAAAAAAAATATATATATATATTTATATATTATATACATACAGGGTGTCCCAGGAGGAAAGGTCATAACTTTGGGAAGTGATAAAACAAAGTATTCTAAGCATAATATGTTCAATTACAAAAGTACAAATCTCAACCGTTAAACATATATTGAAGGTTTGATGTAGTGTCCTCCCCCACATCACTGTAATAGACTCTTCCATGTCACAGTTTCCAACTGGTCGAAAGTGAGCTAATATGTCTATAGGCTAATAATTTTGTAACTTACATAATTATACTATCTTTATAAGAATATGGTCAAATCAGTGCAGTTAGATGGAGGTGTGGTAGACACTAGGACAGCTAGGCCAACCTTATGGGGAAATACTGAAGAAAATACCATTTTCACCATTATCTCAGTACTGGTTGAGGTTTGGAATATGTTTTATAAAACATTTTAGGCTTAGAATATTTTGTTATATAATTTCCCAAAGTTATGACCTCTCCTCCTGGGACACCCTGTATATATATATATATATATATATATATATATATATATATATATATATATATATATATAATAAATAAATAAATAAAATAAAATACCTAAAACAAAACAAAACAAACAAACAAACACACTCAGGCATGAGTGTAAAACATACACTTCAAAGGAGGAAAACAAAACAAAACAAACCAAAACAACACAAAACAAACACACTCAGGTAAAAGTGAAAAGCGTACGCTTCTGAATAGGAAAACAAAACAAAACAAAACACAAAACAGAACATAACAAAACAAAACAAACATACCTAAGCAGGAGTGAAAAACATACGCTTCAAAAGAGGAAAAACAACAAACATAACAAAACAATAACAAAGCATAACAAAACAAAACATACCACACACACCCAGGCATGAGTGTAAAACTTACGGTTCAAAGAGGGAAAAAACAAAAAAACATTCACACCCTAAAAGGAGTGTAACACATACGCTTCAAAAGAAAAGAGAAACAAAAAACAGAACCTAAACAAAAAAAAAAGACCCCCAGGCAGGAGTGAAAAACATACGCTTCAAAGGGGAAAAACATACTAATTAAGAAGAACCTGATTAACTAAGGCGGGAGAAAAGGCAACCAATGTGATAGTTACAAATGATTATCAACAGATGCATATGTGGAATAATAAAAAAATACCTTTTGTGCTATTTAGGTGTCGATTCCTTCTTGGCGAGCGATAGCGAGCTTGCAATTAACCCTCCCGCATTTTTACGACGCGATCGCGTCATAACGCCACCCGTCGAAGAGTGGTCGTATGACGCAATCGCGTCATAATGCCACCCGTAAGTTAGAAATATTCATGGTAAATAAGTTTATAACGTGATTATGACGCGTTTTTGGCTGGTAAGTTAGCCATCAGTAAGTTACAAAATAAAATATCTGGCAACCCCCTAGCGTCTCTGTGAGAGGAGTGCGGGCCTTTGTTTCACCAGTTGTGAGCCGGCCGCCAGTCTGTGAGGTAGTACTCCCGGACCTTTAAATCTCGTCTCGACTCCATTGCCCGCCATGGAGCGGGTTTCAGGCGGGCAAATCTGGATTATTTATGTACCAAGAGGCAGTGTATCATCAATTTGTGGATATGTATTTATAATTTATGTATATAACTCGTGATTTGTGACTTTGTGCCTCGTTGTTCGCCTCTCCATAGCCAGCCTGTGGTTTTAGGCGGCTAGAATGGACCAGTGGAAGTGTTGTGAACTGTGAATAGATAACTTATTATATATTCGTAGGGTTAGTGTAGTAAGCATTCGTAGTCACATTCCTATTATGTTAGGTTTGTGATTATGAATGTAACGCTAGGCTATAAGTGTGTGTATATATATTGCCCAAAAACAAACCTTCATTTTCGCTTGAAAGACCAATATATTTATCAATAAATACTGCCTACGAAGTATAAATAAAGCTGTAATTACGAAATATAGTTGTGTTTTGCCAATTTTTGGCATTTTTTATGCCCAATTTGGGCAATTTTTGAGTGAATACACAGTTTTATTTGAGTGAAGTAACTGACAGTGAAGTGTGGATAATTATAAACGAATTTTTTATACAAAAATGTCACGGTAAGTACAAATATGTCACGGTAAGTAGCCTGACAAAGAACAGACAAGACTTTTATGCGCCACTCTACACGACAGCAGTGAACCTTTGGACAGCCCACAGATGTCTGGGTAAAGTACCTAAGCTAATCCCATAATTACTTGCCTGCGGCGGGTCCCCACTCCTTGACCTTACCTTTTCCTCAGAGCTGGGATATTTATATAGTTATATATATCTTTATTTATATATATATATAGCCTATCGATATATATGTATATATATATTCTGACATACGGAGCCCTGTATGTTAATTTAAGAGTTAGAATTAGAGTTGAAGGAGTGTCAAACTACCCAAGCGGCGAAGCAGACTAGCGAGCGAACTAGCGAGTGGGAAACCAGCTCGCCCGCATACCAGCAAACAAGCCTTCACACCTGCGTGCGTCATAGGGGACCCTGCAAACTACTTCGATGACCGACGCTATGACGTATGATCGAGCCAGGAGCCCCCATTGGTCCACGCACCTGCTATGCAACTCGAGGAGCTATGATAGGGGCGCGCACCATCACTCGCCTCCTGATTCGTTCCTACACCATCATTGTTTAGTATATAAGACCCGAGTAGTGGGCATTCAAATCAGTCTCATTTGGAGTTGGGGAAGGTGAACTTGCAGCTGGAGGAAGACGGGGTGAAGTATTATAATGGGTTTGTGACTGTCAGTCAGATTATATAAGTGTGTGTTAAGTGTGTTCGGTGTAAACACTTACGTTATGTTGGTTAGTGAGATATGTGATTGGGAATTAACGTTAACGCTACTATTATGTACGTAACTATTTGATTGGGAATTAACGTTAACGCTACTATTATGTACGTAACTATTTTAGTGACTAACTTGTGGACTAAAGCAACTCTTTAAGTAATTGGGTTATGATTAAAGTAATACTATTGTTTTGTATTAATACTTACGAGTTCTTTAATTTTCTTTTAATTAAGCTTACATTGCTTAACGGTGCTTAGTACGGTGATACTATTGTCTCATATTAGTAATATCGCCTTAGACTAACATGGCTGTGTTAATATTACTTCTATTGATTTCCTAAGCTGAAGAAAATTCTTTTAGCTTCAAAATATTATTTTTGCTTTTCATATTATTTGAGTGAGACCTAAATCGAATCTATGAAGCGATCCTGTAACTTAATTTACTCCTAATCAAACCTCAATGTTACGTGGTTAAGAAATACATTTAACTATTATTAAATATATATCTAACTTTTATGTGACTTTGGTATAAATCCTGATGATAATAATAATATAATACTGTTAACGTAAGACAAGAACCAAGAATAATTACATTAAATATAAATAAAAGGACATATAAGAAAACTATCTATTCATTTCAAAAAGGGTAAGAGACAGAAATATTCTTACTTTAATATTTATCTTTCAATACTTTTTATAGAATTAATAGTCCTTCTTTAGATATAACTTCTTCGGTTCATAACCATAGCCTACTAAGCTTCGGTTAAAATTAATAATAATTCTTTATAAATACTACAAGACTTTAATTAGTTTCAGTATTTTTCATAATTAAAGAGTATCAGTCAATAAAGGATACTAAGTCCTAAGATCCAAAAGGAAAGGAAGCAACAACAGGAAATAATGTTATTAGATATTACTTTTGTTTTGCCTTCAGCTGACTGATACCTTAATATATATCTCTGTGCTATCTAGATTCATCAAGTTAACCACTTGAGGATCAAGATACGTAACAGAAGAGTGGCGACCTCGCCAGGATTCATACAGTTCACTCAGTTTCATTACGTTTCACTACTTAACTCCTCTAGCGGGTGCTCTGTGGCCGTTTTGGGCCTTTTCTGACTGCTATATCAACCATCAGTATGAAAGGAACTGTATTGCGCCGAAAACTAGGTGGAAATCGCTACACAATGACGCCACATACAGCGACGTAGCATCGTGGAGCACTGACAGTGTTACCTCGAAGATGCAAGTTTAGCTGATTTTGCAACCTTGCTCACTTTTAGCAAACTATTGGTTACACTGTCATCCTCACGCGTGGTGTGGGCCGGGAGGCCACAGATGTCGGACGTATGGATCATTACTATCCACCCATTTTCTCTCGTTTTCCGCCCTTTTTTCACCCGTTTTTTGCCAGTTTTTACAACACGACTTATGTGGTGAGCCGCTTTTTAGGGTTAAAAATCAAATATTAATCATGCCTCATCTAATTAATGACGAAGATGCTCGAGTTTTCATAGAATCAGAACCCACAGCCCCTGACATTGACTGTCTGTCAATATCCGAACTGGAAGTGCTTGCCTCACATCTCCAATTAACTGTCTCAAACATGTCTAAAGTAGAGGTGGCTCAGACCATAAAAACCCACCTGTTCCCTGTAGAAGGCGGGGAGGGTGACGGAGCAGTTGGTGGGATCCCGAGTAAACCTAGCCAACTTCATGAACAAGTGCCACCTGGTTTGACCGGTGATCAAGTACTGGAACTAGCCAGAATAAAGACCGAACAAGCCAGAATAAATGCCGAACAAGCCAGACTAAATGTCGAACTAGAACTAGCCAGAATAAAAGCAAATACCGAAGAAGCCAGCATAAAAGCCAGAGCATCGACCGAACAATGTGAATATCAATATCGTATAGCTCAACTAAATGTCGATACAAATGCTCCCGTAATTGCTCCCCCTCTGGATTTAACTATGACCAGTGTCATTCCACCTTTCACTGAGGATAATGTGCAGGATTTCTTTGTTTTGTTTGAGGAAGTTGCTGGAGGTATGAAGTGGACAAGAGATCAATGGCCTTTTATGTTACAAACCGTTTTGACAGGGCAGGCTCGAGCCACGTATTTGTCAGTAGGAGCAGAAGTTAGGCAGGATTATGACAATCTCAAAGAAGCTATCCTAAAAACCTATCAATTGCAGCCTGAAGATTACAGGCAATCTTTCCGTAAAAACCAGAAGAAAGTAGAAGAAACCCATAAGGTATTTGCCAGGACCATGACTAAAACTTTCAATTATTGGGTGAAGAGTAAGAAAGTCACAAGCTACAACGATCTGAAGGAGTTGGTCCTGTTAGAAAATTTCCTATGGAAAATTGATTCTTCTGTATCCTATAATTTAAAGGGGAAAAAGGTAGATTGTCTTGCCGACGCCGCTGACATGGCTGACACATACGTGCTCAACAACAAAATTCGTGGAAAGAAGCCCTACGATAATTCTAGTTCTAATTTTAAGTATCCCAATCACAAATCTGACAGACCCAGTCACAAGCCTAGAACGTCTTCCCCAGCTAGCCAAAGTAGAATTGTTCCCCCAACTAAAAATGGCGACTCAGGGCAATGGTAACAGAGGTGGGGCCCAAATTAATAGTAATGCTCAAAGTGGGAACGTTCCCGTATCCCCTAAAGTATGTACTTTTTGTGGCATGAGAGGCCACCTAGCTTATCAGTGCTGGGCCAAGGAGAAAACCGAGATATCGGGGCAGACAGTTGCCGCCGTATCTCAAATTCCATATGTGCCTGTAATGCAGGACTCCCGACAGAAGGAGTACCTAGCACCAAAAGTTCCTTTAATGCAGGACTCCCGACAGAAGGAGTACCTAGCACCAAAAGTTCCTTTAATACAGGACTCCCGACAGAAGGAGTACCTAGCAGCTAACGTAAATCATCTAGACAGGGGTGTAGTAGCATGCGTGGTGCAACCCACTAGGGTTAAGCCAATAATAATTTCACCATCAGTGCAGGACAGTTACCGTCCCTTTATTTCATCTGGCAACGTGAGATTAAATGGTTGTATGCATGAGGTAAAAATTCTGAGAGACACAGGTTCTACTAGCATCCTCATGGTGAATCCTTACACTGAGTGCCCACCTGGCGAACCAGTTGTAATGAGAGGTGCTGGAGGCCAATTTTATGAACACTTGGTAAAAGGCGAAATTGAATGCGAGTTACGATAGGGTGAGGCCACCATAGCTTTGTGTAGGTCCCAAGATATCCCTGTGCCTGGGGTAACACTCCTTTTGGGGAATGATGTAGCAGGTGAGAAGGTCCGACCAGACCCCATTTTGTCACTTTCCCCTGTTAACGAGCCACTAACCGGTGAGCTCGAAAGGCAGATGCCAACAGTTTTCCCTGTGTGTGCTGTCACACATTCAATGTCTCAAGTAGGCAGTTCCCTCAGACAGAAATGTACCGAATGTAAGAGTTGATGAAAGGGATGCTGAGAGTGTGAATGACGCTCCAACTGTGCCTGATGATGTGACTGAGGTGGATTTATCTGACACCTTTATGGCTCATCTTGACCCTAATGATGACCATGAAACCCCTCCAAATTGTCCTAGTGGCCTGGTAGAGCTACAGAGAGATGATAGTGAATGCAAGGAGTTAGCTGCCAGGTCCGTGAGTGAAGAGGAATGTGAGAAGGAGGGTGGTGAATGTTTCTACCTCAAAGGAGGAGTATTGTGGCATAGATGGAGACAGCCACACAGACCAATCGATGACGGGGCCTGGGACGTCCATCAAGTAGTAGTCCCCAAACCTTGTCGTAGAGATATCATGGAAATGGCACATTGTATACCATTGGCAGGACACCTAGGTGTGAGAAAAACTCTAGACAGAATCAGAGCCCACTTTTACTGGCCAGGAATGCGTGCAGATGTAGTGGAGTTTTGTAGAGTGTGTCACACTTGCCAGATGACAGGAAAACCCAATCAGAAGGTGCCTGTACATCCTCTGGTGCCCTTGCCCGTTTTCGAGAATCCTTTTACTTGGGTGGTGGTGGACATTGTAGGCCCATTGCCTAAGACTTCCCAAGGTAACATTTACTTATTAACTATTATGGACATGGCAACTCGCTACCCAGAGGCTATACCCTTAAGGACTACCTCTGCTCCAACTGTCATCAAGGAACTGCTCAAATTCTTCACCAGAATGGGTTTCCCCCATGAGGTGCAAAGCGATCAAGGAACTAATTTTACCTCTAACATTTTTCAGCAGTCCCTGAAGAAGTTGGGTATCGAGCATGTTAAGTCTAGCACCTACCACCCAGAGAGTCGAGGGTTCTCGAACGATATCATCAGACATTAAAGGGAATGTTACGTAAGTATTGTACAGAGACCGGAGTTGAGTGGGATAAGGGGGTACCTTTTCTTTTATTTGCTACTCGTGAGGTTCCAACTGAATCCCTGGGTTTTTCCCCTAATGAGCTAGTTTTCGGTCACCAGGTAAGAGGTCCTTTGCAACTATTGCAGGATAGCCTATTTGGCCAGGAGGGGAACCAAAACCTCCTCAAGTATGTTTCAGATTTCAAAACCCGGCTGAGATCCTCATGTGAGTTTACAGCTCAAAACTTGACAGTGGCTAAAAGCTCCATGAAGACCTGGTATGACAGAAAAGCCTGTGAGAAGGAGTTTCAGCCCGGTGATGAGGTTTTGGTCCTGCTCCCCCTTTTTGGCCAACCTTTATCTGCCAAGTTCAGGGGCCCATATAAGATCATTCGGAGGGTGAGCATTACCGATTATCTAGTAACTACCCCAGACAGGAGAAAGCCCACGCAAGTATTCCATATAAATATGTTGAAACCCTACCATAGGTCCCCTGATTCCTCTCCTCCAGATTCTCCCACTGTGGCAGTGAATGTCAGGACCTGTGGGCAGCCTGGTGCGGACAAAGTCTTCAGTTCTCTTACTGACCTGCAACAGACTGTTCCAGAGCCTGAAGGTATCCATGCAGACTTTGACTTGACATGTAGCCTATCCAACTTAAAAGTATAATTCAGTAGCTTGCGGGGAATTACCATCTAAACTATGTCATCTTCCCTCTGATCAAGCGAACCAACTAATCTCTGTTTTATCTCAGTCTCCCAGTGTGTTCCGTGATACTCCAGGGCTCACTTCTTTGGCCGTGCACGACATCGACGTAGGGGATGCAACTCCCATTAAACTATCCCCCTACCGTGTCTCACCACAATGCAGGAGTATACTGCAGGTCGAGCTTGACTTCATATTTTCAAACCAGCTGATCACAAGGGCCTTAAGCCAGTGGAGTAGTCCGGTCATACTTGTGCCAATGCCAGACGGGAGCCATAGGTTATGTATGGACTATAGGCAAGTTAATGCTGTCACAAAGAACGATACCTACCCACTGCCACGGATCAAAGATTGCATTTACCAGGTTGGCCTCATACCGCAGTAAGTTTAATTTAATGAGAGGATTTTGGCAATTAGCTCTCCCTTGTAGCGAGGTAAATATCATGCTTTAGTAGTGCGCTGTCAAGCCTTCAGCTGTGAGATGCCTTGCAGTTCGAATAACGCTCCAGCTACGTTCCGGCTATGTTCTGATGTGGTACCTGGAGACGTTGCCTACTTTGGGTGATATCCTTATTATATCCTCATTATAATCTTGCTGTTGCCAATCTGGTGGTGAATCTATTTATGTATTATGTTTAATATTATGTACTATACTCCTTAAACTCTTTTCTAGGGGGGAGGTCTGACATACGGAGCCCTGTATGTTAATTTAAGAGTTAGAATTAGAGTTGAAGGAGTGTCAAACTACCCAAGCGGCGAAGCAGACTAGCGAGCGAACTAGTGAGTGGGAAACCAGCTCGCCCGCATACCAGCAAACAAGCCTTCACACCTGCGTGCGTCATAGGGGACCCTGCAAACTACTTCGATGACCCGACGCTATGACGTATGATCGACGCCAGGAGCCCCCATTGGTCCACACACCTGCTATGCAACTCGAGGAGCTATGATAGGGGCGCGCACCATCACTCGCCTCCTGATTCGTTCCTACACCATCATTGATTAGTATATAAGACCCGAGTAGTGGGCATTCAAATCAGTCTCATTTGGAGTTGGGGAAGGTGAACTTGCAGCTGGAGGAAGACGGGGTGAAGTATTATAATGGGTTTGTGACTGTCAGTCAGATATATAAGTGTGTGTTAAGTGTGTTCGGTGTAAACACTTACGTTATGTTGGTTAGTGAGATATGTGATTGGGAATTAACGTTAACGCGACTATTATGTACGTAACTATTTGATTGGGAATTAACGTTAACGCTACTATTATGTACGTAACTATTTGATTGGGAATTAACGTTAACGCTACTATTATGTACGTAACTATTTTAGTTGACTAACTTGTGGACTAAAGCAACTCTTTAAGTAATTGTGTTATGATGAAAGTAATACTATTGTTTTATATTCTTACTTACGAAGTCTTTCATTTTCTTTTAACTAATTAGCGGCGAGCAACATAAGTCGAGTTAAATAAAGCTGGACTATGTGGCGGCGCTCGACATAACTCGAGTGGCATTTCAGCACGTAATGTGGCTGAGAGAGAGACAAGTGGTGGCAGGAGACTAGTGCGCGTATGACTGCTCCAGACCACCGCGGCGAACCTACTGACACAAATCTCAGCTCCCTCCTCCCTCTCTCACTCGCTACATACTCAATTATGTACCGAAAGTACCGAATACTTTTTGCACTCGCGTTGCACGGTTATTGCAAGAAAACTATCCATCATACAAGGATCGTTATGGTGTCATTCGAAAGCTCTGTTTATGCCCTTTCAGGGATAGGTACTTGTTTTACGTTCTGGGTCTTATTTAGGCATGAAAATGATCACGTAACAGCCCTATTTTGGCTAAAAACACCCCGCTGGGCGGTACACATAAATAAACCGCATAGGCCGCTCGTAAGGTGTTAATTAAGCTTACATTGCTTAACGGTGCTTAGTACGGTGATACTATTGTCTCATATTAGTAATATCGCCTTAGACTAACATGGCTGTGTTAATATTACTTCTAGTGATTTCCTAAGCTGAAGAAAATTCTTTTAGCTTCAAAATATTATTTTTGCTTTTCATATTATTTGAGTGAGACCTGAATCGAATCTATGAAGCGATCCTGTAACTTAATTTACTCCTAATCAAACCTCAATGTTACGTGGTTAAGAAATACATTTAACTAATTATTAAATATATATCTAACTTTTTATGTGACTTTGATATAAATCCTGATGATAATAATAATATAATACTGTTTACGTAAGACAAGAACCAAGAATAATTACATTAAATATAAATAAAAGGACATATAAGAAAACTATCTATTCATTTCAAAAAGGGTAAGAGACAGAAATATTCTTACTTTAATATTTATCTTTCAATACTTTTTATAGAATTAATAGTCCTTCTTTAGATATAACTTCTTCGGTTCATAACCATAGCCTACTAAGCTTCGGTTAAATAATAATTCTTTATAAATACTACAAGACTTTAATTAGTTTCAGTATTTTTCATAATTAAAGAGTATCAGTCAATAAAGGATACTAAGTCCTAAGATCCAAAAGGAAAGGAAGCAACAACAGGAAATAATTTTATTAGATTTTACTTTTGTTTTGCCTTCAGCTGACTGATACCTTAATATATATCTCTGTGCTATCTAGATTCATCAAGTTAACCACTTGAGGATCAAGATACGTAACAATATATATATATATATATATATATATATATATATATATATATAATTATATATACTGTATATATACATACATATATATATTAGAGTATTTCTATTGTTATTTTATATATAGGCCTATTTCTATTTATTGGGATTTATTATAGTTTTGATATATTTTATTTATTTTATTTATTTATTTTATTTTATTTATAATTTTATTTCATTTATATATATTTTTTTTTTATTGTTCCTGTTCCCCAGGGTGTCCATGGGACCACCCCCTAGGTCCACAGCAAGGGCAGGGCCCATAATTGAGTATTAATATAGTTAGTTTTTATTTATTGGGATTTATTATAGTTGTTATTTATTTTATTTTATATAATTTTATTTTATTTATAATTTTATTTCATTTATATATATATTTTTGTTTTGTTCCTGTTCCCCAGGGTGTCTCTGGGACCACCCCCTAGGTCCAGAGCAAGGGCAAGGACCATAATCAAGTATTTCTATTGTTATTTTATATATGTTTTTATTTATTTGATTTTATTTATTTTATATATACAGGTATATACCGTATATATATAAAACAAAATGTTGTCCCCTTCCCTATTGTGTTGTTCCTGTTCCCCAGGGTGTTTGGCCAAAGAGCCCCAAGGTATTAATATATTTTTATAATGCCAAACTATGACTAGGTCATGGTGTTCCCCCATTTGAATTAAAAAATGCGGAACTATACCGTCATGAATCCATTATACTCACGTCATCTGGAATCGGATAATGCCAAACTATGACTACGTCATGGTGTTCCCCCATTTGAATTAAAAAATGCGGAACTATACCGTCATGAATCCATTATACTCACGTCATCTGGAATCGGATAATGCAAAACTATGACTACGTCATGGTGAACTATACCAACGTCATATGGATCCAGTGATGGCGAACTTGCGTCATGAGAACCATCAACGTCAATTACGTTTTTCCTTTATTTCCTTTTCTTGGTTTCTGCATCGTAAGCTTACTACTGATTGGCGCCATACGCCAGCCTGCCGCCATACGCCAGCTGCCATGTCGGACAACAGGGATACCAAGAAACGTTTGCGGGACTCCGAGCTGGAGGATGTAGTAAACGAGGTGCTGGACCTGACGACGGACGAGACGGCGAGCGAGAGTGAGTCGGACGAGTGGTCGACTGGAGATGAGGATTGGGCTTCACCTCCGCCCAAACGACTCCACCTCGACGCCGTCGCCTCGGCCGATCCACCACCAGCCCCAGCAACGCCAGATGACCCACCATCACCACCACCAGCAGAACCAGCCCCAGCAATGCCAGACGATTCACCATCACCACCACCAGCAGAACCAGCCCCAGCAACGCCAGACGACCCACCACCACCACCACCAGCTGAACCAGCCCCAGCGGATCTGTTTGCTACGCTCCTTGCTGTGGGCACTTTGAATACCCCGCCTTCGCATGTCATGGGAACGGTCACCCCCGCAGTGTCCCCCTTCAGCGACACACCGTTCACCCCCTCGGCATTTGTTCTGCCTGAGCATCGAGCCGCAATGCGTGCTGAGGATGCTGAAGCCGCAGTGCGTGTTCAGGTTGTTGCTGAGGTGCCACGCACAGCGTTGAATCCTCCAGCTGCAATCGAGGAGCTTCTTCCCCAAAGGCTTCCTCTTCACCATTCACCAACTGGTACAGCTGCCCCAGGTTCACCAGCTCCACACCTTTCACCAGCTGGTGCAGCTGCACCAGGTTCACCAGCTCCACACCTTTCACCACTTGGTGCTGCACCAGGTTCACCGGCTTCTGCATCATCTGATGCAGAAGCCCCCCCACTCAACCCCTCGACCTACCACCTATGCCACGCCGGAGGCCAGGGCCCCGTAGGGGGGCAGATGGTATGACCAGGGGCCGCAGAGGTGTTCCTCGCGGTGTTCCTCGCGGTGGTCCTCGCGGTGGTCGTGGTCGTGGCCGTGCTCGCGATCCTGCCCCCGATCGTGATGCCGGTTGGACCGACGCCCCCTTCGACCCCCAGCCTGATCTGTTCACAGGGCCCCTGGCATGCAGGTTCCAAAGCCGGTGACTCCTCTCCAGTTCTTCCAGCTCTTCTTCACAAGGGAGATGCTGCAATTCCTGGTATTGGAGACAAATGCTTACGCCAAGTTCGTTGACGGAGCAGCCGCTCTTTGGAACCTGTTTGGTGAGGAGGAAATGGCCAAATTCCTTGGCCTGTACTTCCTCATGGGCATCACCAAGATTCCTTCTCGGAGTCACTACTGGCGTTCAACTGTCCTTCACGACTACCCAGTATTTCGGAGAACGATGAGTAGGACTAAGTTTCTAGCCTTGTTGAAGTATTTCCATGCTTTCAACAACAAGGCAGTCTGCAGGCAGAACAAGGACAGGCTTGTGAAGGTTCGGACGGTGATGGAATACCTACTTGAAGGCTTCAAGCTGGCATACATCCCCGCCGAAAAGCTGTCCCTTGACGAAGGCAGCCTTGGATGGAAGGGTCGCCTTTCATTCAAGGTTTACAACCCAATGAAGCCGACGAAGTATGGTATCAAGCTGTACATCCTGGCAGAGGCGTTGACTGGCTATGTGTGGGACTTTCGGGTCTACACCGGTCCGGGTCGATCTCTCCAGGAGACGGTGGAGGGTGTCACGGAGTCCTTCAGAGGCCAGGGGTATAGGCTGTACATGGACAACTATTACAACTCAGTTGACCTGTGCCAGCAAATGCTCACACACACATCTATGTGTGTGGCACCCTGCACCTTGTACGAGGAGCTCCTAAGCGGTTGTGCGACATTGCTAAAGCAAAAGAGCTTGAACGCGATGCGACAATAGCAATGAAGAACGGTTTAACCATGGTCCTACTTTGGCGAGACAAGCGCATCGTCAACATG
This sequence comes from Paralithodes platypus, assembly GCA_032716605.1. Lineage (NCBI taxonomy): Eukaryota > Metazoa > Arthropoda > Malacostraca > Decapoda > Lithodidae > Paralithodes > Paralithodes platypus. The sequence continues at coordinate 21,853,073 of CM064541.1, forward strand.
GTGTCTACCATCCACAAACAGGAGACCATCCCGAAGCTTGTCAGTTTCAAAGAGAAGGACCAACAGGGCAGGTGGCGTCGTGGACATAGGGAGATCTTCAAACCTGTTTGCGTTGAAGACTACAACTTACACATGGGTGGGGTGGATCACTTCGACCAGATGGTCCAGTACTACCCCATCCAGCGAAAGACGGTCAAGTGGACGAAGAAGATCACCTTCTACTTCATCCAAATGGCCCTCTTCAACGCCCATGTCCTGTACAGGAAGTGCTACCCAAGGAAGACGATGACCTTCCAGGAGCACATCTGTACTTCCTTGCTGCAATGCAACCCTGCAGAGTGGCCATGTCGGGGAGGCCAGTCCACCGAGCACAAGATCTGCCGACTGACCAGCGTGAGCCACAGAGGCATGCACGCAGGCAACGGCAACCCGGTGGACCATCTGGGTCGTCCGACGACGACCATCCAGACTCCCCAGCCCCTGCTGCTCCTGACAACACTCCACCCTCTCCTGTTGCTGCTCCTGGTGGAGGCGTTGAGAGGGCACCACGTCGCGATGTCCCCTCCCCACCACCAGAACCAGATGATGCTGCTGCTGATGCTGCTGCCCCGGGGGGAAACTATGTCCTGGTTCAACCCCCCGTGGTACTAGCACCTGATGCAGCTGCTGCTGGTGACGATGAGGAAGCAGCTCTTGAAGCTGCCAACCAACCGCCACCAGTACTGGAAGCAGCACGAGCGGTGCGAGTCTGGAGACCTCGCCTTGGAGTGGTCCCAAGGCCCCGTCCTATTGTTCTGAACCATGTCCGGTTGAACAAGGCCTTGGACCATACACGGCAGAGGATTCCAGCCAAGAAGCGACTCCGTTGCTATTACTGCAAAGTAATGAACGGCATTCGCAAGGACACAAGCTTCCGCTGCACGACTTGCACGGTTGCCCTCTGCATTGACGTCAACAACTGCTTCAACCTTTTCCATAGCCACAATGCAGGTGTCCTATAGTCAGGAGCCATGTGCAATCATTCATTCATTGATTCATTGATTCATTCATTCATTTCTCTTCTCCATTTCTGTTCTTTATTCACCCGGCTTCATTCACCCACCTTCATTCACCCACCTTCATTCACCCACCCTCGTTCACCCACCGGCATTCACCCACCGGCATTCACCCACCGACTTTCACCCACCTACATTTACCCACCTTCATTCACCCACCTTCATCATCAAAGTGGATATAGGCTTCCTGGGGAAACCACTCTAAAAAAATAACAAGTCAAATGCAGTACCTCCTAGGGTGGCTTGGAAATCTGCATATTTCTGTGGTTTGACACCTTGTGTATATATATATATATATATATATATATATATATATATATATATATATATATACATATATATATATGTATATATATTTATATATTACTTTATTTGTGTGTACAATAGAATTATTTCTGAATTTATTACTTGAAGATAACCTAGCTTTCTTGTTTTGTTTTTTCAGTGTCAACCCAGGAGCCATTTCCCTTCTCGTTGGAAAAGGTTGTGGCCCTATCAGGTAAGTAAAATTGACAACCTTTATGACTGACATGTGTTCTATGAACATTATACAATTATTGGCAAGGAAAATTATATAAAAGTGTTGTATATTGTGGCAAGGATAAACAACTGTATAAACATTCTCATATATTTACATAACAATAACAGTGCATGGAAACATTTGCACATAGCTCGCGAACTAATTACGCTATATTATTTTGGTTTTCACCATTAGAAAGAGCATAATTTTCCGATTACGGTGATATAAACAGTTATATACGTATCCGAGCAAATAAAGCAACGCCGAGGTGGGGAACAGGTTGGAACCCGGCTAGCGTCGGCAGAACGGGGACGAGTGAAGCGTAAATATTCGCATTTTGGCTCTTTATTTCAAATATTCATAGGGCAAAAGTATTTGTCGTAGGAACTTCTAGTTTTTTTTATTCTCTTCAGCATTATCTGCCGTATTCATACAGCCTAAATTGAGAACCATAGACCGTAACAACGAAATAATTCGCAAATGTTATAAACCATATCATGCAAAGTCATACTTTTTTTGTTTTCGGTCACTGCTTGAGAACTATTGAAGATAGACAATTTCTGTTTTCAGATTTGGAAAGAGGAGAGAAAATACTATTATTTGAGCAAAAATAAATATATGGTCATCGCTCACAATTTAGAGATAGGACGGTGTGAAGACAATTGCATGGGACATAATTGTATTCCGGACTCATTTACACTTTCATATTTCGATTATTTACATTTTTTTTTTTTGTATCATGTACTATAAATTCCTCTTTCCATTGACATATAATACATCACAATAAACAGCATTCTGATGGATGAAAATACAGAAAAACACAAGGCTTCGAAAACTCGCCCAGCCTGGTATTTCAGGGCAAATTAGCTAAAGAAGGTCTTACCGTAAGTTAGATATTTAAGTTGTCGGATGCGCGAGGGTTAAGAAGGAAACAGCCTTCGGCCGAATTTTTTGTTTTTCCTGAAAAAGTACACATTTATCTCGAAGGGGTCTTGGGAGTATTTTTAAAGTTTGATGTAGGTCTAGGGAGCAAGCTAATAACCTTCCCTTAATGAAATAACTGTAGATATGACGTGGTAATGGTTTCATTTTGCATTGATGCGAAGTTAGTGAGATATGTGTCATACTTCTTTCTGATCATATTGCAATTAATTAACTTTTACAAAGCAAATTCACATTTCACATTTACATTTCCGGTGATTAGAGACTAGCACATTATGCAATGGTACCGTAATTATGCATATTGTCGCAAAGAGTAAGTATTTTTCTAACACTGAGGGAAAATATTTAAATTTCTGCTGATGATAAAACATTGATTTATATCTGAGACCTCTTACATTACAGTATGTTCCTATTTTCATCGTGTTAAGGGGAGATGGGCGTATTTATTTGCTCCCAATGATGTATCCTTTTATTATTTGTTTAGTTTCCTCCCTAGACCCCCATCAAGCTTAAAGAAAACACCCGCCCAAGACCCCTTTTCAAGATATATTTGTAAATTTGTCGATAGAAAAATATCCAGGCCGAAGGCCAGTTCCTCTTAAAATACAGGCTCGCTAACGTTCGCCAGGAGAAAATAAACACCTAAATTACTCAAAATGTCTTAATATTGACAAAGAAATGGGGCAAAAGATCTTAAAATCACCAAACTAATTAGCCGAAAGTCTTAAATTCTGAAATATAATGGGGCTAAGCATGAGAAAGACAGGGAACCAGCAAAAACGTCCCATATCCCCTTAACTCATATCACCCTCTCCCCTTTGTTCTATAAGTCAACCCTTTCCGTTCGATGACGCCAAATTTATTTAAGTTCTGGGTATCTGTATAGGCTGTACTCGAATATGAGGAGCTTAACCCCTGCTGTATCATCGACATTCTTATTATTTGAGTTTGGCTCAATGTACAATCGCGCTAATAAAATAAGTGATGTCTCGGCACAAAGTATATTTTGATTAATAATCGGTATCAGCAATATCTAAGCTTCATTTCTTCATATCGAGAGAAATATACAAACATGTTTCTACACTTACCCACCCTATTCAACATCTGACAGACATTAATACAGCACAGAGCAAGCCAAATGTAATGACAGCTGGGACATGACTTATTAGCGCGACCGTACTTTCCTTAATGTGTTAATATCACGATATAGGTCACACCTCATTATTGTTCTGACTGTACTCTTCATATTACGAATACAATGTGTTGGTGGTGTAATGGTTTAGATGGTTATGTTCTGGGTGTGGTGTCCCGAGTTGGAATCCCGGGAGGACCATATGCTTTCATTAATGTATTCAAGTACATTGGGGTTTGTAATGATGGATTAATGTTAAGAACGGGGTGTTACTTAACCCTTAACTGTCGGCGCGCAACATAAGTCGAGTTAAATAAAGCTGGACTATGTAGCGGCGCTCGACATAGGTCGTGTGGCAATTTCAGCACGTAATGTTGCTGAGAGAGAGAGACAAGTGGTGGCAGGAGAGTAGCGAGCGTATGACTGCTCCAGACCACCGCGGCGAACGTACTGACACGAATCCCACCTCCTCCCTCCCTCTCTCACTCGCTATATACAGAATTGTATGGGGAAAGTGCCTAATTACATGCTTTTTGCACTCGCGTTGCACGGTTGTTGCAAGAAAACTAGCCATCATAAAAGGATCGTTATGGTGTCATTCGAAACCTCTGTTTATGCCCTTTCAGGGATAGATACTTGTTTTACGTTCTGGGTCTTATTTAGGCATGAAAATGATCACGTAAACAGCCCTATTTTGGCTAAAAACACCCCGCTGGGCGGTACATATAAATAAACCGCCTAGCCCGCTCGTAAGGTGTTAATATCCATATATTGGCACTAAATAACAGCCAGTGATCAGTTTCCACTTCAGTTCGTGTATAGTTGATATCTCCCTGGTTCTCCTCGTTAGCCTTCTCCTTTACCTGAGCCTCCCCTTCCTCATAACTTGTCCTGCCCTCCTCCTCCTCCTCCCCATAACTCTTCCTCCTCCTCCTCCTCCCCATAACTCTTCCTCCACCTCCTCCTCCTCCTTGCTTTCTTCTTTGCTATCCTTTTCTCTTTCTCGTAGTCAATAGATTAGTAGTTTTAGACATCCAAACTGCCCCGTAAGGACCAACAGGTCTGTTGCAGTTTGTTCTCCTTTTTAGTCCTACCCCCTCCTCCTCCTTTTCCCCCATAACTCTTCCTCCTCCTTTTCCACCTCCTCCTCCTCCTCCCCCATAACTCTTCCTCCTCCTCCTCCTCCTCCACCACTCACAGCTCTCATAATCATCACACCCTTCTTCTGCTCTCTCACCCTTCCCTCATTTATTCACACTTTTCCTATTAACTCTTCATCGCTATCTGATATATTATGTGCGGCGATAGACTGTCCTATATGTTTAGTTTTGCTATGTTTGTTCTATAATTTGATGTTATATTTGTTTATCTTTGCTCTGTACTTTCATTTATCTCCCACTGTATATGTATAAACGCATTCCAGTACTCATTGTTAGTCATATTACACTGTATTGCTAAAATGTCCATGTTAATCTCTCTCTCTCTCTCTCTCTCTCTCTCTCTCTCTCTCTCTCTCTCTCTCTCTCTCTCTCTCTCTCTCTCTCTCTCTCTCTCTCTCTCTCTCTCTCTCTCTCTCTCTCTCTCTCTCTCTCTCTCTCTCATGCCCACGCCCACAAAGTCAGTATATGGGAAGGGCGGCCACTGTTTTTAATCTTCCGGAGAATTTAATCAGCTAGGGAGGAATTCTGGAGAGTCTGTTGATAGTACAGATTGATGCTGTGAGGAATACAAGGGGGGAATTATTCATTTGCTACAATCCTAGAATACCGGTACAATATAATACAATGTTACAATATTAAATACAACGCTAGAATGACATTCATAGTACACCGCATCACTAAATTATAACGAACTGTAACCCAATTATAAACTAAGGCAGCCAAACGAAATTGTATTTGTACCTTTGTCTTACAAGATATTACGCTAGAGAGAGAGAGAGAGAGAGTGCTGTATTAATGTCTGTCAGATGTTGTATTTGGTGGATAAGTGTAGGAACATGTTTGTATATTTCGCTCGATATGAAGAATTGAAGCTTAGATATTGCTGATACCCATTATTGATAAAGACATGATTGGTGCCGAGACATCACTTATTAGCGCGACTGTACTTATTATGTATTTAGTATCTTCCTTATATCTCCATCAACTTTAAAAACATCCTTTAGATCCCCCTTCTAGATTAATTTGAAATTTTTTCGGTAGAAAACTGTCCTGGCCGAAGGCCACTTCTTCCAAAATTACAGGCTCACTATCGCTCGCCAGGAAAAAAATTGACACCTAAATAGCACGAAAGGTCTTTATATTGTCCAATAAATGGGGCGAAAGGTCTTAAAATAAAAACAAACTAATGGGACAAACATCTTATAATCTGAAAACTAAAGGGGCTAAGCATGAGGGAGAAAGGGGTCTAGAAAAATGACCCATCTCTCCTTAAGAGAATAAGAGAGTCTAGGTTACTGGGAGAGAACAAAATAGACCGAAATAATAAGACAAACAAATATAACAGAACTTTAGTAATAGGGTGTCAAACGAAAGCCGAGTCTTTGATTTTTAGTCCGTATTGTTTTATATATAATTATATAAAGGTAAAATTGTGGTTTATAGACACATCCATAGGCCTATCCACAATCGTCAATGTGTGATCTCTATATTTTTTTCGAGGTCAGTCGGTCAGTCAGTAGCCAGCCCTTACTCCAACAAGGGGAAGGGAGGATCAGCAAGAGACACAAGAAAGGAAAAAAAGGTGACAGGAGAAGAACACATATAACAGTTTGCCCACAAAAAGAGAGCACACAAGCATTCAGAAGCACCAATCACTCATCGGGCCCCGAAAACAATAGCTTTACCTTAGATGGTATACTTCGAGGTTACTATGCAATATGTTATGAGATATCACAATGATAATAAATATTATTTAGGTTATAATTATAGTGTATATTTTTCCCTAGTATTTCACGATGATATTGTTTCATTCGACTCTTCCACTCGTGTGAAATCGGTTTAACTTTCCTGGTGAGGCATTTTCTACTAAATTTGTCCTGACTGCTTGCCTGTACTATCTTTGCTTGGCTGCCAATCCCTCCTATATAAATGTGAGTCTGAGTTACCCTCTCTCTCTTTAGCTTTGAAACACACAAACACACACACACACACACACACAAACATTGCTCACGAAACACACACACACACACACAAAGCATGCACACACATACAAACACATATACACACATATTGCTCACGATACAGCCTATAACTCACTGGTACAAACAGCAGTAGGGTCCTGACATACGCCCTTCATGTACATCCTCATGAATACACAAAATGTTATTATCGTGCAGTGGAAGCTAGGTTGCGAGAGAGAGTGTGCGTTTGTGTGTGTGTGTGTGTGTGTGTGTGTATGAGTGAGTGAGTGTGTAAGTGTGAAACAGATGATTCTATAGTTACATATTAATTTGGATTGTTTGTTAGTATTATAACCTTGGATATTATCCTCGCTATGTACCGGTATCTATTTATGAGCTAAGGGATGGGGTAGTAGTACAGGACCCCAATGAAAATACGCCTAATCGGCCTTATTGAGCTATCCTTAGCTAGCTTAGCATGCGCTATCTTTAAGAACTATTATTATCTACCTTCAGTCTAGATACCAACACCAATACAAAATGATCCCAAAATATTGACAGAAGGGAACATTGTAGATCGATAATTGCCGGAAAAATCGCTCTTGTGATTACGCCTTAAGCGGAGACTATACCTCAGAACCTTATTCCACCCTCTATAAAAGATTAATTTCTGGCCTTTTGCTATGTAGGCTATGTGTACATGGTAATAGTAAGACTTGCTGATAATTTCATCGCTCTATGTGCGCGCGTGCGCGCATTTTTCAGTTTACTATAGGCTAGACAAAACCTATCAGACAATTTTTTTCTTGGCAGATTTCGTTTATTTTTTGTATGAGGTAACTTAGATATACAGTATAGGCTATAAATCTACGCTCTTATTTACCCCAATTTGATACATGAACATGTTGAAAACTGCAGGTAAATATCAATTATACAATTTTGGCCCTATTTCCAATCATAAATATAGATTTGAGCTTCGAAAACGTTGATAGAAACCCATTCTAAGAGCGTACGGTACAAATTGTTATTTATGCTTGGTCTAATTCTGTGAAAAAAAATGGAGGCATTCAAGCAGTAATCAGATCAATGGATAGCCTCAGACGTTGAAAAAGCATAATTTTACATAAGCGCCTTTATAAGTTGACATGTCATAACTAATTTTCCTGGTGTGAAAGGTTTGGTTATAGAATAGTTACCCCTATTATTCTATTTTCTTAGGTAGCTAGGCCTTCTGCATTATATAAAATGTAGTTATTTGAGTAACTAAAATATTTCAGAAATAGAGAGGGTGATTTTAGACTGGGGGGCGAGGGGGGAAGCCATCGTAGGGTGAGTAATGGGTGTCAGATGTGGAAATTTGATGTTTCCTATGATTGTACAGTGTCATAGGAAGCTTTTAATTAAAAAAAATATATATAATAATAATTCCTTGAAAAAAGTAAAATGAAGGTCTTGGGTCCCCTTAAGCAGAATTAGCTCGTATGATTACGCTTTAAGGGGGAAGTAGTAGCTTTTTCTGGACCCCCTTCTCCCTCATGTTTAGCATATTAGTTTTGAGATTTTAAGACGTTCGTTCAGTTAATTTGGCGATTTTGAGACCTTTCGCCTCATATCTTTGTCAATATTATAACCTTTCGTGCCTTTTAGGTGTAAAAAAAATCCTGGCGAGCGACAGCGAGCCTGTCATTTTAGAAGGAATCGGCCTTCGGCCGGGACATTTTCTACCAAAAAATGTACAAATTTATCTTGATAGGGGGTCTGGGGGGTGTATTTTTAAGCTTGTGGAGGTTTAGTGAGGAAACTAAACATAAAGAAATTAATTAATATACGATATAAACCAAAAAAACAAGTAGGCTACTACCAACATTAATTATTACCAGAATTATTAACTTATCTTTCGTCACAACTTTCGCCAAGAATATTTCAAAGGTTCGTCTAATGCATAATACTCGTATACAGTTCTTGTTGTCAGCCTCGACTCTATCTCTTCCCACCTGTTTTCTCACTCGACTGGAATGTAATTGCAATACATTTTCGAATGTAGTCAACAAGCATTAGCATATTGATAAACTTCATAAAAGGGATACATTAATTATCATATTGGCCAAATGAGCACAGCCTTATAATGTAAAAGCTAGTGACTATTTACTTTTTTCTGTGTATGAAAGAGACAAAAGACAAAGCTGCCTGTAACAAGTGTCTCTCCCAAAGTTAAAATAGTGATAGTCGCCACTTTAAACTATTCTTGTGTGTGTGTGTGTGTGTGTGTGTTGAATATAATTTGTTTTTTCTATGTGAGTGAGGGAGGTAAAAGGCAGAACTGCCTATAGCGAGTGCCTCCCCCATAATTGAAAGAGTGACAGGGCCAAAATCAAGGGACGTTCGAGCCAAAATGCCTGGATACACGGAGTTTGAAGCAATTTAAGTTATAGGAAGAGGGAAAGACTAATTCTGGGAGAGAGTTCCAGAGCTCAGCTGTTGAATTGAAGAAAGACTGAGAGTAACGTTTCACTCTTGGGTTGGAGAGTTGCACAGAGTAGGGGTGGGATTGTGTTGCAAGACGGGTACCATGTGCCCTACGTAAAGGAGGTGGTATACACTGCGAAAGCTTTGAGGAACACTGATTATTATAGTAGCGATAGAATAGCGAGAGAGATGCAACATTGCGGTGAAGAGAGAGAGATTGCAGAGAGTTGGTGAGTGGACGGGAGTTAATGATACGAAAGGCCTTCCTTTCAGTTTTGTCTATGAGAGCGGTGTGAGAGGAACCTCCCCACACATGTGAACAATACTCAATACAAGGACGCACTATGCCCCTGTACAGAGTAAGAAGCTTTGCAGGGGTAAAGAACCCCCTAAGGCGGTTGAGCACACCCAGCTTCCGGGAGGCTGCCTTAGCAAGACTGGTAATATGGTCCTTCCAACAGAGAGCAGAAGAAAAAGAGACACCAAGAATATTGAGAGAAGATGATGGATTGATTTTTGTATTGTTAAAGAATAAGGGATAGTACGCAGGAAGTTCCTGACGGGTAGATAGATGGAGAAATCGGGTTTTGGAAGCATTAAAGGTAACAAGGTTTTCTCTGCCCCAATGGGAGATAGTAGTTAGATCAGAATTTAAGTGTTCTATGGCTTCATTCCGTTTGTAGTTGAGGAGTTGCTGGCTTGGGCGTTCTGAAAAACTAATGGAGTATTGTAAGGTTGAGTCGTCTGCGTATGAATGGATGGGAATTGAGGTACAGTTGAGAAGATCATTTATAAAAATTAGAAAGAGAATAGGAGATAGGACAGAGCCCTGAGGAACACCGGAGTTTCTAGGGTGAGGAAGTGAGCGATGGCCGTCCACAACAGCCGCTATGGAAAGGCCAGAGAGAAAATTAGAGACAAAGGCACAGATGGAAGGATAGAAACCGAAGGAGGGTAGTTTAGAAATTAAAGATTTGTGCCAGACTCTATCGAAGACTTTCGATATGTCTAGTGCAATAGAAAAAGTCTAACCGAAGTTCCGAAAGGAGGATGACCAAGAGTTAGTAAGATATGAAAGAAGATCACCAGTAGAGCGACCCTTAAGGAAGCCATACTGGCGATCTGAGAGCAGATTATGAGAAGGGAAATGCTTAAGAAATTTGGAAGCAAGAATATTTTCAAAAACTTTAGAAATACAAGAGATGAGAGCAATTGGACGATAGTTGGAGAGTTGAGAGTGGTCACCCTTCTTTGGGACAGGTTGAATGAGAGCAAACTTCCAGCATGAAGGGAAGACGTTAGAGGATAGACAGAGACAAAAGAGTTTGCCTAGGCAGGGATTCAGCATGGAAGCACAGTTTTTGAGTACAACAGGAGGAACACCGTCCGGACCGTACGCCTTCTTAGTATTTAGCCCAGAGAGGGTAGAAAGTATATCTTTAACCCTTCTTTGGCGGCACGCAACTTATGTCGTGTGAAATAAATTTGGACTAAGTGGCGGTTCACAACTTATGTCGTGTGCCATTTTCAGCACGTAATGTTGCAGAGAGAGAGAGCTGAGCGGTGTGAGGAGCGTAGTAAGGCTATGACCGCCGCCCACCACCGCGGTGGGCCAACTGAAGTGAAGACCACCCTTCCATCCCCCCTCACAGTCGCTACACAGGGAATTATGTAGGGAAAGTACCTAATTACATGGTTTTTGCACTCGTGTTGCGCGATCGTTGCAAGAAAACGAGTGGTCGTACAAGGATGGTTGGGGTGTCATTGGAAAGCTCTGTTTATGCCCTTTCAGGGATAGATACTTGTTTTACGCTCTGGGTCTTATATAGGCATGAAAATGATCACGTAAACAACCCTATTTAGGGTAAAAACACCCCGCTGGGCGGTACATATAAATTACCGCCTAGGCCGCTCGTAAGGTGTTAAAAGAGAGTGCGGTGTGCTTGTTTAGTGTAGTGAAATGGATCGGAAGAGATGTTTATGAGAGCTAGCTGGATTACTCTCTGTGTAGGTGAGACACAGAAAGAAACAGTGAGGGAAGCCAGACAAATGAAACAACAGTTCCAACAACTGCTTATCACATGCCTATGAGGCCTCTCCCTGGTTATTGCCCTGGTCGACTGGTGTCTACAATCTCCCATTCAATCTCTCTTTCTTCATATAAGTTCCATACACTGTATAGGTCACTGTAAAAGCTACATCCCTTATCAATGATGTATTGCAAAACATGTATTAATTTATATTTGTTTTCACCAACTCACCAATTAATTTACAAATAAACCTAACTAGTGAAATCAATGCAAGTAATGACTAAATGTGGTACCAGTACTCCAAGGACTCGAACCTAGGATACTCGCACCGAAATTCTGCACACTAAGCATTAGGCTATCAAGACCGTATCCATAACAAACGACGACGACAGATTCTTGATAACCTGGATAAAATCAGCTGCGGTTAGTCCTAGTAAGATGCTAGTCATGTGATTGAATAAAACACTTTAAGAATCATCGAAAACTTATAAAGACAATAAGCAGCCTTCCAGTTGACCTCCTCGGAAAGTCACCACTTATCTTTGTGCACCCAGGTATTGACATATATATTACATTTAGATTTATAGATTATAGATTTACATATAATGATTTGTTGGAATATAAACCAACATTACCAATTTGATGGTCCTTGAATTATAGTAAATAATTATATTTATTTACATATACCGTATGTATTTTGTTTAATAATATTTGACATGTTACGTTAGTTAAAGTATGGTTAGCTAACTAACTAATGTAAGTTATTACATACGGTACATACGAATTACTCAAACTCGCTTCCATGAAGTAAATTGCCTGTGGGAGACAGTCATCCATGTATGTATACAAAGGAATACAAAGGAGAACAAACTGCAACAGACCTATTGGTCCTTACGGGGCAATTTGGATATCTAAAACTACTAATCTACTGACTACGAGGTAGAAAAAAGGTTAGCAAAGAAGAAGGCTACTCCCCACCCACCACTCCCTCCAGCTAGTGCTGGCATGGAAACAGATAGTAAATATACGATGTAGTATGGAAAAACTGACACGGAAATTTGGATAGGAGAGGGAGAAAATGAAGTTGATTAGCAATCTTAGCTAACTCTATTACTACAATTCTGAAAGGGAACAGATGTATGAATATCAATATACATTGCGGTGTGCGTTGAGATTGTTTTGCGCGTTATTCTGAAAGAAACTGTGTTAATCGGGGGCCCAATCCCCACTTTTCCTATTTTATTTTATATTTTATTTTAACATACCGGTATATATATATATATATATATATATATATATATATATATATATATATATATATACGGTATGTATATAATACTGTATATATATATATTTTTTTTTGGGGGGAGGGGGGGGGGGGGGGGCGACTCAAGAAAGAGCCCGAATAGGGACAACATAACATAAAACAATGAACACACTAAAACAAAATACAAATTCTCACACATCTACTGTAGATCACCCATACTGACAGAAATATAAGAGGGAATAACTGGGTGTTGCTGCTCTTAAAAGTTTATCTGGAGTGGCGCCACGTTCCTGCCCTCTCACCCCAGGCTCATATAACCTTGGCACAATGCTGACATAGGTTTTGCATAGTCCTGCTATAAAACTGCTATAACCTTGCTATAATACTGCTAAAACGTGCCATACCTCTGCTATAACCTGGCGTGCTCGTGCTGTAACACTACCATCATCTTACCATAACACTACCATCATCCTACTAGCCTATACGACTACCATAGTATACTTAACCATTATAACCCCCACATAACTCAACCAACAAACTGTTTAGTATTCCCAAAGAACACTCATATGACTTGTATAATCTACTGCCATATCCTCATCTGTGTAGAATGGACGAACTTGTTTTTTAAATTAATAACGAGGTAAAATTTTAGTCATATTGTAGTGGATGAGAAGGAACTCAGATAAGAGAGAGAGAGAGAGAGAGAGAGAGAGAGAGAGAGAGAGAGAGAGAGAGAGAGAGAGAGAGAGAGAGAGAGAGAGAGAGAGAGAGAGAGAGAGAGAGATTATAAAGGAGTACAAAGGAAATCAAGCAACAACATGTGTAGTGACTCTTCTAGGCTGCTTGTCTCCAAAACACTGAGGATCAAGTGTCCAAACAGTGGTTTAGAGTGGGTAAGGAAACTAATGTCCGTGGCAGGATTTGGAAGTTAGTAGGGGACAGATGGGTTAGTAACTGAGGGGAGGATAAAATAAAGTTATTCATTTACAAACGCAGTCAGTCGCCGGTTTGATGCGAGATATTTGTCTAGGCGGAGTTTAAATGAATCAACGGTGCTGCAGTCTATAACGTCTCGGGGAAGCCCATTCCACAAGTTGACAACTCGATTGAAGAAGAAATTCTTAGATTCGTGTGAGTTAAAAGATTTACCAATAATTTTGCAACCGTTTCCCCGCATGTAATTAGATTGGTCGATAGTGAAGTACTTATTACAGTTCATATTGTCGATGCCTTTGATGATTTTGAACACTTGAATTAAGTCACCTCTTAATCTGCGCTAGGTTAAAGGAAATATATTTAATTCTCTAAGACGCTCTTCGTATGGTTTGTTCTTTAGGCTAGGTATCATTTTGGTAACTCTACGTTGAACTCGTTCTAGCTTGTTTATATCTTTTTGGTAATAAGGGCACCAGGATTGAACGCAGTATTCCAGAAGAGGGCGGAATAAGGAATTGTAAAGGGTTAGGATAACTTCTTTGGATTTATGCTCAAATGACCTGCCTATAAAGCCAATTATTTTGTTTGCCTTCTTAACAACTTCTGAACATTGTTGACTCGGTTTTAGGTTACTCGATATTGTTACTCCCAGATCGGTTTCTCTGTTTACATTCTTAAGCTGAGTGTCATTCATCGAATAGTTTGCTCTCATTTAGGTATCCGATATGTAGTACTTTACATTTATCCGCATTGAAACTCATTTGCCAAATTTGGGCCCAACATGACAATTTATCTAGATTGTGTTGCATATCGTCAACTTGTTCTTTTGAGAGTACGCTCTTTGCAATTTTTGTATCATCAGCAAATTTTAAGATTGTACAGGTGAGACCCTCATCTATGTCGTTGATGTAAATTAGAAAGAGAATTGGTCCTAGTACCGATCCCTGGGGTACCCCGCTACTTACATTGGTCCATTTAGATGCCTTACCGTTTATGACTACTCTTTGCTTTCTGTCGCTGAGCCAATTTTCTATCCATTTCAACACACCGTCTTGTATTCCATGCGCTTTTAGTTTTAGCAGTAAACGTTTGTGGGGAACTTTGTCAAAGGCCTTTTGAAAATCAAGGTATATAATATCTACAGCTTTACTCTCATTGTAGAGGTCGAGGATATCGTGGAAGAAGTCTAAGAGGTTTGTTAAACAGGAACGTTTTTTACGAAAGCCGTGTTGAGTATCTTTAAGTATGTTATTTTCCTCTAAGTGACTTACGAGTCTGTCTCTTATGACCGTTTCTAGCATTTTACATACAACTGAGGTTAAGCTAATTGGACGATAGTTACTGGGTAGGGATTTGCTGCCTTTTTTTTAATATCGGTGTTACGTTGGCTAGCTTCCACTGATCAGGCATAGTTCCAGACTGCAAGGATTTATTGAATAGTAATGTCAGTGGTTTGGAGAGCTCATCCTTAGCTTCCTTTAGAACTCTAGGCGAGATTGTATCAGGTCCAGGCGCTTTATTTACCTTGAGTTTATCTAAACAGTTCAATACTTCTCTCTCTGTAACGGTGATATTGCTTAGAACATCTGAATTATCAATCTGAATCGGCGATGGTGTAGGGATATCACTGAGGTCTTCTGTTGTAAAAACTGATGCAAAGAAGGTATTGAGGGCATTACTCATTTGTACTTCGTTTTTTGGTATTCTCCATTTTCATCGACAAACGGTCCAACAGTTGAAGTAACTACTTTTTTCTTTATGATATAACTATAGAATTCTTTCGGGTTTGTTTTACTTTGATTCGCAATATGTAACTCAAGGGTCTTTTTACTTTGCTTAATTATATTTTTGGCTTTGCGTCGTAGCTCTACAAATTTCACCCGTTCTTCGTCATTTTGTGAGGATTTTAATATATCATTAGCAAATTTTTTAGCAAGCAGACAGTTTGAAATATCTTTATTCCACCATTTGGGCTTATTATTATGGCCTGGACGCCGTATTTTCGATGGTATGCAGTCTTGCACTGCTTTTAGGTAAGTGGTTTCGAATAAATTCCAAGATGTATTTATGTCGTTATTGTTAATTAAAAAGCTCCAGTCAGTTTCTTTAAACATAGCTCTAAGTTTATGAAAGTATGCTTTCTTGAAATTAGGGACTTTTTCGATGCTACTATTTGCTTCGTTACTAGTAAACTTTAAAGTGAAAGTTATCGTACGATGGTCGCTGTTACTGAATTCATCACCAACATTCAAATTCTCTATTAATTCTTCTTTTGTTGCAAGTACAATGTCAAGAACATTATTACCACGGGTCGGTGTTCGAACAAATTGATAAAGCGAACTCTCTTGCAAGTTCGTATACAAGTCATGTCTGGAGTGTGAAGTAAGAGTATCGCCCCACTTGGTGACAAGTAAATTAAAGTCGCCAAAAATTACGGTATCTTGTGAGTTACTTACATCTGCAATTTGTTCGTAAATTTCTTGGTCAGGTTGCACTGATTGAGCTGGAGGTCTGTATATTAACCCAAGTATTATCTTTGTACCTTTATTATTCTTTATTAGCACAAAAAATGTGTCGACGTTCACAATTTGATGTTTTGACAAGAGGGTAGGGTTAAGACTTTCTTTGATATAAAGTAAAACGCCACCTCCATTTCTATTTATTCGGCTTTTCTCAAACATTTAATAACCGGGAAGTGAATTCTCTGCTAAAAAGTATCTATCTTCTGTATTGAGCCAAGATTCTGTTATGCCAATCACATCATAATTTTCTGTAAACACTAGCTCCTCTAAATCTGAAAATGTATTGCGTATGCTATGAGCGTTTGCATAGAAAACCTTTAAATTTGTTATTTTAGAACTTACGGAACGCTCTTTAATAATATTTTTGGTTCTTGTCGGATCTACATTTATGTCCATGGCTGTCCTCGGTCCTCGCTGTCTTCGGTCCTTATCGCTGGTGGTCCTCGGTTGCCTCTGTTTTTTGCTTGGCGTTAGATGATTTATGTCGCTGCTGCTTCTTCTCGGATGGCGATTTTTGATCCATGGCTGCGGACTGCTTCGTGTAGGAGACGACCCATGCATGCTGAAGCCACAGGGTTTAGATGAGTGCCATCCTTGCGGAACAGAGTAGGCTCGTTATAGAAATGATGCGAGAGGTTGATGAATTCAACTTCTTCCTTCAGACACAAATATTTTAATCGGCTATTTGTGCTGAAGGCCTTGTCGTAGAATTTGTCAGGTGCGTCGATCTTGGGGAGAATGCCTGAGATGATGATATTCATTGACTTGTTTTTGTAGTGCTGGATCATCTTGCGATATTTCTCCATCAACTCTTCGGATCTGGTGCGCATGACGTCATTTGAACCAGCATGGATGACAAAAAGGGTATTTTCGTTTGCATCCTTTGTGGTATCTTCGTAGGCTTCCACAATGTCGTCCAGTCCAGCTCCTGGGATGCAAAATCTTTTTCGTCGATTTGAGACTCTGTCGCAGAACTTTTCGACCTGTCCTCGTAGGATAGAATCCCCAACGAGCCTGGTCTCCTCTGGTTCGTCTTCCATCTCTACCAAGATCTCAAATCTGTTTGACATTGTGACTGGTAGATGAGACCTTTTCTGCGTTGACCATGCACCGTTCCTCACTGGTGTAAATCCGAAAACCTGTGGTGGCAAGACTCTGCGTACAGGTTGGGGAGAAGAGTGGTTAGAACGGGGGCGAGGGGTTGGTACTGTTCGTGCTAGCAGGCTTCTTGCACAAAAAAGAGAGAGAGAGAGAGAGAGAGAGAGAGAGAGAGAGAGAGAGAGAGAGAGAGAGAGAGAGAGAGAGAGAGAGAGAGAGAGAGAAGTATA
Source organism: Paralithodes platypus (assembly GCA_032716605.1). Classification (NCBI taxonomy): domain Eukaryota; kingdom Metazoa; phylum Arthropoda; class Malacostraca; order Decapoda; family Lithodidae; genus Paralithodes; species Paralithodes platypus. The sequence goes on from CM064541.1 coordinate 21,870,392, forward strand.
GTAAAAGTACTGCATTCTAAATATTTTACACATTCTCTCTCTCTCTCTCCAACACACACATACGTTAACGAACCACGTAACTATAAAACTCCCACGCACAAATGTTTTCCGAGTTTATGTTTTCCTTACACAGAAAACTTATTTCGTACCTTTCATCTATCTTTCTTTATCTATATATCTATCTAGATATACGTGCCTATGTGTTGTGTGTTATTATTTCACAAAGAGAAAAGTACTTAAATACTTCCTTTTCTCTTATCTAAATATATTTTGTAACGGACTGAATGAATGCGTTTTTCTGTTACTAGGGATTTCAATACAATATATATATAAATACCGGTACCCATTTGTATACGCCTCTCTCTAACACACACACAACAACACACACACACACACACACAGTAGGGAAGCATTGAAATACAAACATATTACAATCATCAATATATTAAAAGGAGAGAAATGAGAGGAGCAGATTAGTGTAGAGAAGAGCCGAAGATAAAGGGAGAATAGAAGAGGGTCAGACGAAAAGAAAGAAGAATATAAAAAGAAGTAATACAAACAGACGAGAGAGAGAGAGAGAGAGAGGTGGTGGGTGTTAACTACCTTGTTTGATGGAGGAGCAATAATGGTTTGGTGGTTCTCACAGGTAAGCCACGGTAGCCTTGTTCGTTTCTGTGTCATTAATGTGTGACTTTAACCTCATGACACAGGGACAAGTGGCTTAATTATACACTTTTGGTAATGCACTATATTGACGAAAATTAGGGCACGGTGTGAAAAAACCTGTGTCAAAATATCATACTGATCCAACTGTTTGTTAAGAAGTTATTCCCGAAAAACGATGTAACACGGCCTCTGAAACCCATAGTAAATGGCACAAAAGACCTATATATTGAAAAAAACAATGAGGTGAAAGGTCTTAAAATTGCCAAAGTAATAGAACGAACGTCTTAAAATCTCAAGCTAATGGGACTAAACATGAGGGAGAAAATACAGGTACCTCCCCCTTAATTAAGGGATATAACTGAATTACAATGGTCTCCTGGGCAGCGGTAACCTTCCCACTTAAGGGGAGGAAGACCGTTTTTCTGGACCCCCTTCTCTCTAATGTTTAGCCCCACTAGTTTTGAGATTATAAGACGTTCGGCCCATTAGTCTGGCGATTTTAACACCTTTCGCCCCATTTCGTTGTCAATTTTAAGACCTTTCGTGCCATTTAGGTTTCGATTATTTCCTGGCGAGCGATAGCGAGCCTGCAATTTTAAGAGGAACCGGCCTTCGGCCGGGACATTTTTCTACCGAAACATTTACAAATTTATTTTGAAAGTGGGTCTAGGGGGTATTTTTCTAAGCTTGATGGAGGTCTAGGGAGGAAACTAAAAATATATATGAATAAATGAATTAATAGCCCAAACAAACGGTGAGTCTTCCCTTAATCAATCAATGTTACACATCTCTCTCTCTCTTCCATCAGCCCCTCCATACAAACTAATATCCTCCATCAACCACCTCCCTTCTATATGTGTCTCCCTCCCCTTAGAATGGTACAGTTGGCAAAATAAGTCGTGTCTCCGCTGTCATTAAGTTTTGCTCGATGTGTGCTGTATTAATGTCTGTCAGATGTTGAATAGGGTGTGACAAAATAGGAACACGTTTGTTTATATCACTCGAAATGATGAATTAAAGCTTAGGTAGTGCCGATATCAATTAGTGATCGAAATATACTTGGTGCAGCGACATGACTTATTTGACCAACTGTACACGTTAATACTCAACTTCTGTGTCATATACCAACATGGTACTAGAAACATGACTTATTTGACCAACTGTACACTGTTAATACTCAACTTCTGTGTCATATACCAACATGGTACTAGAAACATGACTTATTTGACCAACTGTACACTGTTAATACTCAACTTCTGTGTCATATACCAACATGGTACTAGAAACATGACTTATTTGACCAACTATACACTGTTAATACTCATCTTCTGTGTCATATACCAACATGGTACTAGAAACATGACTTATTTGACCAACTGTACACTGTTAATACTCAACTTCTGTGTCATATACCAACATGGTACTAGAAACATGACTTATTTGACCAACTGTACACTGTTAATACTCAACTTCTGTGTCATATACCAACATGTACTAGAAACATGACTTATTTGACCAACTGTACACTGTTAATACTCAACTTCTGTGTCATATACCAACATGGTACTAGAAACATGACTTATTTGACCAACTGTACACTGTTAATACTCAACTTCTGTGTCATATACCAACATGGTACTAGAAACATGACTTATTTGACCAACTGTACACTGTTAATACTCAACTTCTGTGTCATATACCAACATGGTACTAGAAACATGACTTATTTGACCAACTATACACTGTTAATACTCATCTTCTGTGTCATATACCAACATGGTACTAGAAACATGACTTATTTGACCAACTGTACACTGTTAATACTCAACTTCTGTGTCATATACCAACATGGTACTAGAAACATGACTTATTTGACCAACTGTACACTGTTAATACTCAACTTCTGTGTCATACAACAACATGGTACTAGAAACCATAATGTTGGTGCAGTATTATTATTATATATATATATATATATATATATATATATAATTATATACTGTATATTTGTATATTTATCTATATATCTATTTACTTATTTTTGCAAAGGAGCGGGACCCTAAGAATTGGAACTTTATAATTATGTTGTTTCTGTTCGGTATCTGTCTCGAGTCGGCCACCCCCAGCTATGGGGTATTGTGTATTGAGTATATGTATACCTGTACATATGGAAAAGAGGATATTATTTTACTGCATTAAATTATATGTTCCGTTTCACATCTCACTGGCGCTCTCGCTCTCTCTCTCATATGAACAATAATTATAATCAATCTGGAACACATATTACTCCCATCATTCGCTCTCTCTCCAACTCTCCTCACACCTTTATATATTCTCACCACCCTCACAATATCCTCGTGTCTGATTTATGTTCCCTATTATCCTGATCAGCTCGGTGGGAAGGAAACAAGGAAGAAAGGAAGGAAGGAATAAAGGTTGGAAGGAAGGAAGGAAGGAAGGAAAGAAGGTTGGGAAGAAGGAAAGGCGAGCTGGACTGAAACTCAAAGTCTTTCTTCCACTCAACATGTAAACTCTGGAACTCTCTCCCCAATCTGCATTTCCCTTATTCTTTGACTTAGACTGCCTCAAGCTCGGTGTCCACATTTTGACTCTAACACACCTTGAAATTGGCTCTCTATCATCTTTCAACTTGGGGGGGGGGAGGGGGACAATTGCTAAGGGCAGCTCTGCCTTTTGTCTCCTTCATACATATAGAAAAAAAAAATAGAGGGAGAGAGGTACGGTAAGTCAGGAAACAGCGATAGGGTGTCAAACCGGAGTAATTTTGTTTGAATCCTTGAATGAATATGAGAAGTTATACAAGACAAAAATATAGCATTGTTTTGACCATTTCATCACTTCCTATGGCATAATTTGAACTATAGACCATCATTGTGTCTTTGGGGAGGTGTGGTGGAGTGGTCTTGCCACTGGCCTGGTAATCCAAAGGTCCCGGGTTCAAATCCCGATGTATCAATGGGAAGATATTATTGGGATGGAATTTGTGCTGTACCTGGTATCAGTGCATTACCACAAGCCCACCGAAACGTCAATAAAATTCCCTCATTGTTCCCTGATTAAATAGCACTGAATGAATATTCCCATATTCAAAATATGCTGTAGGGGTGCAATGCCTGGTGAGTTATCTGCTCAACAGGTGGCGTTGTGTGTGTGTAAGTGTGAGAGTCCGAGTGTAGGGGATGAGACAGTGAAGCACGGGAACGAGGTGGCTTCAGAGATGGGGTCATTTCGGGCCATGAGTGAGCACCGTGCCTCATGTGAAGGCAAGATGGCAGGTGCTTGTTGTACTCTACGTGCTTCACATGTCTCACTCCCTAGACTGGAACAAGACCTCACGGGCTTCACTGTTCATTGTAAAGCGTTGAATGTTAACGCTCTCAGCCTATGCCCGAGAGGAAGTAAGTTGGAATATAGAAGAAAAAAAAAATATATATATATATACACAATAATACAGACTACAAATAATGGACTCTGCTTTCGTTTGACACCCTGATATATATAACTGGGCAGAGAGAAGAAACGAAGATAAATTTAATGGAAAATGAAATGAAATGAAGGAAGAATGGATGGATAAGAAAACAAGGAAGGGAACGAGATGGGATGAATGAAGGGCAGAAGACAGACAAGCTATAAGGAATATATATTGGGATCATGGAAGGAATACAAGGAGAAAATAAGGAAGGGTTAAGTTGTGAGGGGGGTGAGGGAAGACAGAAAGAAGGATTGGAAATCAAAGTGGAGGTAGTAACAAGAATACAGAAAGGAAGGAAAAGGAAAGAATGAAATAGGGGAAGGAAGACAGGAAAGTAATGGATAAAAGCGAGACGAAGCGGTGCAGTGTTTCCTTGCTTTATCGCGAACGTGCTTGATTCAGGCAGTAATCTTAACACCAATTGAGTGATTGAACACAAACAGTTTCTCGAAAGCGCGCGCGCACACACGCACACACGTGCTATCTCACGAAGAAATAATATCAGACTTCGAAACAATATTTATAGTAAAGCAACAACACTGAATCGTCGTTTAGCTTCATCAGACCAAAAGGACAGTTGAAACTATTATATTTAGTTGTCTGCCTTGTGTATAATAGGTGTCTAGGTAATATAGCACAATTAATACTTATAAGAACATAAGAACATAAGAAAATGGGAGTCTGCAGAAAGCCGATTGGCCTAAGCAAGGCAGATCCCTGTCCCACACAACACTTGTATTTAGTTGTCTGCCTTGTGTATAATGTGTGTCTAGGTAATATAGCACAATTAATACTTATACACTTGTATTTAGTTGTCTGCTTTGTGTATAATGGGTGTCTAGGTAATATAGCACAATTAATACTTATACACTTGTATTTAGTTGTCTGCCTTGTGTATAACGGGTGTCTAGGTAATATAGCACAATTAATACTTATACACTTGTATTCACTGTCCTACTATTCAGACAATTATCCCAAAACAAACGTAAATCAACTCTTATCCCAAACCTAATCGAATATAAACCTAAACTAATAACACGACTTCAAAGTGTGAACGAAAGAACTCGAGTGTTGATACAATAATTATATCACTGTGTAGCACCGTAATCCAATTAACCCTACCATGGACCTCTGACCTATACTTTACCAAACACCAACTTTGGCTGTGTCAACGTCGGCATCGAAATTGTTTTTACTGTAGACTATCTGTTGAATAGGTCAAATATAAAGCCAGGTAAAGATAGTCACTATCCCAGACTATTTATAAGATATAGAAAAACAACTAGTATAATATGCATAAATTTGCTAAAGTACCGGTAGCTATCAGATTAGGTAAGGTATTTTATGCCATATTCTAGGTTAGCTGTAATATAATTGAATAATTTTACTCCCAACACCAAACACCTCACAACAAAATTAATGAAAGCATGTGATCCTACCGGGATTCGAACCTGGGTTACCAGATACAGATCTTAAACACTAACCATTACACCATCAAGACAGTTATAAAAAGAGTAACTCTTCCCTTCATACTATTGTAAACCTTCCCCCACAACTCCCACACATCACATTACCCAAGAGCGACCCTCTGCCTGGTCTCCCAATCAATATACGGTACACAATACATTAATATATATTTGTTGACCAACAATATAATCAGTCAAATGTGAAAGGTATATAACAAATCAGTTGGCTTCATATATTCGTTAAGGGGAGATGGCTCACTTTTATGGTCCCCCTTCTTCCTCATGTTTAACCCCATTAGTTTCATATTTTAAGACGTTCGGCGCATTAGTTTGGCGATTTTAAAACCTTTCGTCCCATTTTAAGACCGTTCGTGCCATTTAGGTGTCGATTATTTCCTAGGGAGCGACAGCGAACCTGTAATTTCCAATAGTAAGCGGCCTTCGGCAGGGACATTTTTCTACTGAAAAATATGCACATTTATCTTGAAGGGGGGTCTAGGGTGTGTTTCTTTACAGCTTGATGGAGGTCTAGGAAGGAAACTAAAAAATAATAAAAAAGATCAAACAATAAACAAATAAATACGCCCATCTCCCCTTAATTGAATGTAATAATGCGAAGCAGGATTATCCTTTGTTAACTAGACAGAACGTCCAATAATAATTGTACTAAAACACTTTTACATGTTCAGTTATAAGCTGAACCTTCGCTGTTGGCAGGTTATTTCTGGTTCAGTGTTGGACTGATAATGCAAATAAATATTCCAAGAAATTAATGAAAAATCCGTAGCTAGGATAAATAAGTAATTATAATCATAAATAAATAGTCAAACAGTTATATGGATAGATAGATAAGTAGATACCGGTATATATATTTAATATTTATATAGCTGTAGATTATAGTTACACAGAAAATATCTGTCTTAACCCTCCTGGCCCGGGCAGGCTCTCCTAATGACGGAGCTCGTATCCGGGCGATCTGGTCGAATATCAACAAAAGTAAACTAAGGCTAATCTCGCTTAATATATTACCTACATTAATCAAGCATATATAGAAATGAGCGCCTTACCTTCCTGCGTAGAATAGCGTTGAGTAGAGCTCTCTAGCTCAACTGGTTCCGGAGTGATGGTAATGGAAGTGGAGGTAACTTTTGCCGCGTATTTACCTCGGGGCGTCCGAACACTCAACCACGGCCCCGGCTACGACGCCCAGTTGCACTCGTCGCTCCACCCGCAATTATGCCGGGAAGCGATTTGATAGTGTTTTATTGGTTATTCTGTCATTTATTATAGTTATTGTGTTATTTTCACTCAATAAAGTTATTTATATGAACTTATTTGTGTCTCTGTCACTTATTACTTCGTTTCATTATTATTATTATGATTATTAGTGTCACTTTCACTGGACTTTGATAATTGGTAGTGTCATTTCCCCTTTTATGTATTGTTAGGTAAGCTAATAATATATATAGTGTCACTGTCACTTATTCATATTGTTATGAAGGCACTTATTATTACTTGTGTGTGTCTCTTTCTTTCACTTATACTTAGTTTTATTATTATTATACTGTCATTTGCACTTATTTATTGTTAATATATATATTTTAGTGTCACTTTCACTTGTTCATATTGTTATTGAAGGCACTTATTATTACTTATGTGTCCTTTTCACTTATACTTAGTTATATTATTATTCTTAGCCTACATTTGAGTGTCACTTTCACTGTTGTCACTTCCACTTCAAAAGTTTGTTAGAGTGTGGAAGTCGTTGAAGCAGGTGCCAGCACACAGTCCAACTTGACACTCGAGGCATTCCCAAGTGGTTTTTGTGGGTTTGCGGGGTCTGCGGGTTGTGTGGCTGCACACATGGCACCTCTTCTGACTCCTAACGTTACTACCTGGTGCTTTGAAAGGAAGGGCGTTGAGCTGGTGCTTCCTGAAGAATTCAGCACACCCCGTTCTGTCAAGCTGGCCTGGTCCTTGTATTGGCCTGCCTGGTGTACCCGCATGTTTAGCCAGGAGCTCAAGTAGCACCTGCTTGTGGAACTTCCGCAGGACTTGTACTTCTTGGCTCCTGGAGTCCTCAGACGGTAGATGTTGTAGGCATTGAGGACCGACATATCTACCGTATGCAGGATAAACTTCTTGTACCACCTGCAAGATGTTCGCAGGCAGTCGATGAAGCCCATCTGCATGTCGGACTTGTCAACGAGGCGCATGTTGAGGTTATAATCCAGGACAGCAGCTGGTTTTTGGACGGGGTTCTTGGTTGTTCGTTCCACCTTCCCTGTGGCGACCATCTGGGCCTTGTGGCATGTGGTGAGGAGGTTGACCTTGCGCTGGTCATGCCAGTGGATGGAGAGGATGGGGCCACTCTTCTTGTGGAAGATGTCCGCCTTCTTCGTCTTGGTTGGGTAGCCTGGCATGCCCTTCCTTTTGCCCTTGACTGTGCCGACAGTTCCGGTCTTGCGGTCATGGAGGTACTTGGTCAGGAGAGGCGACGTGAAATAATTATCTGTGTAGAGGATGTGGTTTTTATTGAAGTGCCTCTCCATCATGTTCTTCACTACAGCGCCACCAAAACCATTGAGAGGGTCAGTCACAACTTCTCCAGCCTTGCCGCTGTAGACTATAAAGTCCAGCACATACCCCGTCAAGCAGTCGCAGAGGACGAAGAGCTTGATGCCGAAGCGGTGTCTCTTGGACGGGATATACTGTCGGAAGTGCAGCCTACCACGGAACAGGACCAGAGACTCGTCGAGGCACATCTTCTGGAAAGGAATCAGGTATGTGGTGAACCGATGACGTATCATGTCATACAGCTTCCTGATCTTCCATAATGAGTCGGGAAGGTGGACTGCCATGTTGTTTGTCAGGTGGAGATAGGAGAGGATGTCGAAGTACCTGTCCCTGGACATGTATTTGCCAAATGATGGAGTCGTTATGATGTCGCCAGTGATCCAGTAGTCAGCCAGAATGTGCTTCCTTATATGAGTCATCAGCATTGTGAGTGCCAAGAACACATATTGTTCTGCCACAGTGAGAGATCTCCATGCCACCATCTTGGCACTGGTCTTCCTCCCAAGAAAGTTGGCACAGATAGCATGGTGGTGATTTGTCTCTTTGACGAGGTATTCCATGACTTCATTGTCATAGAAGCCACAGAAAAGTTCACTGGGGGTAGCATCTGGGCCACAGGGATATGCTGGTGACACCCAAGAACCCATCTGTACCTCGTCAAAGGCAGGACAATCTGGCTCAAAATCAGCTCCATCTGTCCACACAAACAGGTCGGATGCTGATGCTCGAGGTCGTGCTGCAGCAGGCACACGCCCTGGACGCCCTGGCACACGCCCTAGGCCACGCGGACGCCCAGGCGGACGCCCTGCACGCCCACGCCCAGGCCCAGGCCCAGGGGCAGCGGCGTCGGCAGGCTGACCACGTCCACGACCTCGCCCTCTCGCTCGTTTTGTCGGCACATCCTCTTCCTCTTCCTGTTCCTGTTCCTCTTCCTCTTCCTCCTCAGGCGACGTCAGGTCATCTGGGGCAATGTTGGGGTCGTCAGCATCCTCTTCAGGAGACAATTCTGGTGAAGAAGTGACCGGGCATCGGCGGTGTGGGGTGCGGGAGGCTGCGGGAGCTTCAAGAATGGGAGCCGAGGCCTCGGGAGTTGGGCTCCTTTTGCGGCGAGCCGAAGGCTTTTCAGCAGCAAATAATGCTCTGCGGTGTGTTGAGGCCGGTGGCACATCACCAATACCACTTGAAGAGGCCCTTTGGTCATCCTGAACGAGAGATGAAGGCGAGGGCTGTGGGTGACCCACGCGACGTCCCGTGTCAAGGCGTCGGGACAATGGAATGCGGGTGGTTGCTAGGCCAGGGTCGGCGTCATTATCGCTATCTTCAGCTTCCCTATGCTTATCTGCGGCTGCCTTGTGTGCTTTTTTAGCTGCACTTTTGATCAATGATTGTTTGTAGAAATATTTGCCCACTTTCAAGGGCGTACGGGCAGGCAAAGGGGAAGGTCCTGAGCTAGGGCTAGGGCTAGGCCTAGGCTGACCTAGCAAAGATGGCGAGGGGGTAGGCCTAGGTTCTAGCACACTGGGAAGCTCAATGGCACCTTCCTGAAACACTTCCACATCAGGATCATCACTACTGTCTCCCCCCTCAAATAAATCGACATTATCATCGTCTCCAAAGCCCACGAAATCGTCTTCACTTTCACTTATAAATTGTACCTTGTCCACCAAGCTTTCGCCACTGCTCTCTTCATCACTATTAAAAAGTTGTCGCTGTATAGCGCTATCACTCAACAAACGCTTAACTTTCTTTTGTTGAGCTCTCTTCTCGGTTGCAACAGGCGTTGAAGTTGCGAGTGGGGTAGCACTGGGGCCCGCGGGAGGTTGCAACGAATCGGACACGTCGGAAAACATTTTTTCAGTATTACTCGCTATGGCGGCCACGTACGAACTGATAACACTAGTAGTTGAGGCTTGGTGGCGCTGCGGTCGCTCCTATCATGCCAAAATTGGCCGCGCAAATTTTGAAGCACGCTTTCAAGCACAAGGATTTTAAAATGACACCCGGGTTCGGGCCCTTTTTTTTTGGTGTCATTTTAAAATGACACCCGGGCTGGAAGGGTTAAGGGGAAGGTAGTCGCTTTTTCTGGGCCCCCTTCTACCTCATGTTTAGTATATAAGTTTTGATATTTTAAGAAGTACTTTCCGTTAGTTTGGCAATTTTGAGACCATTCGCCCCATATTTTTGTCAATGTTAAGACCTTTCGTGGCATTTTTTTCCTGGCGAGCGACAGCGAGCCTGTAATCTTTGAAGGAATCGGCCTTCGGCCGGAACATTTTCCTATCAAAACATGTAAAAATTTATCTTGAAAGAGGGTCTAGGGGAGGTTTTTTAAAGCTTGATGGAGGTCTAGCGAGGAAACTAAAAAATAAAGTTAATAATAAATATATAGACCCCAAAACAAGCACTACGGTACCCTCTTAATGAATGTTGGACCAAAATATGTACCGGTACGGTACATGTGAATAATGGAAAGGTAAAGTAAATAGATCGACGACAAGCACAGCAGCAGTTTCAAGTTTATCTGGCTATATAATATCTGCGGCCTGGGATCGTCCGCCGTTTTTACCCATTTTTTTTTTTTTTTTTTTTTTTTTTTTATACATAGAGGAATCATTACAAATTCATTTCATGTAATAGGACTAATATATTTGTATAAATGACTAAAATGTAAATAGAAATAATTAAAAATACATTTCCTGTAATAGGACTAGAGTTATTCTACTGAAAAACAGTTTTTGAAGTTTGCGAGGCTTTTTCTCAACACGAAAATGTCAAAAAATTCCAACTCGGAAATACACAATCGAAAAACAGCTTGTCATACAGTAAAGATTCATATACCATTGGAAAGCCCATACAAAACTCTATAAAGAAGTCAGGGTGAATTTTTTTAGCCACCCCCAATCATGCACAGCACATCTTCAAAGTTCCAAACAAGTGAACAAATTTCAACCTAAAAATATATAGGCAAAACTATAAAACTAGATGAGATATACACAAAATGGTTGACTAGATTGCAGAAACACCTTTTGTGAGTTGATTGAACACAAAAAGAAAGACAATACACTAGATTCTCGAGTACAGTGTCAATTATTGTAGTGTGTAATTTTGTCTAATTTTGACCCTAATTTTATACATATATAAACAACTGTAAAACCAATTTTTAACCTGATGGCACCAAACATTAGCTCTCATAGTCCTCTAAACGTATGCCAAATATCATTTAAATCAGAGGAAGTTCACCGACACCCTGGGAGTAAAAGGCGGACGGTCCCTTTCTGTACCGGCGACACCTTTTTATTTTATTCTAGCTATATTTAGACGATTGTTTGCAGTTTAAGAAGGATCTGTGGTAACATAAGTCAGTTAATTGCTGGCGGTCCTTTTTAAACTGAATAATAATAATCGTCTAATAGTAGCCAGATTAAAATTAAAAAGACATCGCTGGTACAGAAGGGATTAAGGAGGATATTGTAGTTTGCTTCCTACAACTTTAACAAGCTTTGAAAAAAAGAAAAAGAAGAAAAGAAAATAGAGCCTCCCTTCGAGATAATAGTGTAAATTTTTCGGAAAAAATTCCACCTAAACTACAGGTTAGGAATAACTCTACATCAAAATGGATCGACAGGTCAAAATATTGACAAACTAATGGGGCGAACGTCATAAAAGCTCAATGATAATGGGGCTAAACATGAGTGAGAAGAGTGTCCAGAAACAACAACGAAAGCCTCCCCTGAATGAAAAATCGTGTAAAATCCCAAGAAAAACACATGATGCCGACTATATTACTACCGGCAACAGAGAACAACACTTACGTGGAGACGAGCCGTTTGTTTGGTCATTCAATCCTTTATTTCTTAGTTTCCTCACTAAACCTCCATCAAGCTTAAAAAAAGAAACCTAGACCCCTTTCCAGAAAAAATTGTAAATTTTTCGATAACAAAAAATCCCGGCCGAAGGCCGGTTTCTCTTAAAATTTCAGGCTCGCTATCGCTCGCCAGGAAAAGATCGAAACATAAATGGCACGAAAGGTCATAAAATTGACAAAGAAAAGGGACGAAAGGTGTTAAAATCGCCAAACTAATGGGCCGAACGTCTTTTAATCTCCAAACAAATGGGGCTTAACACGAGGGAGAAAGGGGACCAGAGACATGACTCGTCTCCCCTTAAAGGGTGACTGGAAACTTCATATCACAGCGTTTCTCATATATACCTTATTCATTTTAGTTAGGCCAATAATCTTTACTCATAATCTCTGTAACTTAAAAAGGACAATAGTAAATGAGTTAGTTTGTCTACCAATTGAAAGAGACAGCTAGGGAATAGGTGTGGTAAAGAACAGCCCATTAGCTCTAGCCCCTTTTAGAATTATAGAGGACAGAGGTTACATTTTTGGCCTACCTATAATGAACAGAGTACAAGTTGTTGGCGAACCTTGGAGTTTGGCTATACATTATGAACAAATAAACTTTATCCAGAGAGTATCATTACTTTAGATGATGCAGCATTCATCCATATACGGTAGTGTATTTGGATTCATAACATATTTTGCTAGAGCCAAGATAGGTCGAGGTGGGTAGAGGAAGATGTTCAGGAGCGAGAGAGAGAGAGGGAGAGCGAGACTAACAGTTTTAGGGAGGTAGAGGGAAAGAGATTAATGGTGAAAGGGTGTTGGAAGGTTAATCAAAAGGGCCCGGCCTTGATATATTGCTTCCCCGCTAGATGGCACAGCTGAGGGTAAACAACTAAAAAGATAAAGTGGATGGCTCCGTCTGTAGTGTTTCAACCTCAGGGGTAGGTAAATTAGGACTTCAGAGGCTATCAACCCTTCTGGATTATGAAGCCAGCACACTGTAAGTCAAGAATAGCGTCAGGACTGGAGCCCCTTTTCGAGAACTCTAATCCCTTCGAGCCTTAGAGCTGAGTGTTGAGCAAATCAAATTCCCAATGACTGACCGGTCGATTTTGTGAAGTTGACTCTAAAAGTTATTTGAAAATGAATTACTTACCGGTATCTTACATGAATGTGATCAGTTTCAATAATTATGGTACTAACTGTGTCACTAGGCCAACTGATGGGAAAGCTGGATAACAAATCTATTATTCGATAAATAATCCAGTTAGTCAGGAATTTGAGTAGAGATATACCCGGTATGTCTATAACTCTGACTTTTGAAACTTGGACTGTGAGAGAGTGTACGGTATGGCATCTTTTGAAACTTGGACTGTGAGAGAGTGTACGGTATGGCATCTTTTGAAACTTGGACTGTGAGAGAGTGTACGGTATGGCATCTTTTGAAACTTGGACTGTGAGAGAGTGTACGGTATGGCATCTTTTGAAACTTGGACTGTGAGAGAGTGTACGGTATGGCATCTTTTGAAACTTGGACTGTGAGAGAGTGTACGGTATGGCATCTTTTGAAACTTGGACTGTGAGAGAGTGTACGGTATGGCATCTTTTGAAACTTGGACTGTGAGAGAGTGTACGGTATGGCATCTTTTGAAACTTGGACTGTGAGAGAGTGTACGGTATGGCATCTTTTGAAACTTGGACTGTGAGAGAGTGTACGGTATGGCATCTTTTGAAACTTGGACTGTGAGAGAGTGTACGGTATGGCATCTTTTGAAACTTGGACTGTGAGAGAGTGTACGGTATGGCATCTTTTTGCAAATGTTTCCAACCATTAGGTACTCTGTTGAAAATTAAATGTTTTACATAGTACAAATAAAAGGCTTTTCCGATGATTATATATTCGTTACCATAGTGTAATTTTATCTACTGTATAATATATTGGAAAGTAATTCCTTGGTCGTCATTTGATAGGAGACAGGCATCATCCTTCCCATTTGATATGGCTGTACATATCATTGGTTTAACATTATGGACAGAGAGGTAAATGAAAGAAAGGAAAGCCTAAGAGTGTGTATGACAATAGTATATAGAGAATGCATACGATAATACACGTACTTGATAGTAAATTATATACAATAGGAGCATTTCCATGTAGCCTAATTACAACAACTGTAATTATTATTTTGTTCTGAAAAGTTCAGCTTCTTTCTTTTTCACTTTGTATATATATTGTTTTTAGATTACTTTAATTCCTATTTTCAACGATCAAATACACAGTGGTATTTTAGCCATTTGCATTAAGGATGTATGTTTTCATCTGTTGCATCTTTATACTGTTGTTTTCTCCCATTTCCTTGGCCTGTTCTCTTCCTCCCCCATACATCCCCCCATTGTTAAGGGGGGATGGGCGTATTCATTTGTTAATGTTTATATATTTTTATAATGTTTTTACCTCCCTAGACCTCTATCAAGCTTAAAAATAATATCCCCCGAAAACCCTCCTTCAAGATATATTTGTAAATTTTTCGATAGAAAAATGTCCCGGCCGAAGGCCCCTTCGGTTCCTCTTAAATTAGAGGTTCGCTATCGCTCGCCAGGAAAAAATCAACACCTAAATGGGTTTTTTTCTTCTATATTCCAACTACTCCCTCTCGGGCATAGGCTAAGAGCCTGCACACTCAACCGCTGAGCACGGTGAGGCCCATGAGGTCTTGTTCCAGTCTAGGGAGTGAGACATGCAAAGCACCCCGGCTCGAAGCAATCCCATCTCTGAAGCCGCTCTGCCCCTGCGCTTCACAGTCTCACTCCCCAGACTCGGACTCTCACTCTCAGAACGCCACCTATTGAGCAATTAACTCACTAGGCATTGCCCCCCTGTAGCATATTTTGAATATGGGAATATTCATACTGTACAGTGCTATTTAATCAGGGAACAATGAGGGTATTTTTTTTGGCATTTCGGTGTGCTGTGGTATTGCACTGAAACTAGGTACAGCACAAATTCCATCCCAATAATATCTTTCCATTGACATATTTGGATTTGAACCCAGGTCCACTGGATTACCAGTCCAGTGGCAAGACCACTCTGCCACGAAAAGTCCTAATATTTACAAAACAAAATGGGACAATAGGTCTTAATATCGCCAAACTAATGAGCCGATCGTCATTCAATCTGAAAACTAATGAGGCTAAACACGAGGAAGAAGGGGATCAGGGGAAGGGGACCCATCTACCCATTGTTAAGGCGGGCCCCATTACCGTGTCCACCCAGCCCTCCGTCCACCGCCGCCCTAAGATATACAGAAACACAAAGGAGGAACAGCCCTCAGTGACCCCACCCACAGGAGAAAACTATCCTTTCCAGACATTGGCCACTCACTGGAGCCCAAAACTAGGTATTCAATAGGGACTAGGGGGTTTCAGCCACTGGAAATAATGGGGGGGTTTAAAGGTTAATTAAACATGGTACTAGTGATCACGTTATTCACTGTCATATTATCAACATCAACATTTAATCAGTTAATCAGTAGCGCTACCATAGACATTCGGTAATTTGAGCGAATGTCGCGGTACATTTGCCTTTGGCAGCGCTGCAGAGTCTAGTGGGATATACCTCATAACTCCTCAGTGTCACGGCCCTGGCTGGAGAGAAGATGGGGGCCTGCCGGGCTCCCGCTCACTCGGACTCTTCTCCACAGGCTTTATAAGCCTGTAAATTGCTATAAATTGCCATGTGCGTTCCGGAACGTCTCCCGCAGCCAATGGGTTAATAATACTAAATTTAAGTTGCGGTATAAAGCATTTAATGGATCGGCCTATAACTGCCTTTAATAACGAGAGGAAATAATTATAATGAGGAAGAACAGACTTTTGAGTGAAAACACCTACTGTATGTACCTCTTTAACTTAAACCAACACACACACACATTTTCTCTCTATTTGAAGCAATATGTTCTTGCTCACTTTCCTTCGTTTTATCCGCCTGCCAGACGTGGAAGGTAAGGAGAGAGAGAAAGACGGATTGTGTATGTTTCGTTCACCAGGGGTTATAGATCATAAGTTAACAAATGTGGCTGTAAGATACATCATCTATATTTTCCAATCCAGCAGCCTTCCATCCCACAGCCACCCGTTGTAGTTAGTTAATATAGGACTTAAGAGGCTATCAATCCTTCTAGATTATTAAGCCAGCACACTGTAAGTCAAGGAGAGCATCAGGATTGGAACCCCTTTTCGAGAACTCCAGTTCCTTGACTCTTTCTGTTCATCCACCTGACCCCAACACCGCAGTAAACCGGCATTATCTTGTTTGTCGTTATCATAACGTTATTCAAGCCACATTATCCTGTAAAGTAGAGGCCAAATGTTACGGTAGCCTAAACTGTATGGTCGATGCCCTCATAATTGCACCATACTTACATGCTATACACAGCAGTTTATCTTTGCAATTTGTAATGTAAACTACTCCATCGTAAAATATAATATACAAATGTATAGATTTACACATTTGGAAAATCGCTTGGGTATGTACAGACACGTCACTGCCTACTGGGTAAATAGCCACAATTGGGGATAATACATGCATTGGGTTCTAAAATGGCTGTTACATCGATGGCCATACATTGCCTGTCTTATGGGACCATTCTGGATAGTGTTACTGCCTTCCTAACTCTAACTCTCTTCTTCTTGCATCCCTTGTATCTCCTTTTCGTTGGTCGCTTCCACTTCATCACATATTATCACATGTTTCCTTCTTTCTTTTGCACACTAACTACATTTCATAACCTAAATTTCGTGGTATTTATATAATGGCTTTAGTTTTCAAATTTTTAACCATAATTTAAGCTTTTATTCTCTAAATAATGTTTCCTAATACCTATCTATATATATATATCATAAATATTTATATATCGGTATATGTTTAGTGCTAAATGAAAGATAACACCAACATCTAGAAAAGCATGAAAATCATAATTGTCCAAACTGTAGTTGTTGTTCCCCGAGCTGCCTGGCCGAGCAGCCCCAAGGCCCCGAGCAAGGCCATGGCCATAACCGAGCGCCCCCACAGAACCCTCCCTGTCTACCACAATAAAGCCTGAGTGACCGAAGCCACTCCATGGCGAGGAGCTGAGGAGGGTGCGGAAATGCCCAGGAAACCAAAGCCCCACCCAGGGCCCTGTGCCCCTCAGCAATTATGAAGAGAAAGTTGAGAGGCAAAGGAAAATGTGACGCTTTGGCTTCCAATATTGGTAGATTGGGAGGTCAATCCACGGAAGAGACACCGTCACTTGAGATCTAGCAAATATTTAAGTAAAAGGAACAGTCAGAGTAAGCTATGGGTATGGCAGAGATCGCTCAGTTCTCACTCTGATAGACCAGCCCATCACCACATGACTAGAACCCAATCTTCTCAGCTTCAGCTAGGAAAGGCCCTAGAAAGCCGCCAAACTGTAGTAAAACTGAACGGTATAGGCTATACTGTACTGTACATACTTAGTTGGTTGATTTTCGTTGTATACTGTATAATTATATAAATATAAACTCTTTTTCATGTTCCTATAAGTTCATAAAAGTAGGGTATAGTTATTTATCTATATCGGCCAAAAAGTCTTCTAAAACATTAACATTACTTGTACAAAAGTTAGTGCAATAATTTGTTCCGCATTGGCATTGGAAACTAAACAGAAGGTAGATTACTTTACGTTGCTGATATTTTATATAAAGCTTGCATTCATATTTCAGAAGCTGCACGATACCATCATTTGTGAAAGTATTACTGAGAAAATTGCTGGTGGCCTGAAAGTATTACTGAGAAAATTGCTGGTTGCCTTCCACCTTCACCTAAAAGATTTTGTGTTGGGACTAGAGCAAAATCAAGCCCCTTCCTTTCATCTTTCATATTATTGCGAACAAAAATTGCATTTGGTTCTTGCAAAACACTCTGTTAGCACGTTCACCGTACTCCAGAGTTATATTATTCCCTGAAGCAATAACAAATATCCTCACTGCATGTCAGATATTATATATCAGCAACTTCTCTTGTCCACTTGAATAATGATGACACAATATCCCCGTGATTTGAAATTACACATCGATCCTGTGTGTCATCGTATGTTCTTAAGGTACCGGTATATAATAGTTTATTATCATTATCATTATATTGTATTCATCTTATGCTATGATATTCTATTCCATTTTAATCCAATAAATAACACATGGTTATGATATTGGAGGAATTAATTTGATTTTGCACATACAATAGTGGTATATGTTCTGATGATGTATTGTGTCACAGTGTATTAATATTTATTTATCGTATTATGCAATGCGAATCAGTTATATTATTGTTATTTTAATTTCGGTGTGCAGGCTCTGACAACATTCATCTGAAATCAGGTTTAATCAAACTTTTGTGTACGTCGAACAAAGAATGTCTTATATTCATGCCGGGGTTTAGGAACTTTTGAAATTAAAAACTTATGTCATAACTCATTTTGCTTAGGCAAGTAGCAATATAAATCCGAGATTCTTGAATACATATTTGTTTAGCCTATTCATATTGCTCGTTATTGCTTCTAATTATCTGGATATTGGCTTTTTCGCTGTATTAAGTTGCTGGAATTGTTGTCATTTGTGTTCGTTGTTGTATCTCTTGTTGTTGATGATGATATAATGTGTTGTTGGTGTGTATGTCAATGTTGTTGTTGTTGTGTTGTGAGTGTTGGTGATGTTGTTATGGTTGATGTTGGTGTTTGTGTTGCTGTTAATGTTGTGGAAATTACTACATTGTAATTTGTTAGTTATTACTGTATGTAGCAAATACAGTATATTTGTATGTGGCAGGCTTGTTTGTGTGTGTGGTGTGTGTGTGTTTGTTTTGTATTTTGGTTTGTGTTCCTTATTCCACCAGAAGCAGCATCTCAATAATTATAAGGTAATTTGTTGTTTGGCTTCAATTATATTCCATTGTACTTTGACTTGTCTCTAAGCTTAAGGGGAGATTTCCACTTGAGGGATTTTTCTGGACCCCTTTCTCCCCATGTTTAGCCCCATTGCTTTTTTAAGACGTTTGCCCTATTTATTTGGCGATTTTAAGAACTTTCGACCCATTTCTGGCAATTTTAAGACATTTCGTGCCATTTAAGTGTCGATTTTTTTCTGGCAAACAATAGCGAGCCTGTAATTTAAGAGGAACCGGCCTTCGACCGGGAATTTTTCTACCAAAAAATGTACAAATATATCTTGAAAGGGGGTATAGGGGGTGTAATCTTAAGTTTAATGGACGTCTAGGGAACAAACTAAAAACCTCCCCTTAAAGGCCATATTTTAATATAAGGGGGAGGAATTACCTACGAATCTAGCTAACCTCTATCATCAGTAAACATAAATAACAGTAAAAAGTCTCTAGGGTAGGCCACAGAAGAACTGGTAGAGCATCGTGTTCTTTTCTCTTCCTTTTTTACATTTACAACAAAGACAGAGGAAATCGAGCCCCTTCCTTAGCTTAAAGTTTATTATACCGCCCAAAGAAAAGTGGGATAGATCCTGCTCGAAAACAGAGAAAGCTGAAAAACAATGCCGGAGCAGAACAAAAGGTTAGAAGATAATAACTGATAAGCCAAGACAGGAGGCACAGGAGGAGGAGAAGGTTAAAGGGAGGTTTATATATTGTTCCATAGACCTCCAACAAGCTTATATTTACACACCCTGGACCCCCTTTCAAGATATATTTGTACATTTTTCGGTAGAAAAATGTCCCGGCCGAAGGCCGCTTTCTTATAAATTATAGGCTCGCTATCGCTCACCAGGAACAAAATCGACACCCAATGTCAAGAGGTCTTAAAATCGACAGAAATGGGGTGAACATTCTTAAAAATCACCAAATTAATGGGGGGAACATCTTAAAATCTCAAAAGCAATGGGGCTAAACATGAGGGAGAAAGAGGTCAGGAAAAAAGTCCCTCAAGTGGATATCTCCCCTTAAGGAAGTTGTAGATAGTGATAACGAGGAACAGGTTGAAAGAGGGAGAAGAGAAACTAAGAGAGAGAGAGAGAGAGAGAGAGAGAGAGAGAGAGGAAACAGTAAACAAGGATATTGGAAAGAATGCGATAGAAAAAGTTAGAGCAAAAGAGAGAGAGAGAGAGAGAGAGAGAGAGAGAGAGAGAGAGAGAGAGAGAGAGGAAACAGTAAACAAGGATATTGGAAAGAATGCGATAGAAAAAGTTAGAGCATAAGAGAGAGAGAGAGAGAGGAGAGAGAGAGAGAGAGGAGAGAGAGAAAGAGAGGAATCAGTAAACAAGGATATTGGAAAGAATGCGATAGAAAAAGTTAGAGCAAAAGAGAGAGAGAGAGAGAGAGAGAGAGAGAGAGAGAGAGAGAACGCTTACCACTGTCCCTTTCAACCAACACAGTTCAGCCAAACATCCTGACCTAATTAATGGGTGTGGGGTCTTTATTCTGGTCCCCCTTCTTCCTCATGTGTAGCCCTATTGGTTTTCAGATATTATAACGTTCGACCCATTAGTTTTGTGATTTTAAGACCTTCCACCCCATTACTTCGCAATATTACGACTGTTCGTGACATTTAGGTATCGATAGTTTCCTGGCAAGCGATAGCGAGCCTGTAATTTAAAAGAAAGCAGCCTTCGCCGGAACATTATGCTTTAAAATTTACAAATTGATCTTCAAGGAGGGTCTTGTGGGGTGTATTTTGGAAGCTTGATGGAGGTCTAGGGAGGAAACTAAAAGCTTGATGGAGGTCTAGGGAGGAAACTAAAAGCTTGATGGAGGTCTAGGGAGGAAACTAAAAGCTTGATGGAGGTCTAGGGAGGAAACTAAAAGCTTGATGGAGGTCTAGGGAGGAAACTAAAAGCTTGATGGAGGTCTAGGGAGGAAACTCAAAGCTTGATGGAGGTCTAGGGAGGAAACTAAAAGCTTGATGGAGGTCTAGGGAGGAAACTAAAAGCTTGATGGAGGTCTAGGGAGGAAACTAAAACAATTATAAGCAAATACATAAATGAGCCAATAATTACGTCCATCCCCCTTAAGGGGAGGTATTTAGTTTCTTCCCTAGAACTCCATCAAGCTTAAAATTACACCCCCTAGACCCCCTTTCAAGATAAATTTGTACATTTTTCGGTAGAAAAATGTCCCAGCCGAAGGCCGGTTCCTCTCAAATTACAGGCTCGCTATCGCTCGCCAGGAAAATATCGACACCTAAATGGCACGAAAGTTCTTAAAATTGACAGAAATGGGGCGAAAGTTCTTAAAATCGCCAAACTAAAGTGGGCGAGCGTCTTAAAATGTAAAAAGCAATGGGGCTAAACATGAGAGAGAAAGGGGTCCAGAAAAAAATCCCTCAAGTGGAAATCTCCCCTTAAGCGAATAATGTTCATTGTTCACGCCCTCTGGTTCCCCTGGCTTTATGTTCATTGTTCACGCCCTCTGGTTCCCCTGGCTTTATGTTCATTGTTCACGCCCTCTGGTTCCCCTGGCTTTATGTTCATTGTTCACGCCCTCTGGTTCCCCTGGCTTTATGTTCATTGTTCACGCCCTCTGGTTCCCCTGGCTTTATGTTCATTGTTCACGCCCTCTGGTTCCCCTGGCTTTATGTTCATTGTTCACGCCCTCTGTGTTCCCCTGGCTTTATGTTCATTGTTCACGCCCTCTGGTTCCCCTGGCTTTATGTTCATTGTTCACGCCCTCTGGTTCCCCTGGCTTTATGTTCATTGTTCACGCCCTCTGGTTCCCCTGGCTTTATGTTCATTGTTCACGCCCTCTGGTTCCCCTGGCTTTATGTTCATTGTTCACGCCCTCTGGTTCCCCTGACTTTATGTTCATTGTTCACGCCCTCTGGTTCCCCTGGCTTTATGTTCATTGTTCACGCCCTCTGGTTCCCCTGGCTTTATGTTCATTGTTCACGCCCTCTGGTTCCCCTGACTTTATGTATTATTGTGTTTGTTCTTTGTATAATTTTCTATTCGCTAACTGAAACATGATCCCTTGGTGAGTGAATAAAGTTAAGCCAGTGTCATATATATTATAACCACCCATAATAGCTGTGCTACGGGTTAATTTGTTAATATATTATTCAAACTAATAATTAGACTACTTAATAAGGCAGTCGTACACAAGCCTAATAATGCGTAGAATATCCAAGGTTGATTTCTTGACTGGCCACCTGACTGATAATACCACAGAGGAACACTGATGGTTCTGTGTTGTATACCATCATACTGTTAACCAACACCACCACTACCACCACCATACACTACTATCATACACCACTACATCATAAACCATCATACTGTAAACCAACACCATACACCACCACATCATATACCAGTAGCCTACCATCATACTGTAAACCAACACCACCACTACCACCACCATACACCACTATCATACACCACTACATCATAAACCATCATACTGTAGACCAACACCATACACCACCACATCATATACCAGTAGCCTACCATCATACTGTAAAACCAACACCACCACCATACACCACTACCACCAACCACTACATCATAAACCATCATACTGTTAACCCACACCACCACTACCATCACCATACACCACTATCGTACACACTACATCATAAACCATCATACTGTTAACCAACACACCACTACCATCACCATACACCACTATCATACACCACTACATCATAAACCATCATACTGTTAACCAACACCACCACTACCACCACCATACAGCACTACATCATAAACCATCATACTGTAAACCAACACCATACACCACCACATCATATACCGGTAGCCTACCATCATACTGTTACCAACACCACCACTACCACCACCATACACCACTACATACCACTACCACTCATAAAACCATCATACTGTAAACCAACACCATACACCACCACATCATATACCGGTAGCCTACCATCATACTGTAAACCAACACCACCACTACCACCACCATACACCACTACATCATAAACCATCATACTGTTAACCAACACCACCACTACCACCACCATACACCACTATCATACACCACTACATTAAAAACCATCATACTGTTAACCAACACAACCACTACCACCACCATACACCACTATCATACACCACTACATCATAAACCATCATACTGTTAACCAACACAACCAACCACCCCCACCACCATACACCACTATCATACACCAGTACATCATAAACCATCATACTGTAAACCAACCCCATACACCACCATCATATACCAGTAGCCTACCATCATACAGTTAACCTACCCCACCCCTACCACCACCATACACCATTACCATACAGCACTAGAACATAAACCACCATACTGTTAACCAACACCACCACTACCACCACCATACACCACTACATCATAAACCATCATACTGTAAACCAACACCATACACCACCACATCATATACCGGTAGCCTACCATCATACTGTAAACCAACACCACCATACCACCACCACACCGCATACGGTAGCCTACCATCATACTGTTAAACTAACACCATACACCACCACATCATATACCAGTAGCCTACCATCATACTGTTAAACCAACACCACAACTACCACCACCATACACCACTACCATACACCACTACATCATAAACCATCATACTGTAAACCAACACCATACACCACCACATCATATACCGGTAGCCTACCATCATACTGTTAACCAACACCACCACTACCACATCATATACCGGTAGCCTACCATCATACTGTAAACCAACACCATACACCACCACATCATATACCACTAGCCTACCATCATACTGTTAACCAACACCACCACTACCACCACCATACACCACTACCATACACCACTACATCATAAACCATCATACTGTAAACCAACACCATACACAACCACATCATATACCAGTAGCCTACCATCATACTGTAAACCAACACCACCACTACCACCACCATACACCACTATCATACACCACTAGATCATACACCATCATACTGTAAACCAACACCATACACCACCACATCATATACCCCACCATTACATCATAATCCATCATACTGTAAACCAACACCACCACTACCACCACCATACACCACTATCATACACCACTACATCATAAACCATTATACTATAAACCAACACCATACACCACCACATCATATACCGGTAGCCTACCATCATACTGTAAACCAACACCACCACTACCACCACCAAGTAACACCTACCATACACCACTACATCATAAACCATCATACTGTAAACCAACACCATACACCACCACATCATATACCGGTAACCTACCATCATACTGTAAACCAACACCACCACTACCACCACCATACACCACTACATCATAAACCATCATACTGTAAACCATCACCATTCACCACCACATCATATACCAGTAGCCTACCATCATACTGTAAACCAACACCACCACTACCACCACCATACACCACTACATCATAAACCATCATACTGTTAACCAACACCATACACCACCACATCATATACCGGTAGCCTACCATCATAGTGTAAACCAACACCACCACTACCACCACCATACACCACTATCATACACCACTACATCATAAACCATCATACTGTAAACCAACACCACCACCATACACCACTATCATACACCACTACATCATAAACCATCATATTGTTAACCAACACCACCACTACCACCACCATACACCACTATCATACACCACTACATCATAAACCATCATACTGTAAACCAACACCACCACTACCACCACCATACACCAGTATCATACACCACTACATCATAAACCATCATACTGTAAACCAACACCATACACCACCACATCATATACCGGTAGCCTACCATCATACTGTAAACCAACACCACCCCTACCACCACCATACACCACTACATCATAAACCATCATACTGTTAACCAACACCACCATACACCACTACATCATAAACCATCATACTGTAAACCAACACCACCACTACCACCACCATACACCACTATCATACACCACTACATCATAAACCATCATACTGTAAACCAACACCACCACTACCACCACTATCATACACCACTACATCATAAACCATCATACTGTAAACCAACACCATACACCACCACATCATATACCGGTAGCCTACCATCATACTGTAAACCAACACCACCCCTACCACCACCATACACCACTACATCATAAACCATCATACTGTTAACCAACACCATTCACCATCACATCATATACTGGTATCCTATCATCATACTATAAACCAACATCTCCACTACCACCACCATACACCACTACATCATAAACCATCATACTGTACACCAACACCATACACCACCACATCATATACCGGTAGCCTACCATCATACTGTTAACCAACACCATACACCACCACACACCACTACCACCATATACCACTATCATACACCACTACATCATAACCATCATACTGTAAACCAACACCACCACAACCACCACCATACACCACTATCATACACCACTACATCATAAACCATCATATTGTTAACCAACACCACCACTACCACTACCATACACCACTATCATACACCACTACATCATAAACCATCATACTGTAAACCAACACCACCACTACCACCACCATACACCACTATCATACACCACTACATCATAAACCATCATACTGTAAACCAACACCATACACCACCACATCATATACCGGTAGCCTACCATCATACTGTAAACCAACACCACCCCTACCACCACCATACACCACTACATCATAAACCATCATACTGTTAACCAACACCACCACTACCATCACCATACACCACTACATCATAAACCATCATACTGTAAACCAACACCACCACTACCACCACCATACACCACTATCATACACCACTACATACTAAACCATCATACTGTAAACCAACACCACCACTACCACCACTATCATACACCACTACATCATAAACCATCATACTGTAAACCAACACCATACACCACCACATCATATACCGGTAGCCTACCATCATACTGTAAACCAACACCACCCCTACCACCACCATACACCACTACATCATAAACCATCATACTGTTAACCAACACCATACACCACCACATCATATACCGGTAGCCTATCATCATACTGTAAACCAACACCACCACTACCACCACCATACACCACTACCATACACCACTACATCATAAACCATCATACTGTACACCAACACCATACACCACCACATCATATACTAGTAGCCTACCATCATACTGTTAACCAACACCATACACCACCACATCATATACCAGTAGCCTACCATCATACTGTTAACCAACACCACCACTACCACCACCATACACCACTATCATACACCACTACATCATAAACCATCATACTGTAAACCAACACCACCACTACCACTATCATACACCACTACATCATAAACCATCATACTGTAAACCAACACCACCACTACCACCACCATACACCACTATCATACACCACTACATCATAAACCATCATACTGTAAACCAACACCACCACTACCACCACCATACACCACTATCATACACCACTACATCATAAACCATCATACTGTAAACCAACACCACCACTACCACCACCATACACCACTATCATACACCACTACATCATAAACCATCATACTGTAAACCAAAACCATACACCACCACATCATATACCGGTAGCCTACCATCATACTGTAAACCAACACCATACACCACCACTACCACATCATATACCAGTAGCCTACCATCATACTGTTAACCAACACCATACACCACCACTACCACATCATATACCGGTAGCCTACCATCATACTGTTAACCAACCCCATACACCACCACTACCACACATATACCAGTAGCCTACCATCATACTGTTAACCAACACCACCACTACCACCACCATACACCACTACCATACACCACTACATCATAAACCATCATACTGTAAACCAACACCATACACCACCACATCATATACCGGTAGCCTACCATCATACTGTTAACCAACACCACCACTACCACCACCATACACCACTACATCATAAACCATCATACTGTAAACCAACACCACCACTACCACCACCATACACCACTACATCATAAACCATCATACTGTAAACCAACACCATACACCACCACATCATATACCGGTAGCCTACCATCATACTGTAAACCAACACCACCACCACAACCACCAACCATACACCACTACATCATAAACCATCATACTGTTAACCAACACCATACACCACCACATCATATACCGGTAGCCTATCGTCATACTGTAAACCAACACCACCACTACCACCACCATACACCACTACATCATAAACCATCATACTGTTAACCAACACCACCACTACCACCACCATACATCACTACATCATAAACCATCATACTGTAAACCAACACCATACACCACCACATCATATACCGGTAGCCTACCATCATACTGTAAACCAACACCACCACTACCACCCATACACCACCCTACCATACTGTAAACCATACAACATAACATGAGTTTGAACGCATTTGTTTATGCTTAGGTTTGAGATATTATACAACTAATTATCCACAATTTACTTCCAGAACATAAACATTGACGGAATTCACCATAATTATTAGTTGGCTATAACTAATCGTTTTGACAGCATCAACAACATGTCCAGGTTATATATTACGGTAACCAACTTGCAGACATTACCGAATGTTGTATGAATACGAAGTAACAAATACAGAGTAGTATTGCAATAAATATAAACAAACGAATACCTAATAAATACATACATAATAATAATAATAATAATAATAATAATAATACATACAATACATACCGGTACATAAATAAATAATAAAATTAAGATAAATATTATCCTACAAAAATATTTAATAATAAATAAACACATTCCATACATCAACCAGACTCAAAGTATTAATGTGGACAGCAATATACACCTCTGCATCACACACAGCTTACAGAGATACCCGGTACCTAAATATAAAAGAAGTAATTACTGAACTTTGATATCTGCAATTTCATATGGTTATTTGTTATTTCCAATATCAAGACTATCGTGTACACTTATATATCACTACTTTGAATTATGAAGTGCTTATCAATGAACTACTTTAACCCCTTTTGTACCGTCGACATCTTCTTTATTTTATTCTGGATACTACAAATCGGTTTCAAGATAAATTTGTATATTTTTCGGCAGAAAAATGTGCCAGCTGAACCCGGTTCCTCTTATATTACTGGCTCACAGTCGCTCGCCATGAAAAATCGACACCTACTGTAAATGGCACGAATGGTCTTAAAATTCACATAAATGGGACAAAAGGACTTAAAATCGCCAAACTAATGGACCGAACGTCTTATAATCTAAAAACAAATGGGGCTAATCATGAGGAAGAAGGGGAACCAGAAAAACGACCCATCTCCCCTTAATCTAGGCTACATAAGCAAATAAGGGTACGCAGGTGTGTCTGGCAAATAACACAATAAAGGTGATTATAACTTCCGGCTCGGTAAATCTACAGTTATACTACCCCTCCCCCACTACCCCCCACCACCTCCCCCCTTCAAAACACGCCTTTTAGCGTGTTTTTTGGATGGTTTAGCAGACGCTGAAACTGAAAAAAACGTATTTTGATAATAATTTATCACCAACCAGATATGAGTTTTTCAGGTAATTTGTTGTTGTTTTTTATTTTTTATTTTATAGGACTATCATCATATGAGGGGGTGCACCTTCATCGGTTTTCCGAGAGGAGACGGTTGCAGACAATGTGGTGCTTCTATCACTTCAAACCGAGGAGAAGGCTCGGACTGGTATGCTCATAGGTTCCCTAATCACAGCTTTCAAAAGCGAGCACTCGGGTGGCGCTGACTCACCCTTGGGAAATTATGGATTTTTATTTCACCATTCGATTCCTCTCATCCCAGCAGCAATACCCTCGAGGTTTTGGCTCCCTGGTGCGAAAATTGGCCGAGTTAGGCCAAGTTACAGGGGTGAGCTCGATTTGTTCCCCAATCTTCGGGGGCGCTCAATTAAGGGGACGTGGTGCGTTCGCCCATTCGTGGGCGGATGAGGCCTACCAATCTGTCGGAGGTCGTAGAGTAGAGAGTAATTGACAACGTATCTGAAAATCAGGGAGAAATTCCAATATTTAAAGTGGTTTTGGGCCCTCTGAATATTTTTTCCGAAGATGTGAAAAATCCTGAAAATAATATCCAGTAGGGGCCTTACACATCTCATAAACTCCGACTGGGAGCTCGTTTGGCCGTTTGTAATAGAGGTAACGGCAGCCCAGGGAAATAGTATTTCTGACCCTCGCAATGGTCAACGTCCCAGTTTCCCGAGAAAATGGGAAAATGGCTAAGAAAGGTCTCAAAAATGCAAGGTTTGGACACGCACCACCCCTAAAGTTTCCATAAGCGTCCGCAGCCAGAAAACCGGTGGCCGAACTGGGCTAAGAACGCTACCGGACCACTTTTTTTGCCCTACCCCCATGATGGGTCCTATCCCGGATCTCCGGACTGGCTTTGACCCCTAAAGCAAAAGTTTAGTCCCGCGACGGTCTAAACCCAGCTCACGTTCCCTGTTTATGGGTGCGCGACGGTCTAAACCCAGCTCACGTTCCCTGTTTATGGGTTCGCGAAGGTTTGTAATACTTCAATGTATCTATTTCAAGTCAAATATACATTTCCGCGCATCATCAAACCATACTAAGTCTACTACGGTACTAATAATATTAACCCATTAGTACCAACAGAATAACGACAAAATAGGGGTAGTATAACTGTAGATTTATCAAAATCCCTTCCAAACGATTGCGTTATTTACGGTATATTTTATTCAGGACAACAATTGATTACCGGTACTGTATTCATCCTACAGTAGGACTGACATTCTAACAGTGGCATTAATATGAATATAATTGCTGAAACCATTGTGACGTCTACCAGCGTTGGCAGAATCGCCTCTCGTTAGCCACTAGCGCTCGCCAGGGACATTGAAATGGGCTACAGTTATCCGAGAATGTTGTTCTTTCTTTCCTAGTAATCGCATTGTCACAGACAGTCCAGTGGTGGTCTTTATTTTCGTCTGTGACAACGGGTTGTATTTTATATCAACAGTAGTAATAATAGTACCAGCGTGGGAATGAGAAAGACTTTCCGAGCGAGAAGGTAGTGGGTGTCTGAGTCACGCGTGCATTCCTGCTTCTCGCTCGCCATTGGCCGACGTGTCTTGCTGTGTCACGTGACACCTGCTGTCTTGTGACGTCTCGGCCCGTGATTGGCCGACCATCGCGCCTTTGCGGGCTCCTGTGTAACTAACCTCCTTCATGAGGGTCCCCAGGAGCTGTCCTCCTTAGGACAGGCTTGGCGCGCGTGCTTCTAACATCCCCTTGCATACTCTCTCTCCCAATCACCCCCTTTACCACTGTTTCTCTCACTCGATTCTCTCTTTCCATACTCTAACCTTTATTAACTGCACAACACTCCCCTTGGGTTCTGCATACGGTTTCCATAGCTGGCCCATTGTATTGCATGCGCCGTCCTCAGAGATATTTACATGTACTTAGAATAGGTTTGAGGGTTCTTAGTTAGTATAGGTTAAGAACTTTGTGTGTCTCCATTATTGATTTAGTGTTTCTGCTCTTTTATTAATGCTAGACTGGGATAAGGTAACTGTAGTCGTTGTCTCCGATGTGTGTACAGTTTGCCTATACCTACACGACTTCGACCGGTCCTGTGGTAGTCTGGGTTGTCTTTTCGGTTGCGTCCTTTGCGAGTGCAGCATTGTGTTGACTGAGGGTTTTGGCCACACTTTGCTGCCTCTTTGCTTGTCTTTAGAGGGTCGCCAGGATAGAACCAGATACTTGTGATCTGGATCTATCAAGAGAGCACCCTAGTCAATTAACGTAACTTACAGGATGCAGTCTTAAGGACATCGCTAGGCTACGAGCCTGTCTTGCTCAACCCCCGTTCCTTACCTAGAGTATCCCAGCTAGACATTATTAATCGAGTAGACACTTGTTAGTATTTAATATAAGCTCTTTGATATGTTCGCATTATTATTCACAGCATTTATTAGTCTAGGTTGTTGCTGAGCCGCACAACCATAGCAGACTGTTTCGTTGATGAGGAAGTACTTCTTTTAGTGTCGAGCATTGCTACCGCAACGGTAGCATTTATAGTATTCTCGTGTCAGTTAACATTATATGTCCTATCTTTTAGTGTATTCGATTTACACGTGTGGTGTCCTGCCTCCTGCCTTTATATAGTTTAAGATACGAGCATCTTATGAGCATCAGACTTTCTTCAGAAGTGTCCAGGTCTATGCTGTAGGACTATATTTATCTTTCTTTCAGATAGGAGTGAAGAGTTTATTGTTGTTTACAGTAACTGTATTGAAGCATCTTTTTATTGTATTAAATCTTGCAGTGATTTAATTGATCTTTCCATAGATTCCTTTTCATGCATTTTAACGTAACTTGCATCTTGTTTGTTATCAGGCTATACCAGTACAGGTTAGCCTGAAGTAGAGTACATTTATGCCCAGTTAAGGATACCCCGCTATCGCAGATTAACCCTGGAGGGTATAGGTGTTTTTGTTCGCCGGCATATAAGTTCGAGGGTTTGGATCTAGCGTACCGTTGTTGCATAGTGCCCTATTACTAGTCCAATCATTAAGTGCCCTTGTTTTATTCGTAGTCCCGGTCGTAACAAATGGCGACCTTGCCTAGTATCTTATCTTAGTCGTCATAACAAATGGCGACCTTAGTCTAGGATTTAGTGAACTAAGAAATAATTGCAGGATTTTTTGTGGAGATTTTTTTTTTAATCAGCGTTTGGGGGTCGATTATTATTTCTCACAGTTTGGCAGTGGACATTTGTTTTCGAGGAATATTTTGGACACGGAATTTGTTTTGGCAACGTAGTATAGCACTTGAGTTGTCTTCAAGCATTTTTTTGAGTGAATAGTGCTACATGAGAGTTTAGGTACTTTTTTTTTTTTATAAACGTTGAGGATTTCCGGTGGACACTATGTCGAACGACGGATCAGTGCATAGTGAGGACACAGTACGGGAAGCAGGCTCTGAGGTGCAGAAGCTGGGTTTGTTAGATGACATTAGAGTAGTAACTAGTGAGGAGGATGCAAGGAAGTTTCTGGAGATGCCTATTACTGTTGACCGGGTGTCGGGGATTGATCGGTATGGTCTCCAGTGTTTGGCCACGGTCAAGGGGCATGTTGGCACTAGCAGCATGACGAAAAGTGACCTGGTGGCATGTGTGCTGGGCGTGGTGCGTGGTGCACAGGGTGGGGCGGGTGCTTTGGCACCTTCGGCCAAGCCCCCCCTCCACTCTACTCCCATCATGCCCTCTAGAACACCGTATCCGAGTACGTTCCCGCAGGCCGATAGTCACTGGCAGCGTGGTTTGCCCCTGGGTGGATCACTGGGTGGGTCTCCAATTGTTGCATCTCCTCCTCCTCAAGGTTTAACTGCAGATATGCTGTTCCAGCTTGAGATGGCTAGGATTCAGGTCCAGCAGCGGGAATCTGAGCTTAAGATTCAGCACCAGCAGCGGGAATCTGAGCTTAAGATTCAGCAACAGCAGCGGGAAGCTGAGCTTCAGGTTGAGGCTACGAAGTACTGTGCAGACATAGAGCTTGAGAAGTCTCGGGTGGAGTCGACAGGGCAGCGTCTCGGTTCTGGGAATCGAGGTCTTGATCAGTCTTTATCGCACCTTCTTAAGTTAGTCCCTGCATTTGACGAGTCGGGTGTCACCGAGTTTTTCCTGCGTTTTGAGAAGAAGTGCTGGGCGCACCAATGGCCCGAGGTTAAGTGGGCAGCCCTTGTTTCTTCTAGGTTGGTTGGCAAAGGCCTCAAGGCATATGATGCGTTGCCCTTGGAGTCTTGCATCAATTATGAGGTATTGAAGGAAGCTGTTCTGCGGGCGTACGAGTTACAACCAGAGACATATAGGTTGAAGTTTCGGGGTGTTACGAAGGGTCTTGAGTGCACTTTTCTAGAACATGCCCGGGAACTGTCTGATGCTTTGAGAAATTGGCTGAGGTCAGAGAAGGTGACGACGTTCGAAGAGCTTGAGCAGTTAGTCCTTCTAGAGCAATTTTTTAAATGCACAGGCGGCGACCTAACTTTGAACCTCAAAGAGAAACAACCTAAATCTCTACAAGAGGCAGCTGAGATGGCTGACCTGAGAATATCGCTGATTCGTGGGTCCGGGTCTGCACAACGGACCGATGCAGTTAACAAGGGGCGCAACACTCCACCCCCCTGAGTCAGTGATGCAACATTTAATAACGAAAGTAAGAGCAATGATACTAATTTTGATCACAAACCAAAAACCGTCCCGTTTAAGAAAGGACAGGGCCCTTCCCCACCTCAGAGGAAGTCCAAGGGTGAAGTAGAGTATTTTAAGTGTAATAACAAGGGGCATTTTGCATGTTCCTGCCCTAGTAACCAACCTACAGCAGTTGTGTCTTTGGCTAGCAACATTGGGGTGTCTCTGAGGTCTTCTGCGTTTACCCGGGGTGATATGTCAGATGCGGGGGCACAGCCAGTGAAGGAGTGTCCGGAAGGCTCGAAACCTGTCCGCGATGCTTTTTGCGACCATAGAGGGCGTGGCTGCGTGAGTTGGGCTGGTTGCAAGCAGGGGTTGGAGTTGTTGCGTGATACAGGTGCATCCGAGACTCTGATGAAAAACTTTACAGGCAAACCTTTAAACGCGGCACGGGTAGTTGTGGTGCAGGGTATTAATGCTACACGGTCATACCCATTGGTTCGAGTGGAGGTAGAGGTTGACGGTGTGACACGAGAGATAGATGTTGGAATCGTAGAGAAACTGCCAGTAGAGGGCGTCGACCTTCTTCTCGGCAACGACTTTGCGGTGCCTACTTCTGAGGTTCCACCCTTAGTCGTTGCCGAGAGGGCGGCCGACGTGAGTAGGGAGGGGCAGGAGTTGGTCGAGAGGTGTCAATTACAGCAGATGGCGTGTGTTGTCACCCGATCTCGTGCATCTAAGGTGTCACAGCCTATTCCTCAGTCTCTAGACCAGCGGTCGGAACGGTCGGAACGAGAAAGCTAAAGTTGGGAGAAGTTTTGTGAGTTTTGATCCAGCGGCTCTTCTTGGCGACTCGGTACTTGACCCAGAGGTGAGCTCCGGAGTGGCCCCAGAACCTGTCCCCCCTAGTGACATGGTTGGGTGTGATGGCACTCCACGACAGAGTAGTTCCCAGGTGGAGGAGAGTTGTGAGAACGGGGCTATTGAACACGAGGACAGGGAAACATGTCATGTGAACCTGTTAAAGGAGTTTGTGAGGCAACCACCTGAGCAGCCTACTGTCCCTGCGTTGGTCTGCAGCGCCCAAGGTGGAGAAGGAGAGGGGGGCAGTGGGGCACAGTTGGAGGAGAGTTGGGATTGTCATGTCTCGGCGGAGCAGTGGCCGGGGGACACGAGTCTGGTGGCTGTGGAAGCGCTAGAGCACCTGCCTGAGCAGCAGTGTGCAGCGCTCCAGCACCGGCTCGGTTCATACCCCACTGGTCATGCCGAGCACCCAGGCCTCACAACTCATGCGGTGCACGATGTTCCGCTGGCAGGTCACTTGAGTATGAGTAGACCGTTGGCCTCGTTGTATCGGTGGTTCAAGGTGGGCGACGAGGCTTTGGCATGGTTGTCAGGTCAGGGTCGACCCATGGCTGCCAAGGGTGGTGGTCAGAATGAGGACATTGAGCAGATTGGATAGGTGGGCTGTGGAGTGGATGTGCCCGGTCGTCGCATAGCCTCCCAATGCTACTCTAGTCGAATGCAACAGCCCTACCATAGACCGACTGTATCTGGCCATGTCGCTGAAGGCGGTGATGCTGCGCAGGCAGATGTAGTCGCAAGGAATGCGGGGGTGCGCATGTACGGTATCGGCGGGGAAGCCTTAGCAATTATGAACTATGGGAGTGACTGCACAGGTGGTACTGATTGTCCCTCTCATGACCTTGATGTTCTAGGGATGAAGGTGGAGAAGGAGGGAGACTATAGTTTAGAAGTTGCGGTCTCGGCTGGGTTGTGGGAGGGCACTAGGCATGTTGTTCTTCGAGATAAGTTGCAACCTCTTGTTCCTGAGTGCCAAGAGATGTTGTTTACTAGGCTGTAGCAGTACATCCGCATGTTTGTTGCTTCTCCAGGCCTGATGTACGGGGTAGAATCCGACATGGAGGCTGGAGACAGTGCAAGGCTCAAGTTAGTTCCCTACCGTATAAATCCTGCTCGACAGCCTGTCGTGAAAGCAGAGCTAGACTACATGTGGAAAAAGGGTCTGAGGGATAAGGGATATCATGAGTGGTCGTTGCCAGTGAGTTTGCAACCTGAGTTGAGTGGCAAGATCTGTTGGTATGTTGATTGCAAGAGTGTGGGAAGCATTATCCCTGACAGACACCTATCCATTACCTAGAGTTGACGACACCATAGACCGCATCGGAGCTGCCTCGCTCATCACGAAGGTAGAACTAGTGAAAGGTTATTGGCAGGTCCCGTTGCCGGAGAGAGCGAAGAGAAGTGCCAGTCTTGTGATGAACTGGGCAGTTTATCAGTGTCAGGTGTTGTTTTGCTGCCGGAAAACAAGTTGGATGTGTGGCATGTTAAGGGCACTGATAATGTTTTGGCTGATTGTTTGTCATGGGAGGATATGTTTGCAGGAGAACCCTCGCCGTTCAGTCAGTGTGTGTTGAGAGTGGAGAAAAACCAGGCTTGCCCCTGTAGAGCAGCCGTCAAAAACAACATTAAAATTTAAAAAAAAAAATCACATAAAAACTCTTTCTTTTTGATAGTTAATTGTAAGTTGCCAATGTTATAGCTAAAGTCCCAAGTTGAACCTGTCTTTCACTTAGTAGGCTGGGTTCTGTGAAGCTCGCTCAGGGAGCATAGCAGGCTAAAATTATACTATTGTGTTTGGGAGGGGTTGTAAGATTTTCTTTATGCTAATATGTTGTTTTATTTAAGATTGAGCTTTGCATTTCATTTCTGGTGGAGTGGCTGGGTGTGGCGGGTCTTGTCGGCATTCTGCCATGTCAGATATGGTGCTCGCCTAATGGTGAGCGTCCCATATCTTGGGCGGGGTGTGACGTCTACCAGCGTTGGCAGAATCGCCTCTCGTTAGCCACTAGCGCTCGCCAGGGACATCGAAATGGGCTACAGTTATCCGAGAATGTTGTTATTTCTTTCCTAGTAATCGCATTGTCACAGACAGTCCAGTGGTAGTCTTTATTTTCCTCTGTGACAACAGGTTGTATTTTATATCAACAGTAGTGATAATAGTACCAGCGTGGGAATGAGAAAGACTTTCCGAGCGAGAAGGTAGTGGGTGTCTGAGTCACGCGTGCATTCCTGCTTTTCGCTCGCCATTGGCCGGCGTGTCTTGCTGTGTCACGTGACACCTGCTGTCTTGTGACGTCTCGGCCCGTGATTGGCCGACCATCGCGCCTTTGCGGGCTCCTGTGAAACTAACCTCCTTCATGAGGGTCCCCAGGAGCTGTCCTCCTCAGGACAGGCTTGGCGCGTGTGCTTCTAACATCCCCTTGCATACTCACTCTCCCGATCACCCCCTTTACCACGGTTTCTCTCACTCGGTTCTCTCTTTCCATACTCTAACCTTTATTAACTGCACAACACTCCCCTTGCGTTCTGCATACGGTTTCCATAGCCGGCCCATTGTATTGCATGCGCCGTCCTCAGATATATTTACATGTACTTAGAATAGGTTTGAGGGTTCTTAGTTAGTATAGGTTAAGAACTTTGTGTGTGTCTCCATTATTGATTTAGTGTTTCTGCTCTTTTATTTAATGCTAGACTGGGATAAGGTAACTGTAGTCGTTGTCTCCGATGTGTGTACGGTTTGCCTATACCTACACGACTTCGACCGGTCCTGTGGTAGTCCGGGTTGTCTTTTCGGTTGCGTCCTCTGCGAGTGCAGCATTGTGTTGACTGAGGGTATTGGCCTGTTCCAGTTCCAAACTTTGCTGCCTCTTTGCTTGTCTTTAGAGGGTCGCCAGGATAGAACCAGATACTTGTTATCTGGATCTATCAAGAGAGCACCCTAGTCAATTAACGTAACTTAAAGGATGCAGTCTTAAGGACATCGCTAGGCTACGAGCCTGTCTTGCTCAACCCCCGTTCCTTACCTAGAGTATCCCAGCTAGACATTATTAATCGAGTAGACACTTGTTAGTATTTAATATAAGCTCTTTGATATGTTCGCATTATTATTCACAGCATTTATTAGTCTAGGTTGTTGCTGAGCCGCACAACCATAGCAGACTGTTTCGTTGATGAGGAAGTACTTCTTTTAGTGTCGAGCATTGCTACCGTTGCGCATTTATAGTATTCTCGTGTCAGTTAACATTATATGTCCTATCTTTTAGTGTATTCGATTTACACGTGTGGTGTCCTGCCTCCTGCCTTTATATAGTTTAAGATACGAGCATCTTATGAGCATCAGACTTTCTTCAGAAGTGTCCAGGTCTATGCTGTAGGACTATATTTATCTTTCTTTCAGATAGGAGTGAAGAGTTTATTGTTGTTTAGAGTAACTGTATTGAAGCATCTTTTTATTGTATTAAATCTAGCAGTGATTTAATTGATCTTTCCATAGATTCCTTTTCTATCTATCTATCTATTGCCTGATGCCGTGATCCCCGAAGGGGTGGCCACGAACGAACCGCCCCCATGCACCTCTGTCCCCAGTCAGTCGACGCCCCTCCCCCCAACCAGCACCACCTTCGTTCATGTACTTCCTCACTCCATCCTTCCACCTCATATTCGGTCTACCTCTCCCCCTCTGTCCCTCCACCTCGCTCTCATACGCCCTCTTAGTCATTCTCTCGCTTTCCATACGTTCCATATGGCCGAACCATCTCAAGTTGTTCCTTTTCACACTTTCCAGCACATCTACCTCCACACCACACCTCCTTCTTACTTCCTCATTAGTCTTCCTCCATGTAACTCCGCACGCACTCCTTAAGTAATTCATTTCCACTGCTCTCACTCTTGGTCTGAGTCTCTCAACCAACGTCCATGCTTCGCTTGCGTAAGTCAGTGTCGGGATTACCACACTGTCATGCAAGGACTTCTTCACTTCCATACTGACCACCCTATTTCTTGTTACTGCATTTAGCGTTCCTACTACCCTCTTCCCCTGTTTGTACCTCTCCCACACCTCTTCATCCATAGTCCCATCTTTACTCAACACACTGCCCAGATACTTAAAAGAGTTGACGATCTCCATAGCCTGACCGTTCAGCTTCACCTCACACTCTGTGACTTCACCCCTTTCGAAGACCATAAACCTTGCTCTTCCCCGTATTTACCTTCAAATTCCTTTTTCGCACACTGTTCCAACTCATTTACCAGACCCTGCAACTCCCATTCATTATCACTCATCAGAACTGTATCATCCGCAACAGCAGTATAGGTAGCTTCCACTCAATTCCCTCCCTTTTCAGCGATACACCAACATCCACTGCTCTTGATAGTATTTCTTTCATAACTCCATCCATATATACAGTAAACAACCACGGGGACATCACACACCCCTGTTTCAAACC
Organism: Paralithodes platypus; assembly: GCA_032716605.1. Lineage (NCBI taxonomy): Eukaryota > Metazoa > Arthropoda > Malacostraca > Decapoda > Lithodidae > Paralithodes > Paralithodes platypus. The sequence continues at coordinate 21,909,072 of CM064541.1, forward strand.
AACATTCAGGTCAAAGAACTCGCTCTGCTCACTCTCCACACGTACTGGCGCTTTGCACCCTCATACATGCTCTTCACTGCTTTCAGCAACGTGCCCTCTACTCCGTATATTCTAAGTACTTTCCACAAACCTTCTCTATCCACTCTGTCATAGGCCTTCTCCAAGTCCATAAGGCAACATACACCTTTTGTTTCTTCTCCAGATACTTCTCCACAACACAATTCAGGGTAAAAATCTGATCTACACATCCTCTTCCCTTCCTAAAACCTCCCTGCTCGTCGCCTATCCATTTCTCCGTTCTCACTCTCACTCTCTCAATCACTACCCTACTGTATACCTTCCCTACTACGCTTAGAAGACATATTCCTCGGTGGTTACCACAGACTCCTCTTTCCCCTTTGCCCTTATATAGGGAACTATTATGCCAGTCTTCCAGTCATCGGGTGCACTCCCCTTCTCCCATGCTAGTTTGCACATTTTCCATACCCATTCTATCACTATCTCACCACCATACCTCAACATTTCCCCACACACTCCATCTGTTCCTGGTGCTTTCCCCAACTTCACTCTTTTCATGGCTTCCCACACTTCTGACCTCCTGATCCCCACCTCCTCCTCCACTACTTCTCTTCTTCTCCCTCCCATACCATATCCAGCTATGTTTGCTGGCTCTTCATTCCTTTCATTTAGCAACTCACTGAAGTACTCCCTCCATCTTTCGACTCTCTCTTGCTTCTCGGCTAGCATTCTCCCATTCTTATCTTTCACACCCTTACTGTTTCCCTTGCTACCTTCCCTAACTTTCTTGACTTCTTTCCAGAACAGTTTCTTACTCTCCCTCCATTTTACACTCAGATTCCTTCCAAATTCCTCATCTACTCTTCTCTTACTTTCCTTCACTACTCTCTTCACCACCCTCTTACTCTCCACGTACCTCGCTCGTTTCTGTCTCTCTCGGAATCTTCATTCCCTCTGCTACCCAACCACTCACTATATGCTTTCTTCTTTTCTTCCACAGCTATTCGTACCTCTTCTGTCCACCATGCTGTACCTTTCACTCCCCTCCCTCTTCTCCTCACTCCACACCTCCTCACATGCTGCACAGATCTCATCCTTAAACACCTTGCTCATCTCCTCCACTTCCTCCATAACTTCCAGGTCGAACCCACCTAGTCGTCTTTCCACTGCTCTCCTGTACTCCTCCCTGTTTTCCTCCTCCTGCAACCTCTCCACCCTCCTCACCATTCCACCCTCCTCTCGCCTCCCTCCCGCTCTCCTCACCCACTTCTTTTGTATCCTAACCTTAGCTACCACTACATAATGATCAGACAGACCCCCTCCAATACCCCTATACACCCTAGCATCCATCACAGATTTCTTCATTCGTTCATCCACACATACATAATCAATCAATGACTTTCGTTCCACCACTGTCTTATCCTTCATCGTCAACATCCGTTTCCACGTGATTCCTTTTCATGCATTTTAACGTAACTTGCATCTTGTTTGTTATCAGGCTATACCAGTACAGGTTAGCCTGAAGTAGAGTACATTTATGCCCAGTTAAGGATACCCCGCTATCGCAGATTAACCCTGGAGGGTATAGGTGTTTTTGTTCGCCGGCATATAAGTTCGAGGGTTTGGATCTAGCGTACCGTTGTTGCATAGTGCCCTATTACTAGTCCAATCATTAAGTGCCCTTGTTTTATTCGTAGTCCCGGTCGTAACAAATGGCGACCTTGCCTAGTATCTTATCTTAGTCGTCATAACAAATGGCGACCTTAGTCTAGGATTTAGTGAACTAAGAAATAATTGCAGGATTTTTTGTGGAGATTTTTTTTTTAATCAGCGTTTGGGGGTCGATTATTATTTCTCACAGTTTGGCAGTGGACATTTGTTTTCGAGGAATATTTTGGACACGGAATTTTGTTTTGGCAACGTAGTATAGCACTTGAGTTGTCTTCAAGCATTTTTTGAGTGAATAGTGCTACATGAGAGTTTAGGTACTTTTTTTTTTTTATAAACGTTGAGGATTTCCGGTGGACACTATGTCGAACGACGGATCAGTGCATAGTGAGGACACAGTACGGGAAGCAGGCTCTGAGGTGCAGAAGCTGGGTTTGTTAGATGACATTAGAGTAGTAACTAGTGAGGAGGATGCAAGGAAGTTTCTGGAGATGCCTATCACTGTTGACCGGGTGTCGGGGATTGATCGGTATGGTCTCCAGTGTTTGGCCACGGTCATGGGTCATGTTGGCACTAGCAGCATGACGAAAAGTGACCTGGTGGCATGTGTGCTGGGCGGGGTGCGTGGTGCACAGGGTGGAGCGGGTGCTTTGGCACCTTCGGCCAAGCCCCCCCTCCACTCTACTCCCATCATGCCCTCTAGAACACCGTATCCGAGTACGTTCCCGCAGGCCGATAGTCACTGGCAGCGTGGTTTGCCCCTGGGTGGATCACTGGGTGGGTCTCCAATTGTTGCATCTCCTCCTCCTCAAGGTTTAACTGCAGATATGCTGTTCCAGCTTGAGATGGCTAGGATTCAGGTCCAGCAGCGGGAATCTGAGCTTAAGATTCAGCACCAGCAGCGGGAATCTGAGCTTAAGATTCAGCAGCAGCAGCGAGAAGCTGAGCTTCAGGTTGAGGCTACGAAGTACTGTGCAGACATAGAGCTTGAGAAGTCTCGGGTGGAGTCGACAGGGCAGCGTCTCGGTTCTGGGAATCGAGGTCTTGATCAGTCTTTATCGCACCTTCTTAAGTTAGTCCCTGCATTTGACGAGTCGGGTGTCACCGAGTTTTTCCTGCGTTTTGAGAAGAAGTGCTGGGCGCACCAATGGCCCGAGGTTAAGTGGGCAGCCCTTGTTTCTTCTAGGTTGGTTGGCAAAGGCCTCAAGGCATATGATGCGTTGCCCTTGGAGTCTTGCATCAATTATGAGGTATTGAAGGAAGCTGTTCTGCGGGCGTACGAGTTACAACCAGAGACATATAGGTTGAAGTTTCGGGGTGTTACGAAGGGTCTTGAGTGCACTTTTCTAGAACATGCCCGGGAACTGTCTGATGCTTTGAGAAATTGGCTGAGGTCAGAGAAGGTGCCGACGTTCGAAGAGCTTGAGCAGTTAGTCCTTCTAGAGCAATTTTTTAAATGCACAGGCGGCGACTTAACTTTGAACCTCAAAGAGAAACAACCTAAAACTCTACAAGAGGCAGCTGAGATGGCTGACCTGAGAATATCGCTGATTCGTGGGTCCGGGTCTGCACAACGGACCGATGCAGTTAACAAGGGGCGCAACACTCCACCCCCCTGAGTCAGTGATGCAACATTTAATAACGAAAGTAAGAGCAATGATACTAATTTTGATCACAAACCAAAAACCGTCCCGTTTAAGAAAGGACAGGGCCCTTCCCCACCTCAGAGGAAGTCCAAGGGTGAAGTAGAGTATTTTAAGTGTAATAACAAGGGGCATTTTGCACGTTCCTGCCCTAGTAACCAACCTACAGCAGTCGTGTCTTTGGCTAGCAACATTGGGGTGTCTCTGAGGTCTTCTGCGTTTACCCGGGGTGATATGTCAGATGCGGGGGCACAGCCAGTGAAGGAGTGTCCGGAAGGCTCGAAACCTGTCCGCGATGCTTTTTTGCGACCATAGAGGGCGTGGCTGCGTGAGTTGGGCTGGTTGCAAGCATGGGTTGGAGTTGTTGCGTGATACAGGTGCATCCGAGACTCTGATGAAAAACTTTACAGGCAAACCTATAAACGCGGCACGGGTAGTTGTGGTGCAGGGTATTAATGCTACACGGTCATACCCATTGGTTCGAGTGGAGGTAGAGGTTGACGGTGTGACACGAGAGATAGATGTTGGAATCGTAGAGAAACTGCCAGTAGAGGGCGTCGACCTTCTTCTCGGCAACGACTTTGCGGTGCCTACTTCTGAGGTTCCACCCTTAGTCGTTGCCGAGAGGGCGGCCGACGTGAGTAGGGAGGGGCAGGAGTTGGTCGAGAGGTGTCAATTACAGCAGATGGCGTGTGTTGTCACCCGATCTCGTGCATCTAAGGTGTCACAGCCTATTCCTCAGTCTCTAGACCAGCGGTCGGAACGGTCGGAACGAGAAAGCTAAAGTTGGGAGAAGTTTTGTGAGTTTTGATCCAGCGGCTCTTCTTGGCGACTCGGTACTTGACCCAGAGGTGAGCTCCGGAGTGGCCCCAGAACCTGTCCCCCCTAGTGACATGGTTGGGTGTGATGGCACTCCACGACAGAGTAGTTCCCAGGTGGAGGAGAGTTGTGAGAACGGGGCTATTTAACACGAGGACAGGGAAACATGTCATGTGAACCTGTTAAAGGAGTTTGTGAGGCAACCACCTGAGCAGCCTACTGTCCCTGCGTTGGTCTGCAGCGCCCAAGGTGGAGAAGGAGAGGGGGGCAGTGGGGCACAGTTGGAGGAGAGTTGGGATTGTCATGTCTCGGCGGAGCAGTGGCCGGGGGACACGAGTCTGGTGGCTGTGGAAGCGCTAGAGCACCTGCCTGAGCAGCAGTGTGCAGCGCTCCAGCACCGGCTCGGTTCATACCCCACTGGTCATGCCGAGCACCCAGGCCTCACAACTCATGCGGTGCACGATGTTCCGCTGGCAGGTCACTTGAGTGTGAGTAGACCGTTGGCCTCGTTGTATCGGTGGTTCAAGGTGGGCGACGAGGCTTTGGCATGGTTGTCAGGTCAGGGTCGACCCATGGCTGCCAAGGGTGGTGGTCAAAATGAGGACATTGAGCAGATTGGATAGGTGGGCTGTGGAGTGGATGTGCCCGGTCGTCGCATAGCCTCCCAATGCTACTCTAGTCGAATGCAACAGCCCTACCATAGACCGACTGTATCTGGCCATGTCGCTGAAGGCGGTGATGCTGCGCAGGCAGATGTAGTCGCAAGGAATGCGGGGGTGCGCATGTACGGTATCGGCGGGGAAGCCTTAGCAATTATGAACTATGGGAGTGACTGCACAGGTGGTACTGATTGTCCCTCTCATGACCTTGATGTTCTAGGGATGAAGGTGGAGAAGGAGGGAGACTATAGTTTAGAAGTTGCGGTCTCGGCTGGGTTGTGGGAGGGCACTAGGCATGTTGTTCTTCGAGATAAGTTGCAACCTCTTGTTCCTGAGTGCCAAGAGATGTTGTTTACTAGGCTGTGGCAGTACATCCGCATGTTTGTTGCTTCTCCAGGCCTGATGTACGGGGTAGAATCCGACATGGAGGCTGGAGACAGTGCAAGGCTCAAGTTAGTTCCCTACCGTATAAATCCTGCTCAACAGCCTGTCGTGAAAGCAGAGCTAGACTACATGTGGAAAAAGGGTCTGAGGGATAAGGGATATCATGAGTGGTCGTTGCCAGTGAGTTTGCAACCTGAGTTGAGTGGCAAGATCTGTTGGTATGTTGATTGCAAGAGTGTGGAAGCATTATCCCTGACAGACACCTATCCATTACCTAGAGTTGACGACACCATAGACCGCATCGGAGCTGCCTCGCTCATCACGAAGGTAGAACTAGTGAAAGGTTATTGGCAGGTCCCGTTGCCGGAGAGAGCGAAGAGAAGTACCAGTCTTGTGATGAACTGGGCAGTTTATCAGTGTCAGGTGTTGTTTTGCTGCCGGAAAACAAGTTGGATGTGTGGCATGTTAAGGGCACTGATAATGTTTTGGCTGATTGTTTGTCATGGGAGGATATGTTTGCAGGAGAACCCTCGCCGTTCAGTCAGTGTGTGTTGAGAGTGGAGAAAAACCAGGCTTGCCCCTGTAGAGCAGCCGTCAAAAACAACATTAAAATTTAAAAAAAAAATCACATAAAAACTCTTTCTTTTTGATATTTAATTGTAAGTTGCCAATGTTATAGCTAAAGTCCCAAGTTGAACCTGTCTTTCACTTAGTAGGCTGGGTTCTGTGAAGCTCGCTCAGGGAGCATAGCAGGCTAAAATTATACTATTGTGTTTGGGAGGGGTTGTAAGATTTTCTTTATGCTAATATGTTGTTTTATTTAAGATTGAGCTTTGCATTTCATTTCTGGTGGAGTGGCTGGGTGTGGCGGGTCTTGTCGGCATTCTGCCATGTCAGATATGGTGCTCGCCTAATGTTGAGCGTCCCATATCTTGGGCGGGGTGTGACGTCTACCAGCGTTGGCAGAATCGCCTCTCGTTAGCCACTAGCGCTCGCCAGGGACATCGAAATGGGCTACAGTTATCCGAGAATGTTGTTCTTTCTTTCCTAGTAATCGCATTGTCACAGACAGTCCAGTGGTAGTCTTTATTTTCCTCTGTGACAACGGGTTGTATTTTATATCAACAGTAGTGATAATAGTACCAGCGTGGGAATGAGAAAGACTTTCCGAGCGAGAAGGTAGTGGGTGTCTGAGTCACGCGTGCATTCCTGCTTCTCGCTCGCCATTGGCCGGCGTGTCTTGCTGTGTCACGTGACACCTGCTGTCTTGTGACGTCTCGGCCCGTGATTGGCCGACCATCGCGCCTTTGCGGGCTCCTGTGTAACTAACCTCCTTCATGAGGGTCCCCAGGAGCTGTCCTCCTCAGGACAGGCTTGGCGCGTGTGCTTCTAACATCCCCTTGCATACTCACTCTCCCGATCACCCCCTTTACCACTGTTTCTCTCACTCGGTTCTCTCTTTCCATACTCTAACCTTTATTAACTGCACAACACTCCCCTTGCGTTCTGCATACGGTTTCCATAGCCGGCCCATTGTATTGCATGCGCCGTCCTCAGAGATATTTACATGTACTTAGAATAGGTTTGAGGGTTCTTAGTTAGTATAGGTTAAGAACTTTGTGTGTGTCTCCATTATTGATTTAGTGTTTCTGCTCTTTTATTTAATGCTAGACTGGGATAAGGTAACTGTAGTCGTTGTCTCCGATGTGTGTACGGTTTGCCTATACCTACACGACTTCGACCGGTCCTGTGGTAGTCTGGGTTGTCTTTTCGGTTGCGTCCTCTGCGAGTGCAGCATTGTGTTGACTGAGGGTATTGGCCTGTTCCAGTTCCAAACTTTGCTGCCTCTTTGCTTGTCTTTAGAGGGTCGCCAGGATTGAACCAGATACTTGTTATCTGGATCTATCAAGAGAGCACCCTAGTCAATTAACGTAACTTAAAGGATGCAGTCTTAAGGACATTGCTAGGCTACGAGCCTGTCTTGCTCAACCCCAGTTCCTTACCTAGAGTATCCCAGCTAGACATTATTAATCGAGTAGACACTTGTTAGTATTTAATATAAGCTCTTTGATATGTGCGCATTATTATTCACAGCATTTATTAGTCTAGGTTGTTGCTGAGCCGCACAACCATAGCAGACTGTTTCGTTGATGAGGAAATACTTCTTTTAGTGTCGAGCATTGCTACCGTTGCGCATTTATAGTATTCTCGTGTCAGTTAACATTATATGTCCTAATCTTTTAGTGTATTCGATTTACACGTGTGGTGTCCCTGCCTCCTGCCTTTATATAGTTTAAGATACGAGCATCTTATGAGCATCAGACTTTCTTCAGAAGTTTCCAGGTCTATGCTGTAGGACTATACTTCACTTTTTTTCAGATAGGAGTGAAGAGTTTATTGTTGTTTAGAGTAACTGTATTGAAGCATCTTTTTATTGTATTTAATCTTGCAGTGATTTAATTGATCTTTCCATAGATTCCTTTTTATGCATTTTAACGTAACTTGCATCTTGTTTGTTATCAGGCTATACCAGTACAGGTTAGCCTAAAGTAGAGTACATTTATGCCCAGTTAAGGATACCCCGCTATCGCAGATTAACCCTGGAGGGTATAGGTGTTTTTGTTCGCCGGCATATAAGTTCGAGGCTTTGGATCTAGCGTACCGTTGTTGCATAGTGCCCTATTACTAGTCCAATCATTAAGTGCCCTTGTTTTATTCGTAGTCCCGGTCGTAACACCATAGATCACTTCTAAGTGAAAATTGTCTAATTAATGATTGACAGCATGAAACAGAAAGCTAAAGGGTTAATAATTATCGACATATTAATACTAACATTATCCAATTAAAATCCAAATTATGCGAGAAAAACAGTGTTTGGAAAAACTCAATTTTTCTGTCACCAATTTTCCCATGGATTTTTATATTTTTCCCTGTTAGTTTTCATCAATATAGTGTTTGGAAATAATTACAACCCTCGGAGAAACCGTTTTATTATACAACGATCTTAAGACACACACCGCCCGATGGGGAGGGCTATGAAGTTCAGGGAAAATGAGGGGTTAAAAGCGTAACAAAGACATTAGCCTACCCTAACAACCTTACCTAACCTATCCTAGTATTATGGGTGGGGGCTGCCGTCCCCACACCCCCGATGATTGGGTAACAGTGCAAAAAACACAGTATTATGGGACATACTCTACTCCGCCACCGAGTGGCAGTGGGAGGGCCGAGAGGCTCACAACAATAACATGAGTGCGGCGGCGGACGCAGTGTTGCCATATTCTAAATGCAGAATTATCGTATTGTGGCCACAAAATTATGGAATTTGCACCAAAATGATCGTACACACTAATATATATATATATATATATATATACACAGGTATATAGGGAGTGTTTGTTCTAAATGGCGTGTGTACGAATCGGTGCCGTCTATAGGAAGGCCTGACAACTATGTTACGAAAAAATTCCATTTTAGTACCATATATTTTTATTAGGTTTTGCCGAGGGTTGTAAATAATTTTAATATGATGCTTAGAGCATATAGATTCCATATCTGTCTTCAAATATGTCAAAATAATTGGTGACAAATAAATGGAGTTATACTCAGTGTTATAAACCTGAAGAGAGAGGTAGACTCTAATTAATGGAAGAGGTGGTTCATGACTGTTGACACTGACTATACATTAAACAATTTATGGAAGGGGTTCATGACTGTTGACACTGAATGTATATTAGACAGTTTATGGAAGGGGTTCATGACTGTTGACACTGACTGTACAGTCAGAAACCGCAATTTCTAAGACACTTTGATTGGGCCCGGACATGTGGAGCGCATCGTTGCTGGACGACAGCCCACTTTAACTATCACATACCTATGAACACGTTTGAACCAATAGATGCTTCACTCAGTCTGCCATGTCAAATTATAATGCTGCTGCTATGCTATGATCCGCATTCATATATTTATGGATATAGGCTACAAATTACCAAAATACCTTTATTACATTCCCTGACGTATCTACAGTAAATACGGACACGAATATGACCATAGGTTTTAAGAAATTAAAAATGAAAAGACATACTTCCAAATTGGTTCCCCCACGAAAATGGCTCGTTTCATTGGTTGTTACGAAATTTGGTAGTTTAGGTTTGCTCGTTCCTCACCCCCCCAGAGAGCTATCTTTATTTCCATGTTCCCAGTGGCCACGTTATGCATACTTTTATTAATTTCGAAGAGGAGGATGCTCAGTATTACAGTGTAAATGTTTACCTTGCATTGGTGTATAATACACAGTTGTGTAAAGTAACGATGGCAATTATGACGTGAATTCATAGTTACGATTAGTCGAGTGTGTGTGTGTGAGTGAACCGATATATGTTTTAATAGACATAATGATCTACAGTAGGTGACAAACACTAAACACAGAAGTGTCTGCTTCATGACATACAACACAACGAACTATGTATGCAATGTAATATTGCATGTTATCATCTGGTTATGAAATTCAGGTGTGAAACGGCAATGAGTTATCAGTACTGATATATGGGGGTCTTATGTAATAAGCTACCACACTAAGTTAAGCTTCAGAAGCTGATAGCTATATATATTGTATATTCAGTATTAAAATTTAGTAAAACAATATAAAGGGTGAAGGCTATATAAGCATCGCATTATGATATTAAGTTTAGCAATGGCTATATAGGCTATAGCCGCTATACCGCTTCGATGTTAGTATTATAGTATCATATATATTGCAATGTTTACACAGTGCAACAAGGTTAATAGCATGATATAAAATGGATGACCTATATGCGAGTACCGAGTACCGGTATGTGATTAATAGTAACTACACACACAACGAAAGCTACATGTCCATTCACTGCGGTTTGGTAGTGTTTTTGTTTTTACATTCTAAATTTGTTAATAGCAATCCGTGTGTAATGTAGATACGGGAGGGAATAACAAACAATGGTATTTTTGTCATTTGTATATCAGATTCTGTATTGTGAATCGTATAGTAGCATAACAGCACAATAATGTTACATGGCAGACTGAGTGAAGTATCTATTGGTTCGAAAAGTGTGGGCTGTCATCCAGAAAGAATAAGTCCCAATATCCGGGCCCTATCCAGGTGTCTCAGAAACTGCGGTTTCTGACTGTACATTACACAGTTTATGGAAGGGGTTCATGACTGTTGACACTGACTGTACATTACACAGTTTATGGAAGGGGTTCATGACTGTTGACACTGACTGTACATTACACAGTTTATGGAAGGGGTCAATGACTGTTAACACTGACTGTACATTACACAGTTTATGGAAGGGGTTCATGACTGTTAACACTGACTGTACATTACACAGTTTATGGAAGGGGTTCATGACTGTTAACACTGACTGTATACAGTATTACACAGTTTATGGAAGGGGTTCATGACTGTTGACACTGACTGTACATTACACAGTTTATGGAAGGGGTTCATGACTGTTGACACTGACTGTACATTACACAGTTTATGGAAGGGGTTCATGACTGTTGACACTGACTGTACATTACACAGTTTATGGATAATGGAAGGGTTTCATCTCTGTTGACACTGACTGTACATTACACAGTTTATGGAAGGGGTTGTTGAGGGCCATAACTGCCTTTAAAAAAAAAATGAAAAATATATATAGGGTAAATAAATAAAAGCATAATAATAATAATAATAATACAAACAAATTAGGCGTAGTTTCACTCTCTAAATAGGCTACCTGCAATTTTACCGTTTAGCCGGCTAATTGACTAAACCATTTCCGACAAAGAAATTACGGTTAATATACAGGTACAGGAGACGCAACAACATGTTTTTTCAGGTATTTTTTTTTTTTTGTATTTTTATGAAGAGATACGTAGGAGAGTCGGGCAGCAGGAACATTTGTCAGCCAGAGTGGACAGAAGGGTGCTGAGCTGGTATGGTCATGTTGAACGAATGGGAGATGAAAGGCTTACAAAGAGAATATGTGAGTCAGGTACAAGGGGAGATAGAAGGGCAGGAAGACCCCCATTGAGATGGAGAGACTGTGTAAAAAAGGCTTCGGATGATAGAGGAATGACTATAGATCAGGCAGGAGTGGTGTGGACAGGAGTGAATGGAGAATGCTTGTGAATAGTTGAGTGAACACGTGGTCATTTGGAGTAAGGGTCGGGCGCAAGTTCGACTAGATAATAGTCCCATCAGGCGCCTGGCCCGGGGGGACGATTAATATGAAGGGTGTGCCTGGAAGTGGTGGTGGGAGGGCTTGTGGCTTTGGCTCCGCTGCATGTCTGCCTGCCGAGATCGGAACCTCTCCGGGTGGTCAGGGGCCGGGGGAGTGCTGGAGCGACCTTGGTAACCCTGGTCTCTGGGTCTTCTCCTGGGTGACCTGGATGTGTGTGAGTTTGTGTTTTTTATCTGTGTTTATTTTTTGTTTTATGTTGTTTTTGTGTTTTCCCTGTTCTTGCTCTGTCTTGAGTCGGCTACCCCCAAAATGGGGATTGGGCCTGAGCATATAGATAGATAGATAGATTTTTATTTTATTTTTGGTGTTTTAGTCGAATCTAGTGATGAAATTGAATGGGAATTAAGCATTTACCCATTATCCATCAATCTAAAGACACGCCCCCCGATAATGGGGAGGGCTATGAAGATCAGGGAAATTGAGGGGTAAAAAGCGTATAGAACACGATAATACACATTTGTAACCAAAATTTGGCTCAGGTTTTGTCAATTTCCAGACCCATAAAACCCAACTTTTTGAAAACCCGAGCCAAGTTTTGACGAAAGTTGGCTCGGATTTAACTAATTTAAAATGAAAATAACACAGTAACCTTATTAAAATGTTGGCTCGGGTTTTGCAAATTTCCATACCCATATAACCCGACATTTTGAAAACACGAGCCAGGTTTTGACGAAACTTGGCTCGGATTTTACTAATTTTCATGTTAAAATTACACAGTAACCTTAATAAAATCTTTGTTTGGGTTTTCATAGGGTTAACATTGGCCTAACCTAACGAAGTAGGAATGGGATTAACATTAGCCTAACCTAACAACCTAACCTAACCTAGTAAGAATGGGGTTAACCTTACCTAACCTAACAACCTTACCTAACCTAACCTAGTAAGAATGGGGTTAACATTAGCCTAACCTAACAACCTTACCTAACCTAACCTAGTAAGAATGGGGTTAACATTAACCTAACCTAACAACCTTACCTAACCTAACCTAGTAAGAATGGGGTTAACATTAGCCTAACCTAACAACCCAACCTAACCTAACCTAGACCTAGTATGTGGGATACAAAACTAGCCCTTGCATGCCAGCTACTTTGGGTGCATAGTGTACCCAGTACGTTGGATACAAGACTAGCCCTTGCATGCCAGCTACTGTGGGTGCATAGTACCTAGTATGTGGAATACAAAACTAGCCCTTGCATGCCAGCTACTTTGGGTGCATAGTATACCCAGTACGTTGGATACAAGACTAGCCCTTGCATGCCAGCTAATATGGGTGCATAGTACCTAGTACGTGGAATACAAAACTAGCCCTTGCATGCCAGCTACTTTGGGTGCATAGTATACCCAGTACGTTGGATACAAGACTAGCCCTTGCATTTTTTTTTTTTTTTTTTAAGAGACAATGAACAGAGGAAGGAAAAACACAGATAAAACAAAAAGGTCCATGTGCCTAAAGGCATCCTCCATTCATAAAATGTTTGTAACATCTGGATTTAAACATTTGTAGAAAGCAATTCGAGGGAAGTGAATTCCAAAGAGTAGTAGTTCTAGGGATAAATTAATTTTGATAAGCAGAAGTTCTGCATTGTGGAGGAGAAGTGTAAATTCATGGGCGCTCTCAGCTGCCCTAGTTCTACGGGGAAAGATGTGGAGAGGCGGCACAATTGAAGCAAGTTCCTCGGAACAATTGCTGTGAAAATATCTAGAATAATGCAAGGGATGCAACGTTTTCTTCGTATGGATAATGTAGGAAGGTCCTGTGTGATTGCAGGGTTATTGATTAATCTAATAGCTTTATTTTGAATTTTGTCCAACTGCCTCAATGCAACCACTCCACTTCCACTCCACAGAGGTGAACAGTAATCCATCTGAGAACGCACATGACTTTTATATATTACGGCCAACTGCTCGTCAGTGAAGAATTCTCGAACTCTGTACAGGAGTCCCAGTTTTTTAGAGGCATTCTTAGCAATGCTTCTAACATAATGTGTCCAGCTCAAGTTAGTAGTTAATGTTACACCGAGAATGTCAATACTAGGGGAAGTGGGAATATTTACATCATTCAAAAATATATGGGAGTCCAGTGAGATTCTGTCGGTTAGAAAATTGAATGTACTTGGTTTTCTGTGCATTAAAGGAAACTAGATTCTTTTGTCCCCATTCTTCAATTCTAGAAAGGTCCTGGTTCAGAGAAATTGCAGTGCTTATTTTTTAATTTATAAGATCGAGATGGGTGAAAGAATTGGTAAATGTGAAGGAACTGTGGAGTGTTGAGTCATCTGCGTAGGAATGTATTGGATTATGAGTGGTAGATATGAGATCATTGATATGAATGAGGAACAGAGTTGGGGCCAAAACTGATCCCTGGGGAACACCAGCATTTATTGAGTGAAATTGAGAATAAAGGCCATCTACCATTACACATATTTTTCTGTTATGAAGATAAGAAGAAATTAGTGGAACTAATGATGCAAGGCCATAGTGTGACATCTTCGACAATAAGGATTGATGCCAGACTCTATCAAATGCCTTTGATATATCCAGTGCTATTGTATGTGTTTCACCATGTTGGTCTGTAGCTTGGTTGATTTGATGCGTAAGAAGGTAAAGAATGTCTGCAGTTGATCGACATCGTCTAAAACCATATTGCCTATCACTGATTAATTTATTATTCTCAAGATGCTTAATTATGTGATTATTTAATATAATTTCAAAGACTTTACCAAGAGTGGAAGTTATAGCTATTGGTCTGTAGTTTGATGGATCTGAAGAGGCACCTTTTTTAGGAACTGGATGGATGTTTGCTTCTTTCCAGGGTACTGGGAAGCATGAGGTATGAGTTACATAGACGGAAATTTTTTGCCAATACAGGAGCGAGCACCAAGGAGCAATTCTTAAGTACTATTGGAGGAATTTCATCTGGACCAGGAGCCTTATCTACTGAGAGATTCTGCAAAATAGTTTTGACATGTCTGGTGTGGATCTTAAGTGAGGGAATTTCAGGCGAATTAAAATTAAGTACAGGGACATCTTGATTTGTTTCATCTAAGGTTGAGTTGGTGGAGAAAATATCCGCAAGAAGGTTAGCTTTACCTCGTGGGTCACTTACAAGATTGCCAGTCGGAGATTTTAATGGTGGAATGGATGAAGCAGTTGTGAAGTTGGATTTAAATGAGTTAAGAGCAGACCAAAATATTTGTTTATCATTTGGATTATTTAGAAGTTTATTTGCCTGCTTGTGGAGAAAGTTTGATTTAGTTAGGTTTAATACAGTTTTGGCATGATTTCTGATGTTTCTAAAGTAATTAAAGGCTTCATGTGTTTTTGATCTTGTGTATGCATTGTAGGCTATTGCTTTTTGTTCAGTTACTCTAGCACAATTATGGTCAAACCATTTAGGTGAATTAGATCTTTTAATGTACTTTTGATGAGGAATAAAAGTTTCCATTCCAATTTTTACAAAATCTTGTATGTGGCTCAAGGTGGAGTGTGCATCATTAGAAAAGAAAGAGGTCCAGGGAATATCAATAAAGAAACCTTGAAGACCCTCCCAGTCTGCCCTATCGTAATGCCATTTAGTCATCAAAACAGGTTCAGAGTGGGAAGGTGTGGTAGGTGATAGACAGGTGGCCTGTATCAGACAGTGATCAGAAGATCCAAGCGGGACCTCACTGTAACATCATAATTTTCTGAATTGGTTGTTAAAAATAAGTCCAGTAGGTGGGAATTATGATTAGGATTATCTGGTACACGGGTGGGTTGGTTGACTAGTTGAGTGAGATTAAATGAGTCTGCAAATAGCTCACATTCAAGACCAGCATCATCAGTCCTGGCTGAATGAGTGAGCCATTCAACATTATGGACATTAAAATCACCCAACACAGTGATTTCAGAAGAAGCATTTAAGTTGAGGACATTGAGTTGTGAGGACAGAGAATCAAAAAGACTTTGCTCTGGAGGAGTATTTGGGGAATGGTAGATGCAACATATGTATTTAAATTTACCAGCAGAAATTAGTTTGTATATAGAATAATCAAAATAGGGACAATTGAAAGTAGTAACCTCCTCCAGGGCAATTTCAGATTTTGCGAAGCAACATAGACCTCCTTTAGGTCTGAAATTTTGGAGCAGTTGATAACCTGGAAAATTAAATCTAGACGTGTCAGATGTGGATGTTACTTGAGTCTCTGTCAAAAAAAGGAGAGTAGGGGATTCTGCTTGAAGAAATTGGTGTACAGAATTGATGTTAGAGTGAAGTCCCCTTATATTG
The DNA here is from genome assembly GCA_032716605.1 of Paralithodes platypus. Taxonomy (NCBI): domain Eukaryota; kingdom Metazoa; phylum Arthropoda; class Malacostraca; order Decapoda; family Lithodidae; genus Paralithodes; species Paralithodes platypus. Next base: position 21,924,796 of record CM064541.1, read on the forward strand.
CTAAAGAAAAAGCTGCACCGACGAGCAGCTTTGGGACGTTGCAATGCATGCCAGTTTAAACCTATGCGAACAAAATCTTTTACTTTATGTTACTTTGCGATCACCCATTAAGATTCCCGAGCTAGCTGTGGTCCGGCTCCTTTATATTGTCCCAACCAACCAACTAACCTTAATGAACAGAGGAGGTACTGGCTTGAGTGGCTGCCTGGCTGGCCGCTGGAGGCTCGATCACCACTCATCTTGGTCAACAGCTGGTGGATTTTTGTTTCGAATTTTTCCATGTAAAAAAACTGTATGTGCATTTCAAAACCAGCTGTCCTCGTCGGCTGTATTTGAAACACTGGTTATTGCACTTTGGACAGTTTACACTTATTGGAAGGCAAAAATGTCTTAACCCTTTGGCGCACGATGACTCGTTCAGAGTCATTAGGTATTTTTTTCCTAGGCGCACGATGACTCGTTAAGAGTCATTAAACATAAAAATATTCGACAAAAATTAAGTTTTCGTCTGACGCGCGTCATATTTGGCATAGGTATTAAGTATTACGTCTAGTTCAATGGGTACAATTGGCAACCCCCTTAGTTTAACCGTTTACTCATGGCTGGCTGGGAAGGGAGCAGAGTACAGCTCAGTCTGTGTTTCGATACTTTCACCTTTATTCGTGTATCTCAGTAACTATTTGGTTTATAGTAATTCTGAAGTTACCAGTGGAATCCTCATTAAATTTCGCTTCCATATATGTATGCAAATCAAAAATGTTGCGGGCAAAATTTTGAGCTAGCGCGAGTTGGAGATAAGGTATTTACTTTTTCTTTTACAATTCTTGTTTCGGAGTGCCCCAATGTGGTTGTTTTGTATTTATTCTATGTTTTTATTCGCTTATCTTCAAGATCAATCAATAACGAAGCCGATGGTATCTCATTAATCCAAATACAAGGATTTTTTGGTGGATAAAAACGTCACGGAAACAAATTATTGCCGGGCACAAAACTGGCTCTGAGTGAGCTGAGATATACTTTGGGAGTGGAAAAAACTTTGGTAAGATCCTATGTAGCGGTAGTCACCGTATTTTGTTTGCCCATTAACTAAGGATCCTTATTTATATCCTCATATCTCTTAGTTATATTCTTCACTTACCTCAACAATACTAAACCCCGATAGCTGGGGAGGGTATGAATTATATCAGGGAAAGAGAGGGGTTGAAACACGGCGATTAACTAGAATATAGCCATCTTGATTAACCAAGCCAAGACGTTGTGTATCCTTGCTTGTGATTGGTTGTTGATTATCGTGACGTCATCAGCCAAGGCGATGACATCATTCCAGCCCTCGGCCAACATGTCGTCATTACACCCGCTTATTTTTACACCCGCTTAATCTTACACCCGGTTAATTTAACATCAGCGGGGTATATGTTTCACACAACGTGTATTATAATGTCATTAGTGCACTGTGTAATTTGCGTCTTGATATTCAAACCGTTTCTATTTATCAATACTAATTAGTATCCCCCACCCCCGTATTTGCCTCGTGAACGGTAAGGTTAATCTGCGAGAGCGGTATCGTCCCAAGATGAAGTGATATATTGGTAATTATAGGGAATAGGCTCACACCCTTATTTCTTATGTTTTTTCCTCCAGATTTTGAGAAATGAGTGTAGGCCCTATTCATGGTCTTAGTTATAATGCCAATGTTGGATACACGATGGGTTGAGGGGTGGATTTGTTATTTATATGATTTATAAGGTTTCTATATTACAATTTGTTCATGCAAATTAGGGAAAATATCCAGGAACCAGGCCAACTTTTATTTTGTGAGTTTTGTTTTTGGGTTTTAGCTAGTTTTCATCATTATACTGTACAGTGGTTGTCATTAATTAGAATCTCCGGAAAAAGAGTTGTCCCCATTATCCAACAATCTTAAGATACGGCCCCCGATAGTGGGGAGGGCTATGAAGTAGGCCTACAGGGAAATTGAGGGGTAAAAGACGAAAATAAGGGGTAATATTAGCGTAACCTAACAACCTTACCTAACCTAACCTAGTATATTAGGTGAGGGCTGCCGCCCCCACACCCCCGCTGGTTTGGTATTTAATTAATAAAAGATTGACGGTCGCCAAAAGAGGTAATTATAAGAGTGAGAGAACTCTATTTCTTATTGCTAATGTGCCAACCTCTGTGTCATATGAATCTGAAGGGGTTAAGTGGGCTAAGAGTTAATCAACATGGCTAAATTGCAGATAATGTTTCAACATCACTTTTTCTTTGATATAATTCAGGGCCTCTGCACCTATATGGGTTATTATTGACGAGGTAAGTGAAGGAAATAAGTCTGTATTGAGGATATAGGCCTACATTAAAGATTCCGGGAAAAATGTTTTTCCCCATTATCCAACAATCTTAAGATACGGCCCCCGATAGTGGGGAGGGCTATGAAGTACAGGGAAATTGAGGGGTAAAAGACGAAAATATGGGGTAATATTAGCGTAACCTAACAACCTTACCTAACCTAACCTAGTATATTAGGTGGGGGCTGCTGCCCCCACACCCCCGCTGGTTTGGTATTTAATTCATAAAAGATTGACGGTCGCCAAAAGAGGTAATTGTAAGAGTGAGAGAACTCTATTTCTTATTGCTAATCTGCCAACCTCTGCGTCATATGAGTCTGAAGGGGTTAAGTGGGCTAAGAGTTAATCAACATGGCTAAATTGCAGATAATGTTTCAACATCACTTTTTCTTTGATATAATTCAGGGCCTCTCCACCTATATGGGTTATTATTGACGAGGTAAGTGAAGGAAATAAGTCTATTGAGGATATTCATTAAAGATTCTGTGGTAAACGTAGCCTAGGCTTGGACCCAAATAACGACGGTATAAAACCCTTACCCTTGGTGTACTGGATAATAATGGTCTGCAGCCAAATTGACACAATACCGCTGGAAGCTCCGTTGGTAATCCCGTTAAATAGAAGATGTTGTAGGTGTTTTCATAAAGCAAAAACACTTCACTATTCATTGAACAACAGTTCCACCATTTCAAATATGGCCGACTGGCCCGAATCCGAGAGATTATAAACACCAAGGATAATAAATGAATCAATGTGACGTCGTAGAGGGGTTGAGAAACAAAAGAGGGTAAACCTGACTTTTTGGACCGACAGCGATTTCAGTAAGTTTTATTTTTATTTATTTTTTCCTTCAGATATAGTGTTGTTTTATACTGAAGAGGAGCGGAAATTAGTATTTACCCATTATCCAACAATCTAAAAACACGCCCCCCACTAGTGGGGAGGGCTATGAAGTTCACGGAAAATGAGGGGTTTAAAAGGGTAAAAATACAATAATATAGCGTTTTGTATCAAAACTTGGCTCGGGTTTTCCCAAATTGAAAACCCATACAACCCAATTTTGTGAATACCCGAGCAAACTTTTGACGAAAGCTGGCTCGGATTTCACGGGGTGGAGTGGGTAGCCTAATAGTTCATGTTATAAAAATAGTCAACTTTGGGAAGACATTAGCCTAATCCAACAACCTTACCTAACCTATCCTAGTATTATGGGTGGGGGCTGCTGCCCCCACACCCCCGCTGCTGGGTTAGACTTTTTTTTTTTTTTTTTTTTTAAATGTTCTAGGCTATTAGCCTAACCTAACAACCTTACCTAACCTAACCTAGTATATGGGTGGTGGCTGCCGCCCCCAACACCCCCGCTGGTTGGGTTACTTTTTTGTTGTTTTTGTTTTTTTTGTATGTGCTATTAGCCTAACTTAACCTAACCTAACTTAACCTAACCTAACTTAACCTAGTATATGGGTGGGGGCGGCCGCCCCCAAACCCCCGCTGGTTGGGTACTGGCTGAAAAACTTATTGTTTTACAGTAGCCTAGGCCTATACATGTATTTTAGCGTTTTTGTTTTTTCTCCCTTATAATACATTTCAGCTCTTAATGCCATATATAGCAATGATGTATATGCTCTAACGGACCTATTAGGCCTAAACAGATCGATGAGCTAACTGTCGGTCCAAAACATCAGTATAACCCAAAAGAGGCTCATTATATGGACTGACGTGTATTTCTACACCCGTTAAAATGTTGCGAGAATTTGTGACGTTCACCGTCTAGACAGTGACGTACTCCCACAACAACATTTCTATGCCATCATCGCTCGTGACGTCACACCCCCAGTTTATTGACCAATAGAATATCAGTATACAACTCGACTCACCTCCACTCGTCGCCCACCAGCTGAGCTGGGAAATTGTAAAAGTGAGTCCACAGATGCCCTCTAATTATTCATTTACCAAGTATATTTTCCATTTATAGTATACTACGAAGCAACATACATAATACTTATATATGTACAAACAACAACTATGCTATAACACTGCCCAGTTCTTGAGATATAATGCATGCCGTTTCGCAGGAATATACCAAAACTTTGATTGGAAACTATAGGTGCGCCAAAGGGTTAAGCAGCCTCAGTGTTTTTAAAGACGGTGGAAAAAGCTTTGATCGGCTCACACCCTCTACACAAGCTGGCCAGAGTCAAACTGATAGCTTATATCCCGGGCCACCTGTTTTTCAAATCATGGCATCACCTGATTGGTCGATAGACATCACGTGTCAGTGAACTCGAATACTATTGGCATGAATTAGGTAGGGTGATACTTTCGCCAAGATGCCACCAGTATAGTTCATTGCATTCGCCACCAGATGTCTCAGTTGTTGACTGACAGTCACGCAAAATAGCTCTCCCAGAAGAAGACGAAAAAGAAGAAGTGTAAACAAACCCTTAAAACGTAAATATCCATATAATATGTATTATGTTAGTTTCCTGGGAATGACACCTACATGAAAAATTTGGAAAAAAATCGCTTAATCACATGCTATTGAGCTTAATTTTTTACCAATATTGTAGCGCCTCCTGTATATTGACCGAAATTACCAATTCCAATGTTAAATCATAAACCATCCGAAATGCCTTATATACTTTACCCAATAAATTATAGGGCAATTGTAAAAAATTACCACCGGTATTTAAAAGGGAGCTCTTAAGATGGGTTTAGTGGGACCAGATTTGTAATGGGACCAGACGCATCAAAGCAAGCCATTATTATACCGTCTGGAATCATATAAAACGCATTACTTGTCTATGTGGCATTACTTGTCTATGTGTTTATGTATGGTAACCAGAATAAAACCTAGGGCATTAATCCTTTCAGTACCGGTGACATCCTTCTTATGATATTCTGCCAATTATTAGACGAGTATATTCAACTTAAGAAGGACGTCTACTGATTTAATAAAAGCTACACTCAATTAATCTTCCTAGCTACTATGTAACCTTCCAAAGCTTCATATACTCGTATAAATGCAGCTGAAATATAAACAAAAGACGTCACCGGTAATGAAGTGGTTAACCATGAAATGTAAATATTAAAGGAGTTATGAAGTACAGCAAAAATAGTATTAGTACTAAATACAGGAGAAAAGGGGGTGGACATGTGGAGTCGGCTGCACAAAACACATGGGGTTACCTTGGCTGCTAACACGTCCTTTGCTGCTGCGGTGGTCTGGCATATCTTCCTGTAGTCCCTCCCTCGTCTCAACAACCATCCTAGATATTATATAAGCCAACCTTCCTAGATATATATGACACAGAGAGCACAAATCCAATCCCTCACTCCTGTATTAACAACGTAATAAAAGGTTCCTCTTGCCGCGCACATCAACACACTTCCACTATGACAGTTCGCGTATGACTGAGTCAGTCAGCTGTCAAGCAGCAGAGTTGCCAAGCCTGCCTGTCATCTAGCGCTAGATTATCCAAGTCGCTAAACTATTGCTTGACTGTTAAAACGGCAAAATTACATTAGAAATGATTTAATATTCCTTGAATATTATTTATAAATAGCCAAAGGCCTTGAGAACATAGCTAACTCTCAATGCGCTAAATGAAAATAAACTATCTTAAATTTAGCACTAAAATTGTGAAACTCGCAACACTGTCACTCGGGAAGGAGCTTGGCTGTTGCCAGCACTATCCATCCTCCCTTTATATATGGTTTCGGTCATCCTCATTTCTCTCTCTCTCTCTCTCTCTCTCACACACACAAGCTTCATCCCCTATCTCTTTCTGTTGTCTTTTCACTTCTCCCATTCGTCCTCGTTTGTTCCCTTTAATTTTCCTTTCACTAATCCTTATTCCCCGTTCCTTCCACCCTCACTCTTTCTCTACGTCCCCCCCCCCCCCCCCCCTACCTACCCTTTCTCTCTTCCTTCTCTTCTACCTGGTAATGCGATGCCGTATTCTTGTATCTAGATTATTAGGTATAAATTGTAAATAGCGACACAAGCGTTTAGTCAGAATGCACGATAATGAGGCGTATGGGCTATAGGGAATTGCAGTACATTAATTTTATCTTCTCCAAAGCAGTTTATTGTAAAACTGTTAAATTTCGCCGTCTAATACCAAGTTGTTGCCAGATGGTGCAGATTTTTGTTTGAATTTCGTAAGTATTTGTTAACATCGTTCTTAACACCAATAACACCTCAAATGAACTTAATGAAAGCATGTGATTCTCCCATTAGAGAGCAGCTTGTTGATCCTCCATGTTTGTGCCTCTTGTCGCCTGGGCGGCCGCTGTGGCTCCACCCACGCCGTGACAGGATGTAGGCTATGGAGTTTTCTACCCGCCCTTCAACTCAACAACAACAACAGCTTCTTGTTTTTGTTTTATTTCGATCGAATTGACTCATTCCTTCTGTAGGCTATAGGATAATTTTGTATATGATATTTTGTATATGACGGATACATAATCCAGTATGTGTGTATATGTTTGTGTGTTAAAGGGGGAGGGGGAGTTTGAGGCTATTAGGAAGTTGGAGGTGTAAACATCGCTATTAAACATGAATGCAATAATAAGCTAGGTTTCTGATGGATATAATGTATGTTGAATTGTATTTTATGTATTTAAGATGTGCTGTACTACAACCGCATTTTAGCTGGTAATTCTGTTAAAAGTCAATGTCTATAGATCCAATACAACCATGGGAAATCTAATAATTGACTGCCATCTCTCCATTACTTGCAACGTCTCTCTCTCTCTCTCTGAGGTAGAGTGAATGAGGTAGACTGAGGCTGGTTGTAGTTGATAATAGATTAATTAAGTTTACTAAGATTGACTGTAGGATAATTAGGCTACATAAGTTGATTGATGCAAAGTGAGATACATTGAGGCCGTACTATAGCATGTCTTTAACTGGGCTTGAATGAGGTTGATTATAGTTAATTAAGGTCAAGTGAAGTTGAGGTCGATTAAAGGTTAATCAAATTCGAAAGAGTTTGGCTGAGATAACCTGAGCTCGAATGAGTTTATCCAAACTCAATTAAGGGCGATTTCCATTGAACACATACAGCAGCAGTAATCACATAGTTTGTATATGTTGAACTAGGTCAATTGAGGTTGATTTTGCTCGACAGAGCTATGCTGAAGTTTGGTTTCAGCCGAATGTTAAGATCGACTATCAATCTCACAAAGATACCTCCCTTCTCTCTTGATACATGCCTCTATACTATACCAAAGATACCTCACCACTTTCCCAACGGAGTCGAGGCAGAATAACAATGGCAGATGATTGAAAGGGACTTAATTCCAACTTCCTCCTCATTCCCCCCCCCCCCCAACCTTTTCCTGGAATGTCGGACAGCAGAGGTCTCTATCCAGCCGCAGGGTGTCACACGAAAGCAGAGTCCATTATTTTTAGTCTACAGTATATTATTGTTTATGCAATGATAAAATGATGGTTTATAGTTAAAATTATCTCTTTGTAAGTTAAAATGGCTAACACAATATTATTTCCTGCTAATGTTCTAGTATTCTTTCTATTCGCTGTTCATAATTCTCAGAGTAAACAAATCTAATTAAGAATAGAACATGCAAATCTCTAAAGCTAATCTTATCGAATTACAAAATCCCGATTATAAAGTATTTCATGTGATCCTGTCCACCACTCTCCCTATTCCCTTAAAATGCAGCTTTCTCTGTCTCCAATTGTCTTTTATTGTACTGTACTATGCAGTTGCTGTGATCTCGACTAGTGAACACTATTGAACTATTGGGACTATTGAATGGGATAGGTAGGAACTATTAATTATGAAACATCAAACAATATAATTATATACTTATTCTTACTTCCAATAATTCCCTCCCTCTTCACCACCATCCTCTCCTCCCTTAACAACAACTCCCTCCCATCATCCACACCACATCTTTCCTTCCCTCTCTCTTCCTCCCTCTTCACTCCCTCTCTTCCTCCGCACCTCATCCCTCGACACCCCCTCCCTCCCGCTCTCCATTCCTCCTCCTCCCTCCCTCTCCTCACCACCTCCCTCCCTCTCTCAACACAACCTGCCTGAGGCCTGTCGCAAACAAGGGGCTCGAAAAGTGGCCCCAATCTTGAAAATATACTTTACTTTTACAGTGTGCTGGCTAAATAATCCAGAAGGCTTGATAACCTCTGAAGTCCTATTGTAACTAACTGGCGCACATTGAGACGCAGGTAACACAGGTGACACAGCACAGAGCAGGGCAGAAAACTGAAAATAGTTATTTCATATAGTCTTGATAGCGTAATGGTTCGTGCGCGGAATTTTGGTGTATCCTAGGTTTGAATCCTTGGAGTTCCACATGTATTCATTATTTTCATTTATTTAATTAATTAGCTTTATTTGTAAGTTAATTGGTGGGTTGATAATAATATGAATAGATGTACGCCTGCGCTGCCCTACGTCCCAATAACTATCTATTTTGTTTTCTCGCTCTATGTGAGCGAGGGAGACAAAAGGCAGAACTGCCTGTAGCGAGTGCCTCCCCCTGAGTTGAAAGTGACAGGGCCAAAATCAAGAGAAGTTCGAGCCAAAATGCTTTGACACACGGAGTTTGAAGCAATTTAAGTCATAGGATGAGGGAAAAACTAATTCTGGGAGAGAGTTCCAAAGATCAGCTGTTGAATAGATAAAAGACTGACAATACCTTTTCACTCTTGGGTTGGAGAGTTGCACAGAGTAGGGGTGGGATTGTGTTGCAAGACGGGTACTACATACCCTACGTAGGGGAGGTGGTATAGGCTACACTGGGAGATCTCTGAGGAACACTGATGATTGTAGTAGCGATAGAATAGCGAGAGATGCAGCTTTATGTCCTGCTTAGCCAGTTTTTCCCTGTGGCTTAAGCCTGGTTCACACATAGCCGAGTCGGTGCGCGAGTCCAACACGAGTGATGAAATTTTGCTATTCGGCAATGACTCGTCAATACTCTTCAACACTCGTGTAGACTCTTGTTACACTCGTGTAGACTCTTGTTACACTCGTGTATACTCTTTGTTTACTCGACACACTCGTGGGTACTCGCCACGGGGTTAAAAAATTTCATGCATGCATGACATTTTTGGGCCCCATGGCGAGTACCCACGAGTGTGGTCTAAATACGTGTAGACTCGTGTACATACGTGTTGATTCGTGTACACTCGTGTTTGACTCTGGATAACTCTTCGTTATTCGTGTAAACTCGTGTTAACTCATGTAACACTCTTTGGTGATTCGTCGATTATGGTGAACATTTCGATGTCGTATTTTGTGTGTCAAAATAAAATGTATGTGACTCCAGGTGTTGTTTTGCATCCAATTAATATTTATAGTTACTTTATTCATATAAGTTTCACTTAAAATTTTACTTTACTCAAGTTGTAAATGACTTGTTAACAGAGAAACAAATAAGTAATATGAATTAAATACTTTTTGGAAGAATAGATCAAATAATAATGATGATTAACCCTCTCCGACATATGACGCAATGTTGAGCCTATTAGGGATACTTTAAAGCCTGTATTACCATCAGGGGTATTTACAAACCTTTAGTTTAGTTACTTCAACCTCTGCAGTTGTCTTTAAGTTAGCTGTGTGCAGAAAACTAATTTTGGAGAGGTAATTATAAGAGTGAGAGAACTCCATTTCTTTTTGCTAATCTGGCAACTTCTGCGTCATATGAGTCTGAAGGGGTTAAGCAATTTGAAAGGACATAGTTCATGGTAGAACATATAAGGGAAATATGCTGAATAGTATTATAATACTGTTATGGATATAAGAACATAATACTATGCGCTGGACTGTCCCTGAAAACATAATAAGGGTCGTATTTGTCATTAATATGATAAATTTCACATGAAAAAAAAAAAAAAAAAATTACATCCCCGCCGCTGTAGGCCTACTCCCTCCCCTCCCCGTCCTGGCCTCAACCCCGACCCGACCCGTTACTGTGATGATGTTGATAAGCCTTGTGCTACACCCTATTGATAATGCAAAACTATTAAACATACTTAACCCTCCCGCATTCGGTAACTTAAATATGTAACTTATGGTAAGGCCTTCTCTAATTTGCCATGAAATATCAGGCTGGGCGAGTTTTCGAAGCCTTATGTTTTTCTGTATTTCATCCACCAGAATGCTGTTTATTGTGATATATCATATGTCAATGGAAAGAGGAATATTTATAGTACATGATAAAACAAAACAAAATGTAAATAAATTGAAATATGAAAGTGTAAATGAGTCCGGAATACAATTATTTCCCATGCAATTGTCTTCACACCATCCTAGCTCTAAATTGTGAGTGATGACCATATATTTGTTTTGCTCAAATAATAGTATTTTCTCTCCTCTTTCCAAATCTGAAAACAGAAATTGTTTATCTTCAATAGTTCTCAAGCAGTGACCAAATTTGTTTTTGTTTTTTAATTATATGGTTTAAAACATTTTCGATTTATTTCGTTGCTAATGTTAACATGCAAATCTCTAAAGCTAATCTTATCGAATTACAAAATCCCGATTATAAAGTATTTCATGTGATCCTGTCCACCCCTCTTCCTATTCCCTTAAAATGCAGCTTTCTCTGTCTCCAATTGTCTTTTATTGTACTGCACTATGCAGTTGCTGTGATCTCGACTAGTGAACACCATTGAACTATTGGGACTTTTGAATGCGATGGGTAGGGAACTATTAATTATTAACATAATACAATATACTTATTCTTCCTTCCAATAATTCCCTCCCTCTTCACCACCATCCTCTCCTCCCTTAACAACAACTCCCTCCCATCATCCACACCACATCTTTCCTTCCCTCTCTTCCTCCCTCTTCACTCCCTCTCTTCCTCCGCACCCCATCCCTCGACACCCCCTCCCTCCCGCTCTCCATTCCTCCTCCCTCCCCCTCTCCTCACCACCTCCCTCCCTCTCTCAACACAACCTGCCTGAGGCCTGTCGCAAACAAGGGGCTGTGGTTCTCGAAAAGTGGCCCCAATCTTGAAAATATACTTTACTTTTACAGTGTGCTGGCTAAATAATCCAGAAGGCTTGATAACCTCTGAAGTCCTATTGTAACTAACTGGCGCACATTGAGACGCAGGTAACACAGGTGACACAGCACAGAGCAGGGCAGAAAACTGAAAATAGTTATTTCATATAGTCTTGATAGCGTAATGGTTCGTGCGCGGAATTTTGGTGTATCCTAGGTTTGAATCCTTGGAGTTCCACATGTATTCATTATTTTCATTTATTTAATTAATTAGCTTTATTTGTAAGTTAATTGGTGGGTTGATAATAATATGAATAGATGTACGCCTGCGCTGCCCTACGTCCCAATAACTATCTATTTTGTTTTCCTCGCTCTATGTGAGCGAGGGAGACAAAAGGCAGAACTGCCTGTAGCGAGTGCCTCCCCCTGAGTTGAAAGTGACAGGGCCAAAATCAAGAGAAGTTCGAGCCAAAATGCTTTGACACACGGAGTTTGAAGCAATTTAAGTCATAGGATGAGGGAAAAACTAATTCTGGGAGAGAGTTCCAGAGATCAGCTGTTGAATAGATAAAAGACTGACAATACCTTTTCACTCTTGGGTTGGAGAGTTGCACAGAGTAGGGGTGGGATTGTGTTGCAAGACGGGTACTACATACCCTACGTAGGGGAGGTGGTATAGGCTACACTGGGAGATCTCTGAGGAACACTGATGATTGTAGTAGCGATAGAATAGCGAGAGATGCAGCTTTATGTCCTGCTTAGCCAGTTTTCCCTGTGCCTTAAGCCTGGTTCACACATAGCCGAGTCGGTGCGCGAGTCCAACACGAGTGATGAAATTTTGCTATTCGGCAATGACTCGTCAATACTCTTCAACACTCGTGTAGACTCTTGTTACACTCGTGTAGACTCTTGTTACACTCGTGTATACTCTTTGTTTACTCGACACACTCGTGGGTACTCGCCACGGGGTTAAAAAATTTCATGCATGCATGACATTTTTGGGCCCCATGGCGAGTACCCACGAGTGTGGTCTAAATACGTGTAGACTCGTGTACATACGTGTTGATTCGTGTACACTCGTGTTTGACTCTGAATAACTCTTCGTTATTCGTGTAAACTCGTGTTAACTCATGTAACACTCTTTGGTGATTCGTCGATTATGGTGAACATTTCGATGAACATTTCGATGTCGTATTTTGTGTGTCAAAATAAAATGTATGTGACTCCAGGTGTTGTTTTGCATCCAATTAATATTTATAGTTACTTTATTCATATAAGTTTCACTTAAAATTTTACTTTACTCAAGTTGTAAATGACTTGTTAACAGAGAAACAAATAAGTATATGAATTAAATACTTTTTGGAAGAATAGATCAAATAATAATGATGATTAACCCTCTCCGACATATGACGCAATGTTGAGCCTATTAGGGATACTTTAAAGCCTGTATTACCATCAGGGGTATTTACAAACCTTTAGTTTAGTTACTTCAACCTCTGCAGTTGTCTTTAAGTTAGCTGTGTGCAGAAAACTAATTTTGGAGAGGTAATTATAAGAGTGAGAGAACTCCATTTCTTTTTGCTAATCTGGCAACTTCTGCGTCATATGAGTCTGAAGGGGTTAAGCAATTTGAAAGGACATAGTTCATGGTAGAACATATAAGGGAAATATGCTGAATAGTATTATAATACTGTTATGGATATAAGAACATAATACTATGCGCTGGACTGTCCCTGAAAACATAATAAGGGTCGTATTTGTCATTAATATGATAAATTTCACATGAAAAAAAAAAAAAAAAATTACATCCCCGCCGCTGTAGGCCTACTCCCTCCCCTCCCCGTCCTGGCCTCAACCCCGACCCGACCCGTTACTGTGATGATGTTGATAAGCCTTGTGCTACACCCTATTGATAATGCAAAACTATTAAACATACTTAACCCTCCCGCATTCGGTAACTTAAATATGTAACTTATGGTAAGGCCTTCTCTAATTTGCCATGAAATATCAGGCTGGGCGAGTTTTCGAAGCCTTATGTTTTTCTGTATTTTCATCCACCAGAATGCTGTTTATTGTGATATATCATATGTCAATGGAAAGAGGAATATTTATAGTACATGATAAAACAAAACAAAATGTAAATAAATTGAAATATGAAAGTGTAAATGAGTCCGGAATACAATTATTTCCCATGCAATTGTCTTCACACCATCCTAGCTCTAAATTGTGAGTGATGACCATATATTTGTTTTGCTCAAATAATAGTATTTTCTCTCCTCTTTCCAAATCTGAAAACAGAAATTGTTTATCTTCAATAGTTCTCAAGCAGTGACCAAATTTGTTTTTGTTTTTTAATTATATGGTTTAAAACATTTTCGATTTATTTCGTTGCTAATGTTAACATGCAAATCTCTAAAGCTAATCTTATCGAATTACAAAATCCCGATTATAAAGTATTTCATGTGATCCTGTCCACCACTCTCCCTATTCCCTTAAAATGCAGCTTTCTCTGTCTCCAATTGTCTTTTATTGTACTGTACTATGCAGTTGCTGTGATCTCGACTAGTGAACACTATTGAACTATTGGGACTATTGAATGGGATAGGTAGGAACTATTAATTATGAAACATCAAACAATATAATTATATACTTATTCTTACTTCCAATAATTCCCTCCCTCTTCACCACCATCCTCTCCTCCCTTAACAACAACTCCCTCCCATCATCCACACCACATCTTTCCTTCCCTCTCTTCCTCCCTCTTCACTCCCTCTCTTCCTCCGCACCCCATCCCTCGACACCCCCTCCCTCCCGCTCTCCATTCCTCCTCCCTCCCCCTCTCCTCACCACCTCCCTCCCTCTCTCAACACAACCTGCCTGAGGCCTGTCGCAAACAAGGGGCTGTGGTTCTCGAAAAGTGGCCCCAATCTTGAAAATATACTTTACTTTTACAGTGTGCTGGCTAAATAATCCAGAAGGCTTGATAACCTCTGAAGTCCTATTGTAACTAACTGGCGCACATTGAGACGCAGGTAACACAGGTGACACAGCACAGAGCAGGGCAGAAAACTGAAAATAGTTATTTCATATAGTCTTGATAGCGTAATGGTTCGTGCGCGGAATTTTGGTGTATCCTAGGTTTGAATCCTTGGAGTTCCACATGTATTCATTATTTTCATTTATTTAATTAATTAGCTTTATTTGTAAGTTAATTGGTGGGTTGATAATAATATGAATAGATGTACGCCTGCGCTGCCCTACGTCCCAATAACTATCTATTTTGTTTTCTCGCTCTATGTGAGCGAGGGAGACAAAAGGCAGAACTGCCTGTAGCGAGTACCTCCCCCTGAGTTGAAAGTGACAGGGCCAAAATCAAGAGAAGTTCGAGCCAAAATGCTTTGACACACGGAGTTTGAAGCAATTTAAGTCATAGGATGAGGGAAAAACTAATTCTGGGAGAGAGTTCCAGAGATCAGCTGTTGAATAGATAAAAGACTGACAATACCTTTTCACTCTTGGGTTGGAGAGTTGCACAGAGTAGGGGTGGGATTGTGTTGCAAGACGGGTACTACATACCCTACGTAGGGGAGGTGGTATAGGCTACACTGGGAGATCTCTGAGGAACACTGATGATTGTAGTAGCGATAGAATAGCGAGAGATGCAGCTTTATGTCCTGCTTAGCCAGTTTTCCCTGTGCCTTAAGCCTGGTTCACACATAGCCGAGTCGGTGCGCGAGTCCAACACGAGTGATGAAATTTTGCTATTCGGCAATGACTCGTCAATACTCTTCAACACTCGTGTAGACTCTTGTTACACTCGTGTAGACTCTTGTTACACTCGTGTATACTCTTTGTTTACTCGACACACTCGTGGGTACTCGCCACGGGGGTTTAAAAATTTCCAGCATGCAAGACATTTTTGGGCCCCATGGCGAGTACCCACGAGTGTGGTCTAAATACGTGTAGACTCGTGTACATACGTGTTGATTCGTGTACACTCGTGTTTGACTCTGAATAACTCTTCGTTATTCGTGTAAACTCGTGTTAACTCATGTAACACTCTTTGGTGATTCGTCGATTATGGTGAACATTTCGATGAACATTTCGATGTCGTATTTTGTGTGTCAAAATAAAATGTATGTGACTCCAGGTGTTGTTTTGCATCCAATTAATATTTATAGTTACTTTATTCATATAAGTTTCACTTAAAATTTTACTTTACTCAAGTTGTAAATGACTTGTTAACAGAGAAACAAATAAGTAATATGAATTAAATACTTTTTGGAAGAATAGATCAAATAATAATGATGATTAACCCTCTCCGACATATGACGCAATGTTGAGCCTATTAGGGATACTTTAAAGCCTGTATTACCATCAGGGGTATTTACAAACCTTTAGTTTAGTTACTTCAACCTCTGCAGTTGTCTTTAAGTTAGCTGTGTGCAGAAAACTAATTTTGGAGAGGTAATTATAAGAGTGAGAGAACTCCATTTCTTTTTGCTAATCTGGCAACTTCTGCGTCATATGAGTCTGAAGGGGTTAAGCAATTTGAAAGGACATAGTTCATGGTAGAACATATAAGGGAAATATGCTGAATAGTATTATAATACTGTTATGGATATAAGAACATAATACTATGCGCTGGACTGTCCCTGAAAACATAATAAGGGTCGTATTTGTCATTAATATGATAAATTTCACATGAAAAAAAAAAAAAAAAAAATTACATCCCCGCCGCTGTAGGCCTACTCCCTCCCCTCCCCGTCCTGGCCTCAACCCCGACCCGACCCGTTACTGTGATGATGTTGATAAGCCTTGTGCTACACCCTATTGATAATGCAAAACTATTAAACATACTTAACCCTCCCGCATTCGGTAACTTAAATATGTAACTTATGGTAAGGCCTTCTCTAATTTGCCATGAAATATCAGGCTGGGCGAGTTTTCGAAGCCTTATGTTTTTCTGTATTTTCATCCACCAGAATGCTGTTTATTGTGATATATCATATGTCAATGGAAAGAGGAATATTTATAGTACATGATAAAACAAAACAAAATGTAAATAAATTGAAATATGAAAGTGTAAATGAGTCCGGAATACAATTATTTCCCATGCAATTGTCTTCACACCATCCTAGCTCTAAATTGTGAGTGATGACCATATATTTGTTTTGCTCAAATAATAGTATTTTCTCTCCTCTTTCCAAATCTGAAAACAGAAATTGTTTATCTTCAATAGTTCTCAAGCAGTGACCAAATTTGTTTTTGTTTTTTAATTATATGGTTTAAAACATTTTCGATTTATTTCGTTGCTACGAAGTGTATGGTTTTAAATTTAGGCTGTATGAATACGGAAAATAATGCTAATGAGTATAAAACAAACTAGAAGTTCCTAGGACAAATACTTTTTGCGCTATGAATATTTGAAATGAAGAGCCAAAATGCGAATATTTACGCTTCACCCATCTCTGTTCCGGCGATGCTAGCCGGGTTCCGAGCTGTTCCTCACCTCGTGGTTGCGTTATTTGCTAGGATACGTATATAACTGTTTATATCACCGTCATCGGAAAATTATGCTCTTTCTAATGGTGAAAACTAAAATAATATAGCGTAATTGGTTCGCGAGTTATGCGCAATTGTTTCCATGCAGTGACCGAAAAAAAAAATATATGATTTTGATTGATATGGTTTATAACATTTTCGATTTATTTCGTTGCTACGAAGTATATGGTTTTAAATTTAGTCTGTATGAATACGGCAAATAATGTTGATGAGTATAAAACAAACTAGAAGTTCCTACGACAAATACTTTTTGCGCTATGAATATTTGAAATGAAGAGCCAAAATGCGAATATTTACGCTTCACCCGTCTCAGTTCCGCAGATGCTAGCCGGGTTCCGAGCTGTTCCCCACCTCGGCGTTGGTTTATTTGCTCGGATACGTATATAACTGTTTATATCACCGTCATCGGAAAATTTTGAATTTAATGGTGTCTAGCCGTAGATTTATTTTATATTTAAACCTTGCCTAGTTGGCCAAAATTATGTTGTTTGAATTGTTTTTTAGATAGGCAAATTGCCACGTGTTCAACAATGCATTACTTTTTAGTGATCCTGTTTTAGCAATATATACAGAGTTATACTCAATTTTTAGGATCTGTTGGTAACCCTTTCCTGAGGATGGCTGCGTGACGCCGCCGAAAATTAGAATAAATCATGATGTTCCACAACGTATTTCTTCTCATTGCCCTACTAATTTGGAAGTTGCGGTGTCCAAGATCACCTGCTAAGGTTCTCATAACTATATATATATATATATATATATATATATATATATATACTGTATATATAAATATATATATATATATATATATATATATATATATATATATATATATATATATATATATATATATATATATAAATATATATACAGTATACATACAAGGTGTCATAAACATATATATATATTTATGTGGTATATATATATAAAATAAATGAAATAAAAATATAAATAAAATGAAATAAATAAAATAAAATAAATAACAACAGTAATAAATAAAATAAATAAATATATATATAAAATATAAATATATTAATAATATAAATACTCGATTATGGGCCTTGGGCTTGCTCGGGACCTTGGGGCTGATCCGCTAGATACCCTGGGCAACAGGAATAAAACAAAATATATATATATAAATATATATATACAGTATATATATATATATATATATATATATATATATATATATATATATATATATACAGTATATATATATATATATATATATATATATATATAATATATATTATATATATTATATATTATATATATATAACTGTATATATATATATATATATATATACATATATATATATATATATATATATATATATATATATATATATATATATATATATATATATATATATATATATATATATATATAAATAAATAAATGAAATAAAAATATGAAATAATTCAAATCAAATAAATAAATATATAAATAAAATTGAAATGTAATAATAATAGAAATACTTGATTATGGGCCTTGGGCTTGCTCGGGACCTTGGGGCTGATCCGCTAGACACCCTGGGGAACAGGAATAACAAAACAAATATATACGGTATTTACAGTATATAAATATAAAATAAATAAAATAAACATAAATAAAATGAAATAAATAAAATAAAATAAATAAAAACAATAATAAATAAAATAAATAAATATTTAAATAAAATATAATAATAATATAAATACTTGATTATGGGCCTTGGGCTTGCTCGGGACCTTGGGGCTGTTATATACTGTATATAGGCTATATATAATATATATATATAATAATATATACTGTAATATAACTAAAATTCCATAGAGTACTTCCCATACTTCCTGTAAGCATTCCTGTGACATCTTCGTGATTATAATGTATTTATTTTGTAGGCAGTATTTATTGATAAATATATTTGTCCTTCAAGCAAAAAATAGTGTAAAGTCATCAATGAAACCTAGACAAAACTGCATCATCCTCAAGGGGTTAACCAAGATTCACTCCCCTCAGTCACCAAAAGTCACAAGTAACATCTTATATACATAATTATATAGTTCAAATTATTCACTAAACACTTTCACTGGGTAGTTGAAATAATCCATAATTGCCTGCCTATAGCTAGGCATGGTGGGCCAGAGGGAGGGAACCCAGAATTTAAAGGGCCGGGACCCTGCCTCACAGTCTGGGGGCCGAGAAACTACTGACTTTACAAAGGCCCGGGCTCCTCAGAGAGGGACGCTATGGGGATGCTAGATACTTCCTTTTGTAACTTACTAATGCCTAACTTACCATTCCAAATTGCGTCAAAATCGAGTCATAAGCTTATTTTTGGCGAATATTTCTAACTTACAGGTGGCATTATGACGCGATTGCGTCACACGAGCACTCTTCGAGGGGTGGCGTTATGACGCGATCGCGTCCTAAAGATGCGAGAGGGCTAAAAGTGTATGTTATTTGGTCTCTACAGTATATTATATGTGAATCATTTCCCATATGATGGAATTAAAGAAATTTTCTTTCCACCAACTCATAATCAGCAAAAACGACACAAATGTCAATTAAAAACATGTTACAATATTTCCCCATAATTTTGTGTATACCGTGGGAAAAAACAAAAAAACAAAACAAAAAATCTATCAAACGTAAATCTTCGGTCGGTCTCCGAAGCTCGGAGCAAGACGGAGGGGAGGGTTGAAATATTTTGTTGACTATCTTATTTATTGTTGTTGTTGTTGTTGTTGTTCCCCAAGCTGCCTGGCCGAACAGCCCCAAGGCCCCGAGCAATTCCAAGGCCATAACCGAGTGCCCCCACAGAACCCTCCCCGCCGACCACAATAAAGCCTGGGTGACCGAAGCCACTCCATGGCGGGGGGCTGAGGAGGGTGCAGAAACGCCCGGGAAACCAAAGCCCCACCCAGGGCCCTGTGCCCCTCAGCAATTATGAAGAGAAAGTTGAGGGGCAAGGGAAAAATGTGACGCTTTGGCTTCCAATCTTGGTAGATTGGGAGGTCAATCCACGGAAGAGACGCCGTCACTTGAGATCTTGAAAATATATAAGTTAAAGGAAAAGTCAGAGTAAGCTATGGGTATGGCAGAGATTGCTCAGCTCTCACTCTGATAGACCAGCCCATCACCACATGACTAGAACCCAATCCTCTCAGCATCAGCTAGGAAAAGCCCTAGAAAGCCGCCTTTGGCGGGGGGATAGCTCCCCTATTTCAACCCCTTTCGGGGTTGGGCACCCGTCCTCTTATTTATTGTTTATCTATGTGCTGGAAGGATATTATATTTTTCCATTCCATCGCATAAAAAAATTATTCAAATATTACAAAAAGTCCAAATAAGACATAGTTACCGTATGTTAATGTATATAGGAGTTAGGTAGATGCATTAGAGAGATAGATAGATAGAAAGAGAGGTGCAGAGGGGGAAGTGAGCGATAAGATAAACACGAACCATTATGAGACAGACGTACTTAATTGGTTCAGAAAAGACAAGGGAGAAATTTTTATTGACTCTTTTTCATGTTATTATTTGTGTGTTAGAAGGGTAATATTGTTTTCAATTCCATCGTATAAGAAATGATTCATAGATTAAAAAAAGACCAAATAACACATAGTTATATATATATGTATAAGGGAGATAGATGCATTAAATAGACGGAAAAAATAAAATAAAAAAGTTATCTCAATTTCTCTGGTGAACATTACCCAAATATATATATGAGAAAAATATAAATAAAATCATAGTAATGAATATTAATGCTGAAATATATATAGAAAATAAATAATCATGTACGAGGATTGTTAATAGTGACACTCGTGTTGACCCGTGTTACACTCGTGTTGACCCGTGTTACACTCGTCGTGACTCTTACCTACTCTTTGTTTTCGTACCCTGGAATTTTCCCTTTATTTTTCAAATTTTGACACTCGTCTTGGGTTCGCGTTACACTCATGTTGACTCAGTTACTCGTACAAACTCTTGCATGAACACGTGTTGACTCGTATTAATTTGTGTTAACTCGTGTTACACTCTTGTTGACTCGGGATCAATTGCTACTCGCGGCCTACTCGGCCTCCAGCAACGGCGATAATCGACGAGTGTGACTCCTGTTAAGCCTGGTTCACACATAGCCGAGTCGGTGCGCGAGTCCAACACGAGTCACACTCGTCGATTATCGCCGTCGCTGGAGGCCGAGTCGGCCGCGAGTAGCAATTGCTCCCGAGTCAAGGAGAGTGTAACACGAGTTAACTCGAGTCAATACGAGTCAACACGTGTCCATGCAAGAGTCTGTACGAGTAACTGAGAATCAAAACGAGTGTAACACGAACCAAACACGAGTGTCCAAAAATTTGAAAAATAACGGCCACATTCCAGAGCACGTAAACAAAGAGTATGGACGAGTCACGATGAGCGTAACACGGATCAACACGAGTGTAACATGGGTCAAAACGAGTGTAACACGGGTCACCACGAGTGTAACACGGGTCAACACGAGTGTCAATACTAACAATCCTCGTACATAATTATTTATTTTCTATATATATTTCAGCGATAATATTCATTACTATGATTTTATTTATATTTTTCTCATATATTTGGTTAATGTTCACCAGAGAAATTGAGATCACTTTTTGTTTTTTGTTTTTTCTGTCTATTTAATGCATCTATCTCCCTTATACATATATGTAACTATGTCTTATTTGGTCTTTTTTTAATCTATGAATCATTTCCAATATGATGGAATTGAAAATAATATTACCCTTCTAACACACAAATAATAACATGAAAAAGAGTCAATAAAACTATCTCCTTTGTCTTTTCAGAACCAATTAGAAAGAGAGTTGCAGAGGGGGAAGTGAGCGATAAACACGAACTATTATGAGACAGACGACTGTCTGTCTCATAATAGTTCGTGTTTATCTATCGCTCACTTCCCCCTCTGCAACTCTCTTTTTATCTATCTATCTCTCTAATGCATCTACCTAACTCCCTTATACATTAACATAACTATGTCTTATTTGGACTTTTTGTAATCTTTGAATAATTTCTAATGCGATGGAATTGAAAAATATAATATCCTTCCAGCACATAGATATTAAGATAGTCTACAAAATATTTCAACCCTCCCCTCCGTCTTGCTGTGGAGGCGCCCCAGCTTTGGAGACAGAAGATTTACGTTTGATAGATTTTTTTTCTTTTTCCCACGGTTTACACAAAATGATGGGGAAATATTGTAACATGTTTTTAATTGACATTTGTGTCGTTTTTGGTGATTATGAGTTGGTGGAATTTTGTTTTCTTTAATTCCATCATATCGGAAATGATTCACAGATGATATAGAGACCAAGTAACATACACTTTTAAGTATGTTCAATAGTTTTGCATTATCAATAGGGTGTAGCACAAGGCTTATCAACATCATCACAGTAACGGGGTCGGGGTTGAGGCCAGGACGGGGAGGGTAGGGAGTAGGCCTACAGCGCTGCCAGGGATATATATATATATATTTTTTTTGTCATGTGAAATTTATCATATTAATGACAAATACGACCCTTATTATGTTTTCAGGGACAGTACAGCGCATAGTATTATGTTCTTATATCCATAACAGTATTATAATAATGTTCAGCATATTTCCCGTATATGTTCTACCATGAACTACAGTATGTCCTTCAAATTGCTTAATCATCATAATTATTTTATCTATTCTTCCAAAAAGTATTTAATTCATATTACTTATTTGTTTCTCTGTTAACAAGTCATTTAAAACTTGAGTAAAGTAAAATTGTAAATTAAACTTATTATTTTATGTGAATAAAGTAACTATAAATAATAATTGGATGCAAAACAACACCTGGAGTCACATACATTTGATTTTGACATACAAAATACAACGTCGAAATGATGACGATAATCGACGAATCACCAAAGAGAGTTACACGGGTTTACACGAGTCAACACGAGTTAACACGAATAACGAAGACTTATTCAGAGTTCAACACGAGTTAACACGTATGTACACGAGTCTACACGTATGTAGGCCACACTCGTGGGTACTTGCCAAAATTTCATGCATGCATGAAATGTTTGGACCCCGTGGCGAGTACCCACGAGTGTGTCGAGTAAACAAAGAGTATACACGAGTCTAACACGAGTGTTGAGGAGTCTCAACGAGTCATTGCCGAATAGCAAAATTTCATCACTCGTGTTGGACTCGCGTACCGACTCGGCTATGTGTGAACCAGGCTTTAATGTGCACCGGGCCTTACTATAGGTAGCGCCATCGAACTTGACAATAATGATGACCCCTTAACTTTTCATAACTCAAAATGAATGAAAGCAATCGGAGCTCACCACGAAATAGGAGTAGAGATGTACAGCCAGTTTCCTTTAGCCCCTTTTGAGTTATGAGAAGTAAAGCTGTCAAAATAATTGTCAAGTTCGTTGGCGCTACCTATACCTCCCAATATTCCCCCTCTATCCCTCCAGGCTCCACATCACCCCTCCCCTTCTCCACACCACCTCCCTCTCCCTCTTCACACCATTCTCCCCATCTCCACACTACCTCCCCCACACCATTCACCCTCTACATAACACATCCCTCCCCCACACCACCGCCTTCCCTCCACACTATCGCCTCCCTATACACTATCTCCCTCCCCCACACCATCTCCCCCCCTCCACACCATTCACCCCCCCCCCTTCATACCATCTAGCCCCTCCATACCATCTCCCCTTCTCCACACCATCCCCCCCCCTCCATACCATCCCCCTCCCTCCATACCATCCACCCCCCTCACTCCACAGAACTCCTCCCCATCCCGATCATTTCCTTTTTATACCTCTCACCTACCACCCTCCGTCCCCGCCTCTTTCCTCTCCACTACTCCTTTATTACTCCCCATTTACTTATATTACTGCCCAACTTCTTTTAATACTACCTACTTCTTTCATTATTCCCCAGCCATCCATTATTAATAGCTACTCGCCTCCATTATTCCTAACCAACCCAACGTAGGTTTAATGCACTTCTGCTTATCAGTACTGTATATGTTTATCTTTATCTTTAAATATCTATATATAATTCTAAATCTCTCTATGTATCGATTGTCAATCTTTACAATTACAATATCAACATTATCTCTGTTATTGTTCTACTTAGTGAGTAAATAATAAAGTTGTTAATAAGATGTACGCAGTGTTATATGTTACCCTTTACTCCTTCTGTGCATGTGTTGTATGATTTTGACTTCTCCAGTTAAGGAGAACCTATAAAACTCCAATATAAACCCGGTTAAAATGCTGGCATAACAGGAAGTATATATATACCGGTATATATATATATATATATATATATATATATATATATATTACAGCTTCCTTCTGGATTATCTGAATACTGGCTTAAAGTAATAATGAACGCCAAAGATCTATTGCAATGCGTTATGATGATTCAGAAGCTTCACAGATTTGCAAACAAGTCTAATTTTAATATACCCTCAGGGAGCATTGGCTGCACAGTTGGCCAAATAAATAATAACGCACCGTCAACTCCCAATCGCTCGAAAATTATTATCCGGTATTTATCGTTTTTCCATTTTGTTTAATTGAACACTCAGGCCGCGGGGCCCGTCATATGTCGGGCGAGAGAACCATGGCCACCCCTGCGGGGCCCGACAATATCCGGGCAGGATTTTGAGCACATTATCAGCTCAGAGAGAGAGCCCACGCGTTGGGAGGACGATAGGCGGGCTCTGACCGCTCGGCATGGACCGAGTGAGGTGACTGAGCTCCCCACCACAACATTCCTCACCCCTCACCTCATGAGACAAGGAAAAAACTCAGAAATTTACCGTATTTTAGGGTTTTTGCCCTCGTGTTGTGCAATTGTTGCAAGAGAACCTGTGGTCGTACAAGGATGATTCAGGTTTCATTGGAAAGCTCTATTATCGCCCTTTCACGGATACATAATTGTATTACGCTCTGGCTCTTGTTTATGCATGAAAAAGAACATGGAATGAAGGAGGCAGGTAGTAGAAGTTACAAACATCCCCGTTTGACAGGGGTTAAGCAAATATAATTGAAATGCTGGGTGCGAAGGGAATTTACCCCTCCCGAAAACTCCCCAGGTTTTGAGATGCCTGGTGTGGGGTTCGAACCCTGGAGGGATCCTGGAGGGATTTTAACCCTCCCGAAAACTCCCCAGGTTTTGAGATGCCTGGCGTGGGGTTCGAACCCGGGTTAGTGATCTCTGTAGGTCAACCAGAACCGCGCGCTAACCCACTGTACTACCACGGACGTACAATAGGATAGTAACCTTAGTTCTCCTTGAAAGAACCAGGTGATAGTTTCGTGGTGATTCACGTGCTGGGTTTATTAGACTTCGTAATCAACGACTATTTTACACTATCCCAGACGTCAACTCGGGTAGTACAGTGCAGGGGTTGCGGGATTTTTGCGGGTACAGGGCATAACAATGGTAGTGTTCATATCATTTATATTACACATGCTCGTAGTTCCTTAGCTGTTCCTGTATATATCTCACACTTACTACACGTAGTATCTGCAATGTCCCTTTATATTTAAACTATTCTATATTTTAATTTACCTTGACAAAATCACCCCCATTCTATTTTTATTGTCAGTCCTTAACGAGTCCTGAAAATCTGTGTCACCAACTCTGTATTCTCTTCTTTCCTTTCACTTTGAAAGCGATATTGTGAGGAAAGTATGTGGTTTCTTGTTGAAAGTTAGATCATTAAGATAATTGGGAGAGGGTGGGAGAGAGGAGATAATGGAAGGGAAGGAGGAGAAGTATGAGAGACGAAAATCACGAAGGAGGAGGAGGAGCGGAGAGAGAGAGAGAGAGAGAGAGAGAGAGAGAGAGAGAGAGAGAGAGAGAGAGAGAGAGAGAGAGAGAGAGAAGCCCAATACTCTCCCTCTCTCTGTTTGCGGTTCTCTTTTCTTAAGGCAGGAAAAATGGAATTACGGAGAGTGATGGATTACAAAAAAGAAACGTTGCATACTGTAATAGTCTTGAAATTCTCAACCATATAATCTAAAAATACCACCGAAAAAGGTGGAATATATAATAATAGATACAGTAGATAACCCTATATTCCAACTAATCCCTCTCGGGCATTGGCTGAGAGCCTGCACATTCCACGTTCAACATGGTGAAGCCCGTGAGGTCTCGTTCCAGTCTAGGGAGTGAGACATGTGAAGCACTTAAGAGCTGCAACCAGCCTTCGCCATCATGCCTTCTCAGACACAGCGCTTGGTTGCCCACTCACGGCTCGAAGCAGCTTTACCTTCGTGCTTCACTGTCTCATACCCTAGACTCGGACCCTCACTCTCAGAACGCCACCTATTGATCAAATTAACTCACTTGGCATTGCCCTCCTGTAGCATATTTCGAATATAGGAATATTCATACAATGTTTTTTAATCAGGGAACAATGAGGGTATTTTTTGGCGTTTCGGTGGGCTTTGTGGTAATGCACTGATACTAGGTACAGTATACATTCCACACCAATAATAATTTGAATAATTCGAACCCAGGACCATTGGATTACCAGTCCAGTGGCAAGACCACTCCACCACACCTACCCACCTGTGATAGATTGCTTAATATAGTGGGCTGACATTACAGGGTGGATAATATAACTTATTGGGTACCTCACATGTACCGGATGGCAACGATATGGAAATGTGCTCCGAGGACAAGCCAATGTTATTATAAGCCTCCTCAGTACATAATACATGAAGCTTCCTGAGTGCATTTCCTCATTCCTTCAACTTTTCACAGTCCTCTCTCATATATTAAACCAGGCGCCTCAACAAGAAATAAGAATGGTTTCGACAGCCGAGCAAATTCGCTGAGATAGCATGAACTTTTTAAATTTGCATATAAGAATAGAATAGAATATTTCATTTAGCCAAAAACTTGTATATACAAATGGATTACAGATATATATTGTTACATTGGCTGAGCCCTTTGAGAGTTTAAATCTCTTAATGCCGCTAAACTAATGGGCTGAAAGTCTTAAAATCTCAAAGCTAATGAGACTAAACATGAGGGAGACAATGCACCCCCCCCCCCCTTAATCTTAATAAGTTGAGCGTTTGTTGTATACTTTTATACTGGCCACAATATTGGTCTACCCTCATATACCAACTCCTCTTGCTTTATTACGGGGTAGTGCTTGGTTTTTGCTCTATGAGTGTCATTAATTATTGTATAATGTTTGTGTTTCCTCGCAAGACCTCCATCAAGCTTAAAAATAAAAAATAAAATATAAAAAATAAAATAAAAAAAATAATAAAATAAATCTAGACCACCTTTTAAGATAAATTTGTACAATTTTCGGTAGAAAAATTTCCCGGCCGAAGGATGCTTCCTTCTAAATTTGAAGGCTTGTTAGCGCTCGCCAGAAAAAATCTACTCCTAAATAGCAAGAAAGGTCTTATTATTGACAAAGAAATGGGGCGAAAGGTCTCAAAATCGCCAAACTAACGGAACGAACGTCTCACAATCTCAAAACTAATATGCTAAACATGAGGTAGAAAGGGGTCCATAAAAAGCGACTACCTCCCCCTTAAATACCCCGTGGACAACAAAGTGTTCAGTGGCTCCATTATAGCAACAAACATCTTAATTAACCCTTTGAGCACCTGCGACGGGGGTTATATTAACCCTTTGAGCACTAGCGACGTGGGTTATATTAACCCTTTGAGCACCAGCGACGTGGGTTATATTAACCCTTTGAGCACCAGCGACGTGGGTTATATTAACCCTTTGAGCACCAGCGACGTGGGTTATATTAACCCTTTGAGCACCAGCGACGTGGGTTATATTTTATTCTAGCTATATTTAAGGGGGTAGTACTCGCTTGTTCTGGATCCCCTTCTCCCTCATGTTTAACCCTTTGAGCACTAGCGACGTGGGTTATATTTTATTCTAGCTATATTTAAGGGGGTAGTACTCGCTTGTTCTGGATCCCCTTCTCCCTCATGTTTAACCCTTTGAGCACTAGCGACGGGGGTTATATTTTATTCTAGCTATATTTAAGGGGGTAGTACTCGCTTGTTCTGGATCCCCTTCTCCCTCATGTTTAACCCTTTGAGCACTAGCGACGTGGGTTATATTTTATTCTAGCTATATTTAAGGGGGTAGTACTCGCTTGTTCTGGATCCCCTTCTCCCTCATGTTTAGCATATTAGTTTGAGGTTCTAAGACGTTCGTTCCGTTAGTTTGGCGATTTTGAGACCTTTTGCCTCACTTTGTTGTCAATATTATGACCTTTTGTGTCCTTCAGGTGTCGATTTTTTCCTGGCGATCGATAGCGAGCCTCTAGTTTAAGAAATTTTTCTACCGAAATATTTACAAACTTATCTTGAAAGGGGTGTTTTCCTAAGCTTGATGGAGGTCTAGCGAAGACACTCAAAAATATGTTAAAACATAAATATATAGACCAAAAACCAAGCACTACCCCTTAAACGATATTGTGAAGCTTAAGGAAGGATCTGTGGCACTTAAAAGGGTTGGTTGAGGTAGTTTGAAGCCTTATTATTGCTAGAGGTACTTCCTAAGCTGAATAAAGTCGTCTAATAGTTGTCGGAATATGATGTAAAAGGACGTCCCTGGTACTGAAAAGGACGTCCCTGGTACTGAAAAGGACGTCCCTGGTACTGAAAAGGACGTCCCTGGTACTGGATGGGTTATATAAGCTCTTTGAAATGTTTCCACCTTGATGTTCGCTAAGGAATGACAAACTCTTAAGGGGAGGCAGACCGTTTTTCTGGACCCCCCTGCCCCCTAATGTTTAGCCCCACTAGTTTTGAGATTATAATACGTTCGGCCCATTAGTTTGGCGATTTTAACACCTTTCGCCCCATTTCGTTGTCAATTTTAAGGCCTTTCGGGCCATTTAGGTGTGGATTTATTCCTGGCGAGCAATAGCGATCCTGCAATTTTAAGAGGAACTGGCCTTCTGCCGGGACATTTTTCTACCGAAAAATGTAAAAATGTATCTTGAAGTTGGGTTTAGGGGGTGTTTTTCTAAGCTTGATGGAAGTCTAGGGAGGAAACTAAAAACATATATGAATACATTAATTAATAGACCAAACAAACGGTCTGCCTCCCCTTAATTACTTCCTGCTCATATTTTGGCAACTGTGTCTAGGCATGTTTTCCCAAGTGTATTAAAATGTGTCATGTAGTGTGTGTGTGTGTCTGTCTGTGTCTGTCTGTCTGTGCGTGTGTGTGTCTGTCTGGCTGGCTGTTTGTGTGTGTGTGTGTCTGTGTGTGTGAATTTATATATTGATTTTTTGTTTTCCATTTTTCTGTTGCTATTTTGACAATGAACACTCAAAAACTAATTGTTTTATATTACACCACCATTGCCTGTGCCATCCATATGTTTTATATTACACCACCATTGCCTGTGCCATCCATATGTTTTATATTACACCACCATTGCCTGTGCCATCCATATGTTTTATATTACACCACCATTGCCTGTGCCTTCCATATGTTTTATATTACACCACCATTGCCTGTGCCATCCATATGTTTTATATTACACCACCATTGCCTGTGCCATCCATATGTTTTATATTACACCACCATTGCCTGTGCCATCCATATGTTTTATATTACACCACCATTGCCTGTGCCATCCATATGTTTTATATTACAACACCATTGACTGTGCCATCCATATGTTTTATATTACACCACCATTGCCTGTGCCATCCATATGTTTTATATTACACCACCATTGCCTGTGTCATCCATATGTTTTATATTACACCACCATTGCCTGTGCCATCCATATGTTTTATATTACACCACCATTGCCTGTGCCATCCATATGTTTTATATTACACCACCATTGCCTGTGCCATCCATATGTTTTATATTACACCACCATTGCCTGTGTCATCCATATGTTTTATATTACACCACCATTGCCTGTGTCATCCATATGTTTTATATTACACCACCATTGCCTGTGCCATCCATATGTTTTATATTACACCACCATTGCCTGTGCCATCCATATGTTTTATATTACACCACCATTGCCTGTGTCATCCATATGTTTTATATTACACCACCATTGCCTGTGCCATCCATATGTTTTATATTACACCACCATTGCCTGTGCCATCCATATGTTTTCTATTACACCACCATTGCCTGTGCCATCCATATGTTTTATATTACACCACCATTGCCTGTGCCATCCATATGTTTTATATTACACCACCATTGCCTGTGCCATCCATATGTTTTATATTACACCACCATTGCCTGTGCCATCCATATGTTTTATATTACACCACCATTGCCTGTGCCATCCATATGTTTTATATTACACCACCATTGCCTGTGCCATCCATATGTTTTATATTACACCACCATTGCCTGTGCCATCCATATGTTTTATATTACACCACCATTGCCTGTGCCATCCATATGTTTTCTATTACACCACCATTGCCTGTGCCATCCATATGTTTTCTATTACACCACCATTGCCTGTGCCATCCATATGTTTTCTATTACACCACCATTGCCTGTGCCATCCATATGTTTTCTATTACACCACCATTGCCTGTGCCATCCATATGTTTTCTATTACACCACCATTGCCTGTGCCATCCATATGTTTTATATTACACCACCATAGCCTGTGCCATCCATATGTTTTATATTACACCACCATTGCCTGTGCCATCCATATGTTTTATATTACACCACCATTGCCTGTGCCATCCATATGTTTTATATTACACCACCATTGCCTGTGCCATCCATATATTTTATTACACCACCATTGCCTGTGCCATCCATATGTTTTATATTACACCACCATTGCCTGTGCCATCCATATGTTTTATATTACACCACCATTGCCTGTGCCATCCATATGTTTTATATTACACCACCATTGCCTGTGCCATCCATATGTTTAATATTACACCACCATTGCCTGTGCCATCCATATGTTTTATATTACACCACCATTGCCTGTGCCATCCATATGTTTTATTACAGCACCATTGCGTGTGCCATCCATATGTGT
Organism: Paralithodes platypus; assembly: GCA_032716605.1. Taxonomy (NCBI): domain Eukaryota; kingdom Metazoa; phylum Arthropoda; class Malacostraca; order Decapoda; family Lithodidae; genus Paralithodes; species Paralithodes platypus. The sequence goes on from CM064541.1 coordinate 21,955,805, forward strand.
TATATTACACCACCATTGCCTGTGCCATCCATATGTTTTATATTACACCACCATTGCCTGTGCCATCCATATGTTTTATATTACACCACCATTGCCTGTGCCATCCATATGTTTTATATTACACCACCATTGCCTGTGCCATCCATGTTTTATATTACACCACCATTGCCTGTGCCATCCATATGTTTTATATTACACCACCATTGCCTGTGCCATCCATATGTTTTATATTACACCACCATTGCCTGTGCCATCCATATGTTTTATATTACACCACCATTGCCTGTGCCATCCATATGTTTTATATTACACCACCATTGCCTGTGCCATCCATATGTTTTATATTACACCACCATTGCCTGTGCCATCCATATGTTTTTATATTACACCACCATTGCCTGTGCCATCCATATGTTTTATATTACACCACCATTGCCTGTGCCATCCATATGTTTTATATTACACCACCATTGCCTGTGCCATCTATATGTTTTATATTACACCACCATTGCCTGTGCCATCCATGTTTTATATTACACCACCATTGCCTGTGCCATCCATATGTTTTATATTACACCACCATTGCCTGTGCCATCCATATGTTTTATATTACACCACCATTGCCTGTGCCATCCATATGTTTTATATTACACCACCATTGCCTGTGCCATCCATATGTTTTATATTACACCACCATTGCCTGTGCCATCCATATGTTTTATATTACACCACCATTGCCTTTGCCATCCATATGTTTTATATTACACCACAATTGCCTGTGCCATCCATATGTTTTATATTACACCACCATTGCCTGTGCCATCCATATGTTTTATATTACACCACCATTGCCTGTGCCATCCATATGTTTTATATTACACCACCATTGCCTGTGCCATCCATATGTTTTTTATTACATCACCATTGCCTGTGCCATCCATATGTTTTATATTACACCACCATTGCCTGTGCCATCCATATGTTTTCTATTACACCACCATTGCCTGTGCCATCCATATGTTTTCTATTACACCACCATTGCCTGTGCCATCCATATGTTTTCTATTACACCACCATTGCCTGTGCCATCCATATGTTTTCTATTACACCACCATTGCCTGTGCCATCCATTTGTTTTCTATTACACCACCATTGCCTGTGCCATCCATATGTTTTCTATTACACCACCATTGCCTGTGCCATCCATATGTTTTATATTACACCACCATTGCCTGTGCCATCCATATGTTTTATATTACACCACCATTGCCTGTGCCATCCATATGTTTTATATTACACCACCATTGCCTGTGCCATCCATATGTTTTATATTACACCACCATTGCCTGTGCCATCCATATGTGTATATTACACCACCATTGCCTGTGCCATCCATATGTTTTATATTACACCACCATTGCCTGTGCCATCCATATGTTTTATATTACACCACCATTGCCTGTGCCATCCATATGTTTTATATTACACCACCATTGCCTGTGCCATCCATATGTTTTATATTACACCACCATTGCCTGTGCCATCCATATGTTTTATATTACACCACCATTGCCTGTGCCATCCATATGTTTTATATTACACCACCATTGCCTGTGCCATCCATATGTTTTATATTACACCACCATTGCCTGTGCCATCCATATGTTTTATATTACACCACCATTGCCTGTGCCATCCATGTTTTATTACACCACCATTGCCTGTGCCATCCATATGTTTTATATTACACCACCATTGCCTGTGCCATCCATATGTTTTATATTACACCACCATTGCCTGTGCCATCCATATGTTTTATATTACACCACCATTGCCTGTGCCATCCATATGTTTTATATTACACCACCATTGCCTGTGCCATCCATATGTTTTATATTACACCACCATTGCCTGTGCCATCCATATGTTTTATATTACACCACCATTGCCTGTGCCATCCATATGTTTTATATTACACCACCATTGCCTGTGCCATCCATATGTTTTATATTACACCACCATTGCCTGTGCCATCCATATGTTTTATATTACACCACCATTGCCTGTGCCATCCATATGTTTTATATTACACCACCATTGCCTGTGCCATCCATGTTTTATATTACACCACCATTGCCTGTGCCATCCATATGTTTTATATTACACCACCATTGCCTGTGCCATCCATATGTTTTATATTACACCACCATTGCCTGTGCCATCCATATGTTTTATATTACACCACCATTGCCTGTGCCATCCATATGTTTTCTATTACACCACCATTGCCTGTGCCATCCATATGTTTTCTATTACACCACCATTGCCTGTGCCATCCATATGTTTTCTATTACACCACCATTGCCTGTGCCATCCATATGTTTTATATTACACCACCATTGCCTGTGCCATCCATATGTTTTATATTACACCACCATTGCCTGTGCCATCCATATGTTTTATATTACACCACCATTGCCTGTGCCATCCATATGTTTTATATTACACCACCATTGCCTGTGCCATCCATATGTTTTATATTACACCACCATTGCCTGTGCCATCCATATGTTTTATATTACACCACCATTGCCTGTGCCATCCATATGTTTTATATTACACCACCATTGCCTGTGCCATCCATATTTTTTATTACACCACCATTGCCTGTGCCATCCATGTTTTATATTACACCACCATTGCCTGTGCCATCCATATGTTTTATATTACACCACCATTGCCTGTGCCATCCATATGTTTTATATTACACCACCATTGCCGGTGCCATCCATATGTTTTATATTACACCACCATTGCCTGTGCCATCCATATGTTTTATATTACACCACCATTGCCTGTGCCATCCATATGTTTTCTATTACACCACCATTGCCTGTGCCATCCATATGTTTTCTATTACACCACCATTGCCTGTGCCATCCATATGTTTTATATTACACCACCATTGCCTGTGCCATCCATATGTTTTATATTACACCACCATTGCCTGTGCCATCCATATGTTTTATATTACACCACCATTGCCTGTGCCATCCATATGTTTTATATTACACCACCATTGCCTGTGCCATCCATATGTTTTCTATTACACCACCATTACCTGTGCCATCCATATGTTTTCTATTACACCACCATTGCCTGTGCCATCCATATGTTTTCTATTACACCACCATTGCCTGTGCCATCCATATGTTTTCTATTACACCACCATTGCCTGTGCCATCCATATGTTTTCTATTACACCACCATTGCCTGTGCCATCCATATGTTTTATATTACACCACCATTGCCTGTGCCATCCATATGTTTATATTACACCACCATTGCCTGTGCCATCCATATGTTTTTATTACACCACCATTGCCTGTGCCATCCATATGTTTTATATACACCACCATTGCCTGTGCCATCCATATGTTTTCTATTACACCACCATTGCCTGTGCCATCCATATGTTTTCTATTACACCACCATTGCCTGTGCCATCCATATATTTTCTATTACACCACCATTGCCTGTGCCATCCATATGTTTTATATTACACCACCATTGCCTGTGCCATCCATATGTTTTATATTACACCACCATTGCCTGTGCCATCCATATGTTTTATATTACACCACCATTGCCTGTGCCATCCATATGTTTTATATTACACCACCATTGCCTGTGCCATCCATATGTTTTATATTACACCACCATTGCCTGTGCCATCCATATGTTTTATATTACACCACCATTGCCTGTGCCATCCATATGTTTTATATTACACCACCATTGCCTGTGCCATCCATATGTTTTATATTACACCACCATTGCCTGTGCCATCCATATGTTTTCAAATCCGTTTATCTTATTTGTCAATAATGTTTCCAAATCCTCCACATTCTCTCTCCATTTTCTCAATTTCCATTCATGCAATAATCTACATTTTGTCCTAAATACATTCTGGGTCTCTTTAAATGTCTTCCCATTCTCTCTCAACTTTGTTCCTTCAATTGTTTCCTATCCATTACTTATTCTCTTTTATTTCCATCCAATTGGTGTTTATGTTCTCTCTCTCTCTCTCTCTCTCAGTAATATACGCATCCCGGCCTCTCATAATATTGTCGTAAGAACCTTTTGTTTTTCGGAGCAGTAGGAATGAAAAAGTATATTGTGACGTCTACTAGCGTTGGCAGAATCGCCTCTCGTTAGCCACTAGCGCTCGCCAGGGACATCAAAATGGGCTACAGTTATCAGAGAATGTTGTTCTTTCTTTCCTAGTAATCGCATTGTCACAGACAGTCCAGTGGTGGTCTTTGTTTTCGTCTGTGACAACGGGTTATATTTTATATCAACAGTAGTGATAATAGTACCAGCGTGGGAATGAGAAAGACTTTCAGAGCGGGGAGGTAGTGTCTGGCTGTGTCCTGTGGCGCCTGCTGTCTTGTGACATCTCGGCCCGTGATTGGCCGACCATCGCGCCTTTGCGGGCTCCTGTGTAACTAACCTCCTCCATGAGGGTCCCCAGGAGCTGTCCTCGTCAGGACAGGCTTGGCGCGCGTGCTTCTAACATCCCTTTGCATACTCTCTCCCGATCACCACCTTTATCACTGTTTCTCTCACTCGATTCTCTCTTTCCACATTGTGTTGACTGAGGGTTTTGGCCTGTACCAGTTCCACACTTTGCTGCCTCTTTGCTTGTCTTTAGAGGGTCGCCAGGATAGAACCAGATACTTGTGATCTGGATCTATCAAGAGAGCACCCTAGTCAATTAACGTAACTTAAAGGATGCAGTCTTAAGGACATCGCTAGGCTACGAGCCTGTCTTGCTCAACCCCAGTTCCTTACCTAGAGTGTCCCAGCTAGACATTATTAATCGAGTAGACACTTGTTAGTATTTAATATAAGCTCTTTGATATGTGCACATTATTATTCACAGCATTTATTAGTCTAGGTTGTTGCTGAGCCGCACAACCATAGCAGACTGTTTCGTTGATGAGGAAGTACTTCTTTTAGTGTCGAGCATTGCTACCGTTGCGCATTTACAGTGGAATCTCGTATCTAACGAATAATAGGTGCCGAAAAAATCGTGTTAGATCCAGATTCGTTAGATATGAATACATAAACTAATGGAAAAAATGGTAATTAGTGCCAAAATTTAGACAGAGTCCCCATTTTTACCTATTTTTGCCCTTCCGAGTGCTATTTTGTGACATCAAATATATTAAAATCATGTAATATATTAATTATAAGAAGAATTTATAATAAACCAACCTGTGAGTGAATAATGAAGTGTGTAGGTTAGACGATGTCGAAGATATCCGAGCAGGGAGGCTAACTGGGATGCGCCGCGCACCTTCTCACCTCCACCACTGCCTCCCTCTCTTAACATTGCCACTAAAACACGTCTTTGCAACAGATAGGCTGGCTTTAATTTTAGTTTTCTGACTCTTAAAGTTATGCACCGTCCTCTCGGGAAACCCAGTTATTTTCACTATCTCGCAGTTCTTGAGGCCTTTTTCAATTAGTTCAATCACTTTCGCTTTATCCTCTGCCGTATATTTATTCACGCTTTTTTTTCCAACACGCGTAACCCTCTTCACTGGTACTTTTGTCTTTCTTTCATGCATATTTCCATTCTCACCACTCCCCTCTCCAGTACCTGAGGATTGGGTCGACATCACAAAAGGCGTAACACAACAAAAGCTTAAGGTTGGGGCGAGTAACACAACAAAAGATTGAGTTGGGTTGAGTAATGTAGGCCTAAGGCGCGGCGCGGACTGGACTGATGACAGTGACGGGGAGGGAGGGAGGAGGGAGGGACGCCACTTAGCTCAGTACGGTAGGCCTATTTGGCGGGAAATTTGTAAATTCGATACCGGGCACCCAGAATAATTGCCGTTAGATATGGATTTTGGTTCGTTAGATTGAGATCGGGTAGAGCTCCAATAGGGTCGTTAGATGCAAATTCGTTAGATCAAAATGCGTTAGATGCGAGATTCCACTGTATAGTATTCTCGTGTCAGTTAACATTATATGTCCTATCTTTTAGTGTATTCGATTTACACGTGTGGTGTCCTGCCTCCTGCCTTTATATAGTTTAAGATACGAGCATCTTATGAGCATCAGACTTTCTTCAGAAGTTTCCAGGTCTATGCTGTAGGACTATACTTCACTTTCTTTCAGATAGGAGTGAAGAGTTTATTGTTGTTTAGAGTAACTGTATTGAAGCATCTTTTTATTGTATTAAATCTTGCAGTGATTTAATTGATCTTTCCATAGATTCCTTTTTATGCATTTTAACGTAACTTGCATCTTGCTTGTTATCAGGCTATACCAGTACAGGTTAGCCTGAAGTAGAGTACATTTATGCCCAGTTAAGGATACCCCGCTATCGCAGATTAACCCTGGAGGGTATAGGTGTTTTTGTTCGCCGGCATATAAGTTCGAGGGTTTGGATCTAGCGTACCGTTGTTGCATAGTGCCCTATTACTAGTCCAATCATTAAGTGCCCTTGTTTTATTCGTAGTCCCGGTCGTAACAAATGGCGACCTTGCCTAGTATCTTATCTTAGTCGTCATAACAAATGGCGACCTTGTCTAGTATCTTATCTTAGTCGTCATAACAAATGGCGACCTTAGCCTAGGATTTAGTGAAAAAAGAAATAATTGCAGGATTTTTTGTGGAGATTTTTTTTTTTTGTAATCACCTTTTGGGGGTCGATTGTTATTTCTCACAGTTTGGCAGTGGACATTTGTTTTTGAGGAATATTTTGGACACGTTGGATTTTTTTGTTGGCAACGTAGTATAGCACTTGAGTTGTCTTCAAGCATTTTTTGAGTGAATAGTGCTACATGAGAGTTTAGGTACTTTTTTTGTTTTTATAAACGTTGAGTATTTCCGGTGAACACTATGTCGAACGACGGATCAGTGCATAGTGAGGACACAGTACGGGAAGCAGGCTCTGAGGTGCAGAAGCTGGGTTTGTTAGATGACATTATAGTAGTAACTAGTGAGGAGGATGCAAGGAAGTTTCTGGAGATGCCTATTGCTGTTGACCGGGTGTCGGGGATTGATCGGTATGGTGTCCAGTGTTTGGCCACGGTCATGGGGCATGTTGGCTCTAGCAGCATGACGAGAAGTGACCTGGTGGCATGTGTGCTGGGCGGGGTGCGTGGTGCACAGATTGGAGCGGGTGCTTTGGCACCTTCGGCCAAGCCCCCCCCTCCACTCTACTCCCATCATGCTCTCTAGAACACCGGATCCGAGGACGTTCCCGCAGGCCGATAGTCACTGGCAGCGTGGTTTGCCCCTGGGTGGGTCTCCAATTGTTGCATCTCCTCCTCCTCAAAGTTTTACTCCAGATATGCTCTTCCAGCTTGAGATGGCTAAGCAGCAGCGGGAATCTGAGCTTGAGATGGCTAAGCTTAGGATTCAGGCTGAGGAGAGAAAGGCCATATGTGAGGCTGAGCTTCAGGTTGAGGCTACGAAGTACTGTGCAGACATAGAGCTTGAGAAGTCTCGGGTGGAGTCGACAGGGCAGCGTCTCGGTTCTGGGAATCGAGGTCTTGATCAGCCTTTATCGCACCTTCTTAAGTTAGTCCCTGCATTTGACGAGTCAGGTGTCACCGAGTTTTTCCTGCATTTTGAGAAGAAGTGCCGGGAGCACCAATGGCCCGAGGTTAAGTGGGCAGCCCTTGTTTCCTCTAGGTTGGTTGGCAAAGGACTCAAGGCATATGATGCGTTGCCCGTGGAGTCTTGCATCGATTATGAGGTATTGAAGGAAGCTGTTCTGCGGGCGTACGAGTTACAACCAGAGACATATAGGTTGAAGTTTCGGGGTGTTACGAAGGGTCGTGAGTGCACTTTTCTAGAACATGCCCGGGAACTGTCTGTTGCTTTGAGAAATTGGCTGAGGTTAGAGAAGGTGACGACGTTCGAAGAGCTTGAGCAGTTATTCCTTCTAGAACAATTTTTTAAATGCACAGGCGGTGACCTGACTTTGAACCTCAAAGAGAAAACATCCTAAAACTTTACAAGAGGCAGCTGAGTTGGCTGACCTGAGATTATCGCTGATTCGTGGGTGCGGGTCTGCACAACGGACCGATGCAGTTAACAAGGGGCGCAACACTCCACCACCCCCCGAGTCAGTGATGCAACATTTAATAACAAAAGTAAGAGCAATGATACTAATTTTGATCACAAACCAAAAACCGTCCCGTTTAAGAAAGGTCAGGGCCCTTTCCCACCTCAGGGGAAGTCCAAGGGTCAAGTAGAGTGTTTTAAGTGTCATAAAAAGGGGCATTTTGCACGTTCCTGCCCTAGTAACCAACCTACAGCAGTCGTGTCTTTGGTTAGCAACAGTTGGGTGTCTCTGAGGTCTTCTGCGTTTACCCGGGTTGATATGTCAGATGCGGGGGCACAGCTAGTGAAGGAGTGTCCGGAAGGCTCGAAACCTGTCTGCGATGCTTTTTGCGCTGATAGAGGGCGTGGCTGCGTGAGTTGGGCTGGTTGCAAGCAAGGGTTGGAGTTGTTGCGTGATACAGGTGCATCCCAGACTCTGATAAAAAACTTTACAGGCCAACCTATAAACGCGGCACGGGTAGTTGTGGTGCAGGGTATTAATGCTACACGGTCATACCCGTTGGTTCGAGTGGAGCTGGAGGTTGATGGTGTGACACGAGAGATAGATATTGGAATCGTAGAAAACTGCCAGTAAAGGGCGTCGACCTTCTTCTCGGCAACGACTTTGCGGTGCCTACTTCTGAGGTTCCACCCTTAGTCGTTGCCGAGAGGGCGGCCGACGTGAGTAGGGAGGGGCAGGAGTTGGTCGAGAGGTGTCAATTACAGCAGATGGCGTGTGTTGTCACCATATCTCGTGCATCTAAGGTGTCACAGCCTATTCCTCAGTCTCTAGACCAGCGAATGAACGGTCGGAAGGAGAAAGCTAAAGTTGGGAGAAGTTTTGTGAGATTTGATCCAGCGGCTCTTCTTGGCGACTCGGTACTTGACCCAGAGGTGAGCTCCGGAGTGGCCCCAGAACCTGTCCCCCCTAGTGACATGGTTGGGCGTGATGGCACTCCACGACAGAGTATTTCCCAGGTGGAGGAGAGTTGTGGGAACGGGGCTATTGAACACGAGGACGGGGAAACATGTCATGTGAACCTGTTAAAGGAGTTTGTGAGGCAACCACCTGAGCAGCCTACTGTCCCTGCGTTGGTCTGCAGCGGCCAAGGTGGAGAAGGAGAGGGGGACAGTGGGGCACAGGTGGAGGAGAGTTGGGATTGTCATGTCTCGGTGGAGCAGTGGGCGGGGGACACGAGTCAGGTGGCTGTGGAAGCGCTAGAGCACCTGCCTGAGCAGCAGTGTGCAGCGCTCCAGCACCGGCTCGGTTCATACCCCACTGTTTGTGCCGAGCACCCAGGCCTCACAACTCATGCGGTGCACGATATTCCGCTGGCAGGTCACTTGAGTGTTAGTAGACAGTTAGCCTCGTTGTTTCGGTGGTTCAAGGTGGGCGACGAGGCTTTGGCATGGTTGTCATGTCAGGGTCGACCCATGGCTGCCAAGGGTGGTGGTCAGAATGAGGACATTGAGCAGATTGGTGAGGTGGGCTGTGGAGTGGATGTGCCCGGTCGTCGCATAGCCTCCCAATGCTGCTCTAGTCGAATGCAACAGCCCTACCATAGACCGACTGTATCTGGCCATGTCGCTGAAGGCGGTGATGCTGCGCAGGCAGATGTAGTTGCAAGGAATGCGGGGGTGCGCATGTACGGTATCGGCGGGGAAGCCTTAGCAATTATGAACTATGGGAGTGACTGCACAGGTGGTACTGATTGTCCCTCTCATGACCTGGCTGTTCTAGGGACGAAGGTGGAGAAGGAGGGAGACTATAGTTTAGAAGCTGCGGTCTCGGCTGGGTTGTGGGAGGGCACTAGGCATGTTGTTCTTCGAGATAAGTTGCAACCTCTTGTTCCTGAGCGCCAAGAGATGTTGTTTACTAGGCTGTGACAGTACATCCACATGTTTGTTGCTTCTCCAGGCCTGATGTACGGGGTAGAATCCGACATGGAGGCTGGAGAAAGTGCAAGGCTCAAGTTAGTTCCCTACCGTACAAATCCTGCTCGACAGCCTGTCGTGAAAGCAGAGCTAGACGTCGTGTTGGAGAAGGGTCTGAGGGATAAAGGATATCATGAGTGGCTGTTGCCAGTGAGTTTGCAACCTGAGTTGAGTGGCAAGATCCGTGGGTATGTTGATTGCAAGAGTGTGGAAGCATTATCCCTGACAGACGCCTATCCATTACCCAGAGTTGACGACACCATAGACCGCATCGGGGCTGCCTCACTCATCACGAAGGTAGAACTAGTGAAAGTTTATTGGCAGGCCCCGTTGCCGGAGAGAGCGAAGAGAAGTGCCAGTCTTGTGATGAACTGGGCAGTTTATCAGTGTCAGGTGTTGTTTTGCTGTCGGAACACAAGTTGGATGTGTGGCATGTTAAGGGCACTGATAATGTTTTGGCTGATTGTTTGTCATGGGAGGGTTTGTTTGCAGGAGAACCCTCGCCATTCAGTCAGTGTGTGTTGAGAGTGGAGAAAAACCAGGCTTGCCCCTGTAGAGCAGCCATCAAAAACAACATTAAAATTAAATAAAAAATCACATAACAACTCTTTCTTTTTGATAGTTAATTGTAAGTTGCCAATGTTATAGCTAAAGTCCTAAGTTGAACCTGTCTTTCACTTAGTAGGCTGGGCTCTGTGAAGCTCGCTCTGGGAGCATAGCAGGCTGAATTATACTATTGTGTTTGGGAGGGGTTGTAAGATTTTCTTTATGCTAATATGTTGTTTTATTTAAGATTGAGCTTTGCATTTCATTTCTGGTGGAGTGGCTGGGTGTGGCGGGTCTTGTCGGCATTCTGCCTTGTCAGATATGGTGCTCGCCTAATGTTGAGCGTCCCATATCTTGGGCGGGGTGTGACGTCTACCAGCGTTGGCAGAATCGCCTCTCGTTAGCCACTAGCGCTCGCCAGGGACATCGAAATGGGCTACAGTTATCAGAGAATGTTGTTCTTTCTTTCCTAATAATCGCATTGTCACAGACAGTCCAGTGGTGGTCTTTGTTTTCGTCTGTGACAACGGGTTATATTTTATATCAACAGTAGTGATAATAGTACCAGCGTGTGAATGAGAAAGACTTTCAGAGCGGGGAGGTAGTGTCTGGCTGTGTCCTGTGGCGCCTGCTTTCTTGTGACGTCTCGGCCCGTGATTGGCCGACCATCGCACCTTTGCGGGCTCCTGTGTAACTAACCTCCTCCATGAGGGTCCCCAGGAGCTGTCCTCGTCAGGACAGGCTTGGCGTGCGTGCTTCTAACATCCCTTTGCATACTCTCTCCCGATCACCACCTTTATCACTGTTTCTCTCACTCGATTCTCTCTTTCCATACTCTAATCTTTATTAACTGCACAACACTCCCCTTGGGTTCTGCATACGGTTTTCATAGCCGGCCCATTGTATTGCATGCGCCGTCCTCAGAGATATTTACATGTACTTAGAATAGGTTTGAGGGTTCTTAGTTAGTATAGGTTAAGAACTTTGTGTGTCTCCATTATTGATTTAGTGTTTCTGTTCTTTTATTTAATGCTAGACTGAGAGATAAGGTAACTGTAGTCGTTGTCCCCGATGTGTGTACGGTTTGCTTATACCTACACGACTTCGACCGGTCCTGTGGTAGCCTTGGTTGTCTTTTCGGTTGCGTCCTTTGCGAGTGCAGCATTGTGTTGACTGAGGGTTTTGGCCTGTACCAGTTCCACACTTTGCTGCCTCTTTGCTTGTCTTTAGAGGGTCGCCAGGATAGAACCAGATACTTGTGATCTGGATCTATCAAGAGAGCACCCTAGTCAATTAACGTAACTTAAAGGATGCAGTCTTAAGGACATCGCTAGGGTACAAGCCTGTCTTGCTCAACCCCAGTTCCTTACCTAGAGTGTCCCAGCTAGACATTATTAATCGAGTAGACACTTGTTAGTATTTAATATAAGCTCTTTGATATGTGCGCATTATTATTCACAGCATTTATTAGTCTAGGTTGTTGCTGAGCCGCACAACCATAGCAGACTGTTTCGTTGATGAGGAAGTACTTCTTTTAGTGTCGAGCATTGCTACCATTGCGCATTTATAGTATTCTCGTGTCAGTTAACATTATATGTCCTATCTTTTAGTGTATTCGATTTACACGTGTGGTGTCCTGCCTCCTGCCTTTATATAGTTTAAGATATGAGCATCTTATGAGCATCAGACTTTCTTCAGAAGTTTCCAGGTCTATGCTGTAGGACTATACTTCACTTTCTTTCAGATAGGAGTGAAGAGTTTATTGTTGTTTAGAGTAACTGTATTGAAGCATCTTTTTATTGTATTAAATCTTGCAGTGATTTAATTGATCTTTCCATAGATTCCTTTTTATGCATTTTAACGTAACTTGCATCTTGTTTGTTATCAGGCTATACCAGTACAGGTTAGCCTGAAGTAGAGTACATTTATGCCCAGTTAAGGATACCCCGCTATCGCAGATTAACCCTGCAGGGTATAGGTGTTTTTGTTCGCTGGCATATAAGTTCGATGGTTTGGATCTAGCGTATCTACCGTTGTTGCATAGTGCCCTATTACTAGTCCAATCATTAAGTGCCCTTGTTTTATTCGTAGTCCCGGTCGTAACAATATATATATATTTGTCCCCTAAAATACTTTGCTTGACCCCTTTTATACCGTTGAGTAGAGAGTGGCTGTGAACGTCTATAAGGGGGAGGTGGTCACTTTTTTTGGACACCTTTCTCCCTCATTTTTAGGATAGTAGTTTAGAGATTTTAAGACGTTCGTTACATTTTGTCTATTAATGTGACGATTTTGAGACCTTTCGCCCAATTTGTTGTCAATATTAAGACCTTTCGTGCCATTTAGGTGTCGACATTTTCCTAGCAACCGATAGCGAGCCTGTATTTTTAGAAAGAACTGAAAATGTACAAATGTATCGTGGAAGGGGGTCTAGAGGGTGTTTTTTTAAGCTTGATGGAGGTCTAGCGAGGAAACATAGACCAAAATACAAGCACTACCTCTTTAAAAATGGAGGTTTATGTCCTCAGAATAAAGTAAGAGGATTGTGAATATACTGTGTGGGTGTGTTGGTGGGCGGATTTGTGTATGTGTGTGGGTGTGTGTGTGTGTGTGTCTGTGTGTGTGTGTGTTTGTGTATGTGCGTGCGTGTGTGTGTGTGTAAGTAGATGTGTAGGACAGGTTTGATCCTTGGAGAGATTTATGGAAATCTCAACAGACAATATTAAATATTCCCATCACTTCTCATATCTCCGAAAACACAAACACACACACACACACACACACACAAAGTAAAGGTAGAAACTATTAAGAGAAATGCATGGATTTGGGAAAAAAAAAAAAAATATATATATATATATTCTGTATACTGTATACCGGTATATACAGTATAATATACTGTATATCGGTAACAGAGTTGTAGATGGGTGGTATAGGCTACCAAGTGATATAGTGGGATCAAGAACGATAGGGAGCTTTAAGATAAAATTAGATAGGCATATGGACGAGATGGATTGGGTGTGAGGGGGATCTGCTGGGTGTTGGCAAATCGGCGCTCAGCAGACCCCTGTAATCTTGTGTTAATTTCTGACCGTTTTGGTGAGGTCAGTCACCTACCTATGTCACCTATGTGGAGTTCGCCACTCTTGCTAGTGGCACCGAAGAGTGCACCGCCCTTCGTTGTTGTTTGAGAATTGGTGCAGCAGACTATTCGAAGAGGTGGAGCGCTCCCTTGTGAAGATGGGCTCGTCTGGCACCTTTTGTAGTTCGACGTCGAGAGCTCTCTTGAAGCTGTCTAACGAGACACCTCTGATGTCTCTCACTCGCCGCGGGAGTTTGTTGAAGAGACGTGCTCCTCTATGTGATAACCAGCCCTCTCACAGAGAGCCCATAGCCCCCCCAATTTATCATCTTGGGGATATCGCATTCCCAGCCTCTCCTATCATTGAATTTCATTGTTATTGGTGTATGTAGATTTGGTACAAAACCCTCTGCGATTTTCCAGGTATATATTATTAAGTATCGTTCCCTTCTACGTTCCAACGAATACAGTTTGAGTGAGTTTAAGCGATCCCAATAGTGTAACTGTTTTACTGAGTTTATATGTGAGGTGAAGTTCCTTTGTACACTTTCTAAGTCATTAATTTAAACTAATTTGTATGGGGATGTTAATACATTACAGTATTCTGTGAATAGGCAATTCACCGCGAGTTCTAAATGTTCGTAGAATCCAACCTGTTAGCCGTTTCGCAACTGCAGCTTTGACCTGGTTATGTTCTTTGAATCCCATATTTTCAGACATTATCACCCCAAGGTCTTTCACATTGTCTTTACGTTCTATTATGTGATTGGATTCTGTTATGTAACTTGTGCTCTTTTTAACGAAATCCTTATCTCTGTATCGTATTAATTGAAATTTGTCTTCATTAAATTGCATGTTATTTTCCCTGGTCCACTGGAACACCCTTATTTATGTCCTCTTGCAGCCGGCCCGTGTCTTCCTGTGTACTATCAGTGCTCAAGGTATTAGTGAGTTGGGCCTTGAAATTGGTGTTGGGTGTGACAGGAATCTGCCTTGTGTGGGCCGATCAGCTTTTTGCAGACTCCCATTTTCTTATGTTTTTATATACAGGGTGTTCAGAAAACATGTGTACAAAATGAAATGGGTGATAGGGAACACAGAATTAAACATTTTGTAATCCATGGAGGTATGTCCATAAATGCTTCCTGGCGGTGCTACAGGGAAGATAGTTTCAACGAAATTTCCCTAAATTTGTACCCTAACTTCTTCGTGAGTAATCCGTTTACATACAAACATGGTAATTTAATGTACACAACAGTATGAACATTACTTAATTAATGTCAGTACACTGCAAAAACAAAAGTACATTTGAAACTGAAGTGAAGATTAACAATCATTAACAATCATTCAGAATCGTTTAGTAAACGAAGCAGTTTCATTTCGGCACCATGAAGTGGTTGTTTAGTAGTCGACAAGGTAATGTGCTGGTCTTCACCTACACTCTCCTCTTAGTCTTGAGGTAAACTCCATACGTGTAACATGCAGGGCTTCACGTTTGCTGAATTGGCTGATATGCACCTTGTGTATGGTGCTGCTGGAGGAAATGCCAGAAATGCTGTGAGGATGTACCAGAGGCGTTTCCCAAACAGACGCTTGCCAAACCATCAGATTTTCCTCATTGCACAGGCGACTGCGTGAAAGGGGAACATTCACTGCCAACGCGCATGACAATGGTCGCCCTAGGCGTGTGTGAACACCAGAATTGGAAGAAGAGGTAATAAGGATGTTTACAATTCGGCCACATGCAAGTACGCGAGGTGTTGGACATGCTCTCGGAGTATCTCATACTCTGGTTTGGGAGGTGTTACGTGATGAACAGCTACATCCATATCATCTACAAAGAGTCCACGCATTGCTCCCTCGAGATTATCCCGTACGTATTGAATTCGCACAGTGGTACTTGCAGCAGACAGCGCTCCAACCTGATTTTCCCTCGAGTGTGCTGATGTCTGATGAAGCCTCCTTCGCCCGTGACGGTGTGTTCAATATGCACAATGCTCATGTCTGGGCAGCAGCAAATCCACACGCTTGACACGAGCATGGGCATCAGATGTGGTTCAGCGTTAATGTTTGGGCGGGCATGATTCATGATAAGCTGATTGGTCCGTACATTCTGCCTCCACGTCTCAACGGGAACGTTTATCGGATTTTCCTTGAGGAAATGCTGCCCCAACTGCTGGAAGATGTTCCTTTGGCCATCCGCAGACGAATGTGGTTTCAACACGATGGAGCTCCACCACATTTTGGCAACGTGGTGCGGGAGTATTTAAATGCAACGTTTCCGAACCGATGGATTGGCCGTGGTGGTCATGTTGCCTGGCCACCAAGATCCCCTGATTTGACATCCATTGATTTCTTCCTATGGGGACACATGAAGAGCCTTGTGTATGAAACACCCGTTGAATCAGAACAAGACCTCGTTGCAAGAATTGTTGACGCCGCTGGAAGAATTGCGGAGGAACCAGCAATCTTTGAACGTGTACGACTGTACGTGAATCAATGCTACGGCGCTGCCATGCATGCATACGCGTGGGTGGTCGTACCTTTGAGCAGTTTCTGTAAATTGAAATGTCATGTTGCATTGTTTTGCAGCTCTTAAACAGTTTGGAGTATTTTGTACATGTTCTTTTCAATTTAAAGTTTTGTACTGAGTTTGCAAAGATACTGCAATTCATGAACAATTACTGTACACTACCTTTAAATTACCATGTTGGAATATCAAAGTTATTAATGTAATAAATGAATTACGTTGAAGCCCACCATACAGTATTATTTCGTTGCCTACTACTAATGGATCACTTCTTGGTACTGACATAAGATATCTTCGTTCAGTAAACAGTTCTGACTGATGATTAATGATTGTTAATCTTCTCTTCAATTTAATGTTCTTTTGTTTTTGCAGTGTACCGACATTAATAAAGTAATGTTCATACTGTTGTGTACATTAAATTACCATGTTTGTATGTAAACGGATTACTCACAGAGAAGTTAGGGTACAAATTTAGGGAAATTACGTTGAAACTGTCTACCCTGTAGCACCGCAAGGAAGCATTTATGGACATACCTCCATGGAGTACAAAATATTTAATTCTGTGTTCCCTATCACCCATTTCATTTTGTACACATGTTTTCTGAACACCCTGTATATACATATACAGTATATATATATATATATATATATATATATATATATATATATATATATACCAGTGCATAGACTACAGTAGATCTAGACTGGACACGAAAATGGAACTTTGCAAAAAGGGACCCAAAATCGGAGAACGAACCCCCGAGTTCACATTTTCACGGATTCGAGGTTTGAACTTGAGGGTTTGTTTTCCGATTTTTGGTCCCTTACTGCAAAGTTCCATTTTCGTGTCCAGTCCAGATCTACTGTAGTCTATGACCGGTGTATATACAATATATATATATATATATATATATATATATATATATATATATATATATTATATAATATTGTTACGAGGGGAGGTTCGGGGAAAGCAGATGCTGTAATAGCCAAGCCCACAGCACTGTCCAAAAAAGAAACGCCATAGTAAAAAGACAATAATGCTGTAGTCAATGCACCCAATACTGCCCACCGTACTACACTACCCTCCAACAGACACGCTCTTAATATCTGACTCAAACACCAAGACACGCAGGTTCTCTAGGAAAAGGGGTTATCTTCATGTTTGCTCTATTAAAATAGTAATAAAGGAGACACAACAAATATCTACTGTCTCAGAGTCGGGGTCTATCCGACTAGGGTTGATAGTGCTATTAGTAATTCAAGAGTACTGCTAAGATTATTCTAAACTGCGCTAAAATGCCAAAACATAATACTGCTAGACTCCCAGAACAATTCATAGCATGCCCAGTCGGTCAGGAACAGAGAATAATACAAAACAAAAATCATGGGATGAGTCCAATGCAGTAGCCTAACAAATGAGACACAAGGGTTGATATCTCAGCAGGTTGCTGCTGGCTGTCAAAACACTGGTCCAAACAAGCCAGTCATCAAACCGCTGTAGATATCATCCCCAAATAATACACAATATAACCATACAATGATAATTGACAATGCAGTAGAATAAAGAAAAAGAAATGGAAGAGTAGTGTGAAGATAATGTACTATTGTGGACATAAGTCCTGATACACCTGCCCGGCAGAGAATCGCGAATTGTGTTGGGAACATTGATACACCCCTCGCCCCCACTCCTTCCCCTCTCTACTACCCCCTCTCAGCCAAACCCTCCCTTCCTCTTTCTTCCCTGTTTCACGTCTGTAAGCCCCTCCCCCTGGATTGTTTCCACCACTGTGACTATAACCAGGGCCCTGACTATAACCATAGGATGATAAATATCACGATAAGCTATCTCTCCTTCATTTCTCTCATGTCTCCCTCTATCATCGTATCTATGTATTTTTATGCATGCTTTCCAAATCTTCCTAAAATGAAATAACATATCGTTAAGATAGCAATAGGTTACGTAGCTCATGTTCATATTTGCCAATTATTATAAACCTAGCTCAATATAAGGTGTTATGATCCATTCGATTATGTAAGCATATTAACGATATAATGTTTTCTAAGTCAGATACAATTGAGACTTTAATATACTTTTACATTCTCATAGTTCAATTAAGTTATGATTAAGTAACCCAATATATCCCAATATCTGGAGTAGGCATGTATTTATGTGTTTTACTGTATAAATACAATACTATTAACAACAATCATTGACCCACTCATAAACTGGGTACCTTGATTCAATGCATTGAATTTTAAAAGTTAAAAATCTATGGGTACGTATGTATTCTCAATACAGTATTCGCCTGTCAACCCACCTCCCCCTTAACTATGGTAGCTCACACTAATCTATTCATATTTCGTAACTAGCCAACGCAAACACACGGCCACACACATTAATGTAACATTACACATTACACAAACTTGCATGTTATTTTCTTACTTGAGGAGATTTTGCGTCTTTCAACTGCCTCAGCGAGCGCTGCTCCCTCCGAGATTAACCCCTTCCGTACCAGGGTTCCGTTTATTTTTTATTTAGCTATATTTAAGCAATTGTATGCAGCTAATGAAGGATCTGTGGTATTAAAAAGGGTTAATTGAGATGGTATAAAGATGTTTAACTGTTAAACTTCCTTCTTTTACTGAATAATAATGTTAATAAATAACTATGCTCCATTCACTGGAGAGGGTGTGATTAAATGGTTCAGAGAGGCCACCTGTAAGTGGTGAAGGAAGTGCTACAGTTCTCCCTCCTTCCGAGTGGATAGATGGACCCAAGAGAGTGGGTCTGGTTCTTCTTGTCCCTTCGATTACCATAAACAAATACAGAAGTGCAGTTCAGTCAAATATATTTTTGGATTGCATGTATGAATATTTGCACCACATTAATTTCGACTGTTTCATCATAACGTTGAGGCAAAATGCCAATATATGGTATGAAATTTGGGTAGGCTATGGTAAATATGGCAGTTGACACGAATTAGTAAGCGAACATAAAGGCGGTGGAAATTTGTAAGACAAAACGGACCATAATTCCTTAAACATGACACATTTTTAGAACTAATATTTCTATATCTATATTAATCACGTGTGAAGTAGCTTAAGGGATATCGTTCCGCTGCAGGTGAATTTATATATCATAGAGCAGAGGACCTTGGTGAATCTTAGCTAGGCCATAATTAGAGACATTTTAGTAGCCCTTTTGGTACGGAAGATATCTCATATATATTGCACTATAACTATATTCAGACTATTATATGTAGATAAGAAAGGGGCTTTGGTAGCTATACTGTTATTTGCGATAATATGTAGCATTTCAAATAGTAGACGCCCTTCTTTAGCTTAATACAATCGTCTAATATTTGGCAGAATAATATTATGATGGAAACAATATCACCGGTACTGAATGAGTTAAACCTCATCATCGTAGCGTTAATTGGATGGGGAGATTCCTGCCCATACCGTTATAATAAAACACCAACCAAAGAAACTAATACAAAAACCAACAACCTAATGATTCATGAAGTAGGATATAAATGTAATGGATAAGGAATCTTGTAAATACTGAAACAGTGGGAATTCACCTAATGTAAATAAGATTATTGTTGTCCCTTTATTACTTTAAATATGTAATGTCCAATTATTTAATAGGTGTTTCAACAAAATTGCTATTGGGTCAAACAGATCATACAATAAAACATTGAATTATTAAGGCTATTTATTTTAATGATAATAAAATTAGGCTGTACTCCAAAGAGATTAGATTTACACTAGAGTGGTAGAGGTATTGTTAAACACGCAGCGGAAATGCTTTGCGTTTGATTATCGTCTTGTCCAACAATAAGATTACCGGTAAAGTTGTTGGTTTCCTATGCAACACGTCATTAAACTGAGAGCACTATTGCTATAACCTTATTTATATACCGTGGCATTTATTTGTACACTTGTTTTGTCCTAAATATTATTATATTGATTTTGTTTGTAGCTATTAGCTGTATACGCCATCAATTTGCTGAATATATTTTTTCAATCCAATATTTCTCAAATTCATGCTGTGAAAAGTAAATGCGAGGGTTGGTTACATATTATTGAAATACCGGTACCATTTTCTTTCTTCCACGTGCAATTAATTGATATAGATAGATATATGCAATGTTCACGTGTTCGTATATAGCTTATACGTGAAGAGTGTCCATGTAGGGCCGAACCTGTTGTATACCAAGATACAAAAATAATCAGAAAAATAAAATAAAAATAAAATAATTGTATGAAATATATAAAATCACTTCTTCGCTCTGGGCTTTATTTACGGTACTTAAGAGAGAGAGAACACAAAAACGAGTTAGAGAGTCCTAAGCCGAAGTGTTTGTTGTGGTTTCACCATATACTAAATTCCCCAGGCAGTTTGTTGCAAAATTGGTTATTACAATAATATGATCCAGTGTAGATATTGTTTGAGCTATAGGTTATTTGTTAACAAATTACGGACAGGCACTTAATTAAAACACATAATTGGAAGTAATGTATAAACAGTTACAACAGAAACAATGTAACCTTGTGTCACCATTATAACTAATGGAGTTGATGGTGTGAGTGAAAACAAATGTGTGTGTGAAATGGTAGTAAATGAAGGCATATAAAGATGACAAAGATTCTACTTGTCGATTTATTATAAGTATTTGTGTCTGTAACTATCATAATAATACATGTGATAGCTTATCCTGCATCATTTAAGCTACTTCAATCGTGATTAATATAGATATAGAAATATTTCTATAATTTAATCACTGTTAACAAATTATAGTTTATCCTACATCCTAAAGGTTCTTCTTACGCTGTATAAAATCGTCGAAAAAGGGTACAAGGGGTAAATGGTGTTGCAAGATAAACCAAAGAATATCCTCCTCCTGTCGGAGGCAATATTCAAACTCGAAACAGTTTAGCTCTGTATTGAACACTTAATACCTCTACCACACATTTACACATTTAAATAGGCAGTCACAGCATATGTTCCCTTGCTTGTGTTTACTGTATGATATCTAAGTTATATATGTGTTCTATGTGATATTTTATAGCTCTTAAGGTTTGGATATAACTTATCACATTAGCATTATAATTCTATTTACTAAGACTTATCTAGTTTAATGAACAAATATAGAATAATAAAGATAAGTTTAATTAATTCAAATAATGTGATAATCTAGAGTGATATCCAAACCTTAAGAGCAAAGCACTATTACAGAAAACACATAAATAACGCAGATATAATACCGTAAACACAAGCAAGATATGAAATGCCATCCCTGCCTATCTTATTATTATTGTGATTAATAAGTGAAGCAGGGCCTGTGATTGGGTCTAAGACACGTGGGCCAAGTCAGTCAATATTCATCTCTTACTTACCGTACTTTTTGGGTTTATCATTTCTTTATTTCACTTGTTTATACTGTATGCTATATATGTGATAAATGTGTATTAATGTAATATATCATGACTCTTAAGATTTGGATATCACTGTAGATAGTTAAGTAATCATTAACATTATTAAAGCGTGTCTAGTATAATGAATGAATATAGAATAATAAAGACAATAATACAGAAATTACCAGTTCTGCGACTCTTCTGGGCCAATGAGCTACGGTATTGATAAAATGGGAAATCATAAACGTCGATCCAAACACCAACTAGGAGCTAGATATATGGTTCGAGTGAATGGATAGTAGCTACATTTATAAGTCTTTATTCAATTAAGGAAGGAAATGTAACAATTAAAAGGCTTCATACTAGCTCAATTAATTCTTCTAAATACCACAGATCCTTGCTTATCTGCACAACATTGTGTAAATATAGGTGTAATAAAACAAAACACAACCCCGATAAGGAAGGGGTTATTCTGGGAGGGAGCCGTGTTCGTTGAGGCAGTTGAAAGACACCAAATCTCCTCAAGTAAGAAAATAACATGCAAGTTTGTGTAATGTAATGTCACATTAATGTGTGTGACCATGTGTTTGAGTTGACTAGTTACGAAATATGAATAGATTAGTGTGAGCTACCATAGTTAAGGGGGAGGTGGGTTGACAGGCGAGTATTGAGAATACACGTAACCATATATTATATATAACTTTTAATATTCAATTAATTTAATATAGGAACCAATTTTATGTGTGTCAATTATTTCATTCAATAATATATACACTTTGACTGTGAAATGCATGCTTACAGTGGGATATACTGTAAGGGCTTAGATAATTATAACTGAATTGAAATATGATAATGCAAAATTAAATGAAAGGTTCAGTTGTATTTGACTTAAATAACATATATTGTTAATAAACTTCCATGTTCGAATGGATTATAAAACTTTATATTGTGTTAGGTTTGTATGAAATGGCAAATATACAATATATATGAAGTATGTAACGATATGAGATATAATTTTAGGAAGAAGATTTGGAAAACATTCATACAAATACAATGATTTGATGAGAGAGGGAGAAATAAAGAACAGCTTATAGACGTGAACAAGATGGAAAGAAGTAGAGGGGGAAGGGAGGGCTTGGCTGAGAGAGTGTGGTATAGTGGGGATGGAGTGGAGGGACGGGGGGGGGTATCAATGTTACCAACACAATTCGCGGATCCCTCTCAGGCAGGTGTAGCAGGACTTATGTCCACAATAGTACAAGAATGCCAGTAAATATGTTCCTAACTAATAAAATGCAGGAAACGATAAAAGCTAGCTAATAGGGTTAATGTAAAAATATTTATGTTTAAAATAACTCCAGACTTGCCATGCTACTATACAAATAAGGAACAAAAGTATATATGCGGTTATTAAGGGAAACAAGGAAGCAAGCCTGTGAGAGATTCCGCAATACATGTGCTCGGTATGGGATCTGTCTCTCGAGTGACTGCAGGACTCAGACTCACGGAGTCACGGCCAGGGTTCGGAGAGGAAAGGAGAGCTCCAGACATCGCCAGACTGCATAATTATATTAGGCACCTGGGCTCTCATTAACAACACAAAAGTAATCAAATAAATATAAGACATCATTGTGCAAACTTATGTTAAAGTAACACAATCCCACAAGGGCTAAACAAAGTAAAGTAATTACACTCTTAGCAGAACGACAATGTTGCACAGTATGGCGCCCTACTGGCGACAACAAGCTCTGACGTGGGAACATAGAAAGAAAGCAAGAACAAAGAAAAGAAGGCAGGCCTCCCTGACTAGGCTATGTGCAAATTATACACACTTGCAACTGTAAGTTCAGTTGGAAGTGACAATATATATATACCTGTATATATACAGTATATATATATATATGTATATGCGTTGTGTGTGTGTGTGTGTGGACAAGCGGTGGTGTGTTTAAAGGTACAAAATTCACGAAATATATAGGTTTGCAGGTACATGAGTTTTAGGGCGACAGTTTAAGTGTACACACCTCTTTAAAATACGTTGAAATGGAGTGTTTTCGGTTAGGTTAGGTAAGTTAGGTTAGGTTAGGTTAGGTTAGGTAGGTTAGGCTAAGTTAAGTTTTATCTAGATAGTTTTATTCAGGTTTAAAAATCGAAAAATGTACTCGTAAGCATGCAGTGTGTACCGATAAACACACCACCGCTTGGGTGTGTGTGTGTGTGTGTGTGTTTTGAGTATACCAAAGCTGTTCATCAAAAAACACTAAGTTTAAAATATTTGATGATATATATATATATATATATATATATATATATACAAATAAATTAATACATAAAATACAAATAAATACAATCTAGGAATACAGTAGCAAGTCAGTGTCAGCCGCCTCTCCGTAAAACATTTTCTACTATATTTTGGCACTGGTTTGGTTGGTCTGG
The DNA here is from genome assembly GCA_032716605.1 of Paralithodes platypus. Taxonomy (NCBI): domain Eukaryota; kingdom Metazoa; phylum Arthropoda; class Malacostraca; order Decapoda; family Lithodidae; genus Paralithodes; species Paralithodes platypus. Next base: position 21,979,885 of record CM064541.1, read on the forward strand.
GTTAATTTGGCACTGGTTGAGAGCTGCTGGTTGAAATGGTCTACTGGTTGAAGTGACATAGAACCAGTACTAACCTAACCTAACCGTATTGGTTGATTTGGTACTGGTTGAGAGCTACTGGTTGAAATGGTCTACTGGTTGAGTTGACCGGTCACTCACTACCCCAGCCAGCAACCAACATCATCCTCCTTCAGCTTCCCCCTCACAGACATAGAGCTCCACATTGTCACTTTGTAGGACCATTGAGGCAAGTTTTTAGTTTGTTCCCTAGACCTCCATCAAGCTTAAAATTACACCCCCGAGACCCCCTTTCGAGACATATTTGTAAATTTTTCGGTAGAAAATGTTTCCGGCTGAAAGCCGGTTCCACATAAATTACAGGCTCGCTGTCGCTTGCTAGGAAAACATAGACACCTAAATGCCACGAAAGGTCTTACAATTAACGGAAATGGGGCGAAAGTTCATAAAATTGCCTAACTAATGGGGCGAACTCCTTAAAATCTCAAAAGTAACGGGGCTAAACATGAAGGAGAAAGGGGTGCAGAAAACAATCCCCAGAGTGGATATCTCCCCTTATTCGTTCAGTGACCCCATGTGCCAGTTTGACTATCCTTCCCTTGAGGCTTCCTGGTTCCTGGAGAGGGTATTAATGACCAGGTACGGTTGCCCTAATAAGTCATGTCCCAGCTGTCATTACGTTTGGCTTGCTCTGTGCTGTATTAATGTCTGTCAGATGTTGAATAGGGTGGGTAAGTGTAGGAACATGTTTGTATATTTCACTCGATATGAAGAAATGAAGCTTAGATATTGCTGATACCAATTACTGATCAAAATATACTTGGTGCCGAGACATCACTTACAGTATTAGCGCGATTGTACAATGAGTATTATTATTATTATTATTACTATTATGATGATTATTATTATTATTATTATTATTTGTATTAATATTATGGTAGAATGATATATGTTATTACTGATTAATTCTTTGTAATAGTAGTTGATTTAATTAAGGTTTGATTATTATTCAGCTTATATTATTTCTTTGTATTAACCCCTCTTTGGCGGCACCTGGCTATAGTCGGACAAGAGAACCCCAACCTAAAGAGCGGAGCCCGGCTATACTCGCATGCAATTTTGAGCACATAATGTGCTCTGAGAGAGAGCCGAGCAGTGCGAGGAGCATAGGTTCCCTCTGACCGGTCGGCACGGCTCCTGCGCGACAACTGAGGCCCCCTCCACACTCATCCTTAATCACTACCTCACTACACAGGGAATTATGTCAGGAAATTACCGTATTTTAGGGATTTTGCCCTCGTCTTGCACGATTATTGCAAGAGAACGTGTGGTCGTAGAAGGATGCTTCTGGTGTCATTGGAGAGCTCAATTATCGCCCTTTCAGGGATACATAATTGTATTATGCTCTGGCTCTTGTTTATGCATGATAAAGAGCACGGAAATAAGCTCGTTTAGGATAAAACTCCCCGCTTGGCAGGTAGTAGAAGTTACCGCCTAGGCCGCTCGTAAGGTGTTAAGATAGTAAAAGATACCTGAAAAATCGCACAATCATGTAATAGTATAACTATTATTATTGGCAGACACCATGTATTATACATATCCAAAGCTCTTAAATTAAATGTCTCTTCCTACAAGTGACTCGTTTTCCCCTACCAATTTCAACAATTGGTCTCGACCATCAGGCAGACCGTTTGTTTGGTCTATTAATTCATTTATTAATATATTTGTTTTAGTTTCCTCCCTAGACCTCCATCAACCTTAGAAAAACACCCCCTAGACCCCCTTAAAGATAAATTTGTACATTTTTCGGTAGAAAAATGTCCCGGCCGAAGGCCGGTTCCTCTTAAAATTGCAAGCTCGCTATCGCTCGCCAGAAAATAATCGATACCTATATGGCACGAAAGGTCTTAAAATTGACAACGAAATGGGGGAAAGGTGTTAAAATCGCCAAACTAATGGGCCGAACGTCTTATAATTTCAAAACTAGTGGGGCTAAACATTAAGGAGAAGGGGGTCCAGAAAAACGGTCTGGCTCCCCTTAACTTCCCTTCTCTTGGCTCAGTAAGCATTGCAACACACAACCACTAGCAACACACACAATGACATTTTCTGAACCAGTAATTGGAGTTGCGCCCCGATACAATTCCTTTAGTAACAGCCCTGAACAACAACTGTCAATTCAACTATATAATAAATACCAGTTTCCTGAGCCTCCACAAGTTACTGCTGTGCAATTGAACACTGGATAGTTTCGGGTAATAAGGAAGTTGGAGCTGTAGACATCGACGTTTAGCAGAATTACCAGCTAACATTATACACTGCATCACTAAGCTAACGATAAATATTTTGTAAACCAGTAATTGCAGGCGTACCCACTGAAAATACACCTGGACACACACACACACACACACACACACACACACACACACACACACACACACACACACACACACACACACACACACACACACACACACACACACACACACACACCCACACACACATGTACACACAGTAACAAGCGTACACACACAGATTGGTTAGGTTAGGTTATATTATGAGAAAACCAAATAGCAGGAACCAAACCAAAATACATTGATTTTTGTATTTTATTTATGCTATTATATTTTATCTACAGTATGTATTGATTTATATTTATGTTATAATAACAGAGGTTCGATGTAAAGACTGATCGTTCTTTAGGCCAGATGAGCAACCAAACCAGTTTAGACTCTCTAAACCACATTACCATTTTGCCATGTACAGTCACTCATAATAATTCCTGGACCCCACTTATTTCTAATTATGGAAGCATCTCTTTGGAAACGAATGTATGCATATCTTTTCCTATACATCTACCCCAAAACAATTCATACTATTTATTGACAAGCAAGTTCCATCAAAAATCAATCTGAATAGTTATAATTGCATAAAGAAAAACATAGTGGGTCCACGAATTTTTATAAGTGACTGTACATTTGCGTGTGCTGTAGGTGCTAGTGTGAATGTGTGTGTGTGTGTGTGTGTGTGTGTGTGTGTGTGTGTTATACTTGTATTCCTAGCTAAGTTATATTTTGTCAACAATATTTTGCAATTATACTACTTGATATTAATTTGAATCAATATATCATGAACGCTTCAAGACACACATATATCGCTCGCCAGGAAAAATCGACACGTAAATGGCACGAAAGGTCTTAATATTGACAAAATAAATGGGGCAAAAGGTCTCAAATTTGCCTAACTAACGGAAATAACGTCCTAAAATTTCAAAACCAATATGCTAACCATGAGGGAGAATGGGGCCCAGAACGAGCAAGACAAGAGAGAGACACACATATATCGTGATAATAAACAAAGGAACTGACCAAGGGAAGTAAATGATGACAATAATCTCCACAACAACTCCATCCTTACTGGTGTGTCATGTCATAATGAATAATGTGTAAACCCCTCCACGACGAGAGGCCTTTCCTAAACTTATACATCGGTTAAGGGGACAGTGCTTGGTTTTTGGTATATATATATTTATTTATTTATTTATTTTTGAGTTTCCTCGCTAGACCTTCATCAAGGTTAAACAAAACCCAGACACCCTTTCAAAATAAATTTGTAAATTTTTCGGTAGAAAATGTCCTGGCCGAAAGCCGATTCCTTCTAAAATTAGAGGCTAGCTATCGCTTGCCAGGAGAAAATCGACACCTAAAGGGCACGAACGGTCTTAATATTGACAACAAAATGAGGCGAATGGTCTCAAAATCGCCAAACTAACGGAACGACCGTCTTAAAACCTCAAAACTAAAATGCTAAACATGAGGGAGAAGGGGGTCCAGAAAAAGCGAGTACTAACCTTTTTACTTTATTCTGGTTACTATTAGATTACTTTTTTTTCATTGCCAGAAGAGCCTCCAGCAAAGAACATGCTTCAAACTATCTCACTTAACCCATTTACTACCACAGATTCTTCTTTAACTTCTAATAATCCTCTAAATATAACTACAATACAATTTTAAAAGACGTCGCTGTCACAGAAGGGTTTAATAAAGTTGCGTGCTCTAGTAATTGTATAATTATACCTGAAAGTGAAACAGAAACTATGTCAATGAAGGGCACTGCATAGTTAGTGAAACCTTGGACTTCGATATGTGTTTCCATTATGTTGTGTCAGTACATCATGACTGGGTATCTTAAGGGCGGATGGTTCGTTTTTTGAAACCCCCTTCACCCTCATGCTTAGACCCATTAGTTTTGAGATTTTAAGACATCGGCCCATTAGTTTTGCGATTTTAAGACTTTACATCCCATATCTTTGTCAATATTAACCCTGTCGCGCACGTGAAGATGCAATCGCGTCCTAAGGCATTTTTCCCCTTACGCACGGCTGGACACGATCGCGTCCTTAAGCATTTACGAATTCGGTAAACCCAGACTAAAGACACGATCGCATCCATTTTTGAACAGGGAACTGATGGTAGACTAGTCTATATGTGGGGGTATCTGGCAACCCTCTACTGAGTCATGGCTGGGTGAACGGAAACAAAGAGAAAACCTCAGCTGCCCAGAGAGTGTGTCGCCTGTCCATGTAAACTTTAAATCTCATTGAGACCTGAGAGGGTTAAGACCTTTCGTGCCATTTAGGTGTTGATTTTGTCCTGGCCAGCGATAGTGAGCCTGTGATTTTAGGAATAAATTTGTGCATCATATAGTGATGGTATTGTATAAAAGTGTGCAATATATAGTGATGGTATTGCATAAAGGTGTGCATTATATAGTGATAGTATTGTATAAAGGTGTGCATTATGTAGTAATATTTTATAAAGGTGTGCAACACTGTGCATTATATAGTGATAGTATTGTATAATGATGTGCATTATGTAGTAATATTTTATATAGGTGTGCATTATATAGTGATAGTATTATATAGAGGTGTGCATTATGTAGTAATAATATTTTATAACGGTGTGCATTATATAGTGATAGTATAGTATAAAGGTGTGCATTATATAGTGATAATATTTGATAAAGGTGAGCATTATATAGTGATAGTATTGTATAAAGATGTGCATTATACAGTAATAATATTTTATAAAGGTGTGCATTATATCGTAATGATATAGTATAAAGATGTGCATTATACAGTAACAATATTGTATAAAGGTGTGCATTATACAGTGATAGTATTGTATAAAGATGTGCATTATACAGTAATAATATTTTATAAAGATGTGCATTATATAGTGATAGTATTGTACAAAGGTGTGCATTATACAGTAATAATATTTTATAAAGATGTGCATTATATAGTGATAGTATTGTACAAAGGTGTGCATTATACAGTAATAATATTTTATAAAGGTGTGCATTATACAGTAATAATATTATATAAAGGTGTGCATTATACAGTAATAATATTTTATAAAGGTGTGCATTATATAGTGATAGTATAGTATAAAGGTGTGCATTATACAGTAATAATATTTTATAAAGGTGTGCATTATATAGTGATAGTATTGTACAAAGGTGTGCATTATACAGTAATGATACCGTAGACATTATTATGATGCATAATATGAATATCATTATAACTTTGATATAAGCCTTAATCAATGAAGGTGATAGTGAACCTCTTCTGAATGATTTACACTATTACTCTTAATACTAACTAGTCTACAAATCCTTGTAATTTTCATTGGCTTTCATCTGTGTGACAATTTATAAACACACTCTATTTATGCCAAGGGATTGTTTTTGCCTCATTGTCCTGCTCCGTCGTTTAAACAAAACAAATCTATTAAGGGGGACGAATGTATTTTTGTATATATATATTTTTTTTTTTACTTCTTATAGATTCTGTAGTTTCCTCCCAAGACCTCCATCAAGGTTAAACAAATAAAACACTAAGACCACCCATCAAGATAAATTTGTAAATATTTCGATAGAAAAATGTCGGTTCTTCTTAAATTAAAGGCTCGCCAGTAAAATAGTGACACCTAAATTGCATGAAAGGTGTTAATATTGGCAAACAATGAGGCAACAAGTATTAAAATTGTCAAACTCATGGGCCGAACGTCTTAAATTCTGAAAACTAATGGGGCTAAACATGAGGAAGAAGAAGGACCAGAAAAAGCGGCCTTTCCCCCCTTACTCTGTATATGCCTCAGAAGCTATAACCTGGTCATATAGACCAAGTGTCATTGGATTAATCTCCATGTATTATGTACTTGTTCCATTTGTGGTTAAAGTACTGTTCGTCTGTAGCATAAGGTCTGAACTCTGGGAAACCTTTGTTGAGCTCAACATGTATTTGGATTACTTTAATGAGAAATGCATTTGTAACAAACATTACTATTAATGTATACACAATTATTTGGTTGACATTTCCATATAAGAAATTTTGAGGAAGCCAATGAGCCACCAAGTCAACCCATCAGTGTCAGGAACCAACTAGACAAGAACTTTTAGCTATGAATGACCTTGTAGTCACAGTCTAGGATAACGTGTAACAAATACCTGATTCAAATGTAATACACTGCTGACATTTCTTGTATGACACCAGCTTCATAGTGACTGCCTGACCTATGCTGTAACTGACCCAACTCAGGTGGCCAGCCTGTAATGGTTATGGAAGTGTTGAAGTGCTAAGATTATAACTGGTGATAATAAAATGTGCTAACATGAATATTACACACTACTCTCTGTAAAAGTAGTCGGGCAATTTGTTAATCACAAGCTCCCAAATATGAATGTAATGGAGAAGAGCACCATCAAATGCAACACAATTTACACTTTCCCACTCATATCACAAGGAAGATCTTTGAGTCAACCAGCCATTCCGCCAGCCTCAGCTGTTAAAGGGGAAGTTAAAAGCTAGACCCTTTTAGTCCGACTGTCATAAATACTGTACTGTGAGTGACAAATATCCATCAGTAATCACTTTAGGTGTGCCACTTACCTTCTCATTATAGCTTATCGTGCCAAAATATCGATTTGTTTAGCTTCTACTCTTGAAAACCCAAATCCCTTGACATATTGATATAGCTTACCTGAAATTGATTCCAGATTCATATATCTATGACTCATATATTGTGAATACAAATCCCATGTGTCCTGTAATTCTTTATGACTATTTCAACTAAGAAGATAAGTGATCCAGCCAGCCATCCCAGCAGCCCCAGGAGCCAGAAGGGGCCCTGAAGGTGGTTCAAGGTGAGGGATCCATGGCTCTCTGGCTCTGATCCGTCCAGGCCTTTTGTCTTTTCACCAATCCGCAGCTTTCGATTCTCAATCTTAGTTCAATAGAAAATTACAGAGTGAAAATTATGTATTCAATATAGACACATAGACTGTAACAAAATTGTTACACATTGAATGAGTATTAATTTAAAGACAATATGAATAATTAAATAACATTTTTATTCATTCAAAACTCATGAATAATATGTATCACAATGTTTCGCAATGAGACACATTATTGTTATCGTGACTGCAAAAGTTGTTTTTCTCATAAGAATATTTTGTTGTGACTGAAAAAGGTGTTTTCTCACAACCATATAATAAGAACATAAGAAAATGGGAGTCTGCAGAAAGCCGATTGGCCTAAGCAAGGCAGATCCCTGTAATATAAAGTTACTCTAAATCTAATGTTTGCATTGTAGTAAAGTTATGAAACATGAGGGCTGTATTAAAACAACGTAATATCTCATGTGCGTTCAGTATTGATTCAAGTAGGTGCGTCGCCATTTATGCTCTTGACTGTCATATGTTGTTACATAATATGGATTGAATATTAAACACACAAGTTGTACAATAAAACTGAACTTCAATTTTCGATCAGTAGACAAATTAATAGAATTACCTGTAAGTAATGAATATATTGTAATATAATCGCTCTTTTCTGCAAAAATTTAAATGGGCTTTTCTTTCGAGATGGCTTTCGTAAGCATTAGCCACAGCAACTGTAGCATCAACAATATATATGATACAAATCATCAGTCATTTCTGCACAATATTGAATATATTGATTGTTATATTGACATTGGAAAAACAAAAATAAATTACATTATGTACCCTTTCTGAGCTTGCTTGTAATATTCTTTTCCGAGCGACGAATCTCACACGAGTTAATTTAACAATAGTAGAAGGAACCTGCTTACCTCAGCATTATATGTATTACTATAATGTAGTTCAGTTTGTTGGGATACTCGTAGAGGACTGTTGTCGGACACTTTGTGTGTGAGGGATGTGAGGAAAGAATTACAAGAAGTACCTCTGCTACCACTATGATACAGACTTATCAGATACAAACCTGCTACAATCACAACACATTTACCAATTTGACTGTCTGTGTACCTTTAAAGTGAGACTTAGAAACACATACATACCTTGTACCATTGTTGGAATAGACCAGCTTCAGTGAGTTGTTGGATCTTCTTGTCAAATTTGTCCTTCCAAGGTTGATGCTTCTTGAAGACCCAACTTATGGGACCGGGAAAGATCATCTCGGGGATCTGGTACCAGTTCCTCTCCTGGTGGGGTTACATGATAATACAAATATAACACAACATAACATGGATTATATTAATCTAATAATGTACAACAATTGTCATTGGATTACATTGTTATAATGTCTTTCTCTCTCATTATTGGTACAGTCACAATCCTTAAAAGTAAGACCCCACCACCCTCCGTGATGCTAGACATAGAATCAGTAAGGTCTTTCTGAACGACGGGTAAACTTGGGAATGCACAAACGAACACATTCCCTTCAAATGAAACAGGAGAAGCTCGAACAGCCATATGAACCTTTTGTGGTTGTTGTTGTTGTTTTTCCCCAAGCTGCCTGGCCGAACAGCCCCAAGGCCCCGAGCAAGGCCAAGGCCATAACTGAGCGCCACCACAGAACCCTCCCCGCCGACCACAATAAAGCCTGGGTGACCGAAGCCACTCCATGGCGGGGAGCTGAGGAGGGTGCGGAAACGCCTGGGAAACCAAAGCCCCACCCAGGGCCCTGTGCCCCTCAGCAATTATGAAGAAAAAGTTGAGGGGCAAAGGAAAGATGTGACGCTTTGGCTTCCAATCTACCTTTTGTGGTTGACTGCATCACTGTTGCTTATTTTCGCGGGATGCAAATTACTTCAAGTTATACATATTATAATGGTAAAAAGATTACATATATTTATGTATAATTTCACCAACAAATATTTATATATTTAGTTTTTCTTTGTTTTTTACTTTTTCCTAGGTCAGATTTAGAGCATCATGATTCAATAATTCATTATTTTTGCGATACTATTGACTAAGGAATACAGAGTTGGTTATAGAATGAAGTAGCTCTTATGAGCAAGTAATTAAACACTGATGTTATCCAATTATTATATTTACTTTTAAAAAGCTTCGAAATTATATTCAAGAGCATTTTACTCACCCCACAATTACAGCATGTTAAGGATTTTGTGGTTAATCAATATCCTAAATTATCTTGAATAAAAAGAAACAAAACACAATAATGGATAGTCTATCTTATGGGATGGATTTAGTAATGAGACGATGGTTGACTAGTTGTCTCAACCCATAATAGCCTATCTAGCAGAAGCCCTAGCTAAATATTGTATAAATGGCCATATAGAGTATATATCAATAACTTAGCTACATTTACGGTCCTGGCGTAATTTCTAGAGAATTCCGTTTTCAATAGAAGTTAATGTCCGGGTCGGGCGTGGGTAATGGTAGCGGATAGTCAAGGAAGCACGTCTTGACGGTCTCGAGGTTTAGTGGCGTCTGTCGGAATATTATTGTGATTTTCCGACCCTAAGTAAACAATATACTGTACTAACTTAATTACCAAGGGTTCATTCCCTCTTCCCTTAATCATATAAACGAAAATAAGTTTTTTGCTTTATTAATATAAATGTAAATATCGTTTTACAACGATTAAGTAAACATATTATTCAGGATTCCGGGATATTAGAACAACCTGTGGTTCGTTCTAAAGGCGTCCCGTGATCGATCGCGGGAAATTAAAACCTAATCCCAAATACAGCACCTCTTAATTCAATAATTCGAGGTCTTATAACTAAACTAACTTGGCAAAGGCAATATTATACAGTTTTAAATTATATAATATTAATCATTCGTTACACTATTTACAATCACCAGACTCTGGTATGAAATGGTTCACTCTATTGAGTGTTATGACCGGGACTACGAATAAAACAAGGGCACTCAATGATTGGACTAGTAATAGGGCACTATGCAACAACGGTACGCTAGATCCAAACCTTCGAACTTATATGCCGGCGAACAAAACACCTATACCCTCCAGGGTTAATCTGCGATAGCGGGGTATCCTTAACTGGGCATAAATGTACTCTACTTCAGGCTAACCTGCACTGGTATAGCCTGATAACAAACAAGATGCAAGTTACGTTAAAATGCATAAAAAGGAATCTATGGAAAGATCAATTAAATCACTGCAAGATTTAATACAATAAAAAGATGCTTCAATACAGTTACTCTAAACAACAATAAACTCTTCACTCCTATCTGAAAGAAAGTGAAGTATAGTCCTACAGCATAGACCTGGAAACTTCTGAAGAAGTCTGATGCTCATAAGATGCTCGTACTGATTTAGAACTATATAAATGCAGGAGGCAGGACACCACACATGTAAATCGAATACACTAAAAGATAGGACATATAATGTTAACTGATACGAGAATACTATAAATGCGCAACGGTAGCAATGCTCGACACTAAAAGAAGTACTTCCTCATCAATGAAACAGTCTGCTATGGTTGTGCGGCTCAGCAACAACCTAGACTAATAAATGCTGTGAATAATAATGCGCACATATCAAAGAGCTTATATTAAATACTAACAAGTGTCTACTCGATTAATAATGTCTAGCTGGGATACTCTAGGTAAGGAACTGGGGTTGAGCAAGACAGGCTCGTCCCCTAGCGATGTCCTTAAGACTGCATCCTTTAAGTTACGTTAATTGACAAGGGGGCTCTCTCGATAGATCCAGATCACAAGTATCTGGTTTTATCCTGGCGACCCTCTAAAGCCAAGCAAAGAGGCAGCAAAGTGTGGAACTGGTACAGGCCAAAACCCTCAGTCAACACAATGCTGCACTCGCAAAGGACGCAACCGAAAAGACAACCCAGGCTACCACAAGACCGGTCGAAGTCGTGTAGGTATAAGCAAACCGTACACACATCGGAGACAACGACTACAGTTACCTTATCCCAGTCTAGCATTAAATAAAAGAGCAGAAACACTAAATCAATAATGGAGACACAAAGTTCTTAACCTATACTAACTAAGAACCCTCAAACCTATTCTAAGTGCATGTAAATATCTCTGAGGACGGCGCATGCAATACAATGGGCCGGCTATGAAAGCCGTATGCAGAACCCAAGGGGAGTGTTGTGCAGTTAATAAAGGTTAGAGTATGGAAAGAGAGAATCGAGTGAGAGAAACAGTGATAAAGGTGGTGATCGGGAGATAGTATGCAAAGGGATGTTAGAAGCACGCGCGCCAAGCCTGTCCTGACGAGGGCAGGTCCTGGGGACCCTCATGGAGGAGGTAAGTTACACAGGAGACCGCAAAGGCGCGATGGTCGGCCAATCACGGGCCGAGACGTCACAAGACAGCAGGCGTCATATGACACAGTAAGACATGCCGTCCAATGGCGAGCGAGAGGCAGGAATGCACCCGTACATACAGACACTTACTATCTCCTCGCTCTGAAAGTCTTTCTCATTCACACGCTGGTACTATTATCACTACTGTTGATATAAAATATAACCCGTTGTCACAGACGAAAACAAAGACCACCACTGGACTGTCTGTGACAATGCGATTACTAGGAAAGAAAGAACAACATTCTCTGATAACTGTAGCCCATTTCGATGTCCCTGGCGAGCGCTAGTGGCTAACGAGAGGCGATTCTGCCAACGCTGGTAGACGTCACACCCCGCCCAAGATATGGACGCTCAACATTAGGCGAGCACCATATCTGACAAGGCAGAATGCCGACAAGACCCGCCACACCTAGCCACTCCACCAGAAATGAAATGCAAAGCTCAATCTTAAATAAAACAACATATTAGCATAAAGAAAATCTTACAACCCCTCCCAAACACAATAGTATAATTTAGCCTGCTATGCTCCCTGAGCGAGCTTCACAGAGCCCAGCCTACTAATAGAAAGACAGGTTCAACTTAGGACTTTAGCTATAACATTGGCAACTTACAATTAACTATCAAAAAGAAAGAGTTTTTATGTGATTTTTTATTTAATTTTAATGTTGTTTTTGACGGCTGCTCTACAGGGGCAAGCCTGGTTTTTTCTCCACTCAAACCCACACACCTGTGGTGATCTACGCCGGATCCTCCACCCTCAACAAACAGTCTGCAATCACATTCTCACAACCGGCAATATGCCGAATGTCTAGATTGTATTCTTGCAACATGAGTGACCAACGTGTCAGCCTCATATTCCGGTTGTGGAATTCGTTCAGAAATTTAAGAGGGTTGTGGTCGGTGTAAATCACCACGACTGGCCCGTAGGCAGGAACATATACTTCAAAGTGCCTGAGCGCCAACACTATTGCCAGCAGTTCTTTCTCCACCACAGAGTAGTTTTTCTGAGCGGAATTAAACTTCTTGGAAAAGAAACTGACTGGATGATCCAAACCTTCCTCATCTGTTTGCATTTAGACGGCACCAGCCCCTACACCGCTGGCATCTGTTGCCAGCTGGAACGGTCTTTCAAAGTCAGGGGCCCTGAGGATTGGTTGAGTGCATAGTAGGTGCTTGACCAGCGAAAAAGCCCTTTCACACTCAGGTGCCCACTTGAACTTTTTCTCTTTTGCTAGCAAATCTGTCAGGGGAGCTAACACAATAGAATAACCCCGAATGAAGCGGCGATAGTAACCGATCATGCCCAAAAATCTCATGATCTGCCGCTTGGTGGACAGCCTGGGGAACTGGTTAATAGCCTGTATCTTGTTTTGGGGGGGGGCACACCTGGCCTAACCCGACCACAAACCCAAGATACTGCACAGTTGCCCGGACAAAGTCGCACTTGCCCAGATTGACCACCAAGCTGGCCTCACTGAGCTTCCGAAACAAGGCCTCTATGTGCTCACAGTGACTCTCAAAGTTGTCATCGTAGATTATTACGTCATCTAGGTAGACAGTGCAGTTAGGGATGTCAGCTACTAACTCATTCATAAGACTCTGGAAGGTTGCTGGGGCTTTTTTAAGGCCATACGGCATCACATTGCAAACGGTAGGTGTTCCCATCAACCACAAACCCGCATACCCCCTTCGCCCGCTCAGACAAGAGCACCTGCCAGTAGCCTTTCACTAGGTCTACCTTAGTTAGAAACTGTGCCTTACCGATCTTGTCTACACTATCGTCAACACGGGGAAGGGGATAAGCATTGGTGGGAGTCAACCCGTTCAATCTCCGAAAGTCAATGCAGAAGCGAACCTTCCCGTCAGGCTTGGGCTGCAGAGTGACAGGAGATGTCCACCTAACTGCCCCCTTCTCAATCAGCCCCCGGTTCCAACATATACTCTATCTCCGGTCTGAGGGCTTGGAGTTTAACACCTTACGAGCGGCCTATGCGGTTTATTATATGTACCGCACAGCGGGGTGTTTTTAGCCAAAATAGGGCTGTTTACGTGATCATTTTCATGCCTAAATAAGACCCAGAACGTAAAACAAGTACCTATCCCTGAAAGGGCATAAACAGAGCTTTCGAATGACACCATAACGATCCTTGTATGATGGATAGTTTTCTTGCAATAACCGTGCAACGCGAGTGCAAAAAGCAGGTAATTCGGTACTTTCGGTACATAATTGAGTATGTAGCGAGTGAGAGAGGGAGGAGGGAGCTGAGATTTGTGTCAGTAGGTTCGCCGCGGTGGTCTGGAGCAGTCATACGCTCGCTAGTCTCCTGCCACCACTTGTCTCTCTCTCTCAGCCACATTACGTGCTGAAATTGCCACTCGACCTATGTCGAGCGCCGCCACATAGTCCAGCTTTTTTTAACTCGACTTATGTTGCTCGCCGCTAATTAAGGGTTAATGGGTGGAATTCTGTAGGGTACTGATTTAAAGGGGGGGTAATCTCCCACGTCCCCGTCATGCACCACTCGAGTTGTGAGGCCTGGATGCTCTGCAAACACAGTGGGGTATGAAGCAAACAGGCGCTGCACGGCTGCACGCTGTTGCTCAGGCAGATGCACTAGAGCATCGTCAGCCACCTGTCTGGAGTTCCCCGCCCACTGGTCAGCAGAGACATGACACTCCCAGTTATCCTCCACCTGGGCTTCACTGTCCCTCACTCCTTCTCCTCCATGACCGCTGCAGGTCAACACAGGGACAGCGAGAGGCTCAGGGGGCGGCTCACAAACTCTTTCACCAGATTCACATGGCACAGCTGATTCTTTTTACGCCACAAGATAGTCTAGGTCAGAGATCTTTTTTACCACCTTATAAGGACCAGCGTACTTGGCAGACAACGGATGACCTGGCAGAGGTAACAGAATCAACACCTCCTGCCCCACCTTAAACTCCCGGAGTTTTGTCTTCTCATCGTACCTGTCCTTCATAAGTGATTGCGACCCTACCAAATTCCTACCTGCCAACTCTAGGCTTCTCAGCATTCTCTCTCTACTCTCGAGGACATACTTTAACATGGAACATGGTTTTGCTGTGCCCTGCTAGATTTCTCTAACCATGTTGAGGGGGCCTCTGACCTGATGTCCGAAAACTAACTCATTGGGACTGAACCCTAGGCTTTCACCAGGTACCTCCCGAGCAGCGAATAATACATAGGGCAACCCAAGATCCCAATCCTTGCCATTCTCAACAAAGTAACAACGCAGCATGCTTTTCAGAGTCGAGTGCCACCTCTCGAACACCCCTTGACTCTCTGGGTGATAGGCTGAAGAGACAACTGTACTGATACCGTGCTGCTGCATGGTCTGTTTGAAAAGGTTAGAAGTAAAGTTGGACCCTTGGTCTGACTGCAATTCCTGCGGATACCCGTACCTAGAACAGTACAATAGCAAGTTACGAACAACAGTCTTAGCAGTACCATTTCGCATGGGGTATGCATCCGGATAATGAGTGGCAACATCCATGATTGTGAGGAGGAACTTGTTGCCTGCACTAGTAGGGGGTAGAGGGCCAACCATGTTGATTATAACCTTACTGAATGGTGGCCCAAACAGGAATAGGGTGTAACGGAGCCTTGGGAATACACTGGTTTGGTTTACCTACTGCCTGGCAGGTACTGCACATTGCCACCCATGATGCCACATGTGCCTTCATACCTGGCCACCAAAACAATTTCGCCAATGCTGCTACCGTCTTACGTATACCCAAATGCCCTGCCAACGGTACATCATGCGCCAACCTCAGTAGGCTATCACGGCACACACTAGGCACTACCAACTGGTCAACCACTCTCGACCCACCCTCCTAACTCCGTCTGGGATCTAGAAAACGCCTGTACAATATGCCCTCCACACGAAAGAAGTCCCCCGGCTTTGCATCCCCGTCCTCATCAAGTTCAATCGCACCGTTACTACACTTCTGAAGCTCAGGATCATCTATCTGGAACCGACAGATATCCGAAGGAGCCAATCTATCTAAGTGCTCCCGGAGCAACTTATGGCCTCCCCCGATACTGGACTGTTCGATCCTATCTTGCTTAAGTGTGTAACGTTGCTGTCTCGGAGTGTTCTCACGCCCTACCTCCTCACCAAGTGTGATAGGTTCTGGGGCCACTCCGGACCTAAACATTGGTGCTAATACTGAGTCGCCAAGAAGAGCCGCTGGATCAAAACTCACAAAACTTCTCCCAACTCTAGCTTTCTCCTTCCGACCGTTCCTCCGCTGGTCTAGAGACTGAGGAATAGGCTGTGACACCTTAGATGCACGAGATCGGGTGACAGCACACGCCATCTGCTGTAATTGACACCTCTCGACCAACTCCTGCCCCTCCCTACTCACGTCGGCCGCCCTCTCGGCAACGACTAAGGGTGGAACCTCAGAAGTAGGCACCGCAAAGTCGTTGCCGAGAAGAAGGTCGACGCCCTCTACTGGCAGTTTCTCTACGATTCCAACATCTATCTCTCGTGTCACACCATCAACCTCCAGCTCCACTCGAACCAACGGGTATGACCGTGTAGCATTAATACCCTGCACCACAACTACCCGTGCCGCGTTTATAGGTTGGCCTGTAAAGTTTTTCATCAGAATCTGGGATGCACCTGTATCATGCAACAACTCCAACCCATGATTGCAACCAGCCCAACTCACGCAGCCACGCCCTCTATGGTCGCAAAAAGCATCGCGGACAGGTTTCGAGCCTTCCGGACACTCCTTCACTGGCTGTGTCCCCGCATCTGACATATCACCCCAGGTAAACGCAGAATACCTCAGAGACACCCCAATGTTGCTAGCCAAAGACACGACTGCTGCAGGTTGGTTACTAGGGTAGGAACGTGCAAAATGCCCCTTTTTATGACACTTAAAACACTCTACTTCACCCTTGGACTTCCCCTGAGGTGGGAAAGGGCCCTGACCTTTCTTAAACGGGATGGTTTTTGGTTTGTGATCAAAATTAGTATCATTGCTCTTACTTTTGTTATTAAATGTTGCATCACTGACTCGGGGAGGTGGAGTGTTGCGCCCCTTGTTAACTGCATCGGTCCGTTGTGCAGACCCGCACCCACGAATCAGCGATAATCTCAGGTCAGCCATCTCAGCTGCCTCTTGTAGAGTTTTAGGATGTTTCTCTTTGAGGTTCAAAGTCAGGTCGCCGCCTGTGCATTTAAAAAATTGCTCTAGAAGGAATAACTGCTCAAGCTCTTCGAACGTCGTCACCTTCTCTGACCTCAGCCAATTTCTCAAAGCATCAGACAGTTCCCGGGCATGTTCTAGAAAATTGCACTCACGACCCTTCGTAAGACCCCGAAACTTCAACCTATATGTCTCTGGTTGTAACTCGTACGCCCGCAGAACAGCTTCCTTCAATACCTCATAATCGATGCAAGACTCCAAGGGCAACGCATCATATGCCTTGAGTCCTTTGCCAACCAACCTAGAGAAAACAAGGGCTGCCCACTTAACCTCGGACCATTGGTGCTCCCGGCACTTCTTCTAAAAACGCAGGAAAAACTCGGTGACACCCGACTCGTCAAATGCAGGGACTAACTTAAGAAGGTGCGATAAAGACTGATCAAGACCTCGATTTCCAGAACCAAGACGCTGCCCTGTCGACTCCACCCGAGACTTCTCAAGCTCTATGTCTGCACAGTACTTCGTAGCCTCAACCTGAAGCTCAGCCTCACGTATGGCCGTTCTCTCCCCAGCCTGAATCCTATGCTCAGCCTCACGTATGGCCTTTCTCTCCTCAGCCTGAATCCTAAGCTCAGATTCCCGCTGCTGCTGCTGAATCTTAACCATCTCAAGCTGGAAGAGCATATCTGGAGTTAAACCTTGAGGAGGAGATGCAACAATTGGAGACCCACCCAGGGGCAAACCACGCTGCCAGTGACTATCGGCCTGCGGGAACGTACTCGAATCCGGTGTTCTAGAGGGCATGATGGGAGTAGAGTAGAGGGGGGGCTTGGCCGAAGGTGCCAAAGCACCCGCTCCACCCTGTGCACCACGCACCCCACCCAGCACACATGCCACCAGGTCACTTCTCGTCATGCTGCCAGTGCCAACATGCCCCATGACCGTGGCCAAACACTGGAGACCATACCGATCAATCCCCGACACCCGGTCAACAGTAATAGGCATCTCCAGAAACTTCCTTGCATCCTCCTCACTAATTATTACTCTTATGCCATCTAACAAACCCAGCTTCTGCACCTCAGAGCCTTCTTTCCGTACTGTGTCCTCACTGTGCACTGATCCGTCGTTTGACATAGTGTCCACCGGAAATCCTCAACGTTTATAAAAAAAAAAAAAAGTACCTAAACTCTCATGTAGCACTATTCACTCAAAAAATGATTGAAGGCAACTCAAGTGCTATACTACGTTGCCAAACAAAATTCCAACGTGTCCAAAATATTCCTCAAAAACAAATGTCCACTGCCAAACTGTGAGAAATAACAATCGACCCCCAAACGGTGATTAAAAAAAAAATCTCCACCAAAAAAATCCTGCAATTATTTCTTAGTTCACTAAACCCTAGACTAAGGTCGCCATTTGTTATGACGACTAAGATAAGATACTAGACAAGGTCGCCATTTGTTATGACTGGGACTACGAATAAAACAAGGGCACTCAATGATTGGACTAGTAATAGGGCACTATGCAACAACGGTACGCTAGATCAAAACCCTCGAACTTATATGCCGGCGAACAAAACACCTATACTCTCCAGGGTTAATCTGTGATAGTGGGGTATCCTTAACTGGGCATAAATGTACTCTACTTCAGGCTAACCTGTACTGGTATAACCTGATAACAAACAAGATGCAAGTTACGTTAAAATGCATAAAAAGGAATCTATGGAAAGATCAATTAAATCACTGCAAGATTTAATACAATAAAAAGATGCTTCAATACAGTTACTCTAAACAACAATAAACTCTTCACTCCTATCTGAAAGAAAGTGAAGTATAGTCCTACAGCATAGACCTGGAAACTTCTGAAGAAGGCTGATGCTCATAAGATGCTCGTACTGATTTAGAACTATATAAAGGCAGGAGGCAGGACACCACACATGTAAATCGAATACACTAAAAGATAGGACATATAATGTTAACTGACACGAGAATACTATAAATGCGCAACGGTAGCAATGCTCGACACTAAAAGAAGTACTTCCTCATCAATGAAACAGTCTGCTATGGTTGTGCGGCTCAGCAACAACCTAGACTAATAAATGCTGTGAATAATAATGTGCACATATCAAAGAGCTTATATTAAATACTAATAAAGTGTCTACTCGATTAATAATGTCTAGCTGGGATACTCTAGGTAAGGAACTGGGGTTGAGCAAGACAGGCTCGTAGCCTAGCGATGTCCTTAAGACTGCATCCTTTAAGTTACGTTAATTGACAAGGGGGCTCTCTCGATAGATCCAGATCACAAGTATCTGGTTCTATCCTGGCGACCCTCTAAAGCCAAGCAAAGAGGCAGCAAAGTGTGGAACTGGTACAGGCCAAAACCCTCAGTCAACACAATGCTGCACTCGCAAAGGACGCAACCGAAAAGACAACCCAGGCTACCACAAGACCGGTCGAAGTCGTGTAGGTATAAGCAAACCGTACACACATCGGAGACAATGATTACAGTTACCTTATCCCAGTCTAGCATTAAATAAAAAGAGCAGAAATAATAAATCAATAATGGAGACACACAAAGTTGTTAACCTATACTAACTAAGAACCCTCAAACCTATTTTAAGTACATGTAAATATCTCTGAGGACGGTGCATGCAATACAATGGGCCGGCTATGAAAACCGTATGCAGAACCCAAGGGGAGTGTTGTGCAGTTAATAAAGGTTAGAGTATGGAAAGAGAGAATCGAGTGAGAGAAACAGTGATAAAGGTGGTGATCGGGAGAGAGTATGCAAAGGGATGTTAGAAGCACGCGCGCCAAGCCTGTCCTGACGAGGGACCCTCATGGAGGAGGTAAGTTAGACAGGAGACCGCAAAGGCGTGATGGTCGGCCAATCACGGGCCGAGACGGCACAAGACAGCAGGCGTCATATGACACAGCAAGACACGCCGTCCAATGGCGAGCGAGAGGCAGGAATGCACCCGTACATACAGACACTTACTACCTCCTCGCTCTGAAAGTCTTTCTCATTCACACGCTGGTACTATTATCACTACTGTTGATATAAAATATAACCCGTTGTCACAGACGAAAACAAAGACCACCACTGGACTGTCTGTGACAATGCGATTACTAGGAAAGAAAGAACAACATTCTCTGATAACTGTAGCCCATTTCGATGTCCCTGGCGAGCGCTAGTGGCTAACGAGAGGCGATTCTGCCAACGCTGGTAGACGTCACATGAGGTTACCCTAAACGAAGGCTGTTACTAGCTCTTCCCAGATACCAGTGTAGTCAAATTATTTTTACACACTAAGTTCAAAAGCTAGATGAAAGTATTGTAAAAGACTTGTGATGCAATCAGCTTCATGCTAACTTTGAAATTAATATTTATGGAAAGAAATCCCATTCTCGACTAACTTAACTCTTTGAAGATACAATGTATTTTGACAACTTATTCTTGTTTTCATAACATAATTTTAAGCAGTTTGTGATAATATTGATGGGTACTAAAAGGCAAAGACTATTAATAAATCCTTTGACTTCCACATACTTGTTCTACTCGTCTAACTATAAGCGGAATGAACTGTCAAATATGCATCGTGATCCACTAGGGGTTAACTTCTAAGGTTTACAGCTTAACGTTTATCAATATTCCATTTTCTTCCTTTAATTACATACTGTATGTTGAATATGAGCTTCCGTTCATGAGCAAATACTCTGTGCAAATTTCCAACTCTTGAGCTAACCGATACTCCCAGTCTTTTATCTTTTCAACAGGAACTCTCTCCCTGAACCCATCTTTCCCTCATCATATGACTTAAATTGCTTCAAATTCCGTGTGTTCATACATTTTGGCTTGAACGTTGCTTGATTTTGGCTCTGTCACACTTTGAACTCTTGGAGAGGCACTCGTCACACACAGCTCTGCCTTTTGTCTCCCTCATATACATAGACAAAATTACATGTATATACTTCACTACATTATGTTAGATTGATAATTGAATGAGTGTTAAAGGTATATTTGTAGCTGCTAATCTGTTATGAACTTATTGGAATCTATATTTGAGCAAAACTGATACAAAGCTGGATACATTGAGAGGGAAGGCCAGAAACTAAAAACGGTGATCACGTTACAAGCAATAACATTTAATGTTGAATGGAGTAGAACAAACTGTGTTGTAGGCACATATATTAAAGCAATATGTGGCATTCGTTTAAACTATGGTATCTAGTATTTTATTGTATATGTGTAGGAGGGAGACAAAAGGCAAAGCTGCATGTAACAAGTGTCTCCCCCAAAGTTGAAAGAGTGACAGAGTCATATTAATGGTGGAGGTAATTTGTATGTGTGTGTGTGTTTGTTCATTTCTTTGTGTTTGTACTGAAACAAGTATGGTGTGCTTGTTTAGTGTAGTGCAATGAATAAGAGGAGGAGGTGTTTGTGAGAGCTAGCTAGATTACTGTCTGTGTAGGTGAGACATGAACATAAACAGTGAGGGAGGCCAGACAAATGAAACATGGGTTCCAGCAACTCCTTATCACATGCCTATGAGGCCTCCCCTGGGTAATTCCCTACTCAATTGGTGTCTACAATATCTCACAGGTATTATATTGTCACAAATAGTAGACATATGCTGCATGGATCATGTTTATTCAGGTAATCCCTCACAGACGAAATTAGCAGAAACAAATAGTGATCTTTTTTATTATGAAAGGGACTTAGCCGGTACTCGCTCTTTTGACTTCGTGTTGCAATATAGCTTGGATTGAATATAGTTGGGCAATTTGTATACATATCAATTGCAATGTAGCCTCGAAATAGTGTCTCGTAAATATTCTGCGTTTAACCTGTGGGCTTCAGACACTTTGAGTTTTTTTTTACTTTCATTCAAGCTAAATAAAACCTTATGAGATATATCCTTCAGTATTATCGATTTTACGCAAATAAATGTGCAATAATATTTGATTTGGCAGACCTTTAACCCTTCCTGCCCGGGCAGCATTTTAAAAGGACGCACCTTGCGAAGGCGAGGAGCCCAGGCGTCCTTTTAAAATTGGTAAGCTTGAAAGCCTATTAAGCGTGTTTTGAAAGCCGCGCGGCAAAGCGTATGTTTACAAATCCGATCATTGCGACGACAAGCCTCAGCAAGAAAAAAAAGAAGTCTGACCTTGTCCCCCATTGCTAGTTAGAGCAAAAATTAGTGTTTCTAAATGTCCGATATTGCTAAATCCGCGGAAAAATGCTCTCCATGGAAATCGTCATCACAACTGAACCAGTTGATCTAGAAAGCTCTACTCAACGCCAGTCTACAGATGCAAATAAGGGCTACATTTTGAGATTTGTGTCAATTCTCTAGCAGTTAAAATAACAAAAATAGGCCTATGTTTACATACAACGTTTTTTGGCCAGATCGCCCGGATAGGCCTATCGTCATTTATAAAGCCTGCCCGGGGAGGAAGGGTTAAAGAACTGTGATTGCAATGGAAAGCAAAATGTAATGTTGATGCATCAAACAACAGAAGGTTAATTTTGCTGTACGAGCCACCTGTGCTAGATCGGAGAGGAATGTGTTCGTGTGTGCGTTGCCATGTTTACCTGTCATCCAGAAAGACCTATGATATTATATTTCTTTAGTTGAGGGGGGCTTACTTTTAGAGATTGCGACTGTACATAGTAGGAAATTGGTTATTTAGAAGTTATTACTTTTTGTTTTCTGTATATTACGCCTTGTAATTCTGATAGGGTCGTTTCAAACACCTTGTATATAAATATATATATATATATATATATATATATATATATATACATATACTGTATATATATATATATATATATATATGTATATATATATATATATATACATATTGCCTGACGCCATGATCCCTGAAGAGGTGGCCACGAACGAACTGCCCCCATGCACCTCTGTCCCCAGTCAGTCGACGCCCCTACTCCCAACCAGCACCGCCTTCATCCATATACTTCCTCACTCCATCCTTCCACCTCTCTTTCGGTTTACCTCTCCCTCTCTGTCCTTCTACCTCGCTTTCGTACACCCATTAGTCATTCTCTCGCTTCCCATACATTCCATATGGCCAAACCATCTCAAGGTGTTCCTTTTCACACTTTCCAGCACATCTACCTCCACACCACACCTTCTTACTTCCTCATTCGTCTGTCTATCCCTCCATGTAACTCTGCACGCACTTCTCAAGTAACTCAGTTCCACCCCTCTCACTCTTGGTCTGAGTGTCTCCACCAATGTCCATGCTTCGCTTCCGCAAGTCAGCGTCGGGATTACCACACTATCATGCAAGGACTTCTTCACTTCCATACTGACCACCATATTTCTGGTTACTGCTTTCAGCGTTCCTACAACCATCTTCCCCTGTTGCACCCTCTCCCGCACTTCTTCATCCATAGTCCCATCTTTACTAAACACACAGCCCAGATTCTTAACCCGTGGAGCCCCGCCTAGTTTTGTATTTTTTGTTCACCAGAACCTGGCCGGTTTTCAAAAAATGGTTTTATTCCAGAAACAATAGCGAATGGGTTAGGAATGAAGGAAAAACCACGAAAAACCGCTCAAAAACCTTAAAAAATGGTCCTACAGAGCCCCCGAAAACGTGTTTTACAAGTGTAAAAAATTGAAGGCAATTATCCCAAAAAAACAGGTTATTGCGCGCTCACGCGCACGCACGTAGACTTTGAGAGTTTTCAACCATCGGCACGGTTGCGTGGGATACGTACACAGTTTCCATACAAATCTGAGCCCTCTCGAGTGGCTACACCTGAGGTTACGGTCGGAGCAATTATGGTGACTCGTCAGACGCGTCGCTGGGGCTGTGCGTTAGATACAAAGGCGACGCGCCAGACGCGTCGCTGGGGCTGGACGGGTTAAATGAGCTGACAATCTTCATAGCCTGACCATTCAACTTCACCTCACACTCTGTGGCTTCACCCCTTTCAAAGACCATAACCTTGCTCTTCCCTGCATTTACTTACAGATTCCGTTTTTCGCACACTGTTCCAAACATATTTACCAGACCCTGCAACTCCCATTTGTTATCGCTCATCAGAACTGTATCATCAGCAAACAGCAGTACAGGTAGCTTCCACTCATTTCCCTCCCTTATCAGCGATACACCAACATCCACTGCTCTTCCTTGTATTTTTTTCATGACTCCATCCATATATACTGTAAACAACCACGGGGACATCACACACCCCTGCTTCAACCCAACATTCAGATCAAAGAACTCGCTCTGCTCATTCTCCACACGTACTGCCGCCTTTGCACCCTCATACATACTCTTCACTGCTTTCAGAAACTTGCCATCTGCTCTGTATATTCTAAGTACTTTCCACATACCTTCTCTATCCACTCTGTCATAGGCCTTCTCCAAGTCCATAAAGGCAACATACAGCTTTTGTTGCTTCTCCAGATATTTCTTCACAACACATCTCAGGGTACAAATCTGATCTACACATCATCTTCCCTTCCTAAAACCGCCCTCCTCGTCACCTATCCATTTCTCTGTTCTCGCTCTCACTCTCTCAATTACTACCCTATTGTACACCTTCCCTGCTATGCTTAGAAGACATATTCCTCAGTGGTTACCACACACTCCTCTTTCCCCTTATATAGGAGGACTATTATGCCTGTCTTCCAGTCATCAGGTGCACTCCCTTTCTCCCATGCTAGTTTGCACATTTTCCATACCCATTTGATCACTATCTCACCACCATACCTCAGCATTTCCCCACACACTCCATCTATTCCTGGTGTTTTCCCCAACTTCACTCTTTTCATGGCTTCACACACTTCTGACCTCCTTATCCCCACCTCCTCCTCCACTACTTCTCTTCTTCTCCCTCCCATACCCCATCCAACTATGTTTCTGGCACTGCATTCCTTACATTTAGCAATTCGCTGAAGTACTCCCTCCATTTTTCGACTCTCTCTTGCTTCTCGGCTAGCACTCGCCCATTCTTGTCTTTCACACCCTTACTGTTTCCCTTACTACCTTTCCTAACTTTCTTGACTTCTTTCCAGAACAGTTTCTTAAACTCCCTCCATTTTACACTCAGATTCCTTCCAAATTCCTCATCTACTCTTCTCTTACTTTCCTTCACTACTCTCTTCACCACTCTCTTTCTCTCCACTTACCTCGCTCGTTTCTGTCTCCTCCAAATCTTCATTCCCTCTACTACCCAACCACTCTCTATACGCTTTCTTCTTGTCTTCCACAACTATTTTTACCTCTTCTGTCCACCATGCTGTACCCTTCACTCCCCTCCCTCTTCTCCTTACTCCACACACCTCCCCACATGCTGCACAGAGATGTTCCTTAAACACTTTGCTCATCTCCTCCACTTCCTCCATACCTTCCAGGTCAAACCTACCTAGTCGTCTTTCTACTGCTCTCCTGTACTCTTCCCTGATTTCCTCCTCCTGTAGCCTTTCCACCCTCCTCGCTATTCCATCTTCCTCTGGCCTCCCTCCAGCTCTCCTCACCCACTTATTTTGTATTCTAATTTTAGCTAGTACTACATAATGGTCAGACTGACCCTCTCCAATATCCCTATACACCCTAGCATCCAGCACAGATTTTTTCATTCGTTCATCCACACATATATAATCAATCAGTGCCTTTCGTTCCACCACTGTCTTATCCTTAGCTTTCTTCCTCCACACCACTTTCCATGTGTACCTGTGTATCATTCTGTGTCGGAAGAAGGTGTTGACTATCCACAGCCTCCTCCCAACACATACGTCCACTACCATTCCCATTCACCTCTGACGGTACCCCCCACCCTCCCACCACTCCATCAACTTTCTTATCGCCCACCTTCCCATTCATATCGCCAATCAGAAATATTCTTTCGTTCTTGCCAAACTTATCCAGGCACGCCTCCACATTCACCCAGAACTCCTCTTTCTCTCTCACAGGTTTCTCCTCCGTCGGAGGATAGACACACACAATCACCTACGTTTGTATTCCTACCCATACAATCCTTGAACCCACAGACCCACAGTATCATACACGCTCCTTCCATTTGTTACTTACAAACAAACACGCACCTTCTCTCGCTGCTCCCTCACTCGCTCCAGCACACACACCCATTCCACACTCCCACTCTCTCACATCTGTATGTTTCCATTTGGTCTCAGTCATTCCACATACATCCAGCCTGGCATTCACTAACACTTCCAGGACCTCTCTCTCTTTTGTGTCATTATTCACGCCTCTCACATTCCATGTCGCTATTCCAAGATTGTCCATAGTCGGTCGGGGTTCATCAACATAAGGTCCGTCCACATCTGAGGCTGTTCGTTCGTTCTTCGTTGCTTTGGTATTTTTCATGGGTGGGGGTCGCAAGCCCACTGACCCAACCTCTTTAGTCGCCTCTTACGACATACAGGAAGCAGCACGTGGGGACATATTCTAATCCCTTACCCCCAGGGTGTGGCCCTATTAAAATATGAGATTCCATTAGACGTAGACCAAATTTTACTATATCGAGAGCAGTTGAGAAACAAAAACTTTCATAACACTTTGCAAGACTTAGAGATATCTAAAACATATACATGAAAATAACATTGAGGCAAGATACAATCCTACCAAAACAGTTCAATGAAAATTCTTGATTTCAACAAATAAGACGAAAATATAAACGGAGAGTACTAGACAACCTAATGTAATTCTTCACCCTTTGACTTATAAGTTGGGTTTTGGGATTGGTGTAAGAATAGACATTATTTGTTTTAGATAACATTGATTGGTCTGATTGGTTTACCTCCTTGTAATTATACTATGTTATAATATGTTACCTGATATTTATTTAGGATGAATTCGCTGTACACTGATGTATCCATAAATGCATGTGTCTCTGCCCTCATAGCCGCCACTGTGTCCTTGTATTGAGTGAAGAGATCCATCTTTTGACCAAGCTTGCGGTACACAGCGTCACTCGACCTTCGCAACATGTCGGGGGCAGAGAACCCCAGGTCGGTCATAGCCAGTCTTAGGGGATCAAATGCAATATTTCACTATATATTTTGTTTTTCTCCACAAAACTAGTTAAAGCTATCCTACTCTTTTTCATAGAAGAGTAGATATACATTGCATTAAGCGCATTCCAGAAAACCTACACATTTTTTACATACGCCATTCAGTATTTTACTGTAGGTCTGAGGATGTTCCATTCAATAATAATTAAACGTTCATTGTGAAAAGTATTCACTAACCTAGTAGTAGCACAGTGAATAGCATTATAATCAAAGACTATATAGTAAACTGGGAATATCTTGAATCGGTATGCAAGAGCGCTAGATGATATTTAATTTTGATCAAACTAGACAGACAAGTGGACGTCAATGGCCCAATTGTAGATGCACATTTGTTTACCAACTATAACGTGTTCACATGACCTATTTCTTAATGCAATAGCCTTTAGTTACTTAAAAAATGTACTTGTGCAGGGGTGTAAATAGAATGTACTGGTTCATTATGAAGAACCAGTGTAATAATAAATAGTCTATTGTTAAAGTACAAGATGTGGCATGTGATTCTTCATCGAATATTTTTCACATGATGCCCATAAGCTCACCTGAAGGGACTGTCGGCCAGTTGTGCCAGTGAAGTGAGTCGGGGTGGGGAATTCGGCCTGGTGAAGATCCCCACAAGTTTGCAAGTGAAGGCAGTGGTGATGACCATACATGTAAGGAACCATAAAACAGCCGGAGGTCGTGACCACAACACCCTGGGAGTACTCTGACCCAGGAGAGGCTGCACCAGAGCCAAGACCTCACCGCCACTCTCACCATCCTGTTGTCTCTGTACCAGGAGAGATGAGACACTTCTTCTCCATTACTCCATAATCGTAACTTAGCAAAGGTTTGTATAATATGATGATAATGTTCTCATGACCTCATGTGATTAATATTTTCTCCAATGTTCTTTCAAAAATAATAATTACACTTTTGTCATAATTATATTTTCTGCAAATTATTGGTTTGCATAAAGAAGATTATGTAGCCTGTCAAATGATTAATCTTCCATAATGAAACATTATCACTGTGTTACTCCAAAAGTGAAATATATGAATAGTGTCACTAACCTTGAGTGTTAGGTAGCACCAGGCCAGAAGAAAGGTCCCAGCCAGAGCTGCCCAGACACTGAGAGTGAACGGTTGAGTGATACTCATCCAACGGGTCAAAGGGTCAGGCGTTCTCAGAAACACGCCATACCCATCCTGCCAGAAACTGAAGGAAAAGTCGAAGTCAAGACTTCTCTGGTAATAGTTTATGAAGGCGTTAGGAGAAAAGTGATAGTCACCCTGCACCATGCCTAACAACCCCACCCACGAACCATTTTGAAGGCTACCCCACTGTCCGTCCACTGAAGATGTAGTAAGGCTGTAAGAAAAGTTGAGTACACCAGACAGCGCATTTAGTGCCTGCACCGACAGCCCAGCTGTGTTGTCTTGTTCATCTTGGTAGAAGAAGGGGTAATCATCTAACATACTTGCAAGATGAAAATTGCATTGGCACAAAGTCGGAAAGCGGTCTAAAAACAATGAATTCCACATGGGAAACTTGTTGGATTCCCAGATTCCAAGAGAGTACAGAGGTGAAGAACAGAATGGCCTCAAAGTGAAGACAGCCAGTGAATCCTGTTCTGATGGTAAAGGTACCAACATGGCCAAGCTTTGTACTTCATTTAATACGGGATGCTTCAGTAGAGATTCTGCTCCGGAGTTTAAGGTTAGAATAACCAACAGTAGGTGGTGCGGATATGAGCCATTCAAATACCAAAAGTCCATTGAGTGAAGAGGTGTGGTGATGTAGAAGACCAAGTGAAGGGGTGGGAGGTTAGAGGCAGCTGGGAGAGGCTGGTGTGCCAGAATGGTGTATCTAGCAGGTGAAGGGAGAGCAGGATCTAAGTGTAGTTTCAAATGTCTACCCTTAGCTGGACCCTCTAACACTTGACGTATTACATCCACAATTCGCTGGGCCACATCTTGCACTTCAGAAGCTCTCTTGGCCCACTTAGAAGCAGTGTGGACCAGACCAAATGGTTCAGCACTTATATTGATAGTACTGAGAACCATCACTGCTAGAAAGACACTCCAACACATCTGGTGCTACTGACTAACCAACTGATACTGCAACAGAAGTATGCTATGTTCTTGGCCAACCAGGACATTGATTCCATAAAACATTTACCCATAATGGACCTTCTCTTTGCTTTCCATTAGGATAAGTGGCAAATTAATTTTGCATGCCAACACATTGTGAGCTCCATAAGAATACCACTCCTCTGTACAATACTGTTATGGCTATGCCACATTTTAGCATGCCACGTTTTAGCATGCCACATTTTAGCATGCCACATTTTAGCATGCAACGTTTTAGTATGCCACATTTTAGCATGCCGCATTTTAGCATGCCACATTTTAGCATGCCACGTTTTAGTATGCCACAATTTAGCATGCCACATTTTAGCATGCCAACACATTGTGAGGTCCATAAGAATACCACTCCTCTGTACAATACTGTTATGCTATGACACATTTAGACTGCTTATTATGTTTGTAACCTCAGGAAAAAAACAAATATTGTCAAAAACAGTAAGATCACTATCCATGAAATAAAACACAACAACACGACATTACAGTATAATGTTAGGTTCATTATAGAAGGATTAAGATATCAATGCAATCATTCAAGCCTGGATAACTTTAAGGGAGCCCAACTCGATATTTTTCTCTTTCTCTCATTCTCTCTTTGGTTTGTATCCATTCGGCCCCATTCAGCATACTGTTTTAAGACGTTTACCCCCATCCAGGTGTCAATATTTTCCTGGCGAGCGGTAGCGAGCCACCATATATATATTTTTGTTTTGACAGCAAGCTAAATTTGTACATTTTTCGACAGAAAAATTTCTCCGGCGAAGCCGGATTTCTCCATACAATGCTGGCTCGCTATCGCTCGCGAGGAAGAAATCGTCACCTGGATGAGTATAAACGTCTTAAAACAGTTGGCTGAATATGGCCGAATGGATACAAGCCAGGGAAAGAGAGAAAAGGAGAGAAATAGAAAAAGAAGCGAGGTGGGCTCCGTTAAAACCAATAAAGGCAGAAGTGCTGTACATTATGATACAGTAGTCGGTTACTAACCCGTACAGTACCAGGGACGTCCTTTTCATCATATTATGGCAACTATTAGACGATTTTATTCAGTTTAAGAAGGACCTCTATCAAAAATAAGGCTTCAAACTATCTCAACCAACCTTTTAAACTACCACAGAGGGCGTGTGCCCAACCTCGAAAGGGATTGAAATAGGGGAGCTATCCCCCCGCCAAAGGCGGATTTCTAGGGCTTTTCCTAGCTGATGCTGAGAGGATTGGGTTCTAGTCATGTGGTGATGGGCTAGTCTATTAGAGTGAGAACCGAGTGATCTCTGCCATACCCATAGCTTAATCTAACTGTTCATTTTACTTATATATTTTCTAGATCTCAAGTGACGGCGTCTCTTCCGTGGATTGACCTCCCAATCTACCAAGATTGGAAGCCAAAGCGTCACATTTTTCCTTTGCCCCTCGACTTTCTCTTCATAATTGCTGAGGGGCACAGGGCCCTGGGTGGGGCTTTGGTTTCCCGGGCGCTTCCGCACCCTCCTCAGCTCCCCGCCATGGAGTGGCTTTGGTCACCCAGGCTTTATTGTGGTAGGTAGGGAGGGTTCTGTGGGGTCCCTCGGTTATGGCCTTGGCCTTGCTCGGGGCCTTGGGGCTGTTCGGCCAGGCAGTCTGGGGAACAACAACAAACTACCACAGATCCTTCCTAAGCTGCATAATATCGTCTAAATATAGCTAGAATAATATAATACACACGTCGCTGGTACTCAAAGGGTTAATGCCTGTTAGTGCACACCCGGGCTTATACTGGTGAATAAGTCGGTTGTTTGGCGTATTGTTGTTGCTTGAGTATTTTGTGTTTCTATCAATATGTATGCTTGTGAGTGAGTTAACATGTATGCCTGTATGGTATGTATGTGTGAGCCCTTGTGTGTGTTAAGGGGAGGCAGACCATATTTCTGGACCCCCTTCTCCCTAATGTTTAGCCCCACTAGTTTTGAGATTATTAGTTTGGCGATTTCAACACTTTTCGCCCCATTTCGTTGTCAATTTTAAGACCTTTCGTGCCATTTAGGTGTCGATTATATCCTGGCGAGCGATAGCGAGCCTGCAATTTTAAGAGTAACCGGCCGAACTACCGAAAATTGTACAAACTTATCTTGAAGGGGGTCTAGGGAGTGCTTTTCTTAGCTTGATGGAGGTCTAGGGAGGAAGCTAAAACGAATATATGAATAAATTAATTAGTAGACCAAACAAACGGTCTGCCTCCCCTTAATGTGTGTGTGTGGGAAGTAGGTGGGTGAGAGAGGTCAAGCCATGTACACACTAGCCATTAACCATTTATGTACCGGCGACGTCTTTTTAGTTTGGTTCTAGCTATATAGAAACATTTTCGTGCAGCTTAAGAAGGATCTATGGCAGTAAAAAGGGTTAAGTGAAGCCTGTTAGTTGCTGGAGGCCCTTTTTAAACTGAATAACATCGTCTAATAGTAGCAAGAATATAATTAAAGAGACGTCGCCGGTACAGAAAGGGTTAAGGGGAGGCAGACCGTTTTTCTGGACCCCCTTTTCCCTAATGTTTAGCCCCACTAGTTTTGAGATTATATGACGTTCGGCCCATTAGTTTGGCGATTTTAACATCTTTCGCCCCATTTCCTTGTCAATTTTAAGACCTTTCGTGCCATTTAGGTATCGATTATTTCCTGGCGAGCGATAGCGAACCTGCAATTTTAAGAGGAATCGGCCTTCGGCCAGGACATTTTTCTACCGAAAAATGTACATATTTATCTTTAAGAGGGGTCTAGGGGGTGTTTTTCTAAGCTTGGTGGAGGTCTAGGGAGGAAACTAAAAAAATATATGAATAAATAAATGAATGGACCAAACAAACGGTCAGTCTCCCCTTACCCACTGTATTATGTAATAGACCAAACAAATGGTCAGTCTCCCCTTACCCACTGAATTATGTAATAGACCAAACAAACAGTCAGTCTCCCCTTACCCACTGTATTATGTAATAGACCAAACAAACAGTCAGTCTCCCCTTACCCACTGTATTATGTAATAGACCAAACAAACAGTCAGTCTCCCCTTACCCACTGTATTATGTAATAGACCAAACAAACAGTCAGTCTCCCCTTACCCACTGTATTATGTAATAGACCAAACAAACAGTCAGTCTCCCCTTACCCACTGTATTATGTAATAGACCAAACAAACAGTCAGTCCCCTTACCCACTGTATTATGTAATAGACCAAACAAACAGTCAGTCTCCCCTTACCCACTGTATTATGTAATAGACCAAACAAACAGTCAGTCCCCTTACCCACTGTAGTGTAATAGACCAAACAAACAGTCAGTCTCCCCTTACCCACTGTATTATGTAATAGACCAAACAAACAGTCAGTCTCCCCTTACCCACTGTATTATGTAATAGACCAAACAAACAGTCAGTCTCCCTTACCCACTGTATTATGTAATAGACCAAACAAACAGTCAGTCTCCCCTTACCCACTGTATTATGTAATAGACCAAACAAACAGTCAGTCTCCCCTTACCCACTGAATTATGTAATAGACCAAACCACTCAGTCTCCCCTTACCCACTGTATTATGTAATAGACCAAACAAACAGTCAGTCTCCCCTTACCCACTGTATTATGTAATAGACCAAACAAACAGTCAGTCTCCCCTTACCCACTGTATTATGTAATAGACCAAACAAACAGTCAGTCTCCCCTTACTATTAATCAGTAAACCTGCCACAGTGATACAGTACAGCCTAAACAATGATATACGAGGACAGCACTCAGGTGACCCGGTACATTATACGAGGACAACACTCAGGTGATCCGGTACATTATACGAGGACAGCACTCAGGTGACCCGGTACATTATACGAGGACAACACTCAGGTGATCCGGTACATTATACGAGGACAGCACTCAGGTGACCCGGTACATTATACGAGGACAACACTCAGGTGATCCGGTACATTATACGAGGACAGCACTCAGGTGACCCGGTACATTATACGAGGACAGCACTCAGGTGACCCGGTACATTATAGTAGTGGCATGCTACTTAAGTACATTATAGTAGTGGCATGCTACTTAAGTTGAGTTTTTTAGTTTGTTCCCTAAACCTCCATCAAACTTACAATTACACCCCCTAGACCCCTTTTCAAGAAAAATTTGTAAATTTTTCGGTAAAAAAAAATCCCGGCCGAAGGCCGGTTCTTCTTAAATTGCAGGCTCGCTATCGCTCGCCAGGAAAAAATCCACTCTTAAATGGCAGGAAAGGTTTTGAATTTGACAGAAATGGGGTGAAAGTTCTTAAAATCACCAAACTGATGGGGCAAACGTCTTAATATCTCAAAAGCAATGGGGCTAAACGTGAGAGAGAAAGGGCCATAAAAAAGTCCCTCAAGTGGAAATCTCCCATCGAAGGTGTCAATTTGTTCTTGGCGAGCGAAAGCGATCCTGTAATTTATGTTGAACAGGCCTAGTTTTTGTACCGAAAATGTACAAATTTATCTAGCAGGGGGGTCTTGGGGATATTGTTTAAGCTTGGTGGAGGTCTAGGGAGGAAACTAAAAGATATATTAACTAAATTCATTAACCGACCAATACATAAACCCTTCCCTCTTAAGGGAGACCACCTCACTTGTTTTCTCTTTCTTTCCCTCTCTCTTTGGCTTGTATCCATGCGGCCCCATTCAGCCTTCTGTTTTAAGACGTTTTCCCCCATCCAGGTATCAATATTTTCCTGGCGAGCGGTAGCGAGCCAGCATATATATTTTTTTGTTTTGACAGCAAGCTAAATTTGTACATTTTTCGATAGAAAAATGTCTCCGGCCAAGCCGGATTTCTCCATATAATGGTGGCTCGCTATCGCTCGCCAGGAAGAAATTGACTCCTGGATGGCGATAAACGTCTTAAAACAGTTGGCTGAATGGGGCCGAATGGATACAAGCCAGAGAAAGAGAGAAAAGGACAGAAAGAGACAAACGGCAGGTGACCCCCCTTAAAATGTTTGCAGGGTTACTATAGTAAGTTGGTGTACCTAATACGGTGTTCTGTACACACAATGTTTGCAGGGTTACTATAGTAAGTTGGTGTACCTAATACGGTGTTCTGTACACACAATGTATTCTATGTGTACCTAATACGGTGTTCTGTACACACAATGTATTCTATGTGAACCTTTATGTTTATATTGTGTCATACTTAACGTTAGATGACATCATTTGTTTGTATAATTGTGTTTAATATACAGTACCGGTATGTTGATAATTAATATACAGTATGTTGATAATTAATATACAGTACCGGTATGTTGATAATTAATATACAGTATGTTGATAATTAATATACAGTATGTTGATAATTAATATACAGTATGTTGATAATTAATATACAGTATGTTGATAATTAATATACAGTATGTTGATAATTAATATACAGTATGTTGATAATTAATATACAGTATGTTGATAATTAATATACAGTATGTTGATAATTAATAGCTAAGTAATTGTTATTTTGGCCTAAGTAAGACATCAGCCTATTAATGATGCCTTTGTTGTTGTTGTTGTTGTTGTTGTTGTTGTTTTCTGTTCTTGGGGATAAGAGATCGGTTGTGGAATAGACAATATTGATTTGTAACTGTGTGTGTGTGTTTGTTTTATTTTATTCATATTTTAGTAATTATTATAAAGCGAGGTGAGTAGGTTAAATATATAATGTTCATTAGGTGGATGATTGTAGAGATAACAAGTTGCTAGTTTGTGCTCATATGTATATCTATAATTAAAGATATAGATAAATAATTGTGCTTGCCTCAAAATATCTTACGCCGTCGCAGTCTAACATAATAAACTCGTTGGTTAATAATACACATTGAATACAATATTAGCTGTAGGACATTCAACATCCCCCTGACGTTCTGTTCCACAACTTCATTCATTTTTGTCTCCTATTGTAGCAGCAGTTGCCTACGAAGCAACTCCACCTGCTTTAAATTATTTCCTCTGACTCGCTCTCCCCACCTCTCTCTCTCTCTCTCTCTCTACAAAAACAAGTCAAGGAATAGCATTATCTCAGGCATTTTCCCCAAGATCAATGCACCTGACAAATTCTACGATAAGACCTTCAGCACAAACAGCCAAATAAAATCTTTGTGTCGGAAGGAAGAAGTTGAATTCATCAACCTCTGGGATCGTTTCTATAACCCGCCCACTCTGTTCCACAAGGATGGCACTCATCTAAGCCCTGTAGGTTCAACACACATGAGTCGTCTCCTACGCAAAGCATTCCGCAGCCATGGATAAAAAAAACGCGATTCGAGAAGAAGCAGCAGCAGCGACATAAATCATCCAAAGGCAAGCAAAAAACTGAGGCAACCGAGGACCGACGACAGCAAGGAGCGAGGACAGCGAGGAGCGAGGACAGCGAGGACCGAGGACAGCCATGAACGTAAATGTAGATCCGACCAGAACCAAAAATTTGAATAAAGAGCGTTCCGTGAGTTCTAAAATCACAACTTTAAAGGTTTTCTTTGCAAACGCTCGTAGCATACGCAATACATTTTCAGATTTAGAGGAACTAGTGTTTACAGAAAATTATGACGTGATTGGCATAACAGAATCTTGTCTCGATACAGAAGACATAGACTTTATAGCAGAGTATTCCCTTCCCGGTTATGTAATGTCTGAGAAAAGCCGAATAAATAAAAATGGTGGGGTTTTACTTTTTATCAAAGAAAGTCTTAACCCGACCCTCTTGTCAAAACCTAAAATTGTGAACGTCGACACATCCTTTGTGCAAATAAAGAATATTAAAGATACAAAAATAATACTTGCATTAATATACAGACCTCCAGCTCAATCAGTGGAAACTGACTGAGAAATTTAAGAACAAATTGCAAACGTAAGTAACTCACAAGGTACTGTTATTTTTGGCGACTTTAATTTACCTGTGACCAAGTGGGACAATACTTTTACTTTACACTCCGTATATGACTTGTATGCGAACTTGCAAGAGAGCTCGCTCTATCAATTTGTTCGATCGCCGACCCGTGGTAATAAATTTTTTGACCTTGTACTTTCAATGAAAGAATAAGTAATAGAGAATTTGAATGTTGGTGATGAATTCAGTAACAGCGACCATCGTACGATAACTTTCAGCTTAAAGTTTACTGCTAACGAACCAAATAGCAGCATTGAGAACGTCTCTAATTTCAAGAAAGCAAACTTTCGTAAACTTAGAGCAATGTTTAAAAAAACTGACTGGAACTGGAACTATGGGAACTACTTTAGGATACCGCAGAACAATAGCGATAGTTGGTAATCCCCCAAGTCCAGCCGCACGTGTGTGGGGACGTGCGGGATGGGAACGCCAGTTTACCCTCTGACCTCTGCAATACTGGAAGACAGTGATGTGCAAGATATTGACAAGATATTGCCACTCTACACCACCACCACCATACTCCTCTCCTACCTACTCTCCACCATCACCCCCCGGCCCACTGCCATACTCCCCCCTCAGGCCTTCTGTGTCGCCTCAGCCTGGGACTTCCCAGTCACGACACCTAAATTACCTGAGACCCTATCACCGCCGGTGTCGCTACAACGCCCAGATCGTCCACGATGCCCTACCAGCCAACGTGGGCATGGGCATGTACTTTCCCGTGGGCCAAAGGGCATCGAAGGTGACCATGGTACGACGCCCCAGCACTGGATCAAGCTCCAGGTCGACATCTCGATCAGATCAAGGTCAAGGTCAAGAGGCAAGACGACGACCTCCCGACCTGATGCCCCTGGTGATGACCCCTTTCTTTCTGACGACAGCGGCAACGAATGTGTTGCCGATCAACCCGAGTGGAATCAGGAGAATGGGGACAATTTTGTGCCACCAATTACAACTTTATGGGCATGAGGGATGCTGACTCTGCGAGCCCCAACCAAGGAGGAGAGACACCTAGACATGATGTTTTCCTGCAGTTCTTCACTGCTAACCTCATGTCCATGATTGTTGACCGGCCGAACTAGTACAATTACTGTTTTATGGCTGCAAAAGAGCAGTTGAAACATTCTGCCCAACTGACATGGAAAACTTTTGATGTCCTCGAATACTACACGTTCCTACCCATTGTCATCTTGATGGGGGTGACAAAGAAGTCGTCGATCAAGAAGTACTGGTCCTGTGATCCCCTCATCCAAACCCCCATCTTTGGCAAAGTCATGAGTAGAAAAAGGTTTATGGCCATAATGAGGAATCTTCATTTCATAGACAGCCTGGCAAGCCACACACGAAACCAGGACCTGATGGAGGGGATACAACCTATCTTCCAGTACCTGAAGGTGAAGTTGGCTGCCGCCTTCACACCCCATGCGAGTTTGCTGCTGTGGAGATGAAATATTGGCATCCGGCAGTACATGCCCAGCAAACGTCATCGTTATGGCCTGAAACTGTTCGTGATGTGTGACTCTTGCACCGGCTACATCCAGGACATGATTCTCTACATGGGCAAAAAGACGGAACTGGTGGAGTCGAGGATGTATGGAATTTCTGGGGCCGCTGTTATCACCATGCAGGATTACCTTGATAGGGGCCACATACTGTACCTCAACAATTGGTACACCAGCCCCGCCCTTGCCAAGTACCTGCATAGCCGCGCTACAGGAGTCTATGGCACCGTCAGGAGGAATCGCTCATTCATGCCCTATCTACCAACCAGGCGGGAAAAGGGCTCCATCATCTACCGGCAGGCAAACAATGTCCTCATGTTGTCCTGGATGGATAACTGTGATGTGAACGTCCTCACAACTGTACACCGTCCCATCGTCCAAGGCAGCAGATGTTTTGATAGAGCAATAGGTGAACAAATCAAGAAACCTTTGGCCATCTGTGACTAAAATATCAATATGCGTCTTGAGGACAAATCTGATGCTGTCATCTCGTCAGTCGAGTGTGCGAGTAAGATGAAGAAGTTGTATAAAAAGTTATTCTTCCACCTCCTCGATATCGCTCTCTACAACTGCCACATCCTCCACTCAACAATCATCGGCAAACGAGAAACAATGAAGAACTTCTGCATCGAGTTGTCAAGGGAGTTGATGTTGAAGAACATGACTGGCACCCACGGCCAGCAACACCCCACATATCGACAACTAGCAGCAGAAGGGATTGCCAAGCTGACAGAACGCCACTTTCCTGACTGGGTGTCGCCCGCTCCCAGCAACGAAAGACCCCGCAGAAGGTGTCATGTGTGCCGGAATACGACACAGAGGGCTCCTTCATGATATGATACCCGGTATATGTGCCTAGAATGTGGTGTGGCGTTGTGTTTCCCCGACTGCTTCAGGGAGTATCATACCCTTAAGCACTTGTAAAACAGTTTATGCAAAGACTGCGATAAAAGACGCTAACATAAGTGAAGACTGTGTGTACAAAAACAGAGTGTAAATATATATATTTTATGTACAAAGTGCTGAACACAATATGTAAGTGATAGTGACATTCAAATATACGTAAAACAGTGAAGAACACCAATACTTGTAAATGTATCAAAAGCTTATAAACTGTGTACAATGAAGACTGCGATAAAAGACGATGAAAGTTAGATATAATGCGATAAACATGAGTACAACAATACAATGTATAAAGCAATATTCTAAGTCAAAAGTGCTTAAAACAATGTATAAAGCTCTTAGTCTAACTATAAGACATACGATAAAGTATACAAACAATAAACAGAGTGTGTGAGAGAGGCAGAGAGCGAAAGTGAAAGTGAAAGCCAAGGGGAGGTACGTGTGTGCATTCTGTTATGGTCCCGGGCAAAGATGGATGCCCATCACCGTGGTAACCAGGATGCGCGCGGGGCTCGCCACTCGTCGGCACTTATAATCATTTGACTTGATGCACTTATCACATTGTAACATCACTTACAATGACATTCTGTGATACATATTGCCATTTGATGAACTATGGAGGCACACATGAAGCTTGGGTGGTGTAAATAAGTGTCACTCGAAAACTAGAGGCATTGTACATCAGCCATGCTGCCTCACCCGGCTGTCGTGCAGGCGCGGGAGGTTTGAAGAGGCAACCGGTACCCAGTGATGGTAAAGACCCCCCCCCCCCACACAGGACCCCCAAATGTTCGAGGTGAGTGGTTTTATGTTAGTTTTCCTTCATTTCTAACCCATTAAATGTGTTTTTAGGAAAACAAAATTTTCAATTTTGGGCTGGTCCCTGAGTGTACTTATTTAGTATATCAGCTAGGGTTCTGTGGGTTAAACTTAAAAAAATTGTTTCTATGTATGATATACAACATTGTAAAAAGAGGTATTGTGCATACACTGGTGTAAGATAATATGACGGGAGAGAGAAAATTGGCCATCTGTATGGTGCCCGTCATATGATGGACGCCATTTTGAGGCTATTATGAGAGCTGAGAGAGAGACCGGGCATTGCAGGGACAACAAGCAGGCTTGGTCCACTCGCCACAGTCGCGTGGCACATAGTAGGGTGTACCATATACCTCTCTGGCCTCCTACACCTCTCAAACACGGAAAAGAACACCAAAATACCTAATTTTCGGCGATTTTCCTGTTCGGTTGTACGACCGTTGCAAGATAACCCGATGTCGTACAAGGATGATTCAGGTCTCATTGGAAAGCTCTATCTTAGCACTTTCACGGACATACAATTTTATTACGCTCTGGCTCTTGCGTATGCATTAAAAAGAGCATAGAATGAAGGTCATTTTCGGCAAATATACCCACCAGGCGCTACAATGATATACCCCCCGCCCTTTGGGAGTTAAATATTTTGCATATAAGGTATAGTAGTAGGTATAATACTAGATAGTATACAAGTATAGTATTGTAGTCAGTGTAAGATAGTAAAACGAATAATGTATTGTGTTTCGTATAATATATATAGCATATAATATCCTAAACATAAGATATTATGCATAGTATAGAATAGTAAAAGGAGTCGGTATTTTGTATAGCATAAACTAGTCTAAAGAAAAGGTATTATTATGGCACATAATGTATAACTGATAAAGATGTTAATAATAATATATAATAAAGATAAAGTATTATATACAGCAATTACACAATTACTTAATTACTTTTGTTCTAATTCCTTAAAAAATACTCCTGCAATTTTCTTATTTTGACAAGCCTTGAATTTGATATTATATATGCATACGCAGCATCTTTAACCATTAAAATGAATCTTTTAAATCAGTCACTGTTTTGTTTTCATACTATGCTTTCAAACAACTTTATATAGTGATTATATTAAATTTCATGATTATATTTATTATTAGTAATATATTATATCATTACGTTATTATTATATTACTGTTATTATACTGATTAATATTATTATCATTATTATTACAAAGGCTGTGAGGCTGGATGGGGAAATATTGGAACAAGTAGAGTGTTTTAAATATCTAGGAGGAACGATAAGCAGGAGTGGAGGTATGGAAGTGGAGGTAAAACAGAGAGTGTGTGAAGGAAGGAAGGTTTTCGGAGCAATGGGAAGTATGTGGAAGACGAGAAATCTCGGAGTGAAAGTAAAAAGTGCACTGTATCAAGGAATTGTTGTGCCAACAGTGATGTATGGGGCTGAGACATGGGCTCTGAAGAAAAAGGAGAAAAGAGGGCTGGATGTGATGGAGATGAGCTGCTTGAGGAGTATGTGTGGAGTTACTCATAGAGACAGATTGAGGAATGAAGAGATACGTAGGAGAGTGGGGCAGCAGGAACATTTGTCAGCCAGAGTGGACAGAAGGGTGCTGAGCTGGTATGGTCATGTTGAACGAATGGGAGATGAAAGGCTTACAAAGAGAATATGTGAGTCAGGTACAAGGGGAGATAGAAGGGCAGGAAGACCCCCATTGAGATGGAGAGACTGTGTAAGAAAGGCTTTGGATGATAGAGGAATGACTATAGATCAGGCAGGGGAAGTGGTGGTGGACAGGAGTGAATGGAGAATGCTTGTGAATAGTTGAGTGAACACGTGGTCATTTGGAGTAAGGGGTCGGGCGCAAGTTCGACTAGATAATAGTCCATCAGGCGCCTGGCCCGGGGGACGATTAATATGAAGGGTGTGCCTGGAAGTGTGGTGGGAGGGCTTGTGGCTTTGGCTCCGCTGCATGTCTGCCTGCCGAGATCGGAACGTCTCCGGGTGGTCAGGGGCCGGGGGAGTGCTGGAGCGACCTTGGTAACCCTGGTCTCTGGGTCTTCTCCTGGGTGACCTGGATGTGTGTGAGTTTGTGTTTTTTATCTGTGTTTATTTTTTGTTTTATGTTGTTTTTGTGTTTTCCCTGTTCTTGCTCTGTCTTGAGTCGGCTACCCCCAAAATGGGGATTGGGCCTGAGCATATAGATAGATAGATAGATAGATTACAAAGGCATGATTT
Source organism: Paralithodes platypus (assembly GCA_032716605.1). Classification (NCBI taxonomy): domain Eukaryota; kingdom Metazoa; phylum Arthropoda; class Malacostraca; order Decapoda; family Lithodidae; genus Paralithodes; species Paralithodes platypus. The sequence continues at coordinate 22,021,313 of CM064541.1, forward strand.
AATTTTTCCCCTTTCATGTTTCAGGCTTCTTTTAATCTTAACATTATTAGTTGGACATACAAGTGTTTCTTATATTCTCACTGATTGCTTCCTACGGTTTCCCATGATTTATCCTTGTTTTGATAAATATTCAAATGTAATCATGTATTTTTGGTTATCACTGAAAAACGTCCGTATCTCCGTTTTTGTTCTTATGTTCGTCTCATTTTTGCAGGTAGCATAAGTGTGTCTTCTCTTACAGGTATGTTATAACTTAACCCATTCAGAACCAGGGACGTCCTTTTCGTCAAATTCTGGCAAGTATGAGACGATTTTATTCAGCTTAGGAAGGACCTCTAGCAATAATAAAGCTTCAGACTATCTCAACCAATCCTCTTAACTACCACAGACCCTTCCTCAGCTTCAAAATATTGTCAAAATGTAGCTAAAATAAAATATAACACACGTCGCTGGTGCTCAGAGGGTTAAGCGGATCACTGAAAATATGACAGGCATTACTGCAGTCCAAAGCCTAGGTGATATATTATTATTTAGTGATATATGAGAGAGAGAGAGAGAGAGAGAGAGAGAGAGAGAGAGAGAGAGAGAGAGAGAGAGAGAGAGAGAGAGAGAGAGAGAGAGAGAGAGAGAGAGAGAGAGAGGGGCGGGGGGGGGGTGGGGGTAGCAACTACAAAACAAATAGGTCGACTAGGTATATACAGTACAACACAACATAACTTACTAGGTATATACAGTACAACACAACAGAACTTACTAGGTATATACAGTACAACACAACAGAACTTACTAGGTATATACAGTACAACACAACAGAACTTACTAGGTATATACAGTACAACACAACAGAACTTACTAGGTATATACAGTACAACACAACATAACTTACTAGGTATATACAGTACAACACAACAGAACTTACTAGGTATATACAGTACAACACACAACAGAACTTACTAGGTATATACAGTACAACACAACAGAACTTACTAGGTATATACAGTACAACACAACAGAACTTACTCATAAAGCAAGGTAATATAAATATTCTCAGCGAGCTCATTTTTTAGTTTCAATTTCCTTTGTTGTTTTTTATACAAGGGAAAACACAGAGCTTTGGAAGTAGTTAAAAATACACCCCGAAACATAAGGGCCAAAAAATGGAGAGGCGCGACTGAAGATTATTTAATACAAGAGTATTTCGCTACATATTATTCTAAGCGTATTGCTGTGGTTCAACAATTTCGTTTCCCCCATGAACAAAAATATAATGAGTTTATTTATTTATAATCCGCCCGTTTATATTAATTAGCGATATATATTAATTTCTGTCAGAGTGGGGGTTGAGCGTACCCTGCCTCCCAGAGCTCAATCTCACTTTATCTCATGCTAAATATGTTTCAGTACTTTTTGACGTAGTTAATGGATTTTGTCTGTTCGATATCCGACAACAAAATGTGACTTCCCCAATTTAAGCTAACTGATTTTGTCTACTCTACTTCTGACTACAAAATTGACTTCCCGAATTTATCTACACCCTGATTTTGACTATTTCATTAGCACTATACTTCTTTTTCTTTAAGAGCAAACATTCTACATCAGGTATTATAGAGATAGCCGGTTTGCCGCAGTTATAACAGAAAACCGATTATGGCGGGTGGCTGTGGCCTGATGAAGTCCATCCGCCTCTCTATTTTGTCTTGGGGTGGGTGTTTGACTGTATCTATATATTTGTCATATGTCTATTTTTATTTCAACTCTTTTCACATGTGTGTGTGTGTATGTGTGTGTGTTGTTGTTGTTGTTGTTGTTTTTATCCCCTGCTTCCTCATGTTTAGCCCCATTACTTATGACATTGTACTAAGTACACTCCCTTAGTTTGGCGATTGTAAGATCTTTCCCCCTATTTCTATGTCAACATTACGACCTTTCTTTCCACTTAGATGTGGATTTTTCTCCTGGCGAGCAATAGCGAGCCTGAAATTTAGGAGGAACGGGCCTCTGGCCGGAACATTTTTCAAAACAAAAATTTACATTTCTTTCTCGAAGGGGGGTCTTGGAGGGGCGGAGGGGGGCAACATATGATGTTATAGGATATAGGATTATAGGTTAATGAACTTCTTATTAATTATTAACCTAGTAAATTCACCCTGCCTCCCGTTCTTCTTCCTTCCCTCCTAGTTATCTACTCCTTCCTTACTTCCATCTGCATTCTTCTCTCCCTCTCCCTATCCTATTTCTTACATTGTCCCTTCTCTTTACTTCCCTCCCTACTTACTGAATCCCTTCCTTCCTTCATTACTTCCTTCCTTCTTTGCTTCCTTCCTTCCTTCCTTTCTACCTTCCTTCCTTCATCCCTTCCTTCCTTCCTTCCATCCATCCTTCCTTCCTTCCTTCCTTCTTCCTTCCTTCCATCCTTCCTTCCTTCCTTCCTTCCTACCTTCCTTCCTTCCTTCCTTCTTTCCTTCCTTCCTACCATCCCTCTTCCTCTCCTCACCCTGCACCCAACATCAACATTTTCCAAACTAATATTATTTATACGGGTTGGGGAGCGGGGCCTAAATTAGATCTCCCGTCTTTTTATTCCATACGGCTAGGAAGAATTCACGTCAAGGGCCATTTTGGATTACCTGAGATGGGAAGGAAATGGAGGAATTTTAAAGGAGAGAGAGAGAGAGAGACAGAGAGTAGGAGAGTGAGAGGGAGTGAGAGAGTGGGAATGAGTGATAGTGAAAGCGTGTGTGTGTGTGCGTGTGTGAGTGGGAGAAAAGTGTAGATACATGTGTGGATAATTGATGAGGCATGTGGATGCTTGTGGTGAGTGAGGAATTGTGGATGTGTGGATGAATGTGGATGTGTGTGAATGCATGTGAATATATTTGGGGTAGGGTTTGATATGTTCATGCGTCTTGATGTATTTGGATGTGTTATTATTAGAAAGTATTAAACAACATGCGAGAATATGAGTATAAGTGTGGATATATGAGGATGTGTGTGCAGCTATAGTTTAGTCGCTATAAGTAGGGGAAAAAACATGACCTCTATCCTCTGCAACTCAAAAATGGCTACTGCTAATTGGCTGTACATTTCCACATCTATTCCTTGACTGACTCTTCCCAAATGGTAGAAATAGTTGCTCGATTACCATATTCGTTTTTGAGTTACAGAGGTTAGAGGTCATGATTATCGCCTACTTACAGCGAATAGACTATACACACATGTAAACAATTTGGCTGTCATTAGAATTACTCCATCTTCTTTCAACCCTCAACTTTCTTTCCATGTCATATTTGTCTTCTTCTGGCCAACAATTTTAGGGGAGATGGGTAATTTTTCTGGTCCCCATTCTTCTTCTTGTTTAGACCCATTAGTTTTCAAATTTGAGTCGTTTGGTCCATTAGTTTGGAGATTTTAAGACCTTCGCCCCATTTCAGTCAATTTTAAGAATTTTC
>CM064541.1:22024861-22139364 GCA_032716605.1 Paralithodes platypus
GATTCCTTTAATAATTACAGGCTTGCCTAACCAGGAAAAAAATCAACACCTAAATGACAGGAAAAGGCTTCTATTGACGACGAAATGGTGCGTGATTTTAAAAAAATAAAATCGTGAAATTAATGGGCCGAACGTCTTAACAAACAAATACTAATGCGGATAAAACCACAAGGAAGAAGGGTTCAATAACAACCGCCCCAGTCCACCCCCTTAACTCTAGTCATAGCTGCCTGTTATCTCTCGTGATACTGGCTAAGGTCCACAACTATAGATTTTAGATTTTAGAAGTTACTATATATCTGCTCAGTAATTGAATATAAACACCATATGAGGAGGATAACTTTATTGACAACGTTTCGCAGATAGCTTCTTCGTGTCACTAACTCTTGACCTGAAGAAGCTATCTGCGAAACGTTGTCAATAAAGTGCTCCTCCTCATACGGTGTATATATTCATTCTGTCAACCTTTCAAAGTTATTTCAGCATTCAATAATTGAAATTACATTTTGGTCTGATTATTTTCGCATAGAGCTCTGAATTATTTATCGTGTAACGTATCTTAAAAGAAGGTCTAGCGAGTAAATATTGTCAAGATCAACACACACACACACACATACATCTCTCTCACTCTCTCTTTCACACGCATTCACTCAATCACACACACACACACACACACACACACACACACACATAGATCTCTCTCTCTCACACGCATTCACTCAATCACACACACACACACACACACACACACACACACACACACACACACACACACACACACACACACACACACACACACACACGAGTCCAATTCCAGATATTATTGGGCAAAACAGTATTGTGAATCAATTTGTGTTGTATTCGTATTATCTTAAGGGGGTAATACTCGCTTTTTATGGACCCCCTTCTCCCTTATGGTTAGTGAAATAGCGAAAAATAAGGAGACATCCACACACCGACGACGGAAGACGTCAGGCAACACACAAAGAAATACTTCCATTACACAGCAAAAACAGGAGGACAGAGCAGTTAAACAAGGAAGGAGAACAAGACAGCAAAATGGCGACCACCGACGAGGACAGCAAAATGAAGGACACCAAAGAAAATGTACCAGCCCAGGGGAAAGAAAGGAAAGCAAAAGGGAAGAGAACAAGCCCTACAACGAAAGATGAATCACCTGTTCAATGTTCCAGAAGTGCCTCAACAGAATCAACGACCCATAAGACAAGAAAAGAAGAGGAACCAGAAGACGAGAAAGCCAGAAGAAACGACCTCCACAGAATTTACGCATAAAGAAATCGCACGTGTAACAACAAGATAGCAAAATGGCGATCAACCTGGAAGACAGCAACATGGCGGACAATGTAGAAAGTGTACCGAGTTGTGACAGACAAAAATATAACAGAGAAAGAACATAAAGAAACCAGAGATACCACGATCTTCAACATGCCCCGTATTCCCAAAATTCCATACCACACTCAACCAACAACAAAGCAAGAGAGAAAGAGAAGTATAAAGACAGCAGAAAAGGAAGAAATAGTTGCCCAGAAACACACGCACAAGGAAACAACACACACGTGTCCCCAGCATCAGTCCAATGAACAAGGAAAATTATACTACACCAGTACTAGCCGTCAACAGACAAGCCCGAGTTGCCACTATTAGTACTGGATGTCCTATTACACCCGGGAAGAATATTAAAATTTCTTATTGTTCATCAACAACACAGAAAAGGAAGCTAGTGTTCAGCCAGGGTGAAAAGGACACCTACACTCATCAAAGGAGTAAGCATCTGTGCCCTTCTTACCCACAAGGGTAACAATCCTTGCATACTAGTTTCTAGAGGGTCCATGCTAATCCCCCAGATTGAAGCCGACCGCACTTGTGACCTTTATGCTCCCTTACATCCATCCCTGTACATATCAGACTAAGTCGTCACTATGCTGGAAGAAACTGATCAAAGTAAGCAATTTCAGGGCTTACTAAGAAATGGCATACCAACTTACCAAGTCTTAAAATTACCCTCCCATTCAGTTGGTAACCAAAGGCATACATAGTCCCACTAGTCTGAGGAGTTCTTTTGCCTATTGAGGGATCCTTATTAGTAGTTGGCATACCATCACTAATATTGAGTCTTTAATAGGCTGCACCTTTAATAATAAAAGGCTGAAGTACAAGGGCATACCCACACTTCAAATATTTATTATTAAAACCGCACTAAAGTAAGGACTAACAAGTGGAAGTTGGCATACCAAAATCACTTGATAGTTCAGGGCCCTGCGAGATACCGTAACTGGCACTCTGCAAAAAGGCGTCCTTAGTGTATTAGTCTGTAGCGTACTATTGGACTTCTACAACTAAAAGGTTTAAACACCGTCCCGAGTTCTTTGAACATCTTACAAAGATCAGAGGCAGATCGAGAAAACAAGAGAGGCCATAGCCATATTGTTTTCTCGCATTAGCCCGATATAGTGCCAACTCGTCATAACTGGGGCACTATATTAAAGATCCTAACTCAAGAGTACCTGAACAGAACTTCATCAACGATTACTATAAAGGTCAGGATAGTCGAGTATCCCTAAGCTTCTAGCTATATATACTCGTGTTAGTCCGATGAGGTGACCAAATATATTTATATATTTACGGAGCCGCATTTAAGACCCCACGTCATTAATCCATCTGTAACTACTACTTCATACGACAGGCCAACCTGGACGGCCCAACGGAGACTCAGAAGATGATAAGCTGCCCCTCCACTTGAAAACTCATTATTCCAAATACCAAAGACTGGAATTATATCTAAGAAAAACTGAAGAAGATATTGATATTAGTGACGAGAGAAAATAAGTTGGAGTCTTACAAATCGACTCTGTCAAATATTCATCAGTGCACAAGGTGATAGCAAAGTTAGAGTCCCATATTGACTCTGACAAAATTCCCTATATATGTGTGTAAAGTTAGAGTCCCATATTGACTCTGTTAAAATCCCATATACTGTACGTGTACCAAAGTTAGAGTTCAGGGGATTGACTCTTATTTTCCATTCTCACCAGTGAGCAAGGTGATAGTAAAATAGTTAAGAGTCCAGTGTATTGACTCAGAAATAATCTTGTTACTTTTAATGTGATTTAGTACCATACATAAATATTAACTCCATATATAATAGTGTTTAATACTTCAGTCTTTTCATGACTATATGAGTGTGGTTTACATAATGTAGCACATTAAATAAGTAGTAAATACCTGAGCTCTGCCTAGATCCTCGATCGTACTTGAATAGTAAACTTAATGTTTTATATTATCTATCTACCTATAACCATATAATCTCCAATATTTATGTGCTTAGAGCTGTAGATAAATAAACTGTTCTTATAAATATTATCTCAGTGTTATATATATATATATCCTCTATTGTTTATATGCATGTATTGTATGAATTCTGAAATCTCCAGTCTTGAAAGAACTCACCTCAACCAATAGCTAAGCTGATATAAAAATCATGCTATTACAGTTACCATATTAGTTTTAAGGTTAAAAAGACGTTTGTTCTGTTAGTTTGGCGATTTGTAGACCATTCGCCTCATTTTGTTGTCAATATTAAAGTCTTTGTTCCCTTTAGGTGTCGATTTTTTCTGGCGAGTGATCACAAGCCTCTAATTTTAGAAGGAACCGGCCTTCGGCCGAGACATTTTTCTACCGAAAAATCTACAAATTTATCTTGAAAGGGGTTCTAGGGGGTGTTTTTTCTAAGCTTGATGGAGGTCTAGCGAGGAAGCTCAAAAATATATAAAAAAATAAATATATAGACCAAAAACCAAGCACTACCCCCATAAGTCCCTTTGTACTATAATATAATGTATTTTGTTTTCTCAATACTCTCTCTCTATCTCTCTCTCTATCTCCACTGACTGTCGCTAACTCTCCAAAATATTGTGATGTTATAATTACCAAGGATTTTGTTTTTGTTTTTTCTATATTCCAACTACTCCCTCTTCGGCATAGGCGGAGAGCCTGTACATTCAATGGTGAAGCCCGTGAGGTCTCATTCCAGTCTAGGGAGTGAGACATGTGAAGCACTTTGGGATGTAACCAGCCCCCGATATCTTGCCTTCGCAAGATGCACGGAGCCCAGTTGCCCACCCATGGCTCGAAGCAGCCACATTTCTGAAGGTGCTTCGCTCCAGTGCTTTACTGTTTCACTCCCTAGACTCGGAACGCCAACTATTAAGCAATGAACTCACAAGTCATTGCACCCCTGTAGCATATTTTGAATATTGGAATATTCCTAGAGTGCTATTTAATCAGGGAACAATGAGGGTATTTTTTTGGCATTTCGATGGGCTTTGTGGTTGGGCAGAAATCGTAACCCCTAACCTCTCATAACTCAAACAGGACTAGAGTAATCCAGATAATATTTCTACCAAATAGGAACATTTGGCTAAGGAAAAGGTGTGAAAATTGACAGCTCATTTGCTCTAGCCCATTTTGAGTTACAGTGGTTAGAGGTTACGATTTCTGCCCAACCTAGAAAGAACGGACTATATTAGACGATTTAATTCAGTTTTAAAGAGGCCTTTAACAGGCTTCAAACTATCTCACTTAACCCTTTTTATGACCACAGATCCTTCTTAAACTGCACAAAATCCACTAAATATAGCTAGACTAATGTTAAAAAGACGTCGCCGGTACAGAAGGGGTTATCCCAAACATCTTATATTGGCTCGAGAAAAATAAACATACACTTTTTGTCATAAACTTCCGCCAGCCACTTACCCAGCAATTAAGGAGAGTCAGAAGTTTTTAAGGGGGGATGGTTCATTTTTTGGGCGATTTTTGCATGTATTCATTATTTTTCTAGTTTCCTCCCTAGACCTCCATCAAATTTAAAAAAAAACATCCACTAGATCCCCCTTTTAGATTAATTTGTACATTTTTCGGTAGAAAAATGGCTCACTGTCGTCCGCCAGGGAAAAAATTGACACCTAAATAGCACGAAAGGTCTAAATATTGACGACGAAATGGGGCAAAAGGTCTGAAAATCGACTAACTAATGGAGCAAACATCTTAACATCTGAAAACTAATGGGGCTTAACATGAGGGAGAAAGTGGTCCAGAAACCCGGCCTTTGTGGCCGGACATGTTAACCCCTTCTGTACCGGCAACGTCCTATTTATTGTAATTCTAGCTATATTCAGAGGATTTTGTGTAGTTTAAGGGGACATGGGCCGGTTTTCTGGACCACTCTCTCCCTCATGTTTAGCCCCATTAGTTGTCAGATGTTAAGAGGTTTGCCCCATTAGTTAGTCAATTTTAAGACCTTTCGTCCCATTTCTTCGTCAATATTTATACCTTTCGTGCTATTTAGGTATCGATTTTTTCCCTGGCGAACGATAGTGAGGCTGTAATGCTTGAAGAACCGGCCTTCGGCCGGGACATTTTTCTACCGAAAAATGTACAAATTAATCTAGAAGGGGGATCTAATGGATTTTTTTTTTTTTTTTTTTTTTTATTTGATGGAGGTCTAGGGAGGAAACTAGACAAATAATGAATACATGCAAAAATCGCCCCAAATAGTGAACCATCCCCCCTTAAGAAGAATCTGTGGTAGCAAAAAGGATTAAGTGAGATAGTTCGAAGCCTGTGAAATGCTGGAGTCCCATATGAAACTGAATACAATCGTCTTATAGTAGCCAGATTAAAGTTAACAGACGTTTCCGGTACAGAATGGGTTAAATAGCTTGACTGAGGGGAATGCTAAGCATAATATTACTAAAAGGTTTATTATAGAAACTAGTGATAACGTAATATTTATATAATGTTTGATAGGATAAACATATTGGAAAGAACTGCCACAATACAGATGCTGACAGAAAATATTCAATCTAAGGTTTCCCTGACTCTGCTTATTAAGGGGAGGCAGACCGTTTGTTTGGTCTATTAATTAATGTATTCATATATTTTTTTAGTTTCCGCCATAGACCTGCATCAAGCTTAGAAAAAAAAAAAATAGAACCCACCCCCCCCTTCAAGATAAATTTGTAAATTTTTCGGTAGAAAAATTTCCCGGCCGAAGGCCGGTTCCTCTCAAAATTGCAGGCTCGCTTTCGCTCGCCAGGAAAAGATCTGAAAAATCTAAATTGCACGAAATGTCTTAAAAATTGACAACGAAAGGGGGCGAAAGGTGTTAAATTCGCCAAACTAATGGGCCGAACGTCTTATAATCTCAAAACTAGTGAGGCTAAACATTAGGGAGAAGGGGGTCCAGAAAAATGGTCTGCCTCCCCTTAATGCCTTCTGTACCGGCGACGTCTTTTAACATTATTCTGGCTACTATTAGAAAGCTTTATTCAGTTTGAAAAGGGCCTCCAGCAATTAACAATCTTCGAACTATCTCGTCCAACTCTCTTTACTAACTCAGATCCTTCTTAAACTGCACAAAGTCGTCTATTATAAGTATAGCTATAATAAACTGCACAAAGTCGTCTACAAGTATAGCTATAATAAAACTGCACAAAGTCGTCTATAAGTATAGCTATAATAAAACTGCACAAAGTCGTCTATAAGTATAGCTATAATAAAACTGCACAAAGTCGTCTACAAGTATAGCTATAATAAACTGCACAAAGTCGTCTATTAGTATAGCTATAATAAAACTGCACAAAGTCGTCTATAAGTATAGCTATAATAAACTGCACAAAGTCGTCTATTAGTATAGCTATAATAAAACTGCACAAAGTCGTCTATAAGTATAGCTATAATAAACTGCACAAAGTCGTCTATTAGTATAGCTATAATAAACTGCACAAAGTCGTCTATAAGTATAGCTATAATAAACTGCACAAAGTCGTCTATAAGTATAGCTATAATAAAACTGCACAAAGTCGTCTATTAGTATAGCTATAATAAAACTGCAGTCGTCTATTAGTATAGCTATAATAAACTGCACAAAGTCGTCTATAAGTATAGCTATAATAAACTGCACAAAGTTGTCTATAAGTATAGCTATAATAAACTGCACAAAGTCGTCTATAAGTATAGCTATAATAAACTGCACAAAGTCGTCTATAAGTATAGCTATAATAAACTGCACAAAGTCGTCTATTAGTATAGCTATAATAAAACTGCACAAAGTCGTCTATAAGTATAGCTATAATAAACTGCACAAAGTCGTCTATAAGTATAGCTATAATAAAACTGCACAAAGTCGTCTATAAGTATAGCTATAATAAACTGCACAAAGTCGTCTATAAGTATAGCTATAATAAAACTGCACACAGTCGTCTATAAGTATAGCTATAATAAACTGCACAAAGTCGTCTATAAGTATAGCTATAATAAACTGCACAAAGTCGTCTATAAGTATAGCTATAATAAACTGCACAAAGTCGTCTACAAGTATAGCTATAATAAACTGCACAAAGTCGTCTATTAGTATAGCTATAATAAAACTGCACAAAGTCGTCTATAAGTATAGCTATAATAAACTGCACAAAGTCGTCTATTAGTATAGCTATAATAAAACTGCACAAAGTCGTCTATAAGTATAGCTATAATAAACTGCACAAAGTCGTCTATTAGTATAGCTATAATAAAACTGCACAAAGTCGTCTATAAGTATAGCTATAATAAACTGCACAAAGTCGTCTATAAGTATAGCTATAATAAAACTGCACAAAGTCGTCTATAAGTATAGCTATAATAAACTGCACAAAGTCGTCTATAAGTATAGCTATAATAAAACTGCACAAAGTCGTCTATTAGTATAGCTATAATAAAACTGCACAAAGTCGTCTATTAGTATAGCTATAATAAACTGCACAAAGTCGTCTATAAGTATAGCTATAATAAAACTGCACAAAGTCATCTATAAGTATAGCTATAATAAACTGCACAAAGTCGTCTATAAGTATAGCTATAATAAACTGCACAAAGTCGTCTATAAGTATAGCTATAATAAACTGCACAAAGTCGTCTATTAGTATAGCTATAATAAAACTGCACAAAGTCGTCTATAAGTATAGCTATAATAAACTGCACAAAGTCGTCTATAAGTATAGCTATAATAAACTGCACAAAGTCGTCTATTAGTATAGCTATAATAAACTGCACAAAGTCGTCTATTAGTATAGCTATAATAAACTGCACAAAGTCGTCTATTAGTATAGCTATAATAAACTGCACAAAGTCGTCTATAAGTATAGCTATAATAAAACTGCACAAAGTCGTCTATTAGTATAGCTATAATAAACTGCACAAAGTCGTCTATTAGTATAGCTATAATAAAACTAGAGAGACGTCACCGGTACAGAAGAGGTTAATATTAGGTCTGCTACGCTCTGCCATTATCATAATATAAAGGTAATAATATGCAAATGCCGAGAATAATTAATCAAACTTGTAAGAGCTACAACGTTATTAATACCTACCGTACCGGTATATATTTTTTAGAAAGGTTAATGGGAGTGGGTCGTTTTTCTGAACCCCCTTCTCCCTCGTGTTTAGCCCCATTAGTTTTGAGAGCTAAAGACGTTCGTTCCGTTAGTTTGGCGATTTTAAGACCTTTAGCTTCATTTCGTTGTCAAATTTAAGACCTATCGTTCCATATAGGTGTAATTTTTTTTCCTGACGAGCGATAGCAAGCCTGTAATTTACGAGGAACCGGCTTTCGGCCGGGACATTTCTCTACCGAAACATGTACTACATTTATCTTGAAAGGTGCTTAAGCGGGTGTAATTTTATGCTTGAAGGAGGTCTAGGGAACAAACTAAAAACCTTCCCTTAACCCATACTGTACCGGTGACGTGCTTTTCTTTATATTCTGACAACGATTACACTATTTTATTCAGATTAGGAAGGACCTCTAGCAATAATAAGGCTTCAAACTATCTCAACTAACCCTTTTAACTACCGTAGATCTTTCCTCAGCTGCATAATATCATCTAAATATAGCTAGAATAAAGGATAACACACGTCGCTGGTACTCAAAGGGTTAAAGGGGTGGTGGTTATTTTTGGGTCAATTTGTTTTTTGTCAATTAATTTATTATTTAGTTTCCTCGCTAGACCTGCATCTACCTTTAAAAAACACCATCTAGACCCCCCCCCCCCCAATCAAGATCAATTTGTATTTTATTCGGTAGAAAAATGTCCCAAACCTGGTTCCTCTTAAAATTACACAGGCTCGCTAATGCTCGCCAGGAAAAAATTGACATCTAAATGACACGAAAGGTCTTAATGACAAAGAAATAAGGCGAAAAGTCTAAAAATCGCCAAACTAATGGAAAAAACTTCTTAAAATGTCAAAAGTAATGGGGCTAAAGACAGGGGCGAAGGAGAGCCAGAAAAACGAACTATCACTCCTTAACATTTAAACGAGTAATGCCCCTTTCCCACATGTGTAACTTCATACGATTTTTGTCGCCGAGGACGTAGTCTTGTCAATTCGCATCTAATTTCTGCGACGTCTACGATTTTGACCGTTACAAACAGATAACTAATTATACTCGGCGAAGATGTCACCGATGAATGCGATGCAATCGCAGTCATTCTGCGACGTTAGCGGCGAAGTGAGCGATGTTTCGGCAAAGATCTCTGCGAGGAATGTCACGTTTTCAAAAATATCTTGCGACATCATGCGATGGTCAAAGAAGACTCACCGAATGTTCTGCGGCGTCTTCGGCGGTTCAAGCGATGGTCCGGCGATTACTTCGGCGAGGTTGTCCGAATATTTTTCCGGGCACAAATTCCTGCGAAGCACGAACGAATCCACGGCGATCGTCGCCAACGCCATCGCAGATACGTCGCCGAGGTGTGCGAACCTGAGTGAATGTCACGTGAATGTGCAAAATTCAGTGGCATTAGCATCTACTCACGTTACAATCGCGCAAGTAATTGGCCCCAACAACCACACACAACCCCCCAAACCTTCCTGTGGTATATAAAGACCTTGACTCGGTCACAGAGAACAATCTGAGTTGAGCAGCCACACTGAGCATAGCTACTCTTCACCACCACCACATTATAACCTCGACCCTTGAACGTGCCTGTTAAATCTTGAGATGGAGAGGATTACGCAGCATCTACGGAGGAATGAACGTGTTGAGCGGGCCCTTGCCACCCAGCGGACGGATCTACTTTATTTGAAATGCCTATTGGAGCTTGCCAGAAGGGAGAAGGAAGCTGACAGGGCAAGGAAGGAAGCTGAGAGGGAAAGGAAGGAGGAAGAGGAGAGGAGAAAACAGATGAAGAAGCGGAAATGTTGGACTAGAGACTGGCTGTTAAGGCGAGGTCGATTTGGGGGACATGAAAATCTCCTGAAAGAAGTTGAAGAAGAGGACCCAGCGGATTTTATAAACTTCATGAGATTGGACCCCGCACTCTTTCAAGAAATTCTCAGCAAAATTCGACCCATCATTGCCAAAAAGGACACACTGGAGGAAAGCCATAGATCCTGGTTTGCGTTTGGCAGTGACGTTGCTTTACCTAGCTACAGGTGACAGCTACAAGAGTCTCAGTTAATTGTTCAGGATAGCGCACAACACCATCTCCAAAATTGTGCCCGATGTCTGTGAGGCTATTGTCAGTGCATACATGGATGATGTAATTGTTTGTCCTACAACACCAGAAGAGTGGAAGGCTGTTGCAAATAAATTTGCTAGCAAGTGGAAATTTCAACATGCTTTGGGCGACTTGGATGGCAAACATGTTGCCATCAGAAAACCACCCAAAGGTGCCTCTACCTTCTACAACTATAAAGGTTACCACTCCATTGTGCTGCTTGCCATCACTGATGCTGACTACAAATTCCTCTACATCGATGTTGGTGCAGAGGGATCAGCGTCAGATGGTGGGTTGTTTCTACGAACCCCTATTCGTTTGCTGTTGGAGAGGAATGACGTTGGTGTTCCTAAGCCTGAACCGCTTGAAAACGGGAACGACGAGATTCCATTCTTCTTCATTAGTGACGACGCATTTCCACTGAGGACCTGGCTGATGAAACCTTACCCAATGAGAGGTTTGGATGATGATCAACGCATTTTCAATTACCGCCTATCCAGAGCCCGGAGAGTGGTTGAAAATGCGTTTGGTATAATGTCTGCCAGGTAAAAGCCGAATTTTAAAAAATAGGTCAATTGTTTTAATGTATATTTAAATATATATATAGTTACATTACCATACATAAAATTATGAATAAATATATATATGTCTATACATATATACAGTATATATACATCACAAATGTTATGTGTTTGTGTACATACACATCCTACGCCAGTCGTCAGTACGACAGTCGTCACTGTCGGAGGACGAGTTCTCCTCGGGGTAATGTTGATCTGGTCGATGTCATCTTGGCTCCTGTGGACCTCAACCACCAATTCGTCCTGTGTGGAAAAAAGTTACTGGCTCGGCTGATTTTCCTGGAGCCTATCTACGTCCATTGACGTCCCATCTCCTTCAGCACCCGGCATGGCAAGCAGAACATCATCGGCTTGGATGACGGGTGTCTCACTCTCAACAGTTGTCGTGGTCGCCTTGTTCTTGTTCACCTTCTTCTTGTCCACCTTCTTCGCCACATTCTTTAGCGTTGGTTGTGCCTTGGGAGCCATGGTAAAATGGAGAGTGTTGGTAGTTTGGAGAGTGGTGTGTTGATTGTTGACTGGAAACTGTGGAATGGCCTATTCGGAGCTGTACCGCGGCCTATATACCCCCTGACCTGACCTGACCTCTGACAGACGTACAATGGATACAATGGAGACCTGACCTGACCTGACCTGACCTGACCTCACCCCACCTCAAACTAAAATTGAGGTACAGGGTGATAATCCCTTTTTATTACACACCTCTCGTCGAACATCCTCTTTGGCCTCGCCGAGGTGTGTCGTGAGCGTCGGCGGTGTAGCAAGGCCCTTTGCATGCCTACTGCTGCCTTGTGCAGAGTGTACCCCTGGCGGGTACACCCTCGGCGAGTATTAATCCGCACGGCGGCGATTAATCGACGAGGAAATCGCCGGTGATTATTGGGCATCGGCGATGTTCTAGGAATATCTGGGATCATCGGCGGGCCATCGTGCGACGTTTTGGAACATTTTGAAGTTTTTTATCATGCGACACCCTCGCCGACGTCGTCGATGATCCCCGAAGGCCTCGCGGATCATTCTGCAATGATCGACGATGCTTGCGAGGGTAACGAACCCTCGTGAGTCCTCGTCCCAAATTTTAAACAAACCGAACACTTGCGACGACCCGCGAGGGTCCACGCGAGGCCGGCCGAAGCATGCGATTATTATGCGAGGGTATACGTTTCTTGTCCGACATGTCACGAATATGGGTGTCGCCGGTGAAAATCGTAAGAAATCGCACATGTGGGAAAGGGGCATAACACAATATCTGTGCCCCAAGCTCTATTCATAATATTTTACCCGGATATCATAACTCCCTTTCCGAAACTTGTTCAGAAATTCCTGTCCATGAGAATACATTGAATAACATATTAATGGGATTTGAGTTGTTTTTTGGTCCCCTTTCTCCCTCGTGTTGAGCCCAATTTGTTTTGAGATAATAAGACATTCGGCTCACTAGTTTGGCGATTTTAACACCTTTCGCCCCATTTCGTTGTCAATTTTAAGACCTTTCGTGTCTCGTAGGTGTCGACTGTTATCATGGCGAGCGATAGCAAGTCTGAAATTGTAAGAGCAACTAGCCTTCGGCCGGGTAATTTTTCTACCGAAAAATGTATAAATTTATCTTGAAGGGGGGTCTAGGGGGCGTTTTTATAAGGTTGATGGAGGTTTAGCATGGAAAATAAGAAATAATGGAATAATTTAATTAATAATAAAAAAATAAAAAAATAAAACATCTCCCCTTTAACCCTTCCTACCCGGGCTGCCTTAGGTAAGGACAGCGCGGCTGAAGGGCCACAACCCGGTATGCCTTATGCAAGGCATTTGCTTGAAAGCGTGCTTTAAATTTCGCTCGGGCAAATTTTACTTTGCGGGGGCGATCGTAGCGCCACCAAGCCTCAACTACCACGCTTATCAGTTCCTACGTTGCCGCCATTGAGAGCTACAGCAAAAAAATGAAATCCGACGCGTCCGATACTGTGCAATCTCCCGCGCGTCCCAGTGCTACCCCGCTTGCAACATCTACGCCTCTGCCAACCGAGAAGAAAAGGAAAGTAAGGAAAGTGAAACGTTTGCTAAGTGACAGTGCAATACACCGTGAACTTTTCAACCAGGATTTGAGCAGTGGTGAAAGCTCTGTGGACAAAAACCTCTATATTCAGAGTAGAAGTGGGAGCGAAATTGACGATTTTGTGGGATTTGGTGCTGATGACAATGTTGATTTATTTGAGGGGGGTGATAGTAGTGATGATCCTGATGTGGAAGTGGTGGAGGAAGGTGCTATTGAAGTACCAAGTGTGCTAGAGCCAACCCCTTTGCCTAGTTTCGTAGGTCAGGGTAGGCCTAGCCCTATGCCAGGACCTTCCCCTTTGCCTGCCCGTACGTCCTTGAAAGTGGGTAAACAATTTTTTTTTTTTTTTCTATGTGATTGAGGGAGGCAAAAGGCATAACTGCCTATAGCGAGTGCCTCCCCCATAGTTGAAAGAGTGACAGGGCCAAAATCAAGGGACGTTCGAGCCAAAATGCCTGGACACACGGAGTTTGAAGCAATTTAAGTCATAGGAAGAGGGAAAGACTGATTCTGGGAGAGAGTTCCAGAGCTCAGCTGTTGAGTAGAAGAAAGTTTGAGAGTAACGTTTCACTCTTGGGTTGGAGAGTTGCACAGAGTAGGGGTGGGATTGAGTTGCAAGACGGGTACCACGTGCCCTACGTAAAGGAGGTGGTATGCACTGGGATAGCTCTGAGGAACACTGATTATTATAGTAGCGATAGAATAGCGAGAGAGATGCAACATTGCGGCGGAGAGAGAGAGATTGCAGAGAGTTGGTGAGTGGACGGGAGTTAATGATACGAAAGGCCTTCCTTTCAACTTTGTCTAGGAGAGCGGTGTGAGAGGAACCTCCCCACACATGTGAACAATACTCAATACAAGGGCGCACTATGCCCCTGTACAGAGCAAGAAGCTGTGCAGGGAAAAAAAAAGAACCCCATAAGGCGGTTGAGCACACCCAGCTTCTGGGAGGCTGCCTTAGCAAGACTGGTAATATGGTCCTTCCAAATGAGAGCAGAAGAAAAAGAGACACCAAGAATATTGAGAGAAGATGAAGGGTTGATTTTTGTATTGTTGAAGAATAAGGGATAGTCCGCTGGGAGATCCTTACGGGTAGATAGATGGAGAAAATGGGTTTTGGAAGCATTAAAGTTAACAAGGTTTTCTCTGCCCCAATTGGAAATAGTATTTAGATCAGAATTTAAGAGTTCTATGGCTTCATTACGTTTGTCGTTGAGGGATTGCTGGCTGGGGCGTTCTGAAAAACTAATGGAGTAGTGTAAGGTTGAGTCGTCTGCGTATGAATGGATGGGAATTAAGGTACAGTTAAGGAGATCATTTATAAAAATTAGAAAGAGAATAGGAGATAGGACAGAGCCCTGAGGAACACCGGAGTTTATAGGGTGAGGAAGTGAACAATGGCCGTCCACAACCGCGGCTATGGAACGGCCGGAAAGGAAATTAGAGACAAAGGCACAGATGGAGGGATAGAAACCGAAGGAGGGTAGTTTAGAAATTAAAGATTTATGCCAGACTATCGAAGGCTTTCGATATGTCTAGTGCAATAGAAAAAGTCTCACCGAAGTCCCGGAAGGAGGATGACCAAGAGTTAGTAAGATATGAAAGAAGATCACCAGTAGAGCGACCCTTAAGGAAGCCATACTGGCGATCTGAGAGCAGATTATGAGAAGAGAAATGCTTAAGAAATTTGGAAGCAAGAATAGTTTCAAAAACTTTAGAAAGACAAGAGATAAGAGCAATTGGACGATAGTTGGAGGGTTGAGAGCGGTCACCCTTCTTTGGGACAGGTTGAATGTGAGCAAACTTCCAGCATGAAGGGAAGACGTTAGAGGATAGACAGAGACGAAAGAGTTTGCCTAGGCAGGGAGTCAGCACGGAAGCACAGTTTTTGAGAACAACAGGAGGAACACCGTCCGGACCGTACGCCTTATTAGTGTTAAGCCCAGAGAGGGTAGAAAGTACATCTTTAGAAGAGATTAGGATATTAGGCATAAGTAAGAGAGAGGAGGGCGGAGAGGGAGGAATAGCACCGGAATCATCCAAGGTGGAGTTTCTAGCAAAAGTTTGAGCGAAGAGTTTAGCTTTGTCAGAGGAAGAAGTGATGGTTGTGCCATCAGAGTGGGAAAGGGGAGGGAAAGACGAGGAAGAGAAATTGTTGGAGAGGTTTTTGGCTAGATGCCAGAAAGCTTGGGAAGAGCTAGAGTTGGATAGTTCAGTGCATTTATTATTGATGAAAGAGTGTTTGGCAAGTCGAAGAACAGATTTGGCTTGATTCCGGGCAGAAACATATGAAGAATGAGAGTCTTGAGTTTTAAGGCGTCGGTACCGTTTGAATGCTTCCTCCTTATTGCGGACAGCAGTAGAACAGGCGTGAGTAAACCAAGATTTTTTAGCATTAGTCTGAGAGAAAGAGAATGGAATGTATGCTTCCATGCCCGATAGGATTACCTCGGTAATGCGTTCAGCACTCTCCGAGGGTCCTCGGCCATGGAAGCAGAAATCATTCCATGGGAAATCAAAGAAGTACTGCCGAAGAGCCTCCCAGTCGGCAGCGCCAAAGTGCCACAAGCGCCGCCGGCTAGGAGGATCGGGTGGCTGTACTGGAGAGATAGGACAGGTGACAGAGATAAGTTTATGGTCGGAGGAGCCCAGAGGAGAGAAAAGATCGACAGTATAAGAAGAAGGGTTAGAAGTTAGAAACAAGTCAAGAATGTTGGGCCGATCTCCGATGCGATCCGGGATACGGGTGGGTTGCTGAACTAACTGCTCTAGGTCATTTAGGATAGAAAAGACGTAGGCTTGTTCACCAGGTGGATCAGTAGTGTGAGAGGAGAGCCAATGGCGGTGGTGAACGTTGAAATCTCCTAAGATGGAGATTTCTGAGAAAGGAGAAATGGATAGAATGTGTTCCACTGTAGAGTTTAGATAGTCAAAGAATTTCGGAAAGTTGGTAGAATTAGGGGAAAGATAGACAGCACAGAAATATTTAGTAAGAGAATGACAGGAAAGTTTGAGCCATAAAGTTGAGAATTCAGAGGAGTCGAAATCGGGAACACGAGAGCAAGTGAGTTTGTTGTGCACATATGCACAACATCCGCCTTTGGCTTTGAAACTAGGATAGAGAAAGTAGGAGGATACAGAGAAGGGGTTGCTGGAAGTTGCTACAGACACCTGAGTTTCGGTGAGGAAGAGAAGATCAGGTTTGTAGGAGGAGAGATGGTGCTCAACAGAGTGAAAGTTAGAGGAAAGTCCGCGAATGTTGCAGAAATTAATAGAAAGAGTAACAGGCCGAGGTCCAGGTAATTGTGTGGGGTCGTCAGGGGATGGTCGGTCGGATGAGGGGGCATTTATGGTCCCCCCCCCTGGGGACTCCGAGGCTGGGCTACAATTCATCATTTTTTTTTTTTTAATTTTGGTGTGGAGGAATGAAGTGTGGTGTGCATGTTTAGTGTAGTGAAGTGGATAGGAGGAGGCGGTGTTTGTGAGAGCTAGCTGGATTGCTCTCAGTGTAAATGAGGCACAAAGAAAATCAGTAAGAGAGGCCAAGCAAATGAAACAGGAGTTCCAGCGACTCTTTATCACATGCCTATAACCTCACCTGGGTCTAGCCCTGATCGATTGGTGCCTACAATCTCCCCACAGCGACAATCTCCCCACAGCAAATACTTCTATAAACAGTCTTTAGTGAAAAGTGCAGCCAAGAAAGCACGCAGGGAGGCAGAAAAAGTGAGGGAAGGCGTAGATAGTGAGAGTGACGCCGACCCAGGCCTAGCAACCACCCGCATTCCTTTGTCACAACGCCTTGACCCGGGATGCCGGGAGGGCCACCCACAGCCCTCAGCTTCATCTGTCCCTCAAGATGACCAAAGGGCCTCTACAAGTGCGCCATTGGCCTCCCGCAGTGTGTCACCACAGGCCCCGCATCGTAGGTAATTATTTCCTGCTGAAAAGTCCCCGGCTAGCCGCAAAAGGAGCCCAACTTCCGAGGCCGAGGCTCCCATTGCTCAACCTCCCGCAGCCCCACGCTGCAGACGCCCGGTCTATTCTTCACCAGAGTTGACTCCAGAAGAGGCTGCTGACGACCCCGACATTGCCCCTGATGACCTGACGTCGCCTGAGGAAGAGGAAAACGAAGAGGAAGAGGAAGAGGGAGTCCCGACAAGAAGAGTCAAAGGACCTCGAGGTCGTGGACGTGGTCAGCCTGCCGACGCCGCTGCCCCTGGGCCGGGGCGTGCAGGGCGTCCGCCTGGGCATCCGCGTGGCCAAGGGTGTGTGCCAGGGCGTCCAGGGAGTGTGCCTGCTGCAGCTCCACATCCTCGTCCTCGACCTGCTGAAATGTTTGTGTGGTCAGATGGGGCGGATTTTGTGCCAGATTTTCCTGCCTTTGACGAGGTACAACAGGGTTCTGGGGTGTCACCAGCAGATCCCTGTGGCCCAAATGCCACCCCCAGTGAACTTTTCTGTGGCTTCTACGACAATGAAGTCATGGAATACCTTGTCAAAGAGACAAATCACCACCAGGCTATCTGTTCAAACTTTCTTGGCAGGAAGACAAGTGCAAAGATGGTGGCATGGAGAGCTCTCACTGTGGCAGAATTATATGTGTTCTTGGCACTCACAATGCTGATGACACACATAAAGAAGCACGTTCTGGCCGACTACTGGATAACTGGCGACCTCACAACGACTCCAGCATTTGGCAAATTCATGTCAAGGGATAGGTACTTCGACATCCTCTCATATTTCCACCTGACAAATAACGTGCATGTCCACGAGCCCGACACACTCTGGAAGATCAGGCAACTGTATGACATGATACGTCATCGGTTTTCCACCTACCTGATTCCATTTCAGAAGCTGTGCATCGACGAGTCTCTGGTCCTGTTCCATGGTAGGCTGCACTTCCGACAGTATATCCCGTCAAAGAAACACCGCTTCGGCATCAAGCTCTTCGTCCTCTGCGACTGCAAGACGGGATATGTGCTCGACTTTATACTCTACAGCGGCAAGGGTGGTGAGGTGGAGATTGACCCCCTCATTGGTTTTGGCGGCGCTGTGGTAAAGAGGATGATGGAGAGGTACTTCCATGACAACCACATCCTCTATATCGACAATTATTACACGTCGCCTATCCTCGCCAAGTACCTCCATGACCGCAAGACCGGAACTGTCGGCACAGTGAAGGGGAAGAGGAAGGGCATGCCAGCCTACCCAACAAAAACTAAGAAGACGGACATATTCCATAAGATGAGTGGCCCCATCCTCTCCATCCACTGGCATGACCAGCGCAAGGTCAACCTCCTCACCACATGCCACAAAGCAGAGATGGTCCCCACAGGGAAGGTGGACCGAAAAACTAAGAACCCTATCACAAAACCAGCTGCTGTTCTGGACTATAACCTCAACATGCGCCTCGTCGACAAGTCCGACATGCAGATGGGCTTCATATACTGCCTGCGAACATCTTGCAGGTGGTACAAGAAGTTTGTCCTGCATACAGTAGATATGTCTGTCCTCAACGCGTACAACATCTACCGTTTGAGGTGTCCAGTCATCAAGTACAAGAGCCTGCGGACCTTCCAAAAGCAGCTGATACATGAGCTCCTGGTAAAATATGCGGGTACACCAGGGAGGCCACTACAAGGACCAGGCATGATGGACAGAATAGGGTGTGCCGACTTCATCAGAAAGCACCAGCTCGTCGCCCTTCCTTTCCAGGGTCCTAACAGCCGAATAAGGATGCAGAAGAGGTGCTAAGTGTGCACCCGCACAACTCGACGACCAAGCAAACCCACAAAAACCACTTGGCAATGCCTCGAGTGTCAGGAGGGACTGTGTGCCGGCACCTACTTCAATGATTTCCACACTCTGGCAAACTATAGAAGTGTAAGTGACAGGGATAGTGACACTCAATAATAATAATATAACTAAGTATAAGTGAAAGAGACACATACGTAATAATAAGTGCCTTCAGAACAATATGAACAAGTGAAAGTGACACTAAAATATATATTCCTAACAATAAAGGAGTGAAAATGACACTATAAATTACATAGTCCAGTATAAATAATCATATCATCACTAAGTATAAGTGACAGAGACACAAATTACTTCAGAAAAATATATTTATTGAGTGAAAATATCATAACAACAATAATATATGGCATAATAAACAATAAAACACTAAAAAATCGCTTCCCGCCATAATTCAAGGTAGAGCGACGAGTCAAAACGTTCGTCGTAGCCTGGGCCGCGGGTGAGCGTTCGGACGCGGCGAGGTAAATACGCGGCAAAAGTTACCTCAACTTCCATCACCATAACTCCTAAACTACTTGAGCTAGAAAGCTCTACTCAACGCCATTCTACGCGGGAAGGTAAGGCGCCCATTTTGACATATGTTTGATTATTGTAGGTAGTATATTAACCCTTAATTAGCGGCGAGCAACATAAGTCGAGTTAAATAAAGCTGGACTATGTGGCGGTGCTCGACATATATCGTGTGGCAATTTCAGCACGTAATGTTGCTGAGAGAGAGAGACAAGTGGTGGCAGGAGAGTAGCGAGCGTATGACTGCTCCAGACCACCGCGGCGAACCTACTGACACGAATCCCACCTCCTCCCTCCCTCTCTCACTCGCTATATACGGAATTGTATGGGGAAAGTGCCTAATTACATGCTTTTTGCACTTGCGTTACACGGTTATTGCAAGAAAACTAGCCATCATAAAAGGATCGTTATGGTGTCATTCGAAAGCTCTGTTTATGCCCTTTCAGGGATAGATACTTGTTTTACGTTCTGGGTCTTATTTAGGCATGAAAATGATCACGTAAACAGCCCTATTTTGGCTAAAAACACCCCGCTGGGTGGTACATATAAATAAACCGCATAGGCCGCTCGTAAGGTGTTAAGCGAGATTAGCCTTAGTTTACTTTTGTTGTGTATTCAGCCAGATCGCCTGGATACAGCCTCCGTCATTAAGAAAGGCTGCCCGGATAGGAAGGGTTAATTGCAGAATGAATTGCAAATGCATCCACTTCGGTGCATTTGTATAATAAGCATAAATCCGACTGCCTACTGATTGCCCGAACGGAGAACAAAAATAACTGGTACAGTTTTTGGTTAATTTCTGAAATAAAAAATGTGTTGGATGCAAATTTTCTATGAATACCACGAATACTAATACTAATACTCACTCTGTGTCTCTTATTCAGAAGGTTAAAGACAAAAAGAAGAGAAGCATATACATTAACGGAGAGCTTTGATTTAATGTGTGTGTGTGTGTGTGAGTGCGCGCGATTGTGTGTAAATTCCTAAACCAAAGTACCCATTACTGCATTGAATTAATAAACTTACGAGATTTATCCCCAGATCTCCTAGTTCACCGAAGTCATTGATAAAATAGGAATAGCAGCAGTGAGCATAAAGCCGGTATCACACGAGCACTTTTTCCCTCAACATTTATGTTCAACACTGGTCTGACAGCTTAGGAGGTCAACATTTTACATATTTCGGTTACCTTAATTCATCCACCATCAGTCTAGTTTCCGATACCAGTGCAAAATATTCCAGAAGTGTTGCCATATGCTGTATATGTTGATTATCGAATGTGGACTATAAAAGCTCTTGTTACGCTGGCCAGCTTGCCAGAATGTACTCGTAACTCGCTAGCGCTCGCCAGGGCAGTGAAATGGGCTATAATAATCGTAGAACGATGTTCTTTCTTTCTTAGTGTTCATGTTGTCACAGACAGATCAGTGGTGGTCTTTATTCTTGTCTGTGACACTTGGAAGTATTTTATATCATTGATAGAGTATAAGATATGTAGTATGAATTGTAAGGAGAAAGAGAGCGAGAAGGAGCAGCGAGGTGGTAATATGTGCGTGTGTATGTACGTGTGCCTCCCTCGCTCGGGCGGAGGTTCCCACGCTCGTGATTGGTCGGTTGGCCTGACGCGTCATATGACGCCTGCTCTTCATGACGTAGTCGTCTGTGATTGGGGGCCGCTGTCTTAGTAGGGTGGTGCGGGCATCCTTCTCGCGTGTCTCTTCAGAGCTTGGTATGTTGTGCTTGGTCCTAGACATCCCTTGCAATCTGTCCCCAATCTAACCCTCTTTACTACAGTTTCTCTCTCTGAACTTCTTCTTTTCCATACTTCTTGTCTATATTCAATTACTTATCCCTTCTGGTTCTGCATACGACTTCCATAGTCGGCCAGTCGTATTACCAGCACCAGTTCTCACATATATGTTTTGTACTAGCTTTAGGGATTATTAGAGTCATAGTCACATGGTATCATAGTATTGGGGTGCTTCTAATTATTAAGTTGTTCTTTCCTACTATTTAATGCTAGACAGTTGAGGGTATCCTGGGTCGTTGTCTGAGTTATGTATGTGGCAAGTCAGAGCCTGTACGACTTCGACGGAGCTAGGTAGCCTGTAACCCTTGTGCATATTTTTCCTTTGCGAGTGTAGCAGCATACAAGCGAAGGGCTTTTGCCTACTCTTGCTCGTATGCTTGCTACCTCATTTTGTTGACCTTTGTGGTGCGCCAGGGTAAGACCAGATACTTGAGATCTGGACTTACCAAGAGAGCCTCCTAGTCACTTAACGTAATATAAGGGAAATCTCTTCAAGGGGAGACAGTAGGCTACGAGCATGCTTGCGCTCTGCCTAGGTTCCTTGTACCTTTTATGCCACTGCTAGAGTTTATTAGTGAGAAAGACAGCATTGTGTTTATTAACTTTAATTACGTATGCTTTAGGAATTATTCACGCCTTATTTTAGCCTAGGTTGATGCATAGTGCACAACCCAGTTTGGCTGTTACGATGGCTAAGGAAGTACTGTTTTGAGTGGCTATTATTAGTGCTGTCACAGAGTTGTTGCACTCCCTTGTTTTATATATATGTATCCTACTTGTTGGTGTATTTAAGATACACGCTTTGGTGTCCTGCCCCTGCATTATTTCTGTTCTATATTCGACGAGCATCATAGAGCATCAGAAGTTTTCAGAAGATTCTATATCTGATTGCTGTAGGAATAGACTTCCAGTGTTTTCATAGAGCATTGAAGAGTTTAGTGTTGAGTTCAGACTCACACTAAAGTTAACGTAAGCATATACTCCTTTATTAAATCTTGTTATAGTTTACTTAAGCATTGTTATTACTTGAGAGCATTTTATTAACGTAAAGTACTCCTGTTGTGAGTAGGCTTTGCCATCACCGGAAAGCCTTTGTAGAAGTGCACTAAACCCAGTTAATTGATACCCCGTTATCCAGTAGATTAACTCTGGAGGGTTTTAGTGTTTTGTTCACCGGCTTAATAGTTCGAGGGTTTGGAATTAGCGTACCGTTGTTGCAGATATAGCCTATCATCTAGTCCAATATTAAGTGCCCTTGTTTATTTCGTAGTGCCGGTCGTAACACTCTCGTGTGATACCGGCTTAAGGGGGGATGGTTCACTATTCGGGCGATTTTTGCATTTATTCATTATTTTTGTAGTTTCCTCCCTAGACCTCCATCAAATTAAAAAAAAAAACATCCATTAGATCCCCTTTCTAGATTAATTTGTACATTTTTCGGTAGAAAAATTTCCCAGCCGAAGGTCGGTTCTTCCAACATTACAGGCTCACTATCGTTCGCCAGGGAAAATATCGACACCTAAGTAGCACGAAAGGTCTAAATATTGACGAAGAAATTGGGCGAAAGGTCTTAAAATTTACTAACTAATGGGGCAAACATCCTAACATCTGAAAACTAATGGGGCTAAACATAGGGAGAAAATGATCCAGAAAACCCATCAATATATCAACCCATATCAAAAGAGTTCTGGAGGAAAATGATAAGGTGAAGAGTCGGAGGGTTGGGGAATAAAACTGGATGTGAGAGATGAGAGAAATATATATAGTAATCCGGGTGAGAGACATAAACAGTATATATTCTGAACAATATTTATATATTTCAATTCCGTATGCACACTCAAAAGTTCACCAATACATACGTACCAAACACACACACACACACACACTCATACTATCTCTCTCTCTCTCTCTCACACACACACACACACACACACACACACAGAATGAGAACCTTGTGATTGCTCAAACTGTTCCATCAAACATTTACAAAGGCAAGACTTTTACTGTAAATGTCTGAGGACACTCGGAGTAAAAAAAAAAAAAAAAAAAAAAAACACGCCCAGGCAGGAGTGTAGGCTGAAAAGTAGCTTCAAAAGAGGGAAAAAAAAAATACAAAAACAAATATATATATATATATATTATATATATACAGGGTGTCCCAGGAGGAAAGGTCATAACTTTGGGAAATGATAAAACAAAGTATTCTAAGCATAATATGTTCAATTACAAAAGTACAAATCTCAACCGTTAAACATATATTGAAGGTTTTATGTAGTGTCCTCCCCCGCATCACTGTAATAGACTCTTCCATGTCACATAGTTTCCAACTGGTCGAAATTAAGCTAATATGTCTATAGGCTAATAATTTTGTAACTTACATTATTATACTATATAAGAACATGGTAAAATCATTGCAGTTAGATGGAGGTGTGGTAGACACTAGGACAGCTAGGCCAACCTTATGGGGAAATACTGAAGAAAATACCATTTTCACCATTATCTCAGTACTGGTTGAGGTTTGGAATATGTCTTATAACACATTTTAGGCTTAGAATATTTTGTTTTATAATTTCTCAAAGTTATGACCTCTCCTCCTGGGACACCATATATATATATATATATATATATATATATATATATATATATATATATATATATATATAATAAATAAATAAATAAGTAAAATAAAATAAAATACAAAAAACAAAACAAAACAAACAAACAAACACACTCAGGCATGAGTGTAAAACATACACTTCAAAGGAGGAAAGCAAAACAAAACATAAACTAAAACAACACAAAACAAACACACTCAGGTAAAAGTGAAAAATATACGCTTCAAAATAGGAACACAAAACAAAACAAAACACAAAACAGAACATAACAAAACAAAACAAACATACCTAAGCAGGAGTGAAAAACATACGCTTCAAAAGAGGAAAAACAACAAACAGAACAAAACAATAACAAAGCATAACAAAACAAAACATACCACACACACCCAGGCATGAGTGTAAAACTTACGCTTCAAAGAGGGGAAAAACAAAAAACACACATTCACACCCTAAAAGGAGTGTAACACATACGCTTCAAAAGAAAAGAGAAACAAAAAACAAAGACCCCCAGGCAGGAGTGAAAATCATATGCTTCAAAGGGGAAAACATACTAATTAAGAAGAACCTTATTAATTAAGGCGGGAGAAAATGCAACCTATGAGATAGTTACAAATGATTATCAACAGATCCGTACGGTATGTGGAATAATAAAACAAATATATTTCGTGCTATTTAGGTGTCGATTTCTTCTTGGTGAGCGATAGCGAGCTTGCAATTAACCCTCCCGCATTTTTACGACGCGATCGCGTCATAACGCCACCCGTCGAAGAGTGGTCGTATGACGCAATCGCGTCATAATGCCACCCGTAAGTTAGAAATATTCATGGTAAATAAGTTTATAACGCGATTATGACGCGTTTTTGGCTGGTAAGTTAGCCATCAGTAAGTTACAAAATAAAATATCTGGCAACCCCCTAGCGTCTCTGTGAGAGGAGTGCGGGCCTTTGTTTCACCAGTTGTGAGCCGGCCGCCAGTCTGTGAGGTAGTACTCCCGGACCTTTAAATCTCGTCTCGACTCCATTGCCCGCCATGGAGCGGGTTTCAGGCGGGCAAATCTGGATTATTTATGTACCAAGAGGCAGTGTATCATCAATTTGTGGATATGTATTTATAATTTATGTATATAACTCGTGATTTGTGACTTTGTGCCTCGTTGTTCGCCTCTCCATAGCCAGCCATGTGGTTTTTAGGCGGCTAGAATGGACCCAGTGGAAGTGTTGTGAACTGTGAATAATATTATTTATATCATATTCGTAGGGTTAGTGTAGTAAGCATTCGTAGTCACATTCCTAACTTATGTTAGGTTTGTGATTATGAATGTAAGCTAGGCTATACGTGTGTCGTATATATATTGCCCAAAAACCTTCATTTTCGCTTGAAAGACCAATATATTTATCAATAAATACTGCCTACGAAGTATAATAAAGCTGTAATTACGAAATATAGTTGTGTTTTGCCAATTTTTGGCATTTTTTATGCCCAATTTGGGCAATTTTTGAGTGAATACACAGTTTTATTTGAGTGAAGTAACTGACAGTGAAGTGTGGATAATTATAAACGAATTTTTTATACAAAAATGTCACGGTAAGTACAAATATGTCACGGTAAGTAGCCTGACAAAGAACAGACAAGACTTTTATGCGCCACTCTACACTACACCACAGCAGTGAACCTTTGGACAGCCACAGATGTCTGGGTAAAGTACCTAAGCTAATCCCATAATTACTTGCCTGCGGCGGGTCCCCACTCCTTGACCTTACCTTTTCCTCAGAGCTGGGATATTTTATATGTTTAGGCATAGGCCTATCTTTATTTTATATATATATAGCCTATCGTATATATATGTATATATATATTCTGACATACGGAGCCCTGTATGTTAATTTAAGAGTTAGAATTAGAGTTGAAGGAGTGTCAAACTACCCAAGCGGCGAAGCAGACTAGCGAGCGAACTAGCGAGTGGGAAACCAGCTCGCCCGCATACCAGCAAACAAGCCTTCACACCTGCGTGCGTCATAGGGGACCCTGCAAACTACTTCGATGACCCGACGCTATGACGTATGATCGATGCCAGGAGCCCCCATTGGTCCACGCACCTGCTATGCAACTCGAGGAGCTATGATAGGGGCGCGCACCATCACTCGCCTCCTGATTCGTTCCTACACCATCATTGTTTAGTATATAAGACCCGAGTAGTGGGCATTCAAATCAGTCTCATTTGGAGTTGGGGAAGGTGAACTTGCAGCTGGAGGAAGACGGGGTGAAGTATTATAATGGGTTTGTGACTGTCAGTCAGATTATATAAGTGTGTGTTAAGTGTGTTCGGTGTAAACACTTACGTTATGTTGGTTAGTGAGATATGTGATTGGGAATTAACGTTAACGCTACTATTATGTACGTAACTATTTGATTGGGAATTAACGTTAACGCTACTATTATGTACGTAACTATTTTAGTTGACTAACTTGTGGACTAAAGCAACTCTTTAAGTAATTGGGTTATGATTAAAGTAATACTATTGTTTTATATTAATACTTACGAGTTCTTTAATTTTCTTTTAATTAAGCTTACATTGCTTAACGGTGCGTAGTACGGTGATACTATTGTCTCATATTAGTAATATCGCCTTAGACTAACATGGCTGTGTTAATATTACTTCTAGTGATTTCCTAAGCTGAAGAAAATTCTTTTAGCTTCAAAATATTATTTTTGCTTTTCATATTATTTGAGTGAGACCTAAATCGAATCTATGAAGCGATCCTGTAACTTAATTTACTCCTAATCAAACCTCAATGTTACGTGGTTAAGAAATACATTTAACTAATTATTAAATATATATCTAACTTTTTATGTGACTTTGGTATAAATCCTGATGATAATAATAATATAATACTGTTAACGTAAGACAAGAACCAAGAATAATTACATTAAATATAAATAAAAGGACATATAAGAAAACTATCTATTCATTTCAAAAAGGGTAAGAGACAGAAATATTCTTACTTTAATATTTATCTTTCAATACTTTTTATAGAATTAATAGTCCTTCTTTAGATATAACTTCTTCGGTTCATAACCATAGCCTACTAAGCTTCGGTTAAATAATAATTCTTTATAAATACTACAAGACTTTAATTAGTTTCAGTATTTTTCATAATTAAAGAGTATCAGTCAATAAAGGATACTAAGTCCTAAGATCCAAAAGGAAAGGAAGCAACAACAGGAAATAATGTTATTAGATATTACTTTTGTTTTGCCTTCAGCTGACTGATACCTTAATATATATCTCTGTGCTATCTAGATTCATCAAGTTAACCACTTGAGGATCAAGATACGTAACAGAAGAGTGGCGACCTCGCCAGGATTCGTTTCATACAGTTTCACTCAGTTTCATTACCGTTTCACTACTTAACCCTCCTCTAGCGGGTGCTCTGTGGCCGTTTTGGGCCTTTCTGGGCCGTTCTGACTGCTATATCAACCATCAGTATGAAAGGAACTGTATTGCGCCGAAAACTAGGTGGAAATCGCTACACAATGACGCCACATACAGCTACGTAGCACTCGTGGAGCACTGACAGTGTTACCTCGAAGATGGAAGTTTAGCTGATTTTGCAACCTTGCTCACTTTTAGCAAACTATTGGTTACACTGTCATCCTCACGCGCGGTGTGGGCCGGGAGGCCACAGATGTCGGACGTATGGATCATTACTATCCCACCCATTTTCACTCGATTTCCACCCTTTTTTCACCCGTTTTTTGCCAGTTTTTTCAACACGACTTATGTGGTGAGCCGCTTTTTAAGGGTTAAAAATCAAATATTAATCATGCCTCATCTAATTAATGACGAAGATGCTCGAGTTTTCATAGAATCAGAACCCACAGCCCCTGACATTGACTGTCTGTCAATATCCGAACTGGAAGTGCTTGCCTCACATCTCCAATTAACTGTCTCAAACATGTCTAAAGTAGAGGTGGCTCAGACCATAAAAACCCACCTGTTCCCTGTAGAAGGCGGGGAGGGTGACGGAGCAGTTGGTGGGATCCCGAGTAAACCTAGCCAACTTCATGAACAAGTGCCACCTGGTTTGACCGGTGATCAAGTACTGGAACTAGCCAGAATAAAGACCGAACAAGCCAGAATAAATGCCGAACAAGCCAGACTAAATGTCGAACTAGAACTAGCCAGAATAAAAGCAAATACCGAAGAAGCCAGCATAAAAGCCAGAGCATCGACCGAACAATGTGAATATCAATATCGTATAGCTCAACTAAATGTCGATACAAATGCTCCCGTAATTGCTCCCCCTCTGGGATTAACTATGACCAGTGTCATTCCACCTTTCACTGAGGATAATGTGCAGGATTTCTTTGTTTTGTTTGAGGAAGTTGCTGGAGGTATGAAGTGGACAAGAGATCAATGGCCTTTATGTTACAAACCGTTTTGACAGGGCAGGCTCGAGCCACGTATTTGTCAGAAGTAGCAGAAGTTAGGCAGGATTATGACAATCTCAAAGAAGCTATCCTAAAAACCTATCAATTGCAGCCTGAAGATTACAGGCAATCTTTCCGTAAAAACCAGAAGAAAGTAGAAGAAACCCATAAGGTATTTGCCAGGACCATGACTAAAACTTTCAATTATTGGGTGAAGAGTAAGAAAGTCACAAGCTACAACGATCTGAAGGAGTTGGTCCTGTTAGAAAATTTCCTATGGAAAATTGATTCTTCTGTATCCTATAATTTAAAGGGGAAAAAGGTAGATTGTCTTGCCGACGCCGCTGACATGGCTGACACATACGTGCTCAACAACAAAATTCGTGGAAAGAAGCCCTACGATAATTCTAGTTCTAATTTTAAGTATCCCAATCACAAATCTGACAGACCCAGTCACAAGCCTAGAACGTCTTCCCCAGCTAGCCAAAGTAGAATTGTTCCCCCAACTAAAAATGCGACTCAGGGCAATGGTAACAGAGGTGGGGCCCAAATTAATAGTAATGCTCAAAGTGGGAACGTTCCCATATCCCCTAAAGTATGTACTTTTTGTGGCATGAGAGGCCACCTAGCTTATCAGTGCTGGGCCAAGGAGAAAACCGAGATATCGGGGCAGACAGTTGCCGCCGTATCTCAAATTCCATATGTGCCTGTAATGCAGGACTCCCGACAGAAGGAGTACCTAGCACCAAAAGTTCCTTTAATGCAGGACTCCCGACAGAAGGAGTACCTAGCACCAAAAGTTCCTTTAATACAGGACTCCCGACAGAAGGAGTACCTAGCAGCTAACGTAGTAGTAGCAGGGTGTAGTATCATGCGTGGTGCAACCCACTAGGGTTAAGCCAATAATAATTTCACCATCAGTGCAGGACAGTTACCGTCCCTTTATTTCATCTGGCAACGTGAGATTAAATGGTTGTATGCATGAGGTAAAAATTCTGAGAGACACAGGTTCTACTAGCATCCTCATGGTGAATCCTTACACTGAGTGCCCACCTGGCGAACCAGTTGTAATGAGAGGTGCTGGAGGCCAATTTTATGAACACTTGGTAAAAGGCGAAATTGAATGCGAGTTACGATAGGGTGAGGCCACCATAGCTTTGTGTAGGTCCCAAGATATCCCTGTGCCCGGGGTAACACTCCTTTTGGGGAATGATGTAGCAGGTGAGAAGGTCCGACCAGACCCCATTTTGTCACTTTCCCCTGTTAACGAGCCACTAACCGGTGAGCTCGAAAAGGAGATGCCAACAGTTTTCCCTGTGTGTGCTGTCACACATTCAATGTCTCAAGTAGCAGTTCCCTCAGACAGAAATGTACCGAATGTAAGAGTTGATGAAAGGGATGCTGAGAGTGTGAATGACGCTCCAACTGTGCCTGATGATGTGACTGAGGTGGATTTATCTGACACCTTTATGGCTCATCTTGACCCTAATGATGACCATGAAACCCCTCCAAATTATCCTAGTGGCCTGGTAGAGCTACAGAGAGATGATAGTGAATGCAAGGAGTTAGCTGCCAGGTCCGTGAGTGAAGAGGAATGTGAGAAGGAGGGTGGTGAATGTTTCTACCTCAAAGGAGGAGTATTGTGGCATAGATGGAGACAGCCACACAGACCAATCGATGACGGGGCCTGGGACGTCCATCAAGTAGTAGTCCCCAAACCTTGTCGTAGAGATATCATGGAAATGGCACATTGTATACCATTGGCAGGACACCTAGGTGTGAGAAAAACTCTAGACAGAATCAGAGCCCACTTTTACTGGCCAGGAATGCGTGCAGATGTAGTGGAGTTTTGTAGAGTGTGTCACACTTGCCAGATGACAGGAAAACCCAATCAGAAGGTGCCTGTACATCCTCTGGTGCCCTTGCCCGTTTTCGAGAATCCTTTTACTTGGGTGGTGGTGGACATTGTAGGCCCATTGCCTAAGACTTCCCAAGGTAACATTTACTTATTAACTATTATGGACATGGCAACTCGCTACCCAGAGGCTATACCCTTAAGGACTACCTCTGCTCCAACTGTCATCAAGGAACTGCTCAAATTCTTCACCAGAATGGGTTTCCCCCATGAGGTGCAAAGCGATCAAGGAACTAATTTTACCTCTAACATTTTTCAGCAGTCCCTGAAGAAGTTGGGTATCGAGCATGTTAAGTCTAGCACCTACCACCCAGAGAGTCAAGGGGTTCTCGAACGATATCATCAGACATTAAAGGGAATGTTACGTAAGTATTGTACAGAGACCGGAGTTGAGTGGGATAAGGGGGTACCTTTTCTTTTATTTGCTACTCGTGAGGTTCCAACTGAATCCCTGGGTTTTTCCCCTAATGAGCTAGTTTTCGGTCACCAGGTAAGAGGTCCTTTGCAACTATTGCAGGATAGCCTATTTGGCCAGGAGGGGAACCAAAACCTCCTCAAGTATGTTTCAGATTTCAAAACCCGGCTGAGATCCTCATGTGAGTTTACAGCTCAAAACTTGACAGTGGCTAAAAGCTCCATGAAGACCTGGTATGACAGAAAAGCCTGTGAGAAGGAGTTTCAGCCCGGTGATGAGGTTTTGGTCCTGCTCCCCCTTTTTGGCCAACCTTTATCTGCCAAGTTCAGGGGCCCATATAAGATCATTCGGAGGGTGAGCATTACCGATTATCTAGTAACTACCCCAGACAGGAGAAAGCCCACGCAAGTATTCCATATAAATATGTTGAAACCCTACCATAGGTCCCCTGATTCCTCTCCTCCAGATTCTCCCACTGTGGCAGTGAATGTCAGGACCTGTGGGCAGCCTGGTGCGGACAAAGTCTTCAGTTCTCTTACTGACCTGCAACAGACTGTTCCAGAGCCTGAAGGTATCCATGCAGACTTTGACTTGACATGTAGCCTATCCAACTTAAAGTATAATTCAGTAGCTTGGGGGGAATTACCATCTAAACTATGTCATCTTCCCTC
This sequence comes from Paralithodes platypus, assembly GCA_032716605.1. Classification (NCBI taxonomy): domain Eukaryota; kingdom Metazoa; phylum Arthropoda; class Malacostraca; order Decapoda; family Lithodidae; genus Paralithodes; species Paralithodes platypus. The sequence goes on from CM064541.1 coordinate 22,056,236, forward strand.
TGATCAAGCGAACCAACTAATCTCTGTTTTATCTCAGTCTCCCAGTGTGTTCCGTGATACTCCAGGGCTCACTTCTTTGGCCGTGCACGACATCGACGTAGGGGATGCAACTCCCATTAAACTATCCCCCTACCGTGTCTCACCACAATGCAGGAGTATACTGCAGGTCGAGCTTGACTTCATATTTTCAAACCAGCTGATCACAAGGGCCTTAAGCCAGTGGAGTAGTCCGGTCATACTTGTGCCAATGCCAGACGGGAGCCATAGGTTATGTATGGACTATAGGCAAGTTAATGCTGTCACAAAGAACGATACCTACCCACTGCCACGGATCAAAGATTGCATTTACCAGGTTGGCCTCATACCGCAGTAAGTTTAATTTAATGAGAGGATTTTGGCAATTAGCTCTCCCTTGTAGCGAGGTAAATATCATGCTTTAGTAGTGCGCTGTCAAGCCTTCAGCTGTGAGATGCCTTGCAGTTCGAATAACGCTCCAGCTACGTTCCGGCTATGTTCTGATGTGGTACCTGGAGACGTTGCCTACTTTGGGTGATATCCTTATTATATCCTCATTATAATCTTGCTGTTGCCAATCTGGTGGTGAATCTATTTATGTATTATGTTTAATATTATGTACTATACTCCTTAAACTCTTTTCTAGGGGGGAGGTCTGACATACGGAGCCCTGTATGTTAATTTAAGAGTTAGAATTAGAGTTGAAGGAGTGTCAAACTACCCAAGCGGCGAAGCAGACTAGCGAGCGAACTAGTGAGTGGGAAACCAGCTCGCCCGCATACCAGCAAACAAGCCTTCACACCTGCGTGCGTCATAGGGGACCCTGCAAACTACTTCGATGACCCGACGCTATGACGTATGATCGACGCCAGGAGCCCCCATTGGTCCACACACCTGCTATGCAACTCGAGGAGCTATGATAGGGGCGCGCACCATCACTCGCCTCCTGATTCGTTCCTACACCATCATTGATTAGTATATAAGACCCGAGTAGTGGGCATTCAAATCAGTCTCATTTGGAGTTGGGGAAGGTGAACTTGCAGCTGGAGGAAGACGGGGTGAAGTATTATAATGGGTTTGTGACTGTCAGTCAGATTATATAAGTGTGTGTTAAGTGTGTTCGGTGTAAACACTTACGTTATGTTGGTTAGTGAGATATGTGATTGGGAATTAACGTTAACGCGACTATTATGTACGTAACTATTTGATTGGGAATTAACGTTAACGCTACTATTATGTACGTAACTATTTGATTGGGAATTAACGTTAACGCTACTATTATGTACGTAACTATTTTAGTTGACTAACTTGTGGACTAAAGCAACTCTTTAAGTAATTGTGTTATGATGAAAGTAATACTATTGTTTTATATTTATACTTACGAGTTCTTTCATTTTCTTTTAACCCTTAATTAGCGGCGAGCAACATAAGTCGAGTTAAATAAAGCTGGACTATGTGGCGGCGCTCGACATAACTCGAGTGGCAATTTCAGCACGTAATGTGGCTGAGAGAGAGAGACAAGTGGTGGCAGGAGACTAGTGCGCGTATGACTGCTCCAGACCACCGCGGCGAACCTACTGACACAAATCTCAGCTCCCTCCTCCCTCTCTCACTCGCTACATACTCAATTATGTACCGAAAGTACCGAATTACCTGCTTTTTGCACTCGCGTTGCACGGTTATTGCAAGAAAACTATCCATCATACAAGGATCGTTATGGTGTCATTCGAAAGCTCTGTTTATGCCCTTTCAGGGATAGGTACTTGTTTTACGTTCTGGATCTTATTTAGGCATGAAAATGATCACGTAAACAGCCCTATTTTGGCTAAAAACACCCCGCTGGGCGGTACACATAAATAAACCGCATAGGCCGCTCGTAAGGTGTTAATTAAGCTTACATTGCTTAACGGTGCTTAGTACGGTGATACTATTGTCTCATATTAGTAATATCGCCTTAGACTAACATGGCTGTGTTAATATTACTTCTAGTGATTTCCTAAGCTGAAGAAAATTCTTTTAGCTTCAAAATATTATTTTTGCTTTTCATATTATTTGAGTGAGACCTGAATCGAATCTATGAAGCGATCCTGTAACTTAATTTACTCCTAATCAAACCTCAATGTTACGTGGTTAAGAAATACATTTAACTAATTATTAAATATATATCTAAGTTTTTATGTGACTTTGATATAAATCCTGATGATAATAATAATATAATACTGTTTACGTAAGACAAGAACCAAGAATAATTACATTAAATATAAATAAAAGGACATATAAGAAAACTATCTATTCATTTCAAAAAGGGTAAGAGACAGAAATATTCTTACTTTAATAGTTATCTTTCAATACTTTTTATAGAATTAATAGTCCTTCTTTAGATATAACTTCTTCGGTTCATAACCATAGCCTACTAAGCTTCGGTTAAATAATAATTCTTTATAAATACTACATGACTTTAATTAGTTTCAGTATTTTTCATAATTAAAGAGTATCAGTCAATAAAGGATACTAAGTCCTAAGATCCAAAAGGAAAGGAAGCAACAACAGGAAATAATGTTATTAGATTTTACTTTTGTTTTGCCTTCAGCTGACTGATACCTTAATATATATCTCTGTGCTATCTAGATTCATCAAGTTAACCACTTGAGGATCAAGATACGTAACAATATATATATATATATATATATATATATATATATATATATATATATAATTATATATACTGTATATATATATATATATATTAGAGTATTTCTATTGTTATTTTATATATAGGCCTATTTCTATTTATTGGGATTTATTATAGTTTTGATATATTTTATTTATTTTATTTATTTATTTTATTTTATTTATAATTTTATTTCATTTATATATATTTTTTTTTTATTGTTCCTGTTCCCCAGGGTGTCCATGGGACCACCCCCTAGGTCCACAGCAAGGGCAGGGCCCATAATTGAGTATTAATATAGTTAGTTTTTATTTATTGGGATTTATTATAGTTGTTATTTATTTTATTTTATATAATTTTATTTTATTTATAAATTTTATTTCATTTATATATATATATATTTTTGTATTGTTCCTGTTCCCCAGGGTGTCTCTGGGACCACCCCCTAGGTCCAGAGCAAGGGCAAGGACCATAATCAAGTATTTCTATTGTTATTTTATATATGTTTTTATTTATTTGATTTTATTTATTTTATATATACAGGTATATACCGTATATATATAAAACAAAATGTTGTCCCCTTCCCTATTGTGTTGTTCCTGTTCCCCAGGGTGTTTGGCCAAAGAGCCCCAAGGTATTAATATATTTTTATAATGCCAAACTATGACTAGGTCATGGTGTTCCCCCATTTGAATTAAAAAATGCGGAACTATACCGTCATGAATCCATTATACTCACGTCATCTGGAATCGGATAATGCCAAACTATGACTACGTCATGGTGTTCCCCCATTTGAATTAAAAAATGCGGAACTATACCGTCATGAATCCATTATACTCACGTCATCTGGAATCGGATAATGCAAAACTATGACTACGTCATGGTGAACTATACCAACGTCATATGGATCCAGTGATGGCGAACTTGCGTCATGAGAACCATCAACGTCAATTACGTTTTTCCTTTATTTCCTTTTCTTGGTTTCTGCATCGTAAGCTTACTACTGATTGGCGCCATACGCCAGCCTGCCGCCATACGCCAGCTGCCATGTCGGACAACAGGGATACCAAGAAACGTTTGCGGGACTCCGAGCTGGAGGATGTAGTAAACGAGGTGCTGGACCTGACGACGGACGAGACGGCGAGCGAGAGTGAGTCGGACGAGTGGTCGACTGGAGATGAGGATTGGGCTTCACCTCCGCCCAAACGACTCCACCTCGACGCCGTCGCCTCGGCCGATCCACCACCAGCCCCAGCAACGCCAGATGACCCACCATCACCACCACCAGCAGAACCAGCCCCAGCAATGCCAGACGATTCACCATCACCACCACCAGCAGAACCAGCCCCAGCAACGCCAGACGACCCACCACCACCACCACCAGCTGAACCAGCCCCAGCGGATCTGTTTGCTACGCTCCTTGCTGTGGGCACTTTGAATACCCCGCCTTCGCATGTCATGGGAACGGTCACCCCCGCAGTGTCCCCCTTCAGCGACACACCGTTCACCCCCTCGGCATTTGTTCTGCCTGAGCATCGAGCCGCAATGCGTGCTGAGGATGCTGAAGCCGCAGTGCGTGTTCAGGTTGTTGCTGAGGTGCCACGCACAGCGTTGAATCCTCCAGCTGCAATCGAGGAGCTTCTTCCCCAAAGGCTTCCTCTTCACCATTCACCAACTGGTACAGCTGCCCCAGGTTCACCAGCTCCACACCTTTCACCAGCTGGTGCAGCTGCACCAGGTTCACCAGCTCCACACCTTTCACCACTTGGTGCTGCACCAGGTTCACCGGCTTCTGCATCATCTGATGCAGAAGCCCCCCCACTCAACCCCTCGACCTACCACCTATGCCACGCCGGAGGCCAGGGCCCCGTAGGGGGGCAGATGGTATGACCAGGGGCCGCAGAGGTGTTCCTCGCGGTGTTCCTCGCGGTGGTCCTCGCGGTGGTCGTGGTCGTGGCCGTGCTCGCGATCCTGCCCCCGATCGTGATGCCGGTTGGACCGACGCCCCCTTCGACCCCCAGCCTGATCTGTTCACAGGGCCCCTGGCATGCAGGTTCCAAAGCCGGTGACTCCTCTCCAGTTCTTCCAGCTCTTCTTCACAAGGGAGATGCTGCAATTCCTGGTATTGGAGACAAATGCTTACGCCAAGTTCGTTGACGGAGCAGCCGCTCTTTGGAACCTGTTTGGTGAGGAGGAAATGGCCAAATTCCTTGGCCTGTACTTCCTCATGGGCATCACCAAGATTCCTTCTCGGAGTCACTACTGGCGTTCAACTGTCCTTCACGACTACCCAGTATTTCGGAGAACGATGAGTAGGACTAAGTTTCTAGCCTTGTTGAAGTATTTCCATGCTTTCAACAACAAGGCAGTCTGCAGGCAGAACAAGGACAGGCTTGTGAAGGTTCGGACGGTGATGGAATACCTACTTGAAGGCTTCAAGCTGGCATACATCCCCGCCGAAAAGCTGTCCCTTGACGAAGGCAGCCTTGGATGGAAGGGTCGCCTTTCATTCAAGGTTTACAACCCAATGAAGCCGACGAAGTATGGTATCAAGCTGTACATCCTGGCAGAGGCGTTGACTGGCTATGTGTGGGACTTTCGGGTCTACACCGGTCCGGGTCGATCTCTCCAGGAGACGGTGGAGGGTGTCACGGAGTCCTTCAGAGGCCAGGGGTATAGGCTGTACATGGACAACTATTACAACTCAGTTGACCTGTGCCAGCAAATGCTCACACACAACATCTATGTGTGTGGCACCCTGCACCTTGTACGAGGAGCTCCTAAGCGGTTGTGCGACATTGCTAAAGCAAAAGAGCTTGAACGCGATGCGACAATAGCAATGAAGAACGGTTTAACCATGGTCCTACTTTGGCGAGACAAGCGCATCGTCAACATGGTGTCTACCATCCACAAACAGGAGACCATCCCGAAGCTTGTCAGTTTCAAAGAGAAGGACCAACAGGGCAGGTGGCGTCGTGGACATAGGGAGATCTTCAAACCTGTTTGCGTTGAAGACTACAACTTACACATGGGTGGGGTGGATCACTTCGACCAGATGGTCCAGTACTACCCCATCCAGCGAAAGACGGTCAAGTGGACGAAGAAGATCACCTTCTACTTCATCCAAATGGCCCTCTTCAACGCCCATGTCCTGTACAGGAAGTGCTACCCAAGGAAGAAGATGACCTTGCTTGACTTCCAGGAGCACATCTGTACTTCCTTGCTGCAATGCAACCCTGCAGAGTGGCCATGTCGGGGAGGCCAGTCCACCGAGCACAAGATCTGCCGACTGACCAGCGTGAGCCACAGAGGCATGCACGCAGGCAACGGCAACCCGGTGGACCATCTGGGTCGTCCGACGACGACCATCCAGACTCCCCAGCCCCTGCTGCTCCTGACAACACTCCACCCTCTCCTGTTGCTGCTCCTGGTGGAGGCGTTGAGAGGGCACCACATCGCGATGTCCCCTCCCCACCACCAGAACCAGATGATGCTGCTGCTGATGCTGCTGCCCCGGGGGGAAACTATGTCCTGGTTCAACCCCCCGTGGTACTAGCACCTGATGCAGCTGCTGCTGGTGACGATGAGGAAGCAGCTCTTGAAGCTGCCAACCAACCGCCACCAGTACTGGAAGCAGCACGAGCGGTGCGAGTCTGGAGACCTCGCCTTGGAGTGGTCCCAAGGCCCCGTCCTATTGTTCTGAACCATGTCCGGTTGAACAAGGCCTTGGACCATACACGGCAGAGGATTCCAGCCAAGAAGCGACTCCGTTGCTATTACTGCAAAGTAATGAACGGCATTCGCAAGGACACAAGCTTCCGCTGCACGACTTGCACGGTTGCCCTCTGCATTGACGTCAACAACTGCTTCAACCTTTTCCATAGCCACAATGCAGGTGTCCTATAGTCAGGAGCCATGTGCAATCATTCATTCATGATTCATTGATTCATTCATTCATTTCTCTTCTCCATTTCTGTTCTTTATTCACCCGGCTTCATTCACCCACCTTCATTCACCCACCTTCATTCACCCACCCTCGTTCACCCACCGGCATTCACCCACCGGCATTCACCCCCCGACTTTCACCCACCTACATTTACCCACCTTCATTCACCCACCTTCATCATCAAAGTGGATATAGGCTTCCTGGGGAAACCACTCTAAAAAAATAACAAGTCAAATGCAGTACCTCCTAGGGTGGCTTGGAAATCTGCATATTTCTGTGGTTTGACACCTTGTGTATATATATATATATATATATATATATATATATATATATATATACATATATATATATATGTATATATATTTATATATTACTTTATTTGTGTGTACAATAGAATTATTTCTGAATTTATTACTTGAAGATAACCTAGCTTTCTTGTTTTGTTTTTTCAGTGTCAACCCAGGAGCCATTTCCCTTCTCGTTGGAAAAGGTTGTGGCCCTATCAGGTAAGTAAAATTGACAACCTTTATGACTGACATGTGTTCTATGAACATTATACAATTATTGGCAAGGAAAATTATATAAAAGTGTTGTATATTGTGGCAAGGATAAACAACTGTATAAACATTCTCATATATTTACATAACAATAACAGTGCATGGAAACATTTGCACATAGCTCGCGAACTAATTACGCTATATTATTTTGGTTTTCACCATTAGAAAGAGCATAATTTTCCGATTACGGTGATATAAACAGTTATATACGTATCCGAGCAAATAAAGCAACGCCGAGGTGGGGAACAGGTTGGAACCCGGCTAGCGTCGGCAGAACGGGGACGAGTGAAGCGTAAATATTCGCATTTTGGCTCTTTATTTCAAATATTCATAGGGCAAAAAGTATTTGTCGTAGGAACTTCTAGTTTTTTTTATTCTCTTCAGCATTATCTGCCGTATTCATACAGCCTAAATTGAGAACCATAGACCGTAACAACGAAATAATTCGCAAATGTTATAAACCATATCATGCAAAGTCATACTTTTTTTGTTTTCGGTCACTGCTTGAGAACTATTGAAGATAGACAATTTCTGTTTTCAGATTTGGAAAGAGGAGAGAAAATACTATTATTTGAGCAAAAATAAATATATGGTCATCGCTCACAATTTAGAGATAGGACGGTGTGAAGACAATTGCATGGGACATAATTGTATTCCGGACTCATTTACACTTTCATATTTCGATTTATTTACATTTTTTTTTTTTTGTATCATGTACTATAAATATTCCTCTTTCCATTGACATATAATACATCACAATAAACAGCATTCTGATGGATGAAAATACAGAAAAACACAAGGCTTCGAAAACTCGCCCAGCCTGGTATTTCAGGGCAAATTAGCTAAAGAAGGTCTTACCGTAAGTTAGATATTTAAGTTGTCGGATGCGCGAGGGTTAAGAAGGAAACAGCCTTCGGCCGAATTTTTTGTTTTTCCTGAAAAATGTACAAATTTATCTCGAAGGGGTCTTGGGAGTATTTTTAAGTTTGATGTAGGTCTAGGGAGCAAACTAATAACCTTCCCTTAATGAAATAACTGTCGACATGACGTGGTAATGGTTTAATTTTGCATTGATGCGAAGTTAGTGAGATATGTGTCATACTTCTTTCTGATCATATTGCAATTAATTAACTTTTACAAAGCAAATTCACATTTCACATTTACATTTCCGGTGATTAGAGACTAGCACATTATGCAATGGTACCGTAATTATGCATATTGTCGCAAAGAGTAAGTATTTCTATAACACTGAGGGAAATTTTTTAAATTTCTGCTGATGATAAAACATTTATTTATATCTGAGAGCTCTTACATTACAGTATGTTCCTATTTTCATCGTGTTAAGGGGAGATGGGCGTATTTATTTGCTCCCAATGATGTATCCTTTTATTATTTTTTTAGTTTCCTCCCTAGACCCCCATCAAGCTTAAAGAAAACACCCGCCCAAGACCCTCCTTCAAGATGTATTTGACATTTTTTCGATAGAAAAATATCCAGGCCGAAGGCCAGTTCCTCTTAAAATACAGGTTCGCTATCGCTCGCCAGGAAAAAATAGACACCTAAATAACACAAAGTCTTAATATTGACAAAGAAGTGGGGCAAAAGGTCTTAAAATCGCCAAACTAATGAGCCGAACGTCTTAAATTCTGAAATATAATGGGGCTAAGCATGAGAAAGACGGTGAACCAGCAAAAACGACCCATATCCCCTTAACTCATATCACCCTCTCCCCATTGTTCTATAAGTCAACCCTTTTCGGTCGATGACGCCAAATTTATTTAAGTTCTGGGTATCTGTATAGGCTGTACTCGAATATGAGGAGCTTAACCCCTGCTGTATCATCGACATCCTTATTATTTTAGTTTAGCTCAATGTACAATCGCGCTAATAAGTGATGTCTGGGCCTCAAGTATGTTTGATTAATAATTGGTATCAGCAATATCTAAGCTTCATTTCTTCATATCGAGAGAAATATACAAACATATTCCAACACTTACCCACCCTATTCAAAATCTGACAGACAATAATACAGCACAGAGCAAGCCAAACGTAATGACAGCTGGGACATGACTTATTAGCGCGACCGTACTTTCCTTAATGTGTTAATATCACGATATAGGTCACACCTCATTATTGTTCTCACTGTAATCTTCATATTACGAATACAATGTGTTGGTGGTGTAATGGTTTAGATGGTTATGTTCTGGGTGTGGTGTCCCGAGTTGGAATCCCGGGAGGACCATATGCTTTCATTAATGTATTCAAGTACATTGGGGTTTGTAATGGAGGATTAATGTTAAGAACGGGGTGTTACTTAATATCCATATATTGGCACTAAATAACAGCCAGTGATCAGTTTCCACTTCAGTTCGTGTATAGTTGATATCTCCCTGGTTCTCCTCGTTAGCCTTCTCCTTTACCTGAGCCTCCCCTTCCTCATAACGTCTTGTCCTGCCCTCCTCCTCCTCCTCCCCATAACTCTTCCTCCTCCTCCTCCTCCCCATAACTCTGCCTCCTCCTCCTTGCTTTCTTCTTTGCTATCCTTTTCTCTTTCTCGTAGTCAATAGATTAGTATTTTTAGACATCCAAACTGCCCCATAAGGACCAATAGATTTGTTGCAGCTTGTTCTCCTTTGTATTCCTCCCCCTCCTCCTCGTTTCCCCCCATAACTCTTCCTCCTCCTCCTCCTTCTCGCCCATAACTCTTCCTCCCCTCCTCCACCACTCACAGCTCTCATAATCATCACACCCTTCTTCTGCTCTCTCACCCTTCCCTCATTTATTCACACTTTTCCTATTAACTCTTCATCGCTATCTGATATATTATGTGCGGCGATAGACTGTCCTATTCGCTTATTTTTGCTATATTTGTTCTATAATTTGATGTTATATTTGTTTATCTTTGCTCTGTACTTTAATTTATCTCCCACTGTATATGTATAAACACATTCCAGTACTCATTGTTAGTCATATTACACTGTATTGCTAAAATGTCCATGTTAATCTCTCTCTCTCTCTCTCTCTCTCTCTCTCTCTCGTAAACGTAAACGTTCCTATTTAACAAACCTCTTAGACTTCTTCCACGATATCCTCAACCTCTACGATGAGAGTAAAGCTGTAGATATTATATACCTTGATTTTCAAAAGGCCTTTGACAAAGTTCCCCACAAACGTTTACTTCTAAAACTAAAAGCGCATGGAATACAAGACGGTGTGTTGAAATGGATAGAAAATTGGCTCAGCGACAGAAAGCAAAGAGTAGTCATAAACGGTAAGGCATCAAAATGGACCAATGTAAGTAGCGGGGTACCCCAGGGATCGGTACTAGGACCAATTCTCTTTATAATTTACATCAACGATATAGATGAGGGTCTCACCTGTACAATCTCAAAATTTGCTGACGATACAAAAATTGCAAAGAGCGTACTCTCAAAAGAACAAGTTGACGATATGCAACACAATCTAGATAAATTGTCATGTTGGGCCCAAATTGGGCAAATGAGTTTCAATGCGGATAAATGTAAAGTACTACATATCGGATAACCTAAATGAGAAAGCAAACTATTCGATGAATGGCACTCAGCTTAAGAATGTAAACAGAGAAACCGATCTGGGAGTAACAATATCGAGTAACCTAAACCGAGTCAACAATGTTCAGAAGTTGTTAAGAAGGCAAACAAAATAATTGGCTTTATAGGCAGGTCATTTGAGCATAAATCCAAAGAAGTTATCCTAACCCTTTACAATTCATTAGTCCGCCCTCTTCTGGAATACTGCGTTCAATCCTGGTGCCCTTATTACCAAAAAGATATAAACAAGCTAGAACGAGTTCAACGTAGAGTTACCAAAATGATACCTAGCCTAAAGAACAAACCATACGAAGAGCGTCTTAGAGAATTAAATCTATTTCCTTTAACCCAGCGCAGATTAAGAGGTGACTTAATTCAAGTGTTCAAAATCATCAAAGGCATCGACAATATGAACTGTAGTAAGTACTTCACTATCGACCAATCTAATTACACGCGGGGAAACGGTTGCAAAATTATTGGTAAATCTTTTAACTCACACGAATCTAAGAATTTCTTCTTCAATCGAGTTGTCAACTTGTGGAATGGGCTTCCCCGAAACGGTATAGACTGCATCACCGTTGATTCATATAAACTCCGCCTAGACAAATATCTCGCATCAAACCCGCGACTGACTGCGTTTGTAAATGAATAACTTTATTTTATCCCCCCCTCAGTTACTAACCCATCTGTCCCCTACTAACTTCCTAATCCTGCCACAGACATTAGTTCCAGGGCAGTAATTCCCTTTCCAATGTTCCCTTACCCACTCTAAACCACTGTTTGGACACTTGATCCTCAGTGTTTTGGAGGACAAGCAACCTAGAAGGGTCACTAGATCTGTTGTTGCTTGATTTCCTTTGTACGCCTTTGTACTCTCTCTCTCTCTCTCTCTCTCTCTCTCTCTCTCTCTCTCTCTCTCTCTCTCTCTATCTCTCTCTCTCTCTCTCTCATGCCCACGCCCACAAAGTCAGTATATGGGAAGGGCGGCCACTGTTTTTAATCTTCCGGAGAATTTAATCAGCTAGGGAGGAATTCTGGAGAGTCTGTTGATAATACAGATTGATGCTGTGAGGAATACAAGGGGGGAATTATTCATTTGCTACAATCCTAGAATACCGGTACAATATAATACAATGCTACAATATTAAATATAACGCTAGAATGACATTCATAGTACACCGCATCACTAAATTATAACGAACTGTAACTCAATCATTATAAGCTAAGGCAGCCAAACGAAATTGTATTTGTACCTTTGTCTTACAAGATATTACGCTAGAGAGAGAGAGTGCTGTATTAATGTCTGTCAGATGTTGTATTTGGTGGATAAGTGTAGGAACATGTTTGTAGATTTCGCTCGATATGAAGAATTGAAGCTTAGCTATTGCTGATACCCATTATTGATAAAGACATGATTGGTGCCGAGACATCACTTATTAGCGCGACTGTACTTATTATGTATTTAGTATCTTCCTTATATCTCCATCAACTTTAAAAACATCCTTTAGATCCCCCTTCTAGATTAATTTGAAAACAATTCGGTAGAAAACTGTCCTGGCCGAAGGCCACTTCTTCCAAAATTACAGGCTCACTATCGCTCGTCTGGACAAAAATTGACACCTAAATAGCACGAAAGGTCTTAATATTGTCCAATATATGGGGCGAAAGGTCTTAAAATAAAACAAACTAATGGGACAAACATCTTAAAATCTGAAAACTAAAGGGGCTAAGCATGAGGGTCTAGAAAAATGGCCCATCTCCCCTTAAGAGAATAAGAGAGTCTAGGTTACTGGGAGAGAACAAAATAGACCGAAATAATAAGACAAACAAATATAACAGAATTTTAGTAATAGGGTGTCAAACGAAAGCGGAGTCTTTGATTTTTAGTCCGTATTGTTGTATATAATTATATATAAAGGTAAAATTGTGGTTTATAGACACATACATAGGCCTATCCACAATCGCCAATGTGTGATCTCTATATTTTTTCGAGGTCAGTCGGTCAGTCAGTAGCCATCCCTTACTCCAACAAGGGGAAGGGAGGATCAGCAAGAGACACGAGAAAGGAAAAAAAGGTGACAGGAGAAGAACCCATATAACAGTTTGCCCACAAAAAGAAAGCACACAAGCATTCAGAAGCACCAATCACTCATCAGCCCCCGAAAACAATGGCTTTACCTCAGATGGTATACTTCGAGGTTACTATGCAATATGTTATGAGATATCACAATGATAATACATATTATTTAGGTTATATATAGTGTATATTTTTCCCTAGTATTTCACGATTATATTGTTTCATTCGACTCTTCCACTCGTGTGAAATCGGTTTAACTTTCCTGGTGAGGCATTTTCTACTAAATTTGTGCTGACTGCTTGCCTGTACTATCTTTGCTTGGCTGCCAATCCCTCCTATATAAATGTGAGTCTGAGTTACCCTCTCTCTCTTTATCTTTGAAACACACAAACACACACACACACACACACACACACACAAACATTGCTCACGAAACACACACACATACACAAAGTATGCACACACATACACACACATATACACACATATTGCTCACGATACAGCCTATAACTCACTGGTACAAACAGCAGTAGGGTCCTGACATACGCCCTTCATGTACATCCCCATGAATACACAAAATGGTATTATCGTGCAGTGAAAGCTAGGTTGCGAGAAACAGAGAAAGAGAGAGAGAGAGTGAGTGTGTGTGTGTGTGTGTGTGTGTATGAGTGAGTAAGTGAGTGTGTAAGTGTGAAACAGATGGTTCTATAGTTACATATTAATTTGGATTATGTTTGTTAGTATTATAACCTTGGATATTATCCTCGCTATGTACCGGCATCTACCTTCAGTCTAGATACCAACACCAATACACAATTATCCCAAAATATTGACAGAAGGGAACATTGTAGATCGATAATTGCCGGAAATATCGCTCATGTGATTACGCCTTAAGCGGAGACTATACCTCAGAACCTTATTCCACCCTCTATAAAAGATTAATTTCTGGCCTTTTGCTATGTAGGCTATGTGTACAAGGTAATAGGAAGACTTGCTGATAATTTCATCGCTCTATGTGCGCGCGTGTGCGCATTTTTCAGTTTACTATAGGCTAGACAAAACATATCAGACAATTTTTTTCTCGGCAGATTTCGTTTATTTTTTGTATGAGGTAACTTAGATATATAGGCTATAAATCTACGCTCTTATTTACCCCAATTTGATACATGATCATGAAGAAAACTGCAGGTAAATATCAATTATACAATTTTGGCCCTATTTCCAATCATAAATATAGATTTGAGCTTCGAAAACGTTGATAGAAACCCATTCTAAGAGCTTACGGTACAAATTGTTATTTATGCTTGGTCTAATTCTGTGAAAAAAATGGAGGCAATCAAGCAGTAATCAGATCAATGGATAGCCTCAGACGTTGAAAAAGCATAATTTTACGTAAGTGCCTTTATAAGTTGTGACGCTTCTGCATAGTAGCCACGTGCGGGCATGTGCGCGCGTCGGCTGCCCAGCCGTTTAGAAACCGGCTGGTGGCAGCCGACCGGCAGGCTTTTCCTTAGTATATATCCTACGACAACGTAACTAATGTCTGGGATATTCTTATGTTGTTTCACAGCTTGTAGCTGCCCTTATTCTTAACCAACGCATCTTAGTATATTCTATTCTCGATAGTTGATTATTTAATTATAATATATAAGATGTAAGTCTAGTGAGGGCGGGAGGAGACGAGCGGGAGAGAGAGACCGGCTTGGGACGTTGCTTCGCTTGCCAGCTTGGGACGAGCCTGAAAACGTTGCCATATGCATTTGATCGCAACGTTAGGCTTAGTTTCGACTCACGCACGGGGTAGAGGATTTTGACCCGGCAACTGTGTTGAGTGTTGCCAGGCATGGGAGGTATTTTGCATGCCTAGGGTGGGGTCCAGACAGATTCAAGACTCAGAGCTCACCTCTAAACCCTCTGCGATTTTCCACGTGTATATTATTAGGTAACGTTCTCTTCTACGTTCCAGTGAGTACAGATTCAGCGCTCTTAAATGCTCCCAGTAGTGTAGATGTTTTATCGAACTTATATGCGAAGTTAAATTTCTTTGTACACTCTCTACGTCATTTATTTCACCTGCTTTGTATGGGGATGTTAATACGCTACAGTATTCAAGCCGCGGTAGCACTAGAGATTTGAAGAGCGTTATCATAGGCAATTCACCGCGTGTTTTAAAAGTACGCAGAATCCAACCCGTTAGACGTTTCGCAGCCGCCACTTTGACCTGGTTATGTACTTTGAAACCCATATTTTTAGACATTAATACCCCAAGGTCTTTCACACTGTCTTTCCGTTCTATTATGTGGTTAG
Organism: Paralithodes platypus; assembly: GCA_032716605.1. Taxonomy (NCBI): domain Eukaryota; kingdom Metazoa; phylum Arthropoda; class Malacostraca; order Decapoda; family Lithodidae; genus Paralithodes; species Paralithodes platypus. Next base: position 22,071,378 of record CM064541.1, read on the forward strand.
ATTCTGTTAAGTAATTTGTAATTTCTTTAACACCATTATTATCTCCGTACCGTATTAATTGGAATTTTTCCTCATTGAATTGCATGTTGTTTTCCCTGGTCCACTGGAACACTACATTCATGTCTTCCTGCAGTCGGCCCGTGTCCTCTTGTATGTTTACTATCTTGCTTAATTTTGTGTCATCAGCAAAAGATGACACCGTACTGTGTCTGGTGTTGGTATCTATGTCGCAAATTAGTATGAGGAACAGAAGGGGCGCTAGCACTGTTCCTTGGGGCACTGAGCTTTTGACATCCGAAGGCTCAGAAGTGACTAGGTTTACTGCTACCGATTGTTTTCGGTTTACGAGGAAATTGTATATCCACCGTCCGATTTTCCCAGTTGTACCTTTTGCTTTCAGTTTGTGGGCTACTATACCATGGTCACATTTATCAAATGCCTTAGCAAAATCGGTGTAAATGACATCCACGTTTTTCTTTTCTTCTAGCGCTTTAAGAATTTTGTCATAGTGTTCCAAAAGTTGTGAGAGACATGATCTTCCCGCTCTGAACCCATGTTGACCGGTGTTGTGTAGTTCATTTGTCTCCATGAATGTTGAAATTTTGCTTCGCAGGACTCGCTCGAAAACTTTAATGATGTGAGAGGTTAGAGCTACCGGGCGGTAGTTTTTTGGTAGTGCTTTACTCCCTCCTTTATGCAGTGGGTCAATTATTGCGTTTTTCAAGCTATCTGGTATGTCACCAGTGTCTAGACTCCTTCTCCACATTATAGCCAGGGGTTTTGAGAGGTTTTCCTTACATTTTTTCATTAGGATCGAATTCCATGAGTCCGGGCCTGGTGCCGAGTGGGATGGAATGTTGGAAATGGCCTCTTCTATGTCTTTTGGACCGAAATCAATATCCAGCATCTGAGGGGTTTCCGTGGGGGAGGTTTCCATGAAAAATATATTTTGGTCTCTGATGACTTTTGTTTCATCAGGCTCACTGAATGCCATTTCATACTGCCTGCTTAAGAGTTCGCTCATTTCCTTTTTGTCCCCTGTGTATGAAGGAGACAAAAGACAAAGCTGCCTGTAACAAGTGTCTCCCCCAAAGTTAAAATAGTGATAGTCGCCACTTTAAACTATTCTTGTTTGTGTGTGTGTGTGTGTGTGTGTGTGTGTGTGTGTGTGTGTTGAATATAATGTTTTTTTCTATGTGAGTGAGGGAGGCAAAAGGCAGAACTGCCTATAGCGAGTACCTCCCCCATAATTGAAAGAGTGACAGGGCCAACATCAAAATGCCTGGATACACGGAGTTTGAAGAAATTTAAGTCATAGGAAGAGGGAAAGACTAATTCTGGGAGAGAGTTCCAGAGCTCAGCTGTTGAATTGAAGAAAGACTGAGAGTAACGTTTCACTCTTGGGTTGGAGAGTTGCACAGAGTAGGGGTGGGATTGTGTTGCAAGATGGGTACCATGTGCCCTATGTAAAGGAGGTGGTATACACTGGGAAAGCTCTGAGGAACACTGATTATTATAGTAGCGATAGAATAGCGAGAGAGATGCAACATTGCGGTGAAGAGAGAGAGATTGCAGAGAGTTGGTGAGTGGACGGGAGTTAATGATACGAAAGGCCTTCATTTCAATTTTGTCTATGAGAGCGGTGTGAGAGGAACCTCCCCACACATGTGAACAATACTCAATACAAGGACGCACTATGCCCCTGTACAGAGCAAGAAGCTTTGCAGGGGTAAAGAACCCCCTAAGGCGGTTGAGCACACCCAGCTTCCGGGAGGCTGCCTTAGCAAGACTGGTAATATGGTCCTTCCAACTAAGAGCAGAAGAAAAAGAGACACCAAGAATATTGAGAGAAGATGAAGGATTGATTTTTGTATTGTTAAAGAATAAGGGATAGTCCGCAGGAAGTTCCTGACGGGTAGATAGATGGAGAAATTGGGTTTTTGTAGCATTAAAGTTAACAAGTTTTCTCTGCCCCAATTGGAGATAGTAGTTAGATCAGAATTTAAGTGTTCTATGGCTTCATTCCGTTTGTCGTTGAGGAGTTGCTGGCTTGGGCGATCTGAAAAACTAATGGAGTATTGTAAGGTTGAGTTGTCTGCGTATGAATCGATGGGAATTGAAGTACAGTTGAGAAGATCATTTATAAAAATTAGAAAGAGAATAGGAGATAGGACAGAGCCCTGAGGAACACCGGAGTTTATAGGGTGAGGAAGTGAGCGATGGCCGTCCACAACCGCAGCTATGGAACGGCGGAGAGAGGAATTAGAGACAAAGGCACAGATGGAAGGATAGAAACCGAAGGAGGGTAGTTTAGAAATTAAAGATTTGTGCCAGACTCTATCGACGACTTTCGATATGTCTAGTGCAATAGAAAAAGTCTAACCGAGGTCCCGAAAGGAGGATGACCAAGAGTTAGTACGGTAAGATATGAAAGAAGATCACCAGTAGAGCGACCCTTAAGGAAGCCATACTGGCGATCTGAGAGCAGATTATGAGAAGGGAAATGCTTAAGAAATTTGGAAGCAAGAATAGTTTCAAAAACTTTAGAAATACAAGAGATGAGAGCAATTGGACGATAGTTGGAGAGTTGAGAGTGTCACCCTTCTTTGGGACAGGTTGAATGAGAGCAAACTTCCAGCATGAAGGGAAGACGTTAGAGGATAGACAGAGACGAAAGAGTTTGCCTAGGCAGGGATTCAGCACGGAAGCACAGTTTTTTAGTACAACAGGAGGAACACCTTCCGGACCCGTACGCCTTCTTAGTATTAAGCCCAGAGAGGGTAGAAAGTATATCTTTAAAAGAGAGTGCGGTGTGCTTGTTTAGTGTAGTGAAATGGATCGGAAGAGGAGATGTTTATGAGAGCTAGCTGGATTACTCTCTGTGTAGGTGAGACACAGAAAGACACAGTGAGGGAAGCCAGACAAATGAAACAGCAGTTCCAACAACTGCTTATCACATGCCTATGAGGCCTCTCCCTGGTGATTGCCCTGGTCGACTGGTGTCTACAATCTCCCATACAATCTCTCTTTCTTCATATAAGTTCCATACACTTTATAGGTCACTGTAAAAGCTACATCCCTTATCAATGATGTATTGCAAAACATGTATTAACTTATATTTGTGTTCACCAACCCACCAATTAATTTACAAATAAACCTAACTAGTGAAATCAATGCAAGTAATGAATAAATGTGGTACCGGTACTCCAAGGACTCGAACCTAGGATACTCGCACCGAAATTCTGCACAATAAGCATTAGGCTATCAAGACGGTATCCATAGCAAACGACGACGACAGATTCTTGATAACCTGGATAAAATCAGCTGCGGTTAGTCCTAGTAAGATGCTAGTCATGTGATTGAATAAAACACTTTAAGAATCATCGAAAACTTATTAAGACAATAAGCAGCCTTCCAGTTGACCTCCTCGGAAAGTCACCACTTATCTTTGTGCACCCAGGTATTGACATATATATTACATATAGATATATAGATTATAGATTTACATATAATGATTTGTTGGAATATAAACCAACATTACCAATTTGATGGTCCTTGAATTATAGTAAATCATTATATTTATTTACATATAGGCCTATGTATTTTGTTTAATAATATTTGACATGTTACGTTAGTTAAAGTAAGGTTAGCTAACTAACTAATGTAAGTTATTACATACGGTACATACGAATTACTCAAACTTGCTTCCATGAAGTAAATTGCCTGTGGGAGACAGTCATCCATGTATGTATACAAAGGAATACAAAGGATTATAAAGCAGAACAAACTGCAACAGACCTATTGGTCCTTACGGGGCAATTTGGATATATAAAACTACTAATCTACTGACTACGAGGTAGAAAAAAGGTTAGCAAAGAAGAAGGCTACTCCCCACCCACCACTCCCTCCAGCTAGTACTGGCATGGAAACAGATAGGAAAAATACCATGTAGTATGGAAAAACTGACACGGAAATTTGGATAGGACAGGGAGAAAATGAAGTTGATTAGTAATCTAAGCTAACTCTATTACTACAATTCTAAAAGGGAACAGATGTATGACTATCAATATACATTGCGGTGTGCGTTGAGACTTTTTTGCGCGTTATTCTGAAAGAAACTGTGTTAATCGGGGGCCCAATCCCCACTTTTCCTATTTTATTTTATATTTTATTTTTTATTTTACATACCGGTATATATATATATATATATATGTATATATATATATATGCATATATATACTGTATATATATTTTTTTTGGGGGTGTGGGGGGGGGGGGGGGGGCGACTCAAGAAAGAGCCCGAATAAGGACAACATAACATAAAACAATGAACACACTAAAACAAAATACAAATTCTCACACATCTACTGTAGGTCACCCATACTGACAGAAATATAAGAGGGACTAACTGGGTGTTGCTGCTCTTAAATGTTTATCTGGAGTGGCGCCACGTTCCTGCCCTCTCACCCCAGGCTCATATAACCTTGGCACAGTGCTGACATAGCTTTTGCATAGTCCTGCCATAAAACTGCTATAACCTTGCTATAATACTGCTAAAACGTGCCAGACCTCTGCTATAACCTGGCGTGCTCGTGCTGTAACACTACCATCATCTTACCATAACACTACCATCATCCTACTAGCCTATACGACTACCATAGTATACTTAACCATTATAACCCTCACATAACTCAACCAACAAACTGTTTAGTATTCCAAAAGAACACTCATATGACTTGTATAATCTACTGCCATATCCTCATCTGTGTAGAATGGACGAACTTGTTTTTAAAATTAATAACGAGGTAAAATTTTAGTCATGTTGTAGTGGATGAGAAGGAACTCAGATAAGAGAGAGAGAGAGAGAGAGAGAGAGAGTGCAAAGGAGTACAAAGGAAATCAAGCAACAACATATGTAGTGACCCTTCTAGGCTGCTTGTCCTCCAAAACACTGAGGATCAAGTGTCCAAACAGTGGTTTAGAGTGGGTAAGGGAACATTGGAAAGGGAACTAATGTCCGTGGCAGGATTAGGAAGTTAGTAGGGGACAGATGGGTGAGTAACTGAGGGGAGGATAAAATAAAGTTATTAATTTACAAACGCAGTCAGTCGCGGGTTTGATGCGAGATATTTGTCTAAGCGGAGTTTAAATGAATCAATGGTGCTGCAGTCTATAACGTCTCGGGGAAGCCCATTCCACAAGTTGACAACTCGATTGAAGAAGAAATTCTTAGATTCGTGTGAGTTTAAAGATTTACCAATAATTTTGCAACCGTTTCCCCGCGTGTAATTAGATTGGTCAATAGTGAAGTACTTACTACAGTTCATATTGTCGATGCCTTTGATGATTTTGAACACTTGAATTAAGTCACCTCTTAATCTGCGCTGGGTTAAAGGAAATAGATTTAATTCTCTAAGACGCTCTTCGTATGGTTTGTTCTTTAGGCTAGGTATAATTTTGGTAACTCTACGTTGAACTCGTTCTAGCTTGTTTATATCTTTTTGGTAATAAGGGCATCAGGATTGAATGCAGTATTCCAGAAGAGGGCGGACTAAGGAATTGTAAAGGGTTAGGATAACTTCTTTGTATTTATGCTCAAATGACCTGCCTATAAAGCCATTTTTTTGTTTTCTATATTCCAACTACTCCCTCTCGGGCATAGATTGAGAGCCCTTACAATCCACCGCTCAACATGGTGAAGCCCGTGAGGTCTCGTTCCAGTCTGGGGAGTAAGACATGTGAAGCATCCATTCATGGCTCGAAGCAGCTCCATCTCTGAAGCTGCTGGTTGCTTCGTTCAAGTGCTTCACTGTCTCACCCTCCAGACTCAGACCCTCACTCTCAGAATGCCACCTATTGAGCAGTGAACTCACTAGGCATTGTCCGCCTGTAGCATATTTTGAAAATGGGAATATTCATACAGTGCTATTTAATCAGGGAACAATGAGGGTATTTTTTTGGTATTTCGGTGGGCTTTGTGGTAATGCCTTCTTAACAACTTCTGAACATTGTTGACTCGGTTTTAGGTTACTCGATATTGTTACTCCCAGATCGGTTTCTCTGTTTACATTCTTAAGCTGAGTGCCATTCATCGAATAGTTTGCTTTCTAATTTAGGTATCCGATATGTAGTACTTTACATTTATCCGCATTGAAACTCATTTGCCAAATTTGGGCCCAACATGACAATTTATCTAGATTGTGTTGCATATCGTCAACTTGTTCTTTTGAGAGTACGCTATTTGCAATTTTTGTATCGTCAGCCAATTTTGAGATTGTACAGGTGAGACCCTCATCTATGTCGTTGATGTAAACTAGAAAGAGAATTGGTCCTAGTACCGATCCCTGGGGTACCCCGCTACTTACATTGGTCCATTTAGATGCCTTACCGTTTATGACTACTCTTTGCTTTCTGTCGCTGAGCCAATTTTCTATCCATTTCAACACACCGTCTTGTATTCCATACGCTTTTAGTTTTTAGCAGTAAACGTTTGTGGGGAACTTTGTCAAAGGCCTTTTGAAAATCAAGGTATATAATATCTACAGCTTTACTCTCATCGTAGAGGTTGATGATAGCGTGGAAGAAGTCTAAGAGGTTTGTTAAACAGGAACGTTTTTTACGAAAGCCGTGTTGAGTATCTTTAAGTATGTTATTTTCCTCTAAGTGATTTACGAGTCTGTCTCTTATGACCGTTTCTAGCCTTTTACATACAACTGAGGTTAAGCTAATTGGACGATAGTTACTGGGTAGGGATTTGCTGCCTTTTTTGAATATCGGTGTTACGTTGGCTAGCTTCCACTGATCAGGCATAATTCCAGACTGCAAGGATTTATTAAATAGTAATGTCAGTGGTTTGGAGAGCTCATCCTTAGCTTCCTTTAGAACTCTAGGCGAGATTGTATCAGGTCCAGGAGTTTTATTTACCTTAAGTTTATCTAAACAGTTCAATACTTCTCTCTCTGTAACGGTGATATTGCTTAGAACATCTGAATTATCAATCTGAATCGGCGATGGTGTAGGGATATCACTGAGGTCTTCTGTTGTAAAAACTGATGCAAAGAAGGTATTGAGGGCATTACTCATTTGTACTTCGTCTTTGGTGTATTCTCCATTTTCATCGACAAACGGTCCAACAGTTGAAGTAACTACTTTTTTCTTTATGATATAACTATAGAATTCTTTCGGGTTTGTTTTACTTTGATTCGCAATATGTAACTCTAGGGTCTTTTTACTTTGCTTAATTATCTTTTTGGCTTTGCGTCGTAGCTCTACAAATTTCACCCGTTCTTCGTCATTTTGTGAGGATTTTAACCTATCGTTAGCAAATTTTTTAGCAAGCAGACAGTTTGAAATATCTGTATTCCACCATTTGGGCTTATTATTATGGTCTGGACGCCGTATTTTAGATGGTATGCAGTCTTGCAATGCTTTTAGGTAAGTGGTTTCGAATAAATTCCAAGATGTATTTATGTCGTTATTGTTAATTCAAAATCTCCAGGCAGTTTCTTTAAACATAGCTCTAAGTTTATGAAAGTTTACTTTCTTGAAATTAGGGACTTTTTCGATACTACTATTTGGTTCATTACTAGTAAACTTTAAAGTGAAAGTTATCGTACGATGGTCGCTGTTACTGAATTCATCACCAACATTCAAATTCTCTATTAATTCTTCTTTTGTTGCAAGTACAATGTCAAGAACGTTATTACCACGGGTCGGCGTTCGAACAAATTGATAAAGCGAACTCTCTTGCAAGTTCGTATAAAAGTCATGTCCGGAGTGTGAAGTAAGAGTATCACCCCACTTGGTCACAGGTAAATTAAACTCGCCCAAAATTTCGGTATCTTGTGAGTTACTTACATCTGCAATTTGTTCGTAAATTTCTTGGTCAGTTTGCACTGATTGAGCTGGAGGTCTGTATATTAACTCAAGTATTATTTTTGTACCTTTATTATTCTTTATTAGCACAAAAAATATTTCGACATTCACAATTTGTGGTTTTGACATGAGGGTAGGGTTAAGACTTTCTTTGATATAAAGTAAAACGCCACCTCCATTTCTATTTATTCGGCTTTTCTCAAACAATACATAACCGGGAAGTGAATACTCTGCTAAAAAGTCTCTATCTTCTGTATTTAGCCAAGATTCTGTCATGCCAATCACATCATAATTTACTGTAAACACTAGCTCCTCTAAATCTGAAAATTTATTGCATATGCTACGAGCTTTTGCATAGAAAACCTTTGAATTTGTTATTTTAGAACTCACGGAACGCTCTTTAATAATATGTTTGGTTCTTGTCGGATCTACATTTATGTCCATGGCTGTCCTCGGTCCTCGATGTCTTCGGTCCTTATCGCTGGTGGTCCTCGGTTACCTCTGTTTTTTGCTTGGCGTTAGATGATTTATGTCACTGCTGCTTCTTCTCGGATGGCGATTTTTGATCCATGGCTGCGGACTGCTTCGTGTAGGAGACGACCCATGCGTGCTGAACCCACAGGGTTTAGATGACTGCCATCCTTGCGGAACAGAGTAGGCTGGTTATAGAAATGATCCCAGAGGTTGATGAATTCAACTTCTTCCTTCAGACACAAATATTTTAGTCGGCTATTTGTGCTGAAGGCCTTGTCATAGAAATTTGTCAGGTGCGTCGATCTTGGGGAGAATGCCTGAGATGATGATATTCCTTGACTTGTTTTTGTAGTGCTGGATCATCTTGCGATATTTCTCCATCAACTCTTCGGATCTGGTGCGCATGACGTCATTTGAACCAGCATGGATGACAAAAAGGGTATTTTCATTTGCATCCTTTGTGGTATCTTCGAAGGCTTCCTCAATGTTGTCCAGTCCAGCTCCTGGGATGCAAAAGCTTTTTCGTCGATTTGGGGCTCTGTCGCAGAACTCTTCGACCTGTCCTCGTAGGATAGAATCCCCAACGAGCCTGGTCTCTTCTGGTTCGTCTTCCATCTCTACCAAGATCTCAAATCTGTTTGACATTGTGACTGGTAGAGGAGACCTTTTCTGCGTTGGCCGTGCACCGTTCCTCACTGGTGTAAATCCGGAAACCTGTGGTGGCGAGACTCTGCGTAGAGGTTGGGGAGAGGAGTGGTTAGAACGGGGGCGAGGGGTTGGTACTGTTCGTGCTAGCAGGCTTCTTGCACGAGAGAGAGAGAGAGAGAGAGAGAGAGATTAGTATAGTAAAAGTACTGCATTCTAAATATTTTACACATTCTCTCTCTCTCTCTCCAACACACACATACGTTAACGAACCACGTAACTATAAAACTCCCACGCAAAAACGTTTTCCGAGTTTATGTTTTCCTTACACAGAAAACTTAAATTTCGTACCTTTCATCTATCTTTCTTTATCTATATATCTATCTAGATATACGTGCCTATGTGTTGTGTGTTATTATTTCACAAAGAGAAAAGTACTTAAATACTTCCTTTTCTCTTATCTAAATATATTTCTTAACCCGGCAAGCGCGATAGGCCTCACGGAAGGCTTCCTATAGGGAACGCGATAGGCCTCACGGAAGTAGGATTTTTAAAGGCGTACCAAAACGGCGCCAAGCTGTCTGGGGAGTCACAAATTGCGCCACGTTTAGTGCGACATGGTACCTCTCGATGGCACCCACAACCACCCGCCGCACGCACCCCACACAGTCTACACACGCAGTACGCTCTCAGTCACCATGGAGCCTACACGCTCCCCTGACTCGCTCCCTGTTGACTCGCCCAACCCTGTTGCTGGCGGTGTTAGTGCTCGTGGCAGGACACGAATACGTGCCAGGGACCCCTCCTACGTATATACTTCTGAGGATGATGAGCCAGTGCAGCCAAGAAGACCTACACGTGCTGGGAGAGGCACGACACGTGGTGGGAGAGGCACGACACGTGCACCAAGCACGACGAGTGCGAAGAGGTCATTGTCCTCAGCATTTGCTCTGACAACTGCTACCACAACAACTACTGCCTCTACTGTTGTGGCAACGACGCCCACGGCGCCCACCACCACAGGAAGTACAAGTGGCCGTCCTGGGGATGCAGGAGCATCAGGGGTAGTTGGCAAGAAGGGTAAGGGTAAAGGACACCCTTATCAGTTCAAGAGGAGTAAGGTGACACCTCCCGCCTCTACCACCCCCGCGTTGCCACCACCACCACCACCCACCACGGCCGCCCCTGTCTCACTACCCACCACGGCCGCCCCTGCACCACTGCCCACCACGGCCGCCCCTGCACCACCGCCCACGCACGCCCCTGCTCCACCACCCACGCCCACCCATGCCCCTGCTGCTGTTGGAGGGCCTCGTAGAGTTTTGGCAGCCGGTCTAACGCCATCCAAGTTTGACGCCCTCCTCTTCCCTCCTGACTCCTCTGACGACGACGCTGCAGAAGGGGAAGCCTTCGATCCCAGGAACTATGGCTGGGGTGGTGATAGTGGGAGCGAGTCTGAGGAGGATCAAGACCAATATGAGGGAGGTGCAGAGGATTCGGAAGACGACGATGTACTTCTGCACCGTGACCATGACCAAGACCTGTCTGACGACGAAGGCGCAGACGACGTGGCTGACGGAGGGGCTGATCCTGATCCCCCACGGGCGTACAATTTTGCCTGGTCTGAAGGGTCCCATTTCCAACCAGATTTGCACCAGTTCAATGCCAATCTGGCTGGTTCAACAGCAGACTGGCCCTGCAATGACCAGTCCACGGAATCTGATTTCTTCTGTGCATTTTTTGACCAGGAGGTATTATCTCATCTCGTTTCCCAAACCAATGGCTATTTTACCTGGGTGAGGGAAAGAATTGATATGATATCTCCTAGAGCAAGAATTCGTGCAGGGGTTGATACGACTGTCCCTGAGCTCCTTGTGTTCTTTGCGTTGTTGCTAATCATGCCTCTCTGCAGGAAGCATGTAATGGAGCATTATTGGAAGCACGACCCAATCATCAACACCCCAATTTTCCGGAAATATTTGGCTCGTGATAGATTTTTCTTGCTTCTGCGATTTTTGCACTTCGCAGACAATAATAATCCAAACCGAGCTGATAGAATATGGAAAGTTCGGGATGTGTTGACCATGTTGTTGCAAAGGTACAGGAAATTCTTCTACCCCTTTGCCAACCTGGTGATTGATGAGTCGCTCGTGCTTTTCAAAGGACGCCTGGTGTTCAAGCAGTACATCCCCTTGAAGAGACACAGGTTCGGGATCAAGATCTTTGTGTTGTGCGATTGTGAAAGTGGAATAGTGCTCGACATGATCGTATACACCGGCACTGATGTAGACATTCCAAAAGTCGGTGGCAACGACCCATTGGGCATGTCAGGGCACATTGTGAAAAAGATGCTGGAGCCCTACCTGAACAAGGGGCACACGTTGTACACCGACAATTGGTATACAAGTCCTGCACTCTGCCAGTTCCTCCATGACCACAAAACGGGGGCATGTGGGACTGTCAGAACTAACAGGAAGTTCATGCCTAAGTTCCAAGGCAATCGCATAGAACTGGACAACCCCTCCCACAGTGACACCGCTTCTGATGACGACTTGGCAGAGGAACAAAGGCGCCGCAGACTGGACAGACCAAGAAGAAAGAAGAAAGAGCACTACAAGCAGCTGGAGAAGTCTGGGAAAGTTCTGGCGGTAAAGTGGCTCGATAAGCGACCAGTTCACCTGCTTTCGACTGTCCATACAGGTGCCCAAGTGGACTCTGGTAAATTCCACTACCGTACCAAGAAGTCTATCCAGAAACCTGATATGGTGGTGGATTACACCAAGTACATGCGCCTTGTGGACAAGTCTGATTGCCAGCTTGCAGGCGTTGAGTGCCTACGAAAAACAGTGAAGTGGTATCACAAGCTTTTCCTTCACTTTGTTGACATCACGATGCTCAACGCTTACAACATGTGGCTTGTAAAAAAAGACATGGCCCCGAACAAAAAACTCAAGTTCAGGGAGTTCATATACAACGTCGCCTACCAACTCCTACAAAAACACCAACCAGTCTCCGGTCACAGGGGTCGCCGTGCAGTCAACCTCCCAGACAGAGTCATTGATGGATATGACAAACACTACCCTATCCACACCGAGCTATCTGGCACCCGGAGGCTGCAAGTACAGTGCCAGGTCTGTGCCCACTCCACCAGAAAGCCACAAAGAAGAAGCCGAGTCACATCAATGTGCAAGGAATGCAACGTTGGGTTGTGTTTGGGCGAGTGCTTCAGGGACTACCACTCACTCAAGTACTACTAGGAGTGGTACCTGTGTCGCCCTATCTCAGCCAAACTCCTGCCCCGCCCACCTACCTCACTACCTACCTGCCCGTACCTGACCTGCCCGTACCTGACCAACGTGATCTCAAAACACCTGCCTGCCTACCTACTTGCCCGTACCTGACCAACGTGATAATATTATCATAACATGTACAAATTATAGTTGTAGGATAAGTTCATATGTTTTGGTATATACTGTATATATATATATATACACAGTATATTATTGTATACAGTATACTGTATATATAAGCAATATTTTCATTTATTATTTCAGTTTAATTCATTAGCCAGGCAATATTTTGTTTTATTTATATATATACCTATGTAATATTATACTTATGTACTAACCTTTTGTAACAACCTTTTGTAATAATAAAACAAACAAAAAAACAAACAAAAAAACAAATAAATAAACACAAAAAAACATACTTACGCTCTGCTATTCATCAAAGTTTTCGACTTTATGAATAGCAGGGCGTAAGTATGTAAAAAAAAAAAAATTTTCAAGTGATATAAACACTCCAAAAACATCCCCATAACCTCTCTGGTTTCGAACCCACGTCTCTAGGCCTACGTCTCTAGGTCTACATCTCACTCAGTCCATCACTCTAACCACTAGACCATGACTGTTCACACTATACTGACAGCGATTAGTGCGTACGTATTTTCGGGCAGACGAATGCTTGACAAAAAAAAATATATATATACACTTGTGTACACTTGTACACTTGTACTTGTACACTTGTACACTTGATACACTTGTGTATATCGAAGTATTTAGTATGTATAATACTTTTACATAACCTAACATATTCTATCATTACGAACAAACAGTAAAGAAATTTACAAGTAAATAAATAACCTTTCATCCATGAGTTGCAAGCAAATAGTGCGTAAAAATTGTGTAATGAGATATCGGGTTACTCTAACATACTGCGCCATCCAAGAAGTCTTATCGTTGTTTACAATATAGCAACGACAACACAAAGTGTCTATAAGGTCTAAATTTGTGCATACACCCACGCTAATCTCATCTACTTACTGTAATCTGACCCCTTTTCTCTCCCGCGCCACCCACCTTTCTCAATACACCACTCTTATTTCGCCTATTATTCGTCCGTATGCCTCTCTGCGCTTCATTTATCAGTGTATATTATTCACATGGGCTGCCTTACTCATGAATATGAACAGGTGAAACCATAAAGGTGCTTTTTAGGCGAGATATAGAGCGTTGCTTCTCATCAATCGCACGTTCTTGCCTCCACCCTCTCTCTCTCTCCTCCCGCCTGACTCACTCACACACACTCGCTCGCTCGGGGATGTCGTGCCTATCAGCCCATTTTTTTTCAACTTGCAGCCACCGTAACTCCACACCCACATTTTTTTAGGGTGGATATATATATATTGGCGGATGTGGCTGCTTATTTCCAAGACATTGAGGTACTTTTTTTTAAATTCTGTGAGATCGAATATTTTGGCAGAAATGCACAAATAACTACCCTAGCTCCTACTGCTATTTAGCGCTTATCAGGTTAACGGACTGAATGAATGCGTTTTTCTGTTACTAGGGATTTCAATACAATATATATATAAGTACCGGTACCCATTTGTATACGCCTCTCTCTCTCTCTCTCACACACACACACACACATACACACACACACACACACACGCACAGAAGGGAAGCATTGAAATACAAACATATTACAATCATCAATATATTAAAAGGAGAGAAATGAGAGGAGCAGATTAGTGAAGAGAAGAGCCGAAGAAAAAGGGAGAATAGAAGAGGGTCTTATATTAAATGTTTATATTAAAACATGTTGTGTTTAAAAATGAAACAATCTGAAGTTTCATGTGTTTTTGTAAACGCTTTCTTGTTTTGTCATATTGTGAACGAGAACATAATTTATAATTAGATGCAAAATTCGTGGATATATTAAAACTATGATTTCATGTTGATGTTATAATCCATTCTAAAACAACATAAATAATGAATATCTTTACTTTGATAATGACTACAAGTGTTTACAAGAAAACATGTGTTTAGAATAGAACACGTTTTTCATTTATAAACGCCTAAATCCGTGTTATAAGTGTAACAAACCCTTAAACATTTGTTTTTATTATACAAAAACACTTGTTTTGTTTTTAAGGAAACACGCGTTTATATAACAATGCCAAAATGTGTTTTAGAAGTGAAACAAACAAACGCATTTTTTGTGTTTTTGCAAAAACATCCTCTTTTTACTGTGTATTGTCTGTCACGTGTCTTTATTTGGCTGCGGATGATATAGCCTAACCCAGGGAAAACATTGTTTTTTTTTCTCTCTCTCTCTTGATAGAGAATTACAGGCTCGCTATCGCTCGCCAGGAAAAAATCAACACCTAAATGGCACAAAAGACCTATATATTGAAAACAACAATGAGGTGAAAAGTCTTAAAATTGCCAAAGTAATAGAACGAACGTCTTAAAATCTCAAGCTAATGGGACTAAACATGAGGGAGAAAATTCAGGTACCTCCCCCTTAATTAAGGGATATAACTGAATTACAATGGTCTCCTGGGCAGCGGTAACTTTCCCACTTAAGGGGAGGCAGACCGTTTTTCTGGACACCCTTCTCCCTAATGTTTAGCCCCACTAATTTTGAGATTATAAGACGTTCGGCCCATTAGTCTGGCGATTTTAACACCTTTCGCTCCATTTCGTTGTCAATTTTAAGACCTTTCGTGCCATTTAGGTTTCGATTATTTCCTGGCGAGCGATAGCGAACCTGCAATTTTAAGAGGAACCGGCCTTTGGCCGGGAAATTTTTCTACCGAAACATTTACACATTTATTTTGAAAGTGGGTCTAGGGGGTATTTTTCTAAGCTTGATGGAGGTCTAGGGAGGAAACTAAAAATATATATGAATAAATGAATTAATAGACCAAACAAACGGTGAGTCTTCCCTTAATCAATCAATGTTACACATCTCTCTCTCTCTTCCATCAGTCCCTCCATACAAACTAATATCCTCCATCAACCACCTCCCTTCTATATGTGTCTCCCTCCCCTTAGAATGGTACAGTTGGCCATATAAGTCGTGTCTCCGCTGTCATTACGTTTTGCTCGATGTGTGCTGTATTAATGTCTGTCAGATGTTGAATAGGGTGTGACACAATAGGAACACGTTTGTTTATATCACTCGAAACGATTAATTAAAGCTTAGGTAGTGCCGATATCAATTAGTGATCGAAATATACTTGGTGCCGCGACATGACTTATTTGACCCACTGTACACTGTTAATACTCAACTTCTGTGTCATATACCAACATGGTACTAGAAACATGACTTATTTGACCAACTGTACACTGTTAATACTCAACTTCTGTGTCATATACCAACATGGTACTAGAAACATGACTTATTTGACCAACTGTACACTGTTAATACTCAACTTCTGTGTCATATACCAACATGGTACTAGAAACATGACTTATTTGACCAACTGTACACTGTTAATACTCAACGTCTGTGTCATATACCAACATGGTACTAGAAACATGACTTATTTGACCAACTGTACACTGTTAATACTCAACTTCTGTGTCATATACCAACATGGTACTAGAAACATGACTTATTTGACCAACTGTACACTGTTAATACTCAACTTCTGTGTCATATACCAACATGGTACTAGAAACATGACTTATTTGACCAACTGTACACTGTTAATACTCATCTTCTGTGTCATATACCAACATGGTACTAGAAACATGACTTATTTGACCAACTGTACACTGTTAATACTCATCTTCTGTGTCATATACCAACATGGTACTAGAAACATGACTTATTTGACCAACTGTACACTGTTAATACTCAACTTCTGTGTCATATACCAACATGGTACTAGAAACATGACTTATTTGACCAACTGTACACTGTTAATACTCATCTTCTGTGTCATATACCAACATGGTACTAGAAACATGACTTATTTGACCAACTGTACACTGTTAATACTCAACTTCTGTGTCATATACCAACATGGTACTAGAAACATGACTTATTTGACCAACTGTACACTGTTAATACTCAACTTCTGTGTCATATACCAACATGGTACTAGAAACATGACTTATTTGACCAACTGTACACTGTTAATACTCAACTTCTGTGTCATATACCAACATGGTACTAGAAACATGACTTATTTGACCAACTGTACACTGTTAATACTCAACTTCTGTGTCATATACCAACATGGTACTAGAAACCATAATGTTAGTGCAGTATTAGTATTATATATATATATATATATATACTGTATATTTGTATATTTGTATATTTATCTATATATCTATTAACTTATTTTTGCAAAGGAGCGGGACCCTAAGAATTGGAACTTTATATATTGTTTCTGTTCGGTATCGGTCTCGAGTCGGCCACCCCCAGCTATGGGGTAGTGTGTATTGAGTATATGTATACCTGTACATATGGAAAAGAGGATATTACTTTACTGCATTAAATTATATGTTCCGTTTCACATCTCACTGGCGCTCTCGCTCTCGCTCTCTCTCTCATATGAACAATAATTATAATCAATCTGGAACACATATTACTCCCATCATTCGCTCTCTCTCCAACTCTCCTCACACCTTTATATTATTATATTCTCACCACCCTCACAATATCCTCGTGTCTGATTGATGTTCCCTATTATCCTGATCAGCTCGGTGGGAAGGAAACAAGGAAGAAAGGAAGGAAGGAGTGAAGATTGGAAGGAAGAAAAGAAGGTTGGGAAGAAGGAAAGGCGAGCTGGACTGAAACTCAAAGTCTTTCTTCCACTCAACATGTAAACTCTGGAACTCTCTCCCCAATCTGCATTTCCCTTATTCTTTGACTTAGACTGCCTCAAGCTCGGTGTCCACATTTTGACTCTAACACACCTTGAAATTGGCTCTCTATCATCTTTCAACTTGGGGGGGACAATTGCTAAGGGCAGCTCTGCCTTTTGTCTCCTTCATACATATAGAACAAACAAAAAATAGAGGGAGAAAGGTACGGTAAGTCAGGAAACAGCGATAGGGTGTCAAACCGGAGTAATTTTGTTTGAATCCTTGAATGAATATGAGAAGTTATACAAGACAAAAATATAGCATTGTTTTGACCATTTCATCACTTCCAATGGCATAATTTGAACTATAGACCATCATTTTGTCTTTATATACACAATAATACAGACTACAAATAATGGACTCTGCTTTCGTTTGACAGCCTGATATATATAACTGGTCAGAGAGAAGAAACGAAGATAAATTTAATGGATTTTTTGGGGCATCACTCTGTGCACTGGCAAAAAAAGATGGCGGTGTGCGCCCAATAGCAGTAGGGAACACCTTCCGCCGCCTTGCCACAAAGGTGGGTTTGAAACCACTCTCGAATGGCCTAGTTCAACACTTAAGACCAGTTCAACTAGGTTTCGGAACTCCAGGGGGGTGTGAAGCTGCTGTACACGCAACCCGCACCTACCTCAGCCAAGCCCAAGAAAAACGAGTGCTTCTAAAGATTGACATGCGGAACGCATTCAACAGCATTCGCAGGGATGTCTTCCTCCGTGCAGCTCAAGAACACATCCCCACTCTGTATCCCCTACTTTGGCAGGCTTATTCCAAACCTTCAATCCTGATTTTTGGCGAGACGGTAATCCCATCAGAGACCGGGTTACAGCAGGGAGATCCAGGTGGTCCTGCTCTTTTCTCAATAGGGGTGGATGAGGCAGCTAACAAAGTAGGGTCAGAACTGAATGTATGGTACCTGGACGATGCAACCTTGGGTGGGTCAGTAGAGAACGTCCTAACCGACCTAAATAACATCGTAACTGACCTCGGCCAGGCCGGGCTAGAGATAAATGACACCAAATGTGAGCTTGTCCTCCTCAACCACACACGTGAACAAGGAGAAGAGACTCAGGCCCTGTTTCGAAACATATTGCCAGATGTAAAGATCCTTCAGGAGCACCAGCAAACCCTATTAGGTTCCCCACTAACTCTGGCAGCAATCCCACCAGCACTTCAAGTTAAACAGGAGGAGCTTCAACGTCTCATGAGTCGCCTGATACACATCGATGCCCACTCAGCTCTGGCCCTGCTCAAGAACTGTTTCTCCATCCCAAAACTCCAATACCTCCTGCGCACATCGATGACTTACACGAACAATGGTGGCCTCCAAGAATTAGACAGCATAATCCGAGAAGCAGTGACTAGCATCACCAACGTGGAATTTAAAGAACGGGCCTGGACACAAGCCACCCTTCCTGTCCGCCTCGGGGGCTTGGGCATACGGAGAGCCTCGGATATTGCCTCCCCAGCCATTATCTCTTCCCTCATCGCGACCAACGACCTCGTATTGTCCATCCTTTATTCTCAACCCGGAATGACACTTAATGGGGACGTAACAGCAGCGATTAACACCTGGAAGGGAAGTACAGGAGTAGAGGAGGAGCCTCAGGGTACCTCCAGGAGCAAGCAGAAAGCGTGGGATACCATCTCGGCGAAGAAAACTCAAGAAAATCTCCTAACCAATGCAGACCAGGTTGCAAAAGCACGCCTCCAGGCAGCCGCCCGTTCGGAGAGTGGCTTGTGGTTACACGCCATCCCCATCCCACCTCTTGGAACTCACTTGGATGCTGAAGCGCTCCGGGTTGCCATCGCGCTCAGAGTGGGTGCGGCAGTTTGTCACCCACACACTTGCAAGTGTGGTGGGAGGATGGATGCTCAAGGTCACCATGCCTTGTCATGTAATTACAACGCAGGCCGCCTGCCAAGACACTCTGCACTAAATTATGTCATAAAACGGGCCCTGCAGAGTGCTAACCGTGCATCAATCCTCGAACCACATGGACTTTACAGAGAAGACGGCAAACGGCCAGATGGGATGACCACTTTCCCTTACAAGAATGGCCGGTGCCTCGTGTGGGATGCCACATGTGTTGACACTTTCTCCACAACCAACATCGCCAGAAACGCCGACGAAGCAGGTGAAGCCGCCCGGATAGCAGAAAATAAAAAGCGAGAAAAATATCAAGCCATCGCCAGAAATCATCAGTTCGAGCCCCTGGCATTCGAAACTTCAGGAGTCTTCGGCCCTACCACCCTTAAGATGGTGAATGAAATAGGCCGTAAAATCAGAGAAGTTTCAGGAGAACCCCGGGAAACCCTCTGGCTCAAGCAAAGACTAGGGATGGCTATCCTCCGGGGCAATGCCACCAGCGTCATGAGCTCAGTTCGACAGGACTGGGTCATGCCACTGTGTGAGGCCCGGGCAGGAGTGGTGTATCCGTAGTCTTTCCACAGTAGGGTAAAACAAAACATAAACTTTATTTGTATGTAACATGTGTGATGCACATAAATAAAAGGGGGTGTGTCGGATGGTTGAAAGCCACAGTTGCCCGCGCGTTTGGGGCTAGCAACACGTATTATGAAAAACAAGCATCCTCCTTCATTCACTGTCCCCCCGGCTTCACTCACTCAACCCCACAATTTGCCGGAGGATAACAGGTTTTTCACAATACGTAGACGGAGGTCTTTAAAAAAAAAAAAAAAAAATTGAAAACTAAGTGAAAGGAAGGAAGAATGGATGGATAAGAAAACAAGGAAGGGAACGAGATGGGATGAATGAAGGGCAGAAGACAGACAAGCTATAAGGAATATATATTGGGATCATGGAAGGAATACAAGGAGAAAATAAGGAAGGGTTGAGTTGTGAGGGGGTGAGGGAGGACAGAAAGAAGGATTGGAAAACAAAGTGGAGGTAGTAACAAAAGAATACAGAAAGGAAGGAAAAGGAAAGAATGAAATAAGGGAAGGAAGACAGGAAAGTAATGGATAAAAGCGAAACGAAGCGGTGCAGTGTTTCCTTGCTTTATCGCGAACGTGCTTGATTCATGCAGTAATCTTAACACCAATAGACTGATTGAACATAAACAGTTGCTCGAAAGTGCGCGCACACACACGCACACACGTGCTATCTCACGAAGAAATAATATCAGATTTCGAAACAATATTTATAGTAAAGGAACAACACTGTGAATCGTCGTTTAGCTTCATCAGACCAAAACGACAGTTGAAACTATTATATTTAGTTGTCTGCCTTGTGTATAATGGGTGTCTAGGTAATATAGCACAATTAATACTTATACACTTGTATTTAGTTGTCTGCCTTGTGTATAATGGGTGTCTAGGTAATATAGCACAATTAATACTTATACACTTGTATTTAGTTGTCTGCCTTGTGTATAATGGGTGTCTAGGTAATATAGCACAATTAATACTTATACACTTGTATTTAGTTGTCTGCCTTGTGTATAATGGGTGTCTAGGTAATATAGCACAATTAATACTTATACACTTGTATTTAGTTGTCTGCCTTGTGTATAATGGGTGTCTAGGTAATATAGCACAATTAATACTTATACACTTGTATTTAGTTGTCTGCCTTGTGTATAATGGGTGTCTAGGTAATATAGCACAATTAATACGTATACACTTGTATTTAGTTGTCTGCCTTGTGTATAATGTGTGTCTAGGTAATATAACACAATTAATACTTATACAATTGTATTTAGTTGTCTGCCTTGTGTATAATGGGTGTCTCCTGTAGGTAATATAGCACAATTAATACTTATACACTTGTATTCACTGTCTTACTATTCAGACAATTATCCCAAAACAAACGTAAATCAACTCTTATCCCAAACCTAATCGAATATAAACCTAAACTAATAACACGACTTCAAAGTGTGGACGAAAGAACTCGAGTGTTGATACAATAATTGAAAGTTAAATGACTCGTGGGTGAAGTAACCGGATATCACCGTGTAGCACTGTAATCCAATTAACCC
Source organism: Paralithodes platypus (assembly GCA_032716605.1). Lineage (NCBI taxonomy): Eukaryota > Metazoa > Arthropoda > Malacostraca > Decapoda > Lithodidae > Paralithodes > Paralithodes platypus. The sequence goes on from CM064541.1 coordinate 22,092,544, forward strand.
TACCATGGACCTCTGACCTATACTTTACCAAACACCAACTTTGGCTGTGTCAACGTCGGCATCGAAATTGTTTTTACTGTAGACTATCTGTTGAATAGGTCAAATATAAAGCCAGGTAAAAATAGTCACTATCCCAGACTATTTATAAGATATAGAAAAACAACTAGTATAATATGCATAAATTTGCTAAAGTACCGGTAGCTATCAGATTAGGTAAGGTATTTTATGCCATATTCTAGGTTAGCTGTAATATAATTGAATAATTTTACTCCCAACACCAAACACCTCACAACGAAATTAATGAAAGCATGTGATCCTACCGGGATTCGAACCGGGGTTACCAGATACAGATCTTAAACACTAGCCGCTTCAGAGATGGAGCTGCTTCGAGCCATGATGGATGCTTCGCATGTCTCACTCCCCAGACTGGAACAAGACCTCACGGGCTTCACCGTGTTGAGCGGTGGAATGTACAGGCTCTCAGCCTATGCCCGAGAGGGAGTAGTTGGAATATAGAAAAAAAAAAAAAAAAAAAAAAAAAAAACCATTACACCATCAAGACAGTTATAATAAGAGTAACTCTTCCCTTCATACTATTGTAAACCTTCCCCCACACATCACATTACCCAAGAGCGACCCTCTGCCTGGTCTCCCAATCAATATACGGTACACAATACATTAATATATATTTGTTGACCAACAATATAATCAGTCAAATGTGAAAGGTATATAACAAATCAGTTGGCTTCATATATTCGTTAAGGGGAGATGGCTCACTTTTATGGTCCCCCTTCTTCCTCATGTTTAGCCCCATTAGTTTCATATTTTAAGACGTTCGGCGCATTAGTTTGGCGATTTTAAAACCTTTCGTCCCATTTTAAGACCGTTCGTGCCATTTAGGTGTCGATTATTTCCTGGGGAGCGACAGCGAACCTGTAATTTCCAATAGTAAGCGGCCTTCGGCCGGGACATTTTTCAACTGAAAAATATGCAAATTTATCTTGAAGGGGGGTCTAGGGTGTGTTTCTTTACAGCTTGATGGAGGTCTAGGAAGGAAACTAAAAAATAATAAAAAATCAAACAATAAACAAATAAATACGGCCATCTCCCCTTAATTGAATGTAATAATGCGAAGCAGGATTATCCTTTGTTAACTAGACAGAACGTCCAATAATAATTGTACTAAAACACTTTTACATGTTCAGTTATAAGCTGAACCTTCGCTGTTGGCAGGTTATTTCTGGTTCAGTGTTGGACTGATAATGCAAATAAATATTCCAAGAAATTAATGAAAAATCCGTAGCTAGGATAAATAAGTAATTATAATCATAACTAAATAGTCAAACAGTTATATGGATAGATAGATAAGTAGATACCGGTATATATATTTAATATTTATATAGCTGTAGATTATAGTTACACAGAAAATATCTGTCTTAAGGGGAAGGTAGTCGCTTTTTCTGGGCCCCCTTCTACCTCATGTTTAGTAAATAAGTTTTGATATTTTAAGAAGTTCTTTCCGTTAGTTTGGCAATTTTGAGACCATTCGCCCCATATTTTTTTCAATGTTAAGACCTTTCGTGGCATTTTTTTCCTGGCGAGCAACAGCGAGCCTGTAATCTTTGAAGGAATCAGCCTTCGGCGGGAACATTTTCCTATCAAAAAAATTAAAAATTTATCTTGAAAGAGGGTCTAGGGGAGGTTTTTTAAAGCTTGATGGAGGTCTAGCGAGGAAACTAAAAAATAAAGTTAATAATAAATATATAGACCCCAAAACAAGCACTACGGTACCCTCTTAATGAATGTTGGACCAAAATATGTACCGGTACGGCACATGTGAATAATGGAAAGGTAAAGTAAATAGATCGACGACAAGCACAGCAGCAATTTCAAGTTTATCTGGCTAAATAATATCTGCGGCCTGGGATCGTCCGCCTTTTTTACCCAAAAATATATTTTTACATAGAAGGCTGGCTATATATTCCCTCAACCTGTCTGTAAAAGTTGAATGCCGAAAATCGCTTTTAAGTGCATTATTTCGAGCTTTATATAAAGCTTTCGCAGGCTGAATATGGGCCTAATATATATGTATACATTATTATGTTAAATATAGGAATCATTACAAATTAATTTCATGTAATAGGACTAATATATATGTATAAATGACTAAAATGAAAATAGAAATAATTAAAAATACATTTCCTGTAATAGGACTAGAGTTATTCTACTGAAAAACAGTTTTTGAAGTTTGCGAGGCTTTTTCTCAACACGAAAATGTCAAAAAATTCCAACTCGGAAATACACAATCGAAAAACAGCTTGTCATACAGTAAAGATTCATATACCATTGGAAAGCCCATAAAAAACTCTATAAAGAAGTCAGGGGGAATTTGTTTAGCCACCCCCAATCATGCACAGCACATCTTCAAAGTTCCAAACAAGTGAACAAATTTCAACCTAAAAATATATGGGCAAAAAATAAAACTAGATGAGATATACAAAAAATGGTTGACTAGATTGTAGAAACACCTATTATGAGTTGATTGAACACAAACAGAAAGACAATACACTAGATTCTTGAGTACAGTGTCAATTATTGTAGTGTGTAATTTTGTCTAATTTTGACCCTAATTTTTGACATATATAAACAACTATAAAACCAATTTTCAACCTGATGGTACCAAACATTAGCTCTCATAGTCCTCTAAACGTATGCCAAATCTCATTTAAATCAGGGGAAGTTCACCGACACCCTGGGAGTAAAAGGCGGAGGGTCCCCTTCTGTACCGGCGACACCTTTTTATTTTATTCTAGCTATATTTAGACGATTGTTTGCAGTCTAAGAAGGATCTGTGGTAACATAAGTCAGTTAATTGCTGGCGGTCCTTTTTAAACTGAATAATAATAATCGTCTAATAGTAGCCAGATTAAAATTAAAAAGATATCGCTGGTACAGAAGGGATTAAGGAGGATATTGTAGTTTGCTTCCTACAACTTTAACAAGCTTTGAAAAAAAGAAAAAGAAGAAAAGAAAATAGAGCCTCCCTTCGAGATAATAGTGTAAATTTTTCGGAAAAAATTCCTCCTAAACTACAGGTTAGGAATAACTCTACATCAAAATGGATCGACAGGTCAAAATATTGACAAACTAATGGGGCGAACGTCATAAAAGCTCAATGATAATGGGGCTAGACATGAGTGAGAAGAGGGTCCAGAAACAACAACGAAAGCCTCCCCTGAATGAAAAATCGTGTAAAATCCCAAGAAACACACATGATGCTGACTATATTACTACCGGCAGCAGAGAACAACACTTACGTGGAGACGAGCCGTTTGTTTGGTCATTCATTCCTTTATTTCTTAGTTTCCTCACTAGACCTCCATCAAGCTTAAAAAAAGAAACCTAGACCCCTTTCCAGAAAAAATTGTAAATTTTTCGATAAAAAAAAATCCCCGCCGAAGGCCGGTTTCTCTTAAAATTTCAGACTCGCTATCGCTCGCCAGGAAAAGATCGAAACATAAATGGCACGAAAGGTCATAAAATTGACAAAGAAATGGGACGAAAGGTGTTAAAATCGCCAAACTAATGGGCCGAACGTCTTTTAATCTCAAAACAAATGGGGCTTAACACGAGGGAGAAAGGGGACCAGAGACACGACTCGTCTCCCCTTAAAGGGTGACTGGAAACACAGCGTTTCTCGTCTATACCTTGTTCATTTTAGTTAGGCCAATAATCTGTACTCATAATCTCTGTAACTCAAAAAGGACAATAGCAAATGAGTTAGTTTGTCTACCAATTGGGAAGAGACAGCTAGGGAATAGGTGTGGAAATGTACAGCCCATTAGCTCTAGCCTTTTAGAATTATAGAGGACAGAAGTTACATTTTTGGCCTACCTATAATGAACAGAGTACAAGTTGTTGGCGAACCTTGGAGTTTGGCTATACATTATGAACAAATAAACTTTATCCAGAGAGTATCATTACTTTAGATGATGCAGCATTCATCCATATACGGTAGTGTATTTGGATTCATAACATGTTTTGCTAGAGCCAAGATAGGTCGAGGTGGGTAGAGGAAGATATTCAGGAGCGAGAGTGTTACGTCCTGTGATATATAAACACTGGGCTCTTTCTATTGGACTAGGTATGCGGCAACAAGCAACAACGGAAAACGCTAGATCCAACCCTTATCTATAAACCCAGGCAACAAACCACCCTAAACCGTCAAGAGTCCTGCCTGGACAACGAGGTATCCTATGACTCGGTTACAGGGTGCACGCACTATAGACTGCTGATAGTCAAGCAGGCTATATAAAAGATCACACAATTAAGTTCACTTAAAGCTTCAAGGAAAAGATAGATAACGGAATTAAATTGCAGAAACAATTTAATAACAAACTAGAAGAAAGTACATTTAACGTTACGTTAGTTAATACAACTAATCACCCCTGCGTGAAAGAAGGTGAAAGCAAACAGTCCTCAAAACATCGTACAGGTAGACAAGATGCGGGTCTCTAAACTGCATGCGGCTACTGTAGGATCTGATGCTTAGCAAAGAAAGTACGTTACGGATTTAGAGTACTCTTAACTCATAAGCAGGAATAAATACTAGTGATAGGACATACAGTGTATAATGGCATAGGTATAATTAAATAAAGGCAGCAACTCGCAACATAACCACATACAGGTGCTTCTCACTCTTAGTCAGGCAAGCCTGCTCGGACAGAGTCTCTAAGCCACACCCTGACTCACAATGCTCACAAAAACGGTAAACTGTGGCACAATAACAAGCATACAGAGATAATAACCCTTAGCTGTTAATCTGCCAGGTGGCAGAGGTCTAGCCGGAAGGATATAGGCTTCGGATACCCGGGCTGAGCCACCTGCTCTAGCCTAGGGACGTTCCCAGGTCTGTGCGCCAAATTACTCTAATTGAAAGGGTGCTCTCTTGAGAGACTCAGATCGCAAGTATCTGACTCTCTCCAGGCGACCCTAAAACAAAAGCAAGACGTGCTAGCGCAGTGCTGAGTGGACTAGGCAATGGCCCTCACACAACACAACGCTAGGAACACAGGGACACAGACAAGAAAATGCCCCCAGACTCCCACGGGTATCCTAGTAAAGTCGTGCGGGTCCACGGGACTCACACCAGCAGACTTTACTTAAAGGATCGCAAAAAGCCTCCCCTCCGGTCTAGCCCCTGCTAACCTGACACAAGAACACACTAGCAAGCATTAAACCACCAAATATGAGACACAAAAAAGCTTCCTAGGTCTCATTAACAATTACATCCGTGCATAAGGCCCAAAATCCTATCTAGTTATCTGAGAGCTCGTCGTTAATACAATAATAGATATAAGGTCTATCAAGGAGATGGGATAATTAAATAGATTGGTGAAGTAGTGGAAAGAAGGTATACAAAGTAAGAGAGAACGTTTCTAAGTGGGTTTTTTTTTTTTTTTTTTTTTTTTCTATGTGATTGAGGGAGGCAAAAGGCATAACTGCCTATAGCGAGTGCCTCCCCCATAGTTGAAAGAGTGACAGGGCCAAAATCAAGGGACGTTCGAGCCAAAATGCCTGGACACACGGAGTTTGAAGCAATTTAAGTCATAGGAAGAGGGAAAGACTGATTCTGGGAGAGAGTTCCAGAGCTCAGCTGTTGAGTAGAAGAAAGTTTGAGAGTAACGTTTCACTCTTGGGTTGGAGAGTTGCACAGAGTAGGGGTGGGATTGAGTTGCAAGACGGGTACCACGTGCCCTACGTAAAGGAGGTGGTATGCACTGGGATAGCTCTGAGGAACACTGATTATTATAGTAGCGATAGAATAGCGAGAGAGATGCAACATTGCGGCGGAGAGAGAGAGATTGCAGAGAGTTGGTGAGTGGACGGGAGTTAATGATACGAAAGGCCTTCCTTTCAACTTTGTCTAGGAGAGCGGTGTGGGAGGAACCTCCCCACACATGTGAACAATACTCAATACAAGGGCGCACTATGCCCCTGTACAGAGCAAGAAGCTGTGCAGGGGAAAAGAACCCCCTAAGGCGGTTGAGCACACCCAGCTTCTGGGAGGCTGCCTTAGCAAGACTGGTAATATGGTCCTTCCAAATGAGAGCAGAAGAAAAAGAGACACCAAGAATATTGAGAGAAGATGAAGGGTTGATTTTTGTATTGTTGAAGAATAAGGGATAGTCCGCTGGGAGATCCTGACGGGTAGATAGATGGAGAAATTGGGTTTTGGAAGCATTAAAGTTAACAAGGTTTTCTCTGCCCCAATTGGAAATAGTATTTAGATCAGAATTTAAGAGTTCTATGGCTTCATTACGTTTGTCGTTGAGGGATTGCTGGCTGGGGCGTTCTGAAAAACTAAGGGAGTAGTGTAAGGTTGAGTCGTCTGCGTATGAATGAATGGGAATTAAGGTACAGTTAAGGAGATCATTTATAAAAATTAGAAAGAGAATAGGAGATAGGACAGAGCCCTGAGGAACACCGGAGTTTATAGGGTGAGGAAGTGAACAATGGCCGTCCACAACCGTGGCTATGGAACGGCCGGAAAGGAAATTAGAGACAAAGGCACAGATGGAGGGATAGAAACCGAAGGAGGGTAGTTTAGAAATTAAAGATTTATGCCAGACTCTATCGAAGGCTTTCGATATGTCTAGTGCAATAGAAAAAGTCTCACCGAAGTCCCGGAAGGAGGATGACCAAGAGTTAGTAAGATATGAAAGAAGATCACCAGTAGAGCGACCCTTAAGGAAGCCATACTGGCGATCTGAGAGCAGATTATGAGAAGAGAAATGCTTAAGAAATTTGGAAGCAAGAATAGTTTCAAAAACTTTAGAAAGACAAGAGATAAGAGCAATTGGACGATAGTTGGAGGGTTGAGAGCGGTCACCCTTCTTTGGGACAGGTTGAATGTGAGCAAACTTCCAGCATGAAGGGAAGACGTTAGAGGATAGACAGAGACGAAAGAGTTTGCCTAGGCAGGGAGTCAGCACGGAAGCACAGTTTTTGAGAACAACAGGAGGAACACCGTCCGGACCGTACGCCTTATTAGTGTTAAGCCCAGAGAGGGTAGAAAGTACATCTTTAGAAGAGATTAGGATATTAGGCATAAGTAAGAGAGAGGAGGGCGGAGAGGGAGGAATAGCACCGGAATCATCCAAGGTGGAGTTTCTAGCAAAAGTTTGAGCGAAGAGTTTAGCTTTGTCAGAGGAAGAAGTGATGGTTGTGCCATCAGAGTGGGAAAGGGGAGGGAAAGACGAGGAAGAGAAATTGTTGGAGAGGTTTTTGGCTAGATGCCAGAAAGCTTGGGAAGAGCTAGAGTTGGATAGTTCAGTGCATTTATTATTGATGAAAGAGTGTTTGGCAAGTCGAAGAACAGATTTGGCTTGATTCCGGGCAGAAACATATGAAGAATGAGAGTCTTGAGTTTTAAGGCGTCGGTACCGTTTGAATGCTTCCTCCTTATTGCGGACAGCAGTAGAACAGGCGTGAGTAAACCAAGATTTTCTAGCATTAGTCTGAGAGAAAGAGAATGGAATGTATGCTTCCATGCCCGATAGGATTACCTCGGTAATGCGTTCAGCACTCTCCGAGGGTCCTCGGCCATGGAAGCAGAAATCATTCCATGGGAAATCAAAGAAGTACTGCCGAAGAGCCTCCCAGTCGGCAGCGCCAAAGTGCCACAAGCGCCGCCGGCTAGGAGGATCGGGTGGCTGTACTGGAGAGATAGGACAGGTGACAGAGATAAGTTTATGGTCGGAGGAGCCCAGAGGAGAGAAAAGATCGACAGTATAAGAAGAAGGGTTAGAAGTTAGAAACAAGTCAAGAATGTTGGGCCGATCTCCGATGCGATCCGGGATACGGGTGGGTTGCTGAACTAACTGCTCTAGGTCATTTAGGATAGAAAAGACGTAGGCTTGTTCACCAGGTGGATCAGTAGTGTGAGAGGAGAGCCAATGGCGGTGGTGAACGTTGAAATCTCCTAAGATGGAGATTTCTGAGAAAGGAGAAATGGATAGAATGTGTTCCACTGTAGAGTTTAGATAGTCAAAGAATTTGACTAAAGAGCAAGGTGTTTAAGGAAGAGATCTGTGCAGCATGTGAAGAGGTGTGTGGAGTAAGGAGAAGAGGGAGGGGAGTGAAAGGTACAGCATGGTGGACAGAAGAGGTAAAAATTGGTGTGGAAGACAAGAAGAAACCCTATAGAGAGTGGTTGGGTAGTAGAGGGAATGAAGATTTGGAGAGCCAGAAACAAGAGGGGTACATGGAGAGAAAGAGAGTGGTGAAAAGAGTAGTGATGGAAAGTAAGAGAAGAGTAGATGAGGAATTTGGAAGGAATCTGAGTGTAAAATGGAGGGAGTATAAGAAACTGTTCTGGAAAGAAGTCAAGAAAGTTAGGGAAGGTAGTAAGGGAAACAGTAAGGGTGTGAATGGGAGAATGCTAGCCGAGAAGCAAGAGAGAGTCGAAAGATGGAGGGAGTACTTCAACGAGTTGCTAAATGTAAGGAATGAAGCGCCAGCAAACATAGTTGGATGGGGTATGGGAGAGAGAAGAAGAGAAGTAGTGGAGGAGGAGGGGGGGATCAGGAGGTCAGAAGAGTGGGAAGCCATGAAAAGAGTGAAGTTGGGGAAACCACCAGGAACAGATGGAGTGTGTGGGGAAATGTTGAGGTATGGTGGTGAGATAGTGATCGAATGGGTATGGAAGATGTGCAAACTAGCATGGGAGAAGGGGAGTGCACCTGATGAATGGAAGACAGGCATAATAGTCCCCCTATACAAGGGTAAAGGGGAAAGAGGAGTGTGTGATAACCACCGCGGAATATGTCTTTTAAGCGTAGTAGGGAAGGTGTACAGTAGGGTACCGTAGAGATTGAGAGACTGAGAGTGAGAACGAAGAAATGGATAGGTGATGAGCAGGGAGGTTTTAGGAAGGGAAGAGGATGTGTAGATCAGATTTTAACCCTGAATTGTGTTGTGAAGAAATATCTGGAGAAGCAACAAAAGCTGTGTGTTGCCTTTATGGATTTGGAGAAGGCCTATGACAGAGTGGATAGAGAAGGTATGTGGAAAGTACCTTACTTAAAATATACGGAGTAGATGGCAAGTTGCTGAAAGCAGTGAAGAGCATGTATAAGGGTGCAAAGGCGGCAGTATGTGTGGAGAATGAGCAGAGCGAGTTCTTTGACCTAAATGTTGGGTTGAAACAGGGGTGTGTGATGTCCCTGTAACCGGTTGTTTACTGTATATATGGATGGAGTCATGAAAGAAATACAAGGAAGAGCAGTGGATGTTGGTGTATCGCTGACAAGGGAGGGAAATGAGTGGAAGCTGCCTGTACTACTGTTTGCTGATGATACAGTTCTGATGAGCAATAATGAATGGGAGTTGCAGGGTCTGGTAAATGCGTTTGGAACAGTGTGCGAAAAACGAAATCTAAAGGTAAATGCGGGGAAGAGCAAGGTTATGGTCTTCGAAAGGGGTGAAGCCACAGAGTGTGAGGTGAAGTTGAATGGTCAGGCTATGGAGATTGGCAGCTCATTTAAGTATCTGGGCAGTGTGTTGAGTAAAGATGGGATTATGGATGAAGAAGTGCGGGAGACGGTGCAACAGGGGAAGAGGGTTGTAGGAACGTTGAAAGCAGTAACAAGAAATAGGGTGGTCAGTATGGAAGTGAAGAAGTCCTTGCATGACAGCGAGGTAATCCCGACACTGACTTACGGAAGCGAAGCATGGACGTTTGAGAAGAGACACAGACCAAGAGTGCGAGGGGTAGAAATGAGTTACTTGAAAAGTGCGTGCGGAGTTACATGGAGGGATAGGTCTACAGGTGAATGAGGAAGTAATAAGGAGGTGTGGTGTGGAGGTAGATGTGCTGGAAAGTGTGAAAAGGAACACCTTGAGATGGTTCGGCCATATGGAACGTATGAGAAGTGAGAGAATGACTAAGAAGGTGTACAAGAGCGAGTTGGAAAGACAGAGAGGGAGAGGTAAACCGAAAGAGAGATGGAAGGATGGAGTGAGGAAGTATATGGATGAAGGCGGTGCTGGTTATGAGGAGACCCGTCGACTGACTGGGGACAGAGGTGCATGGGGGCGGTTCGTTCGTGGCCACCCCTTCGCGGATCACGGCGTCAGGCAATAGATAGATAATAGCTGTGCTTCCGGTTAATTTATGTTATTATAGTACCGGTATTCAAACTATAATTAGACTGCTTAATAAGGCAGCCGTACACAAGCTAATAAGGCGTAGAATATGGCAGAATGTTGACTGCTTGACTGGCCAGTGGCCACCTGACTGATAATACCACAGTCGATCACTGACGGGTCTATGTTATAAATAATCGCACTGTAAACCAACACCACCATCAACAGTTTGCTTAGTTACGGAACATAACATGAGTTTGAGCGCAATTGTTTATGCTTAGGTTTAAGATAATATACAGCCAATGATTCACTATTTACTCCCAGAAGGTAAACATTGACCGAATTTACCATAATTATTAGTTGGCTGTAGCCTAACTATAAAAATTTTGCCAACATCATAAACATTTCCAGGTTATATATTAACCAACTTGCAGATATTACAGAATGTTGTATGAATACGAAGCAACACATACAAAGAGTATTGTTGCCAAAAATACAAAGAGTATTGTTGCAATAAATATAAACAAAATGATAAATAATAAATATATAATACATAAATAATTACATAATAATAACAATAATGAATAAATATATGAATATATAATAATAATTATAAATAATAATACAAAAAATATATAATAATAAATATACACATGCCATATATCAGCCAGACTCAAAGTATTATTCTGGACAGCAATATACACCTCTGAATCACACACAGCTTACAGAGATACCTAAATATAGAAGAAGTAAGTACTGATCTATGGTATCTGAAATTTCATATGGTTATTTGTTATTTCCAATATCCAGACTATCGTATACATTTATATATCACTACTTTGAATTATGAGAGAGAGGTACCCTGACCAGGATTCAAACCTACTCACCCCAGGTATATTTGGGAGAGCTGGGCACCGTAACCACTAGGCCATGAGCGGATATAACGATGCTGCGGGGGAAAAATTAGTACTGGTGCCCAAATATGTCGGTGCTTGCCTGGTATGTGTGGTATTTTCGGTTGTGGAAGCCTCTTGTGGATCGTATGTTTGTAGGGTGTAAATATGTGTCTTTGTCTATGTCTACTAGATTGTTGTGATTTTGTATAGCATTTGTTGTCTGTGTATTTGTCTTCTTGTTGCAAATGTGTCTAATTTAATGTCTTGTTTGAGCAAAGTGACCGATGTAATGTGTCTGTAATCACGTCTGATCCATCTAGCCGCCTTATTTTGAATGGCTTCTAATTTATTAATGTTGTTGTGAGTGTGTAGATCCCCGACGGTGCCGCAGTATTCAATGTGTGGTCGAACTAGTGTTTTAAAAGCTAACATTTTGATGTCTGCGTTGCACCTCCTTAAGTTCCTGCGCAGGAACCCCAGGGCTTTGTTGGCTTTTGCCCTGATGCTACTCACATGTGTGCTCCACCTCATGTCTGCTGCGAGGTGGACTACCAAATACTTATGTGAATGGACTGTGTCAAGGTTGGTATTATGGAGTTTATAGGCAAAGAGTCAAGGTTTCTTGGAGCGGGTAAAACATATGTGGTGGCATTTGTCTGGTCTAAAGGTTATCTGCCACTTGGCATCCCAGTCTTCAAGGGCTGTCAAGTCGTCTTGAAGTCAAAGGCACTCATCCCTATCAACTATTGGTCGGTATACTAAGCTATCGTCTGCAAAAAGTCTAGTAGTAGAAGTTAAAGATGATGGAAGGTCATTGATGTATGAGAGAAAGAGAAGGGGGCCAAGGACGGTGCCTTGGGGTACCGTACCCCCGATTGGATAAGAATGTTTTAATCCAGTGAATAAGTGGTCATCGGATTCCATAGTAATCCAGTTTAACTAACAGTCTACGGTGCCTAACAGCGGGTGCCCAACCCCGAAAGGAGTTGAAATAGGGGAGCTATCCGCCTTACTTTCTAGGGCCTTTTCTAGCCAATGCCGAGAGGATTGTGTTCTAGTCATGTGGTAATGGGCTGGTCTATCAGAGTGAAAGCTGAGCGATCTCTGCCATATCCATAGCTTACTCTGACTGTTCCTTTTACTTATATATTTTCTAGATCTCAAGTGACGGCGTCTCTTCCATGGATTGACCTCCCTACTGCCAACGTAGAGGTTGGCAGATTGGGAGTCAAATAATCACATTTTTCCTTGGCCCCTCAACTTTCCCTTCATAATTACTGAGGGGCACAGGGCCATGGGTGGGGCTTGGGTTTTCCGGGCGTTTCTGCACCCTCCTCACCTCCCCGCCTTGGAATGGCTTCGGTCACCTGGGCTTTATTAGTGGTAAGCAGGGAGAATTTTGTGGGGGCGCTCGGTTATGGCCTTGGCCTTGCTCGAGACCTTGGGGCTGATCGGCCAGACAGCCTGGGGAACAGCAACAACAACAACAACAGTCTATGGTGGGGCACTTTGTCGAAGGCTTTGGCGAAGTCTAGGACTATGGCGTCAACTTGTTTGATTTTAGGGTCATTTAGGAACTGGGATGTCATGATTCGTTACAAGTAATTGCGTCTCGCACAAGCGTTTGGGCCGAAAGCCGTGCTGTGAGTCAGTCAGTATATTTTGGTTGTTAAAATGGTTCATTATATGTCTATGGAGGATGTGTTCTATAATTTTGCAAAGAACTGAGGTTAAAGAAACAAGCCTATAGTTAGCCTAACTGGGAGGGTTCTGTCTCCGGATTTAAAAATGGGGGTCATGTTCGCCAAAAGCCAGTCATGGGGAAGTTCTCCAGTACTAAGAGTCTGTGAGAATATAACCTGCAGGATAGGAGCAAGAATGGCAGCATTCGCCCTAAGTATCCTGCAGGGTATATTGTCTGGTCCAGTCACTTTGTCAACGTCTACCTCAGATAAAAGTGTTTTGATTCCACGGGTGTGTATAGTCAGTGGGGGTATAGTCGGGTGTGGTGATGGTGACAGTTCCGGCAAGTCTGCTTATTCTTGTGTAAAAACTGACTGGAACTGCGAATTAAGTGCATGTGCTTTATCCTGTGGGTGTGTGACCAGAGAATCATCATGTAAACATTTTGTTATACCAGTCTTGTTTGCGTGCTTTGAAGATGTAAAACTTTGTGTGGTTTTGTTTGTTGTCTGTGAGAAAAGTGGCACTGTGCTTAGTTTCTGCTCGTTTCATTTCTCTTTGTAGTGTTTTCTGTGATTTCTTGTAGTATTCCTAGTGTTTTGTGTCGTTGTAACGTTTGGCTGCTTTGTATGCTTTATACCTTGTGTCTGTGTAGTCTGTGCAGATGTCTATTGAACCATTTGGGTGACTGGTTACGTGTTACAGTTTTCTTGGGGATGTGCTTATCCATTGTGTCTTAAATACAGTTGCAGAGTTCGATCGAATTTATTTCAACAAAATTGGCAATAGGGTCGTTGTCAAGGAAAGTGTCTCTATTTCAGCTAAGTCCCGGGAGATGGCACCCATGTCAGCTTCGTTGTATAGGTAAATGTTTCTGGGTAATTGTTTCTGTATGGCAGGTTTAAGGTTTGCGTCAACTAGTATGGTACCATGTCATGATCGCTCAAGCCAGGTACTACCCGTGTCCGTGTTATCAAAGAGGTGTTGTTTGTGAGAAATAGGTCAAAGATGTTGGATGTGACCCCGTGTCTAATGTTTGGGTTGTTTCTCATTACACTAGATTGTGTGCGTGTTGGTTCGAGTACTGTTTGTGAAATTGAGTGAGTGTTGATTATGTCAATTAAATTTTCGTGTAGGGATCTTCTGTCAGTATTTGGTAGTATTATATCGCTTTCTTAGGTGGGGTTGTGTGTCGCGTTGTTTGTCCAATCAATGTCTGGGAGGGAGGTTAAAGTCTCCAGCCAACCATATATTTTTGGAGGGATCTATTCTAGATAACGAATCGTCAAGACGCTGCAGATATTCTACGTTAGAGCTAGGGGGCCTGTAAAAAGATCCTATATAAAGTGACCTGCAGCCCTGTATCTGCTTCTTTACCCATAACATTTCGGCGTCCGCGTTTAGTTGATCGGCTGGGGTTACAACTAGTCCTGGCTTCGTCGCTATCATAACTCTGCCGTGGTCTCCAGTCTCTCTGTCTTTTCTGTGTATTGTCATATTATAGGGACTGTCCGTCGGGAAGACTTCACTGTCTCTAATATCAGTTTTGAGCCATGTCTCTGTCTCTATAACAATGGCTGGGTCATAAGTCATAAGGGTGTGGTGAAAGGCGGCTCTTTTGTCTATTATACTTCGGAAATAAATTATGATGGTTCTGAGGGTGAATCGCTCCTCTTTTAGCTAGAGAGCTTTGAGTGATGGTGGTGGTAGCTGTAGGACTAGGATGGTTGAGGAATTAGGTAAGTATATTGGGGTTATGGACAGTGGTTTGGGTCTATGATTAGGTCGGTATGGTGTGAAATGGCGTGCGGAAGTTACGTCATGCGATCTGTCGTGGAAAGAAGAAGGAATTGTCAGAGTCTTCCCTAGCTGTTAGTCTATGGTTCCTATCTGGGGTTGAATTGATGTGGTGATGGTGCAAGGATATTGAAGGAGGGGTAGAATCAAGGAGAGAGAATCTGTTGGACTTGGGATAAGGATGTAAGGATAAGGAGAGAGAGGAACTATAATTTGAGGCCCCACAGTCCCAGCAGATCCATGAGAGACTTTGCTCAACTATTCCGTCGAACGCAGCCGTGAAGCCTCCAACACAACTAATGTGATACCATCCCCGGTGTATGGAAGCCTCACAGCAGCGATCGAACTGGATGGCCCGCTGCCGCCACTTAACCGCAGTCGGCAAACCCAGCACAGGTACTTGGGAGCGCATAGGCTAGAGTTGAGCAAAGTGCCTGTGTCACCACACATGAGGAGGAGCAACATTAGGCCACGAAACTATTATTAGGCCTATTATTAACCCTCAACCGACAGTGAACATCATATGACGGGAGAGAGAATATTGGCCACCCCATCATATGACGGGTGCCATTTTGAGGACGTTATGAGCTCTGAGAGAGAGTCTGCGCATTGAGAGGACGATAGCTGGGCTTCGACCGCTTGGCACCACCGCTGGGCTGTAACTGACACGTAGTATGCCTCAAGTCCACCTCCGTACCTCGCAAGACAAGGAAAAAAACTTATTTTAGGATATTTACGCGATCGCTGCAAGATAACCCGTGGTCGTACAAGGATTATTCAGGTATCATTGGAAAGCTCTATTAGGGCTATCACCCTTTCACGGATATATAATTGTATTAAGCTCTGGCTCTTGTTTATGCATGAAAAAGAGCATGGAATTAAGCTCGTTTTCGGTAAAATACCCGCCCAGCAGCACGGTCATCTCAACAAGCATGCACGCTTTTAAAGAGTTAATATTTACTATGCTACTTAGCCCCGGGGTAGTGCCTAGGTTACCCAGGAGATATGTGTAAGTGTTTCTGTATAAGTATGTGTCTAGTAGTAAGTGTTTCTATATAAGTATGTGTCTGGTAGTGAATTTGATATGTGACTGTGTTTACAGCCATTGTGTTCACTGTTGTCTATGTTGCAAAGTAAGAAAACAATGTAGAATATATGGAGTATTGTCAATGTGTAGGCTATGTTGTTTTGTGTGGGGTGTACATTTTCATGTTGGGCCAATCACCGGCACAAGGGTGTATTATTATTGTTTGGTAACTAACGGGTGATATCTAAAATTACAAAGCACTAAAAACACAATAGCATACAACTGTGCTATGTTAATCTTTAAAATAAATGTTATAAATATTATAAAAAACAAATAAAACAAACCAGCATAAAAACAACAGGTTGAGCAGACGAGAAGCTGGGTGCCACAACAACAGCTGGCAGTCCTGGATCCTATACTTGGGACTGATTTTATTTATATTATATAAAACATTTAAAAAATCAGTCATCAATTAATAATAATACTCAAATTGTTAATGAGATGATGAAGGTGGGTAAAACAGGAGAAGGTTGGAGTCAAGGACGGGGAAGGTCGGAAGACGGATGGGAGGTACGTCCGTCCACCATGGTGATCGCACAACACCATGATTATTTTACGCTTTCCCCCCGCCAACGCGGCTAAAATAGTCATGGTTGAAGTCTAAAAAAATCACCATGTGTTCGAAGGTATAGTCCTCCACGAGACTATAACCTGATTCTTCAAATAAGGACTAAGGTTGCTTTCCTAATATTCGCTCATGGCCGAGTGGTTACGGTGCCCAGCTCTCCCAAATATACCTGGGGTGAGTGGGTTCGAATCCTGGTCAGGGTACCTCTCTCCCAACCTGTCCGACATATCATTAGAGCTTTGAATTATGAAGTGCTTATCAATTATATATTTTAACCCCTTATGTACCGTCAATATCCTTTTTATTTTATTCTGGATACGGGTACTACAAATCGGTTTCATTGTATCTTTAGCAATTATAAGGTTTCGAACTATCTCAAATTCTTAATCAACCCTTTCAACTAGCCTACCACATATCCATTTTAAGCTGCAACAAATCATCTACATGTACCATAGCTAGAATAAGATATTTTCATATTTGTTTTGGTAGCATTCAAGGAGACTACTGCAGGACTCTTCTTCTTCTTCTTATCTCTGACCGGGTAGGCCTATAGGCTATCCTAGTGTTCACTATTTTTAGCCTATACGCCTTTGAAAGGACATTAGCCGATAAATCTACAGTTATACTACCCCTATTTTGTCGCTATTCTGTTGGTACTAATGGGTTAATATTATTAGTAGTAGACTTAGGTATGGTTTGATGATGCGCGGAAATGTATATTTGACTTGTAATAGATACATTGAAGTATTACAAACCTTCGCGAACCCATAAACAGGGAACGTGAGCTGGGTTTAGACCGTCGCGCACCCATACACAGGGAACGTGAGCTGGGTTTAGACCGGTCGCGAGACAGGTTAGTTTTCGGTTAGGTTTGGTTAAGTTAGGTTAGGTTAGGCTAATAATAAAAATACTAAAATGCGACGGTCCTCGGTATTAAACAACACTGTATATCAAATAAAAAATATAAAACAACAACAAATTACCTGAAAAACTCGTATCTGGTTGGTGATTTTTGTTTATCAAAATAAGTTTTTTCCAGTTTCCGCGTCTGCTGAACCATCCAAAAACACGCTAAAAGGCGTGTTTCGAAGGGGGGAGGTGGTGGGGGGGTAGTGGGGGAGGGGTAGTATAACTGTAGATTTACCCATTAGCCTAACCTAACAACCTTACCTAACCTATCCTAGTATTATAGGTGGGGGCTGCCACCCCCACACCTCCGCTTTGACTTAGATTTTTGTGTATAATTTTGTCTGTGAAGTGGGTATTTTTCAATTTGTTGATAACGAAAATCCTCCATGCGGACTATATAGAGAAAAATATGGCGAATCTATTGGTGACTATTTCCCCTAATAAATTGTATCTCGTAACGCTGCAGTAGTGTCGTTGAAAATAACCTTTGTTTTCACCAACTCGCCAATTAATTTATAAATAAACCTAACTAGTGAAATCAATGAAAGCAATGAATACATATGGTACACCATGGACTCGAATGTAGGATACTCACACCGAAACTATGCAAAAGACGTCAATGGTACACAAAGGGTTAAACTAACTTAAGGAACATTAATTGTAAATGAATGTTAAAGTTGCATATGTAGTTAGGTTACGTCTCAGTAATACAGTCTTATGACTTATTTGGTAGGTGTGCTCTGAGGCCACTGGGTATATATATTCTGGTCAGTGATCAGAGGCAGGGTGTCAAACCCCAGCCCCCCAAAATACCCTTCTAACATTTTAGTGAACTCTAATTTTAGAAAACGACATTTCAACGCAATCAATTATCACAAATGAGACAGTACCGCTATAAAATTAATTTACGGCATTAAGGGGAGGTTTTTAGTTTGTTCCCTAGACCTCCATCAAGCTTAAAATTCCACCCCCTAGACCCCCTTTCAAGATAAATGTGTATATTTTTCGGCAGAAAAATATGCCGGCTGAAGGCCGGTTCCGCTTATACTACAAGCTCGCTTTCGCTCGCCAGAAAAAATTGACACCGAAATGGCACGAATTGTCTTAAAATTGACAGAAATGGGGCGAAAGTTCGTTAAATCGCCAAACTAATGAGAACAACTTAAAGTCTCAAAAGCTATGGGGCTAAACATGAGGGAGAAAGGGGTCCAGATAAAAATCCCTCGAGTGGAAATCTCCCCTTAAGGGGGATGACATGCTTTTTTATCTCCTCTTCTCTTTATCTCTGGCTTTTTATCCATTCGGCCCCATTCAGCCTATTGTTTTAAGTTTATTCCCATCCAGGTGTCGATTTCTTCCTGGCAAGCGATAGCGTAATCCGGCTTTGCCAGAGACATTTTTCTATCGAAAAATGTACAAATTTAGCCTGCTGTCAAAAAGAAATGCTGGCTCGCAGTAAAAATAGACACCTGGATGGGGATAAACGTCTTAAAACAGTAGGCTGAATGGGGCCGATTGGATACAACCCAGAGAGATAGGGAAAGAGAGAGAGAGAGAGATAAGGGTACGCAGGTGTGTCTGGCAATTACCACAATAAAGGTGATTATAACTTCCGGCTCTACACCACTTTAGAATGGGAAAAATGGTGTCCAGCTTCAATGAGTTGGTAATTGGAAGCTTGAGAGAGAGAGAGCGCTTAATCTCCTCACTGGTAAATTATTCAACACTATTATTCAGCAGTTTTCATTAGATATGTCACCATTCTGCCTCGTTCATTAAAGGTGTCATTCCCATCACTTCTACCTGGTCACCGTCATTGTATAAAATCCCTTCCAACGATAGCGGTATTTATATATTATTCAGGACAACAATTGATTAGGCTACTGTATTCATCCTAGGACAGACATATAACAATTAGTGGACATAATCTGAATATAATTGCTGCAACCACAGATCACGTCTAAGTGAAAATTGTCTAATGATTGACAGTATGAAACAGAAAGCTAAAGGGTTAATAATTCTCAACATATTAATATCAACATTATCCAATTAAAATCCAAATTATCTGAGAAAAACAGTGTTTTAAACACGAAGAGAGAGGTAGACTCTAAATAATGGAAGAGGTGGTTCATGACTGTTGACTCTGACTGTATATTACACAGTTTATGGAAGGGGTTCATGAATGTTGACACTGACTGTACATTACATAGTTTATGGAAGGCGTTCATGACTGTTGACACTGACTGTACATTACACAGTTTATGTTAGGGGTTCATGACTGTTGACGCTGACTGTACATTACATAGTTTATGGAAGGGGTTCATGACTGTTGACACTGACTGTACATTACACAGTTTATGGAAGGGGTTCATGAATGTTGACACGGACTGTACATTACACAGTTTATGGAAGGGGTTCATGACTGTTAACACTGACTGTACATTACACAGTTTATGGAAGGGGTTCATGAATGTTGACACTGACTGTACAATACACAGTTTATGGAAGGGGTTCATGACTGTTGACACTGACTGTACATTACACAGTTTATGGAAGGGGTTCATGAATGTTGACACTGACTGTACATTACACAGTTTATGGAAGGGGTTCATGACTGTTGACACTGACTGTACATTACACAGTTTATGGAAGGGGTTCATGAATGTTGACACTGACTGTACATTACACAGTTTATTGAAGGATTTCATGACTGTTGACACTGACTGTACTTTACACAGTTTATGGAAGGGGTTCATGACTGTTGACACTGACTGTACATTACACAGTTTATGGAAGGGGTTCATGAATGTTGACACTGACTGTACATTACACAGTTTATGGAAGGGGTTAATGACTGTTAACAATGACTGTACATTACACAGTTTATGGAAGGGTTTAATCACTGTTGACACTGACTGTACATTACACAGTTTATGGAAGGAGTCCATGACTGTTGACACTGACTGTACATTACACAGTTTATGGAAGGGTTTCATCACTGTTGACACTGACTGTACATTACACAGTTTATGGAAGGGGTTGTTGAGGGCCATAACTACGTTAAACTAAAACAACAACAAAAATATATATAGGGTAGGCCTAAATAAATAAAAGCATAATAATAATAATCATAAAAAAATGTTTTGGCCTAGGCTAGTTTCACTCTCAAAATAGGCTACCTGCAATTTTACCGTTTAGCCGGCTAATTGACTAAACCATTTCCGACAAAGAAATTACCAATTTCAATGTTAAATCATAAACCATCCGAAATGCCTAATATACTTTACCCAATAGAGATAAATGTTTACCTATGGTCCCGTTAAAATATCCTCAAGTAACCTATTCAAAACTGTTCAGGGGACTGGTTAGAACTTGTAGGATGTGTAATTGAATGTCGGAAATCAGTATTTACTGAGAAATAACAGTCTTAAAATGCGCTATGGGTCACCCAGGGTCCCTGAACAGTTTTTAATAGGTAGGCTAAACAATGACTAGGCTAGTTCAGGCAATTGTTTTATGTTATATTATATTATATTAGGGTTAGGTTAGGTTAGGTTAGGTTAGGTTAATCTAATCTAATCTAATATAATATTTGTACATTTTGGGCAGTGGGCGGTGCCGCGCGTATGTGGCCCCGTACAGACCCTCCCGTAAAACATAGCGCATTTTAAGACTTTTATTTCTCAGTAAATACTGATTTCCGACCTTCAATTAAACATCCTACAAGTTCTAACCAGTCCCCTGAACAGTTTTTAATAGGTTACTTGAGGATATTTTAACGGGACCATAGATACATTTTTACCCCAGATTTGTAAAGGGAGCAGACGCATCAAAGCAAGCCATTGGGTAAGATTAGGAGTAGTGGGAGTACCACTACCGACATACAGCATAAATCATCTATAAAACATTAACCTAACCTAACCTAACCTAGTACTACATGAATACTAGGTTAGGTTAGGTTGTTTGGCTAGGTTAATGTTTTATAGATGAGTTATGTTGTATGTTGCTAGTGGTACGGCCCACTACTCCTAATCTTACCAGCCATTATTATACCATTTGGAATCATAGCCTATAAAACTCATTACTTGTCAATGGGTTTATGTACGGTAACCAGAATAAAACCTAGGGCATAAACCCTTTCAGTACCGGTGACATCCTTTTTATGATATTCTGCCAATTAGTAGACAAGTCTATTCGATAATTATAGGGAATAGGCTCGCAGCCTTATTATATTTATATTCAACTTAAGAAGGATGTCTACCGATTTAGTAAAAGCTACAGACTCAATTAATCCTCCTAGCTACTATATAACCTTCCAAAGCTTCATATACTCGTATAAATGCAGCTGAAATATAAACAAAAGACGTCACCGGTACTGAAGTGGTTAACCATGAAATGTAAATATTAAAGGAGTTATGAAGTACAGCAAAAATAGTATTAGTACT
The DNA here is from genome assembly GCA_032716605.1 of Paralithodes platypus. Classification (NCBI taxonomy): domain Eukaryota; kingdom Metazoa; phylum Arthropoda; class Malacostraca; order Decapoda; family Lithodidae; genus Paralithodes; species Paralithodes platypus. The sequence continues at coordinate 22,114,078 of CM064541.1, forward strand.
AAATACAGGAGAAAAGGGGGTGGACATGTGGAGTCGGCTGCACAAAACACATGGGGTTACCTTGGCTGCTAACACGTCCTTTGCTGCTGCGGTGGTCTGGCATATCTTCCTGTAGTCCCTCCCTCGTCTCAACAACCATCCTAGATATATAAGACACAGAGATCACAAATCCAATCCCTCACTGCCGTATTAACAACATAATAAAAGGTTCCTCTTGCCGCGCACATCAACACACTTCCACTATGACAGTTCGCGTATGACTGAGCCAGCTGTCAAGCAGCAGAGTTGCCAAGCCTGCCTGTCATCTAGCGCTAGATTATCCAAGTCGCTAAAATATTGCTTGGCTGTTAAAAAGGCAAAATTATATTAGAAATTATTTAATATTCCTTGAATATTATTTATAAATAGCCAAAGGCCTTGAGAACATAGCTAACTCTCAATGCGCTAAATGAAAATAAACTATCTTAAATTTAGCACTAAAATTGTGAAACTCACAGTACTGTCACTCGGCAAGGAGCTTGGCTGTTGCCAGCGCTATCCATCCTCCCTTTATATATGGTTTCGGCCATCCTCATCTCTCTCTCTCTCTCACAACCTGCATCCCCCCTCTCGCTTTCTGTTGTATTTTCACTTCTCCCATTCCTCCTCGTTTTTTCCCATTAATTTTCCTTTCGCTAATCCTTATTCCCCGTTCCTTCCACCCTCACTCTTTCTCTACGTCCTCCCCCGCCCCCCTACCTACCTTTCTTTCTTCCTTCTCTTCTCCCTGGTAATGCGATGCCGTATTCTTGTATCTAGATTATTAGGTATAAATTGTAAATAGCGACACAAGCGTTAAATCAGAATGCACGATAATGAAGCGTATGGGCTATAGGACATTGCAGTACATTAATGTTATCTTCTCCAAAGCAGTTTATTGTAAAACTGTTAAATTTAGCCGTCTAATACGAAAGTGTTGCCAGATGGTGCAATTTTTTTTTTTATTTTTTTTTTTTAAATTTCGTAAGTTTTTGTTTAACATCGTTCTTAACACCAATAACACCTCAAATGAACTTAATGAAAGCATGTGATTCTCCCATTAGAGAGCAGCTTGTTGATCCTCCATGTTTGTGCCTCTTGTCGCCTGGGCGGCCGCTGTGGCTCCACCCACGCCGTGACAGGATGTAGGTTATGGAGTTTTCTACCCGCCCTTCAACTCAACAACAACAACAGCTTCTTGTTTTTGTTTTATTTCGATCGAATTGACTCATTCCTTCTGTAGGCTATAGGAGAATTTTGTATATGATATTTTGTATGCGACGGATAGGCCTATGTATGTACTGTACATTATATGTTTGTGTGTTAAAGGGGGAGGGGGAGTTTGAGGTTATAAGGAAGTTGGAGCCGTAAACATCGCTATTAAACATAAATGCAATAATAAGCTAGGTTGCTGATGGATATAATGCATATTGAATTGTATTTTATGTATTTAAGATGTACTGTACTACAACCGCATTTTAGCTGGTAATTCTGATAAATATTAGTGTCTATATTAGTGTCTATATTAGTGTCTATATTAGTGTCTATATTAGTGTCTATATTAGTGTCTATATTAGTGTCTATATTAGTGTCTATAGCTCCAATATAACCATGGGCAATCTAAATATTGACTGCCATCTCTCCATTACATTCAACTTATCTCTCTCTCTCTCTCTTTCCATGTGCGGTAGAATATGAAAGATGGAGTAGAGTGATGTTAAGTGAAAGGGGTGGACTGAGGCTGGTTGAAGTTAATGGAAGTTAAATTGAGGCCGAATTAGAGCATGGGCGAGTGTCATTAACTAGGGTTAAATGAGGTTGAATAAACTTAAGGGGCAAGTGAAGTTGAGGTCGATTCAAGGTTAATTATATTTGAAAGTGGTTTGCCGAGATAACATGAGCTCGAATGAGTTTATCCAAGCTCAATTAAGGTTGGTCGAGGTCAATTGAGGTTGATTTTGCTTGACAGAGCTATGCTGAAGTTTGGTTTCAGCCGACTAAGGAATATTAAGATCGACACTCTCTCTCTCACAAAGCTACATCCCCTCTCTTGATATATGCCTTTTTACCAGGAAAATAAATATATATATATATATATAAATATAAATAAATAAAATATAAATATATATATATAAAATGTATATATAAATACCCAATAACCTCCCCACTTTCTAAACTGAGTCGAGGCAGAATAACATTGGCAGATGATTGAAAGGGACTTAAGGGAGGGCGGTGGTTGAGCGTGTGTGTGGGGTGAGGGAGCAGAGGGGATGGGTTGTGGGTGACGTTTGAGTCAGTTGGGTACGAGCTACGATAGACGTTAACTCCAACTTCCTCCTAATCCCACACCTCACCCACCCTCCGCCTCCTCCTGGAATGACAGGCATCAGATGTCTCTTTATCCAGCCGGGCCAGGGTGTCAAACGAAAGCAGAATCCATTATGTTTAGTCTAAATTATTGTTTATGTAATGATAACATTATGGTTTATAGCTTAAATTATCTCTTTGTAAGTGATAACATGGTCAACACAATATTATTTCCTGCTAATTTTCTAGTATTCTTTCTAATATTCAAATCAAGTCTTCACACAAAATTGCTCCGGTTTGGCACCCTTTATCCAGGTGTTGACACTCCACTTGGGCCGCATGTGACTGAAAGATCAATTATCCCCCTGGGTGAAGCTGCACCAGAGGTTTGTCACACTCGGTTCCTTCCTGATGGTGCCACCGTCGGCGACAGCTGGGCGGCCACGCGGAAGATGGTTCAGGCAAAACAAAAATAAACAAAAAAATAAAAAAAGCGAGGAGAGGAGTGAATGGCCTCGTCATTTGAGAAAGATGGTGACTTATTAGTTTCGTTCTGGGTATCATTATACCAACACTTGATAGTGTACTCTTGTATCTTCAAGGTAATTTCTAAACTTGACATTTTTTTTTCATATATATATATACCGGTATATATATATATATATATATATATATATATATATATAACTCTTCTACACCATGTGTGTCCAATTTATGTGTTCACGACTCAATAGTGTATAACAGGTGGTGTGAACAAAAATAACCCGCCAAAATAATTAAATGAGCAGACATTCTCTATAGCCTGACTGTTCTACCTCACCTCACACTCTGTGGCTTCACTCCTTTCAAAGACCATGACCTTGCTCTTCCCTGCATTTACTGTCAGATTCCGTTTTTCACACACTGTTCCAAACATATTTACCAGACCCTGCAACTCCCATTCACTATCGCTCATCAGAACTGTATCATCAGCAAACAGCAGTACAGGCAATTTCCACTCGCTTCCTTCCTTTATCAGCGGTACACCAACATCCATTGCTCTCCCTTAGAAGATACATACTGTACATACATAACATTTTAAGACCGAGTACTCCACACATAGTGCAGTTTCAGTCTCTTGTCCTAATGGCTGCGTTCCAGGCAACCTTGTTAATGGGTGCTTCACTTGTCCAGTTTTTGGATTCGAGATCGGCACGTATAGTCCAATTCCAGGTCTTCCTCGGTCCACCCCTTGGTGCAGCTCCCTCGACAATCACAGACCTGCATCTTTTCACCCAATTTTGTTCATCCATTCTCTCCACATTCCATACCATCCCAGTCTATTTGTACGCATCTCCTCGCTAATACTCCTAAACGTCTCCTCAGCTCATCATTAGGTATTCTATCCTGCAGTTGGCCCCACACATCCATGCGATGCCGCATATATTTTCTGCTGCTGGCTATTATCAGGCGATTAGATTTAGATTAGGAAAGGTATATGGAAGTTAGAGGGATAATTGAGATAATATTTACACTTTTAATTCCGACAGATCCTTCCTAAGCTGTAAAAAAATCGTATATGATAGTCAGAACAAACGGTTAAAATGCGGCTAAATCTTCAAAGGGTTAACGTTGAGAAAGGTTTACCAGGTGATATTCTCTTCAATAATGAACTAAGTTTGAACCTCGCTGTTCATAATTTTCAGAGTAGACAAATCTAATTAAGAATAGAACATGCAAATCTCTTAAGCTACTCTAATCGAATTACAAAACCCCAATAATAAAATATTTCATGTGATCCTGTCCACCACTGTCCACTCCCTATTCCCTTAAAATTCAGCTTTCTCTGATGATGATGATGATGATGCAGTTTTTACCACCATACACTCCCTGCTGAATAGCAAGGCTAGGGTGGGTGCCCTGATGAATCAGGGACTTAGTGAATAGTTGCCACAGATTGCTAGACCGCATCGTTCACCAACAGCACTGACGACTGCCAATAACTCACTGGCTGGCCCGAGGCTCGAACCGTCAACCTCACTGTTAGCAGGCTCGAACCGTCAACCTCACTGTTAGCAGGCGAACGCTCTACCAATCAAGCTACGCCTACTGCATTAAAATGCAGCTTTCTCTGTCTGCAATATATCTCGTTTTTATTGTACTGTACTATGCAGTTACTGTGATCTCGATTAGAGAACAATATTGAACTTTTGGGACTATTGGGTAGGAACTATTAATTATTAAACATCAAACAATATACTTATTCTTACTTCCAATAATTCCCCCCCTCTTCACCACCATCCTCTCCTCCCTTAACAACACCTCCCTCCCATCATTCACACCACATCTTTCCCTCCCTCTCTTCCTCCCTCTTCACTCCCTCTCTTCCTCCGCACCTCCTCCCTCTTGCCTCCCTCGACATCCCCTCCCTCCCGCTCTCCATTCCTCCTCCCTCCCCTTCTCCACACCACGTCCCTCCCTCTCTCCACACAACCTGCCTGAGGCCTGTCGCAAACAAGGGACTGGGGTTCTCGAAAAGGGGCCCCAATCTTGTAAATATACTTGACTTTAACAGTGTGCTGGCTAAATAATCCAGAAGGGTTGATAACCTCTGAAGTCCTATTGTAACTAACTGGCGCACATTGAGACGCAGGTAACACAGAGACGTTCGAGCCAAAATGCCTTGACACACGGAGTTTGAAGCAATTTAAGTCATAGGAAGAGGGAAAAACTAATTCTGGGAGAGAGTTCCAGAGATCAGCTGTTGAATAGAAAAAAAAGACTGACAATACCTTTTGACTCTTGGGTTGGAGAGTTGCACAGAGTAGGGGTGGGATTGTGTTGCAAGACGGGTACTACGTACCCTACGTAGGGGAGGTGGTATAGGCCAAGGTCTATGTAGACCTGGTATAGGCTACACTGGGAGATCTCTGAGGAACACTGATTATTGTAGTAGCGATAGAATAGCGAGAGAGACGCAGCTTTATGTCCTGCGTAGCCGGTTTTCCCTGTGCCTCAATGTGCACCGGGCCTTACTATAGGTAGCGCCAACAAACTTGACAATAATCATGACCCCTTAACTTTTCATAACTCAAAATGAATTAAAGCAATCGAACTGACATTTCTATCATTTGGGAAGAGCTAACCAGGAAATAGGAGTAGAGATGTACAGCCAGTTTCCTTTAGCCCCTTTTGAGTTATGAGAAATAAAGGGGTCAAAATAATTGTCAAGTTCGTTGGCGCTACCTATACCTCCCAATATTCCCCCTCTATCCCTCCAGGCTCCACACCGCCCCTCCCCTTCTCCACACCACCTCCCTCTCCCTCTTCACACCATTCTACCACTTAGCTCCACACTGCCTCCCCCCACACCATTCACCCTCTACATAACACATCCCTCCTTCCCTCCACACTATCGCCCCCCTCTACAGTACCTCCCTTCCCCACACCATCTCCCCCCTTCCACACCATTCACAACCCACCCTCCATACCATCTCCCCTTCTCCACACCATTCCCCCCCCTCCATACCATCCCCCTCCCTCCATACCATCCACCCCCCTCACTCCACAGAACTCCTCTCCATCCCGATCATTCCCTTCTTATACCTCTCACCTACCACCCTCCGTCCCCGCCTCTTTCCTCTCCACTACTCCTTTATTACTCCCCATTTACTATATTACTGCCCAACTTCTTTTAATACTACCTACTTCTTTCATTATTCCCCAGCCATCCATTATTAATAGCTACTCGCCTCCATTATTCCTAACCAACCCAACTTAGGTTTAATGCACTTCTGCTGTATAAGTTTATCTTTATCTTTAAATATCTATATATAATTCTAAATCTCTCTATGTATCGATTTACAATCTTTACAATTACAATATCAACATTACTGTAAATCATCATACTGTAAACCAACACCACCACTACCACCACCATACACCACGACATCATAAACCATCATACTGTACACCAACACCATACACCACCACATCATATACCGGTAGCCTACCATCATACTGTTAACCAACACCATACACCACCACATCATATACCAGTAGCCTACCATCATACTGTTAACCAACACCACCACTACCACCACCATACACCACTATCATACACCACTACATCATAAACCATCATACTGTAAACCAACACCACCACTACCACTATCATACACCACTACATCATAAACCATCATACTGTAAACCAACACCACCACTACCACCACCATACACCACTATCATACACCACTACATCATAAACCATCATACTGTAAACCAACACCACCACTACCACCACCATACACTACTATCATACACCACTACATCATAAACCATCATACTGTAAACCAACACCACCACTACCACCACCATACACCACTATCATACACCACTACGTCATAAACCATCATACTGTAAACCAACACCATACACCACCACATCATATACCGGTAGCCTACCATCATACTGTAAACCAACACCATACACCACCACTACCATATCATATACCAGTAGCCTACCATCATACTGTTAACCAACACCATACACCACCACTACCACATCATATACCGGTAGCCTACCATCATACTGTTAACCAACCCCATACACCACCACTACCACACATATACCAGTAGCCTACCATCATACTATTAACCAACACCACCACTACCACCACTACCATACACCACTACATCATAAACCATCATACTGTAAACCAACACCATACACCACCACATCATATACCGGTAGCCTACCATCATACTGTAAACCAACACCACCACTACCACCACCATACACCACTACATCATAAACCATCATACTGTAAACCAACACCATACACCACCACATCATATACCGGTAGCCTACCATCATAGTGTAAACCAACACCACCACTACCACCACCATACACCACTATCATACACCACTACATCATAAAGCATCATACTGTAAACCAACACCACCACCACCATACACCACTACATCATAAACCATCATACTGTAAACCAACACCATACACCACCACATCATATACCGGTAGCCTACCATCATACTGTAAACCAACACCACCATACACCACTATCATACACCACTACATCATAAACCATCATACTGTAAACCAACACCATACACCACCACATCATATACCGGTAGCCTACCATCATACTGTAAACCAACACCACCACTACCACCACCATACACCACTACATCATAAACAATCATACTGTAAACCAACACAACCACTACCACCACCATACACCACTACATCATAAACCATCATACTGTTAACCAACACCACCACTACCACCACCATACACCACTATCATACACCACTACATCATAAACCATCATACTGTTAACCAACACAACCACTACCACCACCATACACCACTATCATACACCACTACATCATAAACCATCCTACTGTTAACCGACACAACCACTACCACCACCATACACCACTATTATACACCAGTACATCATAAACCATCATACTGTAAACCAACACCATACACCACCACATCATATACCAGTAGCCTACCATCATACTGTTAACCAACACCACCCCTACCACCACCATACACCACTACCATACACCACTACATCATAAACCATCATACTGTTAACCAACACCACCACTACCACCACCATACACCACTACATCATAAACCATCATACTGTAAACCAACACCATACACCACCACATCATATACCGGTAGCCTACCATCATACTGTAAACCAACACCATACACCACCACATCATATACCGGTAGCCTACCATCATACTGTTAACCAACACCATACACCACCACATCATATACCAGTAGCCTACCATCATACTGTTAACCAACACCACCACTACCACCACCATACACCACTACCATACACCACTACATCATAAACCATCATACTGTAAACCAACACCATACACCACCACATCATATACCGGTAGCCCACCATCATACTGTTAACCAACACCACCACTACCACATCATATACCGGTAGCCTACCATCATACTGTAAACCAACACCATACACCACCACATCATATACCACTAGCCTACCATCATACTGTTAACCAACACCACCACTACCACCACCATACACCACTACCATACACCACTACATCATAAACCATCATACTGTAAACCAACACCATACACAACCACATCATATACCGGTAGCCTACCATCATACTGTAAACCAACACCACCACTACCACTATCATACACCACTACATCATAAACCATCATACTGTAAACCAACACCATACACTACCACATCATATACCAGTAGCCTACACCACTACATCATAAACCATCATACTGTAAACCAACACCACCACTACCACCACCATACACCACTATCATACACCACTACATCATAAACCATCATACTGTAAACCAACACCATACACCACCACATCATATACCGGTAGCCTACCATCATACTGTAAACCAACACCACCACTACCACCACCATACACCACCACCATACACCACTACATCATAAACCATCATACTGTAAACCAACACCATACACCACCACATCATATACCGGTAGCCTACCATCATACTGTAAACCAACACCACCACTACCACCACCATACACCACTACATCATAAACCATCATACTGTAAACCAACACCATTCACCACCACATCATATACCAGTAGCCTACCATCATACTGTAAACCAACACTACCACTACCACCACCATACACCACTACATCATAAACCATCATACTGTTAACCAACACCATACACCACCACATCATATACCGGTAGCCTACCATCATAGTGTAAACCAACACCACCACTACCACCACCATACACCCCTATCATACACCACTACATCATAAACCATCATACTGTAAACCAACACCACCACAACCACCACCACCATACACCACTATCATACACCACTACATCATAAACCATCATATTGTTAACCAACACCACCACTACCACCACCATTCACCACTATCATACACCACTACATCATAAACCATCATACTGTAAACCAACACAACCACTACCACCACCATACACCACTATCATACACCACTACATCATAAACCATCATACTGTAAACCAACACCATACACCACCACATCATATACCGGTAGCCTACCATCATACTGTAAACCAACACCACCCCTACCACCACCATACACCACTACATCATAAACCATCATACTGTTAACCAACACCACCACTACCATCACCATACACCACTACATCATAAACCATCATACTGTAAACCAACACCACCACTACCACCACCGTACACCACTATCATACACCACTACATCATAAACCATCATACTGTAAACCAACACCACCACTACCACCACTATCATACACCACTACATCATAAACCATCATACTGTAAACCAACACCATACACCACCACATCATATACCGGTAGCCTACCATCCTACTGTAAACCAACACCACCCCTACCACCACCATACACCACTACATCATAAACCATCATACTGTTAACCAACACCATACACCACCACATCATATACCGGTAGCCTATCATCATACTGTAAACCAACACCACCACTACCACCACCATACACCACTACCATACACCACTACATCATAAACCATCATACTGTAAACCAACACCATACACCACCACATCATATACCGGTAGCCTACCATCCTACTGTAAACCAACACCACCCCTACCACCACCATACACCACTACATCATAAACCATCATACTGTTAACCAACACCATACACCACCACATCATATACCGGTAGCCTACCATCATACTGTTAACCAACACCATACACCACCACATCATATACCAGTAGCCTACCATCATACTGTTAAGCAACACCACCACTACCACCACCATACACCACTTTCATACACCACTACATCATAAACCATCATACTGTAAACCAACACCACCACAACCACCACCACCATACACCACTATCATACACCACTACATCATAAACCATCATATTGTTAACCAACACCACCACTACCACCACCATACACCACTACATCATAAACCATCATACTGTAAACCAACACCACCACTACCACCACCATACACCACTATCATACACCACTACATCATAAACCATCATACTGTAAACCAACACCATACACCACCACATCATATACCGGTAGCCTACCATCATACTGTAAACCAACACCACCCTACCACCACCATACACCACTACATCATAAACCATCATACTGTTAACCAACACCACCACTACCATCACCATACACCACTACATCATAAACCATCATACTGTAAACCAACACCACCACTACCACCACCATACACCACTATCATACACCACTACATACTAAACCATCATACTGTAAACCAACACCACCACTACCACCACTATCATACACCACTACATCATAAACCATCATACTGTAAACCAACACCATACACCACCACATCATATACCGGTAGCCTACCATCATACTGTAAACCAACACCACCCCTACCACCACCATACACCACTACATCATAAACCATCATACTGTTAACCAACACCATACACCACCACATCATATACCGGTAGCCTATCATCATACTGTAAACCAACACCACCACTACCACCACCATACACCACTACCATACACCACAACATCATAAACCATCATACTGTACACCAACACCATACACCACCACATCATATACCGGTAGCCTACCATCATACTGTTAACCAACACCATACACCACCACATCATATACCAGTAGCCTACCATCATACTGTTAACCAACACCACCACTACCACCACCATACACCACTATCATACACCACTACATCATAAACCATCATACTGTAAACCAACACCACCACTACCACTATCATACACCACTACATCATAAACCATCATACTGTAAACCAACACCACCACTACCACCACCATACACCACTATCATACACCACTACATCATAAACCATCATACTGTAAACCAACACCACCACTACCACCACCATACACTACTATCATACACCACTACATCATAAACCATCATACTGTAAACCAACACCACCACTACCACCACCATACACCACTATCATACACCACTACGTCATAAACCATCATACTGTAAACCAACACCATAACACCACCACATCATATACCGGTAGCCTACCATCATACTGTAAACCAACACCATACACCACCACTACCACATCATATACCAGTAGCCTACCATCATACTGTTAACCAACACCATACACCACCACTACCACATCATATACCGGTAGCCTACCATCATACTGTTAACCAACCCCATACACCACCACTACCACACATATACCATATACCTAGCCTACCATCATACTATTAACCAACACCACCACTACCACCACTACCATACACCACTACATCATAAACCATCATACTGTAAACCAACACCATACACCACCACATCATATACCGGTAGCCTACCATCATACTGTAAACCAACACCACCACTACCACCACCATACACCACTACATCATAAACCATCATACTGTAAACCAACACCATACACCACCACATCATATACCGGTAGCCTACCATCATAGTGTAAACCAACACCACCACTACCACCACCATACACCACTATCATACACCACTACATCATAAACCATCATACTGTAAACCAACACCACCACCACCATACACCACTACATCATAAACCATCATACTGTAAACCAACACCATACACCACCACATCATATACCGGTAGCCTACCATCATACTGTTAACCAACACCACCACTACCACCACCATACACCACTACATCATAAACCATCATACTGTAAACCAACACCATACGCCACCACATCATATACCGGTAGCCTATCATCATACTGTAAACCAACACCACCACTACCACCACCATACACCACTACATCATAAACCATCATACTGTAAACCAACACCACCACTACCACCACCATACACCACTACCATACACCACTACATCATAAACCATCATACTGTAAACCAACACCACCACTACCACCACCATACACCACTACCATACACCACTACATCATCATAAACCATCATACTGTAAACCAACACCACCACTACCACCACCATACACCACTACCATACACCACTACATCATAAACCATCATACTGTAAACCAACACCACCACTACCACCACCATACACCACTACCATACACCACTACATCATAAACCATCATACTGTAAACCAACACCATACACCACCACATCATATACCGGTAGCCTACCATCATACTGTAAACCAACACCACCCTTACCAACAGTTTGGTAAGTTACGGAACATAACATGAGTTTGAACGCAATTGTTTATGCTTAGGTTTGAGATATTATACAACTAATTATCCACAATTTACTTCCAGAACATAAACATTGACGGAATTCACCATAATTATTAGTTGGCTATAACTAATCATTTTGACAGCATCAACATCATGTCCAGGTTATATATTACGGTAACCAACTTGCAGACATTACCGAATGTTGTATGAATACGAAGTAACAAATACAGAGTAGTATTGCAATAAATATAAACAAACGAATACCTAATAAATAAATACATAATAATAATAATAATAATAATAATAATACATACAATACATACCGGTACATAAATAAATAATAAAATTAAGATAAATAATATCCTACAAAAATATATAATAATAAATAAACACATTCCATACATCAACCAGACTCAAAGTATTAATGTGGACAGCAATATACACCTCTGCATCACACACAGCTTACAGAGATACCCGGTACCTAAATATAAAAGAAGTAATTACTGAACTTTGATATCTGCAATTTCATATGGTTATTTGTTATTTCCAATATCAAGACTATCGTGTACACTTATATATCACTACTTTGAATTATGAAGTGCTTATCAATGAACTACTTTAACCCCTTTTGTACCGTCGACATCTTCTTTATTTTATTCTGGATACTACAAATCGGTTTCAAGATAAATTTGTATATTTTTCGGCAGAAAAATGTGCCAGCTGAACCCGGTTCTTCTTATATTACTGGCTCACAGTCGCTCGCCATGAAAAATCGACACCTACTGTAAATGGCACGAATGGTCTTAAAATTCACATAAATGGGACAAAAGGACTTAAAATCGCCAAACTAATGGACCGAACGTCTTATAATCTGAAAACAAATGGGACTAATCATGAGGAAGAAGGGGAACCAGAAAAACGACCCATCTCCCCTTAATCTAGGCTACATGAGCAAATAAGGGTACGCAGGTGTGTCTGGCAAATAACACAATAAAGGTGATTATAACTTCTGGCTCGGTAAATCTAAAGTTATACTACCCCTCCCCCACTACCCCCCACCACCTCCCCCCTTCAAAACACGCCTTTTAGTGTGTTTTTGGATGGTTTAGCAGACGCGGAAACTGAAAAAAACGTATTTTGATAACAATTTATCACCAACCAGATATGAGTTTTTCAGGTAATTTGTTGTTGTTTTTTATTTTTTATTTTATAGGACTATCATCATATGAGGGGGTGCACCTTCATCGGTTTTCCGAGAGGAGACGGTTGCAGACAATGTGGTGCTTCTATCACTTCAAACCGAGGAGAAGGCTCGGACTGGTATGCTCATAGGTTCCCTAATCATAGCTTTCAAAAGTGAGCACTCGGGTGGCGCTGACTCACCCTTGGGAAATTATGGATTTTTATTTCACCATTCGATTCCTCTCATCCCAGCAGCAATACCCTCGAGGTTTTGGCTCCCTGGTGCGAAAATTGGCCGAGTTAGGCCAAGTTACAGGGGTGAGCTCGATTTGTTCCCCAATCTTCGGGGGCGCTTAATTACGGGGACGTGGTGCGTTCGCCCATTCGTGGGCGGATGAGGCCTACCAATCTGTCGGAGGTCGTAGGGTAGAGAGTAATTGACAACGTATCTGAAAATCAGGGAGAAATTTCAATATTTAAAGTGGTTTTGGGCCATCTGAATATTTTTCCGAAGATGTGAAATATCCTGAAAAAAATATCCAGTAGGGGCCTTACACATCTCATAAACTCCGACTGGGAGCTCGTTTGGCCGTTTGTAATAGAGGTAACGGCAGCCCAGGGAAATAGTATTTCTGACCCTCGCAATGGTCAACGTCCCAGTTTCCCGAGAAAATGGGAAAATGGCTAAGAAAGGTCTCAAAAATGCAAGGTTTGGACACGCACCACCCCTAAAGTTTCCATAAGCGTCCGCAGCCAGAAAACCGGTGGCCGAACTGGGCTAAGAACGCTACCGGACCACTTTTTTTGCCTCCGACATGGAGGCTGGAGACAGTGCAAGGCTCAAGTTAGTTCCCTACCGTATAAATCCTGCTCGACAGCCTGTCGTGAAAGCAGAGCTAGACTACATGTGGAAAAAGGGTCTGAGGGATAAGGGATATCATGAGTGGTCGTTGCCAGTGAGTTTGCAACCTGAGTTGAGTGGCAAGATCTGTTGGTATGTTGATTGCAAGAGTGTGGAAGCATTATCCCTGACAGACACCTATCCATTACCTAGAGTTGACGACACCATAGACCGCATCGGAGCTGCCTCGCTCATCACGAAGGTAGAACTAGTGAAAGGTTATTGGCAGGTCCCGTTGCCGGAGAGAGCGAAGAGAAGTGCCAGTCTTGTGATGAACTGGGCAGTTTATCAGTGTCAGGTGTTGTTTTGCTGTCGGAAAACAATTTGGATGTGTGGCATGTTAAGGGCACTGATAATGTTTTGGCTGATTGTTTGTCATGGGAGGATATGTTTGCAGGAGAACCCTCGCCGTTCAGTCAGTGTGTGTTGAGAGTGGAGAAAAACCAGGCTTGCCCCTGTAGAGCAGCCGTCAAAAACAAAATTAAAATTAAACCAAAAAAATCACATAAAAACTCTTTCTTTTTGATAGTTAATTGTAAGTTGCCAATGTTATAGCTAAAGTCCCAAGTTGAACCTGTCTTTCACTTAGTAGGCTGGGTTCTGTGAAGCTCGCTCAGGGAGCATAGCAGGCTAAAATTATACTATTGTGTTTGGGAGGGGTTGTAAGATTTTCTTTATGCTAATATGTTGTTTTATTTAAGATTGAGCTTTGCATTTCATTTCTGGTGGAGTGGCTGGGTGTGGCGGGTCTTGTCGGCATTCTGCCATGTCAGATATGGTGCTCGCCTAATGTTGAGCGTCCCATATCTTGGGCGGGCTGTGACGTCTACCAGCGTTGGCAGAATCGCCTCTCGTTAGCCACTAGCGCTCGCCAGGGACATCGAAATGGGCTACAGTTATCCGAGAATGTTGTTCTTTCTTTCCTAGTAATCGCATTGTCACAGACAGTCCAGTGGTAGTCTTTATTTTCCTCTGTGACAACGGGTTGTATTTTATATCAACAGTAGTGATAATAGTACCAGCGTGGGAATGAGAAAGACTTTCCGAGCGAGAAGGTAGTGGGTGTCTGAGTCACGCGTGCATTCCTGCTTCTCGCTCGCCATTGGCCGGCGTGTCTTGCTGTGTCACGTGACACCTGCTGTCTTGTGACGTCTCGGCCCGTGATTGGCCGACCATCGCGCCTTTGCGGGCTCCTGTGTAACTAACCTCCTTCATGAGGGTCCCCAGGAGCTGTCCTCCTCAGGACAGGCTTGGCGCGCGTGCTTCTAACATCCCCTTGCATACTCACTCTCCCGATCACCCCCTTTACCACTGTTTCTCTCACTCGATTCTCTCTTTCCATACTCTAACCTTTATTAACTGCACAACACTCCCCTTGCGTTCTGCATACGGTTTCCATAGCCGGCCCATTGTATTGCATGCGCCGTCCTCAGAGATATTTACATGTACTTAGAATAGGTTTGAGGGTTCTTAGTTAGTATAGGTTAAGAACTTTGTGTGTGTCTCCATTATTGATTTAGTGTTTCTGCTCTTTTATTTAATGCTAGACTGGGATAAGGTAACTGTAGTCGTTGTCTCCGATGTGTGTACTGATGTGTGTACGGTTTGCCTATACCTACACGACTTCGACCGGATTCCGGTCTGTGTAGTCTGTGTATCTATGTAACTCTCTCTCACTGCCTAATAGCCTCACCAGCACCCCCCCAAGGGAAATCGGGAGAAAGAGCCACACATCATCCCCCCTCCCCCCCATCACGGCCCCCCAAGTGATGTCAATTTTATACTGTTCCGGCCGCAGGCGGAAAGGAGGAGGCGGCCAATATTCTTAAGGACACCCGAGAAAATTCGATGTTTCACCCCATAAGTTTGACAACAGGCGCTCAACTATCTCACCTAACCATTTTAACTACCAATGATCCTTCTTTCAACAGCCAAAGAACGTTCAAATTTAGCTAGAATAAAATAAATATAACGTCGCCGGTACAGAAGGAGTTAATACATCAAACTAACCCCCCCCCCCCCCCCCCCCCCCCCCCTTGGACAGCCACCCATCCAAAAGTTCCCCGTAAGTGATCTCGTTAGCCACACTCATTATACCCCCCCCCCCCACCCTGCCTCCTTGGGCCATTAAGAGGGTAGTGGTGGTTATCCTGTGGTCTCTAAATACATTTATTTATTTTATCTTTTAGTTTCCTCGCTAGACCTCTATAAAGCTTTAACAAAAAAACACTCCCTAGTGTTTCGAGATCAATTTGTAGATTTTTCGGTAGAAAAATTCTTCCTAAATTTACAGGCTCGCTTTCGCTCGCCAGCAAAAAATCGACACCTAAATAGCATGAAAGGTCCAAATATTGACAAAGAAATGAGGTGAAACAGGTCTTAAAATTAGCTAAACTAATGGAACGAAAGTTTTAAAATTTCAAAACTAATGGGGCTAAACATGAGGGAGAAGGGGGACCAGAAAAAGTAAGGTGGTATCTAAGCAACACTTTCCGCACTCTACCCTACCCCGGCAACCTCCAAACCTACCCCGTCAACCCTTCAACCCACAACAATCCCTTTCCACACCCAAACCTACCCCGGCAACCCTCCAAACTTACCCTGGCAACCCTCCAAACCTACCCTGGCAACCCTCCAAACCTACCCCGGCAACCCTCCAAACCTACCCCGTCAACCCACAACAATCCCTTTCCACACCCAACCCTACCCCGTCACCGTTTGAAACCTACTCCATCAACCCTCCAAACCTACCCCGTCAACCCTTCAACCCCCCCTTCAACCCAAAACAATCCCTTTCCACACCCAACCCTACCCTGTCAACCCTCCAACCCCACTTCAACCCTCCAAACTCCCACTCTCACCGCTACTTCATCATTATTAAGAGGCGCCGCCGTGATGACATTGTTGCCTAGGGTGTCAAACGAAAACAGAGTCCCTTCTATTTTAGTCTTTAATTCCTTCTGTACCGTATTTTTAACTGTATTCTGGCTACTATTAGACGATTTTATGCAGTTTAAAAAGGTCCTCCAGCCATTAACAAGCTTCGAACTATCACTCCTAACCCTTTTCACTAACACAGGTACTTCATAAACTGCACAAAATCGTCTAAATATAGCTACAATAGAATTAAAAAGACGTCGCCGATACAGAAGGGGTTAATAGTGTATATGCTAAGTTAAAATTATGGTTTACAGTTCATATAATGTTTCTGGAAGCGGTGAAATGGACAAAACAATGCAATTTCGTGTTAAAAACCAATGTATTTTATTTCCATATTCATTCAAATCTTAAAACAAATTACTCGGGTTTTCACCCTTTCATCTTGCCTATACCTTACTCAAAACACTATATTTTCGCTCCTTATGTGATGTACTTAATGTTGTAGTGGTAGTTGGGTAATATTTTGTTTTCTATGTGAGTGAGGGAGACAAAAGGGGGATGCCCGTCAAGTGCCTCCCCCAGAGTTGAATGAGTGACAGGGCCAAAATCAAGGGACGTTCGAGCCAAAATGCCTGGACAAACGGAATTTGAAGCAATTTAAGTCATAGGAAGAGGGAAAGACTGATTCTGGGAGAGAGTTCCAGAGCTCAGTTGTTGAATAGAAGAAAAACTGAGAATACCTTTTCACTCTTGGGTTGGAGAGTTGCACAGAGTAGGGGTGGGATTGTGCTGCAAGACGGGTACTACGTACTCTACGTAGAGAAACTGGTATACACTGGGAGAGCTCTGAGGAACATTGATTATTATAGTAGCGATAGAATAGCGAGATATGCAACATTGTGGCGAAGAGAGAGAGATTGCAGAGTTGGTGAGTGGATTAATGATACGAAAGGCTTTCCTTTCTACTTTGTCTAGGAGTGCTGTATGAGAGGACCCTCCCCACATATGGTTTGGGTTGTGGTAGTTCGGAATTAATTGGTTTGGGTTATGGTAGTTGGTAATTAATTGGTTGTGGTAGTTAGTATTTAATTGGTTTGGGTTATGGTAGTTGGTAATTAATTGGTTTGTGGTAGTTAGTATTTAATTGGTTTGGGTTATGGGAATGGTAGTTGGTAATTAATTGGTTGTGGTAGTTAGTATTTAATTGGTTTGGGTAATGGTAGTTGTGTAAGTAATTGGTTTGTGGTAGTAGATAATGGATTGGGTTGTGGTAAAGTAATTGGCTTGGATTGTGGTAATTTGGTCATTAATTGGTTTGGGTTGTGGTAGTTGGGTAATTAATTGGTTTGAGCCTTCACTATAACCCTAACGTCTATAGCTAACAAAGGGCTAGAACAAATGGGCTGTAAATGTCCACCCCTAATCCCTGGCTGACTCCATGTTTATCGTATTTTCATCAAGGGGGGATGGCCGTCTTTATTTCCTCATTTATGTATCTTTATATATTCTTGTTTGTTTCCTCCCTAAACCTCTATCAAGCTAAGAACCCCCCCCCCCCCCCCCTCCCCAGACCCTCCTTCATGATTAATTTGTACATTTTTCGATAGACAAATGTCCCACCCGAAAGCCGGTTTCTCTTAAATTACAGGCTCGCTATCGCTCGCCAGGAACAAAAGCGACCCCTAAATGACACGAAAAGTCTTAATATTGACAAAGAAGTGGGGTGAAAAGTCTTAAAATCGCCAAACTAATGGGCCAAACGTCATCAAATGTGAAAACTAATGGAGCTAAACATGAGGAAGAAGAGGGACCAGAAAAACGACCCATCTCCCTTTAATGTTGCTTTAACCTATTACTCGTCACAACCCACAACAACCTGTCTATACACGTCTCTCTAACCCCTTCTGTACCGGCGACGTCCTTTTAACTACCGGTACATTTCCCGGGCAAAGGCCGTTTCCTCCTAAATTACAGGCTCGATATCTGTCGCCAGGAAAAAAATCAACACGTAAATGGCACAATAGGTCTTAAAATTGACAGTAATGGTGCGAAAGATTTTAAAATCGACAAAATGATGGGGCGAAAGTCTTAAAACTTTAAATGCAACGGGGCTAAGCATGAGGGAGAAAGGGATCCAGAAAACATCCCTCGAGTGGATATCTCCCCATGACTACCATAGATCCTTCTTAAACTACGCAAAAACGTCTATATGTATGTAGCTAGAATAAAACGTCTATATGTATGTAGCTAGAATAAAACGTCTATATGTATGTAGCTAGAATAAAATACAATAATACTTCGCCGGTACAGAAGGGGTTGACGCTCCCATTTCAACCCCCCCCCCCCCCCCCCCTTCCCAATTACCTGTACACCTGGTTCGGTATAAACAAGTGACGTCACGAGGCAGGGACCAATCAGAGAACCCCTCTAGTATCTCCCCCCTCCTCCTACCCCCCCCCCCCCCCCCCCCTCACTCACTCTCACTCTCTCTCTCATCTCTTTCTTTTTTTCTCTCTCTCTCTCCCCATCCATCCCCCCACCCTATCTCTCTTTTTTTTCTCTCTCTAAACCCTCGCTAATCCCCCTTTATTATGAGACGTTGTCGTGATGACGTCGTTGTTGTTGCCTTATCTTGACACACACACACACACACACACACACACACACACACACACACACACACACACACACACACACACACACACACACACACACACACACACACACACACACACACACACACACACACACACACACACACACACACACACACACACACACACACACACACACACACACACACACACACACACACACACACACACACACACACACACACACACACTACTTGCCACTCTTCTTTCATTATGGTTCCTAATATATACTATAGTCCATTCATATTAGGTAGGCCAGGCATCGTAACCCCTTAACCTCTGCAACTCATAAACGGCTGGAGCAAATGGCCTGTAAAATGTCCACACCTATTCCCTGGACGACTCTTCCGAAATGGTAGAAGTATTAGCTATATTACGCAAGTCGTCTGTGAGTTATAGAATGTTGCCCTACTTATTCGGAACAGGGTATAGTTAATTTAGTTATATATTTATATAGGGTGTTCTGATTTCTCCTTTATAACGATTACTGTATTTATTAGCAGTGATTAGTTATTTTAATATTGCACTTGTCTGATTTAAAGATCTGTGTTTATCATCATACATTTACTCCTTAACCCCTTATGTACCGGCGCTGTCCTTTTAATTATATCCTGGCAACTATTAGACGGTTTAGTTTAGCTTACGAAGGACGTCTACCCATTAGAAAGCACCAGACTATCTCAATTAATCCATTTAGCTACCATATATCCTTCCTAACCTAAGCTTCCTAAAAATCGTCTAAATGTAGCTGAGATCAAATACAAAAGACGTCGCCGGTACAGTAGGGGTTAATTCTCTCTCTCTCTCTCTCTCTCTCTCTCTCTCTCTCTCTCTCTCTCTCCTGCTTGTCTACTATTATGAAAAGACGTTGTTTTGATGGTGAGGTTGTTTTTAACTTACCCTACTTTACACACACACACACACACACACACACACACACACACACACACACTCATAGTGTATAGTTTTATTCTGGATGCTAATATTCAGTTTAAAAAGGGCCTCCAGCAAATAACAGGATTCGAACCATTTCACTTAACCCTTTCTACTACCACAGATCCTTCGTAAACTGCACAAAATTGCCTAAAGATAGCTACAATAATATTAAAAAGAGTCGCCGGTACAGAAGGGGTAAATATCCGGTATTTTAATTTAGTTGGCGCTTTAAATTGGTTATTCTATTTTGTATTATATAATTCACTCTGAGTTTGCGCTTATGTTATTCTGTTTTCGATATTTGTTAATTAAGGCTATTAGTATATATATACATACATAGAGAGAGAGAGAGACAGAGAGAGAGTGAGAGAGAGAGAGAGAAAGTAGAGATACCCACAGAGATGAAAGAATAATGAGACAAAACAGTAATTGAAGACAATACCTCCCCCCCCCCCTCCAGATATACACAGGCATCATCATCATCATCCTGACAGTCACCTTACGACGCGGCAGGTGACCGGTAATTGGACCCCCCCCCCCCTCCGACAATTAGACCACAACGAAGCTAATCACACTTAAAGGGGGGGGGGGAGGGGGGGTTCTTTTTCGGTCGATTATTCCATGTATTCATTATGTGTGTAGTTTCTTCCCTAGACCTCCATCAAGCTAAACATATGATACACAAGATCCCCTTCTACATACATTTTTAGATTTTTGGGTAGAAAAATGTCCCGGCCGAATACGGTACCGGTTTTTCCAAAATTGCAGGCTCGTTATCGCTCACCAAGAAACATTCGACACCTAAATGGCACAAAAGGTCTTAGTATTGACAAATAAATGGGGCGAAAGGTCTCAAAAGGTCCCAAACTAAGGATATATATCGAAAACAATAATTAATAAATAAATAAATAAATAAATATATACCGTACAGTATATATATATATATATATATATATATTAGATATATATATATAGATATATATATCTATATATATAGCCATATATATATATATATATATCTATATATATCTATATATATATATATTTTTTTTTTTTTTTAAGAGACAATGAACGGAGGAAGGAAAAAACAGATAAAACAAAAAGGTCCATGTGCCTAAAGGCATCCTCCATTCATAAAATGTTTGTAACAACTGGATTTAAACATTTGTAGATTGTAAGTTTGTAGAAAGCAATTCGAGGGAAGTGAATTCCAAAGAGTAGTAGCTCTGGGGATAAATTAATTCTGATAAGCAGAAGTTCTGCATTGTGGAGGAGAAAGTGTAAATTCCTGGGCGCTCTCAGCTGCCCTAGTTCTACGGGGAAAGATGTGGAGAGGCGGCACAATTGAAGCAAGTTCCTCGGAACAATTGCTGTGAAAATATCTGTAGAATAATGCAAGGGATGCAACGTTTCTTCGTATGGATACTGTAGGAAGGTCCTGTGTGATTGCAGGGTTATTGATTAATCTAATAGCTTTATTTTGAATTTTGTCCAACTGCCTCAATGCAACCACTCCACTTCCACCCCACAGAGGTGAACAGTAATCCATCTGAGAACGCACATGACTTTTATATATTACGGCCAACTGCTTGTCAGTGAAGAATTCTCGAACTCTGCACAGGAGTCCCAGTTTTTTAGAGGCATTCTTAGCAATGCTTCTAACATAATGTGTCCAGCTCAAGTTAGTAGTTAATGTTACACCGAGAATGTCAATACTAGGGGAAGTGGGAATATTTACATCATTAAAAAATATATGGGAGTCAGTGAGATTCTGTCGGTTAGAAAATTGAATGTACTTGGTTTTCCGTGCATTAAAGGAAACTAGATTCTTTTGTCCCCATTCATCAATTCTAGAAAAGTCCTGGTTCAGAGAAATTGCAGTGTTTATTTTTGAATTGTATAAGATCGGGTTGGGTGAAAGAATTGGTAAATGTGAAGGAACTGTGGAGTGTTGAGTCATCTGCGTAGGAATGTATTGGATTATGAGTGGTAGATATGAGATCATTGATATGAATGAGGAACAGAGTTGGGGCCAAAACTGATCCCTGGGGAACACCATCATTTATTGAGTGAAATTGAGAATAAAGGCCATCTACCATTACACGTATTTTTCTGTTATGAAGATAAAAAGAAATTAGTGGAACTAATGATGCAAGGCCGTAGTGTGACATCTTCGACAATAAGGATTGATGCCAGACTCTATCAAATGCCTTTGATATATCCAGTGCTATTGTATGTGTTTCACCATGTTGGTCTGTAGCTTGGTTGATTTGATGCGTAAGAAGGCAAAGAATGTCTGCAGTTGATCGACATCGTTCTAAAAACCATATTGCCTATCACTGATTAATTTATTATTCTCAAGATGCTTAATTATGTGATTATTTAATATAATTTCAAAGACTTTACCAAGAGTGGAAGTTATAGCTATTGGTCTGTAGTTTGATGGATCTGAAGAGGCACCTTTTTTAGGAACTGGATGGATGTTTGCTTCTTTCCAGGGTACTGGGAAGCATGAGGTATGAGTACACAGACGGAAATTTTTTGCCAATACAGGAGCGAGCACCAAGGAGCAATTCTTAAGTACTATTGGAGGAATTTCATCTGGACCAGGAGCCTTATCTACCAAGAGATTCTGCAAAATAGTTTTGACATGTCTGGTGTGGATCTTAGGTGAGGGAATTTCAGGCGAATTAAAATTAAGTACAAGGACATCTTGATTTATTTCATCTAAGGTTGAGTTGGTGGAGAAAATATCCGCAAAAAGGTTAGCTTTACCTCGTGGGTCACTTACAAGATTGCCAGTCGGAGATTTTAATGGTGGAATGGATGAAGCAGTAGTGAAGTTGGATTTGAATGAGTTAAGAGTAGACCAAAATATTTTGTTATCATTTGGATTATTTAAAAGTTTATTTGCCTGCTTGTGGAGAAAGTTTGATTTAGTTAGGTTTAGTACAGTTTTGGCATGATTTCTGATGTTTCTAAAGTAATGAAAGGCTTCATGTGTTTTTGATCTTGAGTATGCATTGTAGGCTAGGCCTATTGCTTTTTGTTCAGTTACTCTAGCACAATTATGGTCAAACCATTTAGGTGAATTAGATCTTTTACTGTACTTTTGATGAGGAATAAAAGTTTCTATTCCAATTTTTACAAAACCTTGTATGTAGGTCAAGGTGGTGTGTGCATCATTAGAAAAGAAAGAGGTCCAGGGAATATCAATAAAGAAACCTTGAAGACCCTCCCAGTCTGCCCTATCGTAATGCCATTTAGTCACCAAAACAGGTTCAGAGTGGGAAGGTGTGGTAGGTGATTGACAGGTGGCCTGTAACAATAATTAATTAATAAATAAATAAATATATAAATATATACCGTACAGTATATATATATATATATATATATATATATATATATATATATATATATATATAATATATTATAGAGATATATATATATAGAGAGAGAGAGATATAGAGAGAGAGAGAGAGAGAAAATATAGATATAGATTATGACACACACACAGGTAGGCCTACAGTATATACATAACAATGCCACTCTATACACTATATGTAAAAACGTACTCGTAAATTCCGCTCTCCCGGTACATAAAAGCCCCCCCCCCACCCCCCCACCCTCCCCCCCACCCTCCCGACTCCAATCCCGGGCGCTACTACCCCCGGAGCGGCCCTCTGCGTGTTCCCAACATAATAACATGGAACCGTTAAGGGGAGACAGACCGTTTTTCTGGACCCCCTTCTCCCTAATGTTTAGCCCCACTAGTTTTGACATTTTAAGACGTTGGTTCCATTAGTTTGGAGATTTTATGACCTTTCACCCCATTTCTTTGTCAATATTAGGATCCTTCGTGCCATTTAGGTGTCGATTTTTTCCTGGCGAGCGATAGCGAGCCTGTAATTTTAGGAGGAATCGGCCTTTGGCCGGGACATTTGTCTACCAAAAAATGTACAAATCTATCTTGAAGGGGGATCTAGGGGGTCTTTTTCTAAGCTTGATGGAGGTCTAGGGAGGAAACTAAAAAAATATATGAATATATGTGTTAATGGACCAAACAAACAGCCACTGTCCCCTTAAAAGCAAATAATTCTGGGCAAAATCCGGTTGGTTGAGAG
>CM064541.1:22139464-22295267 GCA_032716605.1 Paralithodes platypus
TTATCGAATTACAAAATCCCGATTATAAAGTATTCATGTGATCCTGTCCACCACTCTCCCTTTCCCTTAAAATGCAGCTTTCTCTGTCTCCAATTGTCTTTTATTGTACTGTACTATGCAGTTGCTGTGATCTCGACTAGTGAACACTATTGAACTATTGGGACTATTGAATGGGATAGGTAGGAACTATTAATTATGAAACATCAAACAATATAATTATATACTTATTCTTACTTCCAATAATTCCCTCCCTCTTCACCACCATCCTCTCCTCCCTTAACAACAACTCCCTCCCATCATCCACACCACATCTTTCCTTCCCTCTCTTCCTCCCTCTTCACTCCCTCTCTTCCTCCGCACCTCATCCCTCGACACCCCCTCCCTCCCGCTCTCCATTCCTCCTCCCCCCCTCTCCCTCACCCACCTCCCTCCCTCTCTCAACACAACCTGCCTGAGGCCTGTCGCAAACAAGGGGCTGTGGTTCTCGAAAAGTGGCCCCAATCTTGAAAATATACTTTACTTTTACAGTGTGCTGGCTAAATAATCCAGAAGGCTTGTTAACCTCTGAATCCTTTTGTAACTAACTGGCGCACATTGAGACGCCAGGTAACACAGGTGACACAGCACAGAGCAGGGCAGAAAACTGAAAATAGTTATTTCATATAGTCTTGATAGCGTAATGGTTCGTGCGCGGAATTTTGGTGTATCCTAGGTTTGAATCCTTGGAGTTCCACATGTATTCATTATTTTCATTTATTTAATTAATTAGCTTTATTTGTAAGTTAATTGGTGGGTTGATAATAATATGAATAGATGTACGCCTGCGCTGTCCTACGTCCCAATAACTATCTATTTTGTTTTCTCGCTCTATGTGAGCGAGGCAGACAAAAGGCAGAACTGCCTGTAGCGAGTGCCTCCCCGAGTTGAAAGTGACAGGGCCAAAATCAAGAGAAGTTCGAGCCAAAATGCTTTGACACACAGAGTTTGAAGCAATTTAAGTTATAGGATGAGGGAAAAACTAATTCTGGGAGAGAGTTCCAGAGATCAGCTGTTGAATAGATAAAAGACTGACAATACCTTTTCACTCTTGGGTTGGAGAGTTGCACAGAGTAGGGGTGGGATTGTGTTGCAAGACGGGTACTACATACCCTACGTAGGGGAGGTGGTATAGGCTACACTGGGAGATCTCTGAGGAACACTGATGATTGTAGTAGCGATAGAATAGCGAGAGATGCAGCTTTATGTCCTGCTTAGCCAGTTTTCCCTGTGCCTTAAGCCTGGTTCACACATAGCCGAGTCGGTGCGCGAGTCCAACACGAGTGATGAAATTTTTTGCTATTCGGCAATGACGCGTCAATACTCTTCAACACTCGTGTAGACTCTTGTTACACTCGTGTAGACTCTTGTTACACTCGTGTATACTCTTTGTTTACTCGACACACTCGTGGGTACTCGCCACGGGGGTCAAAAATTTCATGCCTGCATGACATTTTTGGGCCCCCTGGCGGGGACCCCCGGGTGTGGTCCAAATACGTGTAGACTCGTGTAACATACGTGTTGATTCGTGTACACTCGTGTTTGACTCTGAATAACTCTTCGTTATTCGTGTAAACTAGTGTTAACTCATGTAACACTCTTTGGTGATTCGTCGATTATGGTGAACATTTCGATGTCGTATTTTGTGTGTCAAAATAAAATGTAATGTGCCTCCAGGTGTTGTTTTGCATCCAATTAATATTTTATAGTTACTTTATTCATATAAGTTTCACTTAAAATTTTACTTTACTCAAGTTGTAAATGACTTGTTAACAGAGAAACAAAATAAGTAATATGAATTAAATACTTTTTGGAAGAATAGATCAAATAATAATGATGATTAAGCAATTTGAAAGGACATAGTTCATGGTAGAACATATAAGGGAAATATGCTGAATATTATTATAATACTGTTTATGGATATAGGAACATAATACTATGCCCTGGACTGTCCCTGAAGAACATAATAAGGGTCGTATTTTGTCCATTAATATGATAAATTTCACATGAAAAAAAAAAAAATAATAATTACATCCCCGCCGCTGTAGGCCTACTCCCTCCCCTCCCTGTCCTGGCCTCAACCCCGACCCGACCCGTTACTGTGATGATGTTGATAAGCCTTGTGCTACACCCTATTGATAATGCAAAACTATTAAACATACTTAACCCTCCCGCATTCGGTAACTTAAATATGTAACTTATGGTAAGGCCTTCTCTAATTTGCCATGAAATATCAGGCTGGGCGTGTTTTCGAAGCCTTATGTTTTTCTGTATTTTCATCCACCAGAATGCTGTTTATTGTGATATATCATATGTCAATGGAAAGAGGAATATTTATAGTACATGATACAAAAAAAAAAATGTAAATAAATCGAAATATGAAAGTGTAAATGAGTCCGGAATACAATTATTTCCCATGCAATTGTCTTCACACCATCCTAGCTCTAAATAGTGAGTGATGACCATATATTTGTTTTGCTCAAATAATAGTATTTTCTCTCCTCTTTCCAAATCTGAAAACAGAAATTGTTTATCTTCAATAGTTCTCAAGCAGTGACCGAAAACAAAATGATTTTGATTTATATGGTTTATAACATTTTCGATTTATTTCGTTGCTACGAAGTGTATGGTTTTAAATTTAGGCTGTATGAATACGGAAAATAATACTAATGAGTATAAAACAAACTAGAAGTTCCTAGGACAAATACTTTTTGCGCTATGAATATTTGAAATGAAGAGCCAAAATGCGAATATTTACGCTTCACCCATCTCTGTTCCGGCGATGCTAGCCGGGTTCCGAGCTGTTCTCCACCTCGTGGTTTGCGTTATTTGCTAAGGATACGTATATAACTGTTTATATCACCGTCATCGGAAAATTATGCTCTTTCTAATGGTGAAAACTAAAATAATTATAGCGTAAATTGGTTCGCGAGTTATGCGCAATTGTTTCCCATGCAGTGACCGAAAAATAAATAAATATGATTTTGATTGATATGGTTTATAACATTTTCGATTTATTTCGTTGCTACGAAGTATATGGTTTTAAATTTAGTCTGTATGAATACGGCAAATAATGTTGATGAGTATAAAACAAACTAGAAGTTCCTACGACAAATACTTTTTGCGCTATGAATATTTGAAATGAAGAGCCAAAATGCGAATATTTACGCTTCACCCGTCTCAGTTCCGCAGATGCTAGCCGGGTTCCGAGCTGTTCCCCACCTCGGCGTTGGTTTATTTGCTCGGATACGTATATAACTGTTTATATCACCGTCATCGGAAAATTATGCTCTTTCTAATGGTGAATAAAAAAATAATATAGCGAAATTGGTTCGCGAGCTATGCGCAATTGTTTCCATGCATTGTTATTGTTATGTAAATATATGAGAATGTTTATTGAGTTATATATCTTTGCCACAATGTACAACACTTCTATAAATATATAAATATATATATATATATATATATATATATATATATATATATATATATATATATATATAAGGTGTCAAACAAAATATAATGAATGGTAATACAAATATGTGTATGTGTGTGGGTATCTATATATACTGTATATATATATATATATATATATATATATATATATATATATATATATATTATATATATACCCGGTATATATATATATATATAACTATATATACAGTATACATACAAGGTGTCATAAATATATATATATTATGTGGTATCATACTGTATATATATAAAAAAAATAAAAAAAAATATAAATAAAGTAAAATAATAAAAAAAAAAATAACAACAGTAATAAATAAAATAAATAAATATATAAATAAATATAAATATAATAATAATATAAATACTCGATTATGGGCCTTGGGCTTGCTCGCAACCTTGGGGCTGATCCGCTAGATACCCTGGGCAACAGGAATAAACAAAAATATATATATAATATATATATACAGTATATATATAATTATATATATATATATATATATATATATATATATATATATTAGTAGGTCAATGAGAAGAAATACGTTGTGGAACATCATGATTTATTCTAATTTTCGGCGACGTCACGCAGCCATCCTCAGGAAAGGGTTACCAACAGATCCTAAAAATTGAGTATAACTCTGTATATATTGCTAAAACAGGATCACTAAAAAGTAATGCATTGTTGAACACGTGGCAATTTGCCTATCTAAAAAACAATTCAAACAACATAATTTTGGCCAACTAGGCAAGGTTTAAATATAAAATAAATCTACGGCTAGACACCATCAAATTCAAAATTGCTAAATCTCAATGCAACAAAAGAAATCAAAACGCATAAGATATCAAATTTATATTATCATTTCTTTTTCAATTCAAATATTATTCTGAACTGTAAAGTCTAACATCTATTAAACAAAATTTAACCTACCGCTAAACAGCGTCCAAAGTATTATGCTAATATCCAACCATGTGAGGACAAGACTTAGCAAAAGCAATCATAATAAACTTTTGCTAAGTCTTGTCCTCACATGGTTGGATATTAGCATAATACTTTGGACGCTGTTTAGCGGTAGGTTAAATTTTGTTTAATAGATTTTAGACTTTACAGTTCAGAATAATATTTGAATTGAAAAAGAAATGATAATATAAATTTGATATCTTATGCGTTTTGATTTCTTTTGTTGGATTGAGATTGAACAATTTTGAATTTAATGGTGTCTAGCCGTAGATTTATTGTATATTTAAACCTTGCCTAGTTGGCCAAAATTATGTTGTTTGAATTGTTTTTAGATAGGCAAATTGCCACGTGTTCAACAATGCATTACTTTTTAGTGATCCTGTTTTAGCAATATATACAGAGTTATACTCAATTTTTAGGATCTGTTTGTAACCCTTTCCTGAGGATGGCTGCGTGACGTCGCCGAAAATTAGAATAAATCATGATGTTCCACAACGTATTTCTTCTCATTGCCCTACTAATTTGGAAGTTGCGGTGTCCAAGATCACCTGCTGAGGTTCTCATATATCTATATATCTATATATATATATATATATATACATATATATATATATATATATAAATATATATATATATATATATATATATATATATATATACTGTATATATATATATATATTTATATATAATATATAATGTATATATATATATAATATATATATATATATATATATATATATATATATATATATATATACCGGTATATATATATATATATATATATATATATATATATAAATATATATACAGTATACATACAAGGTGTCATAAATATATATATATTTATGTGGTATATATATATATAAAATAAATAAAATAAAAACATAAATAAAATGAAATAAATAAAATAAATAACAACAGTAATCAATAAAATAAATAAATATATAAATAAAATTGAAATGTAATAATAATATAAATACTTGATTATGGGCCTTAGGCTTGCTCGGGACCTTGCGGCTGATCCGCTAGACACCCTGGGGAACAGGAATAAAAAAAAAAAATAATAATAATATATGTATACCGGGTATATAAATATATATATATATATATATATATATATTATATATATATAATATATAAATAAAATAAATAAAATACAAAATATAATAATAATATAAATACTCGATTATGGGCCTTGGGCTTGCTCGGGACCTTGGGGCTGATCCGCTAGACACCCTGGGGAACAGGAATAACAAAACAAATATATACGGTATTTACAGTATATAAATATAAAATAAATAAAATAAACAAATAAAATAAAATAAATAAAATAAAATAAATAAAAACAATAATAAATAAAATAAATAAATATTTAAATAAAATACAAAATATAATAATAATATAAATACTTGATTATGGGCCTTGGGCTTGCTCGGGACCTTGGGGCTGTTATATACTGTATATAGGCTATATATAATATATATATATATAAAATAATATATATACTGTAATATAACTAAAATTCCATAGAGTACTTCCCATACTTCCTGTAAGCATTCCTGTGACATCTTCGTGATTATAATGTATTTATTTTGTAGGCAGTATTTATTGATAAATATATTTGTCCTTCAAGCAAAAATAGTGTAAGTCATCAATGATACCTAGACAAAACTGCATCAATACTCAAGGGGTTAACCAAGATTCACTCCCCTCAGTCACCAAAAGTCACAAGTAACATCTTATATACATAATTATATAGTTCAAATTATTCACTAAACACTTTCACTGGGTAGTTGAAATAATCCATAATTGCCTGCCTATAGCTAGGCATGGTGGGCCAGAGGGAGGGAGCCCAGAATTTAAAGGGCCGGGACCCTGCCTCACAGTCTGGGGGCCGAGAAACTACTGACTTTACAAAGGCCCGGGCTCCTCAGAGAGGGACGCTATGGGGTTGCTAGATACTTCCTTTTGTAACTTACTAATGTCTAACTTACCATTCCAAATTGCGTCAAAATCGAGTCATAAGCTTATTTTTGGCGAATATTTCTAACTTACAGGTGGCATTATGACGCGATTGCGTCATACGAGCACTCTTCGAGGGGTGGCGTTATGACGCGATCGCGTCCTAAAGATGCGAGAGGGCTAAAAGTGTATGTTATTTGGTCTCTACAGTATATTATATGTGAATCATTTCCGATATGATGAAATTAATGAAATTTTCTTTCCACCAACTCATAATCAGCAAAAACGACACAAATGTCAATTAAAAACATGTTACAATATTTCCCCACAATTTTGTGTATACCGTGGGAAAAACAAAAAAACAAAACAAAAAATCTATCAAACGTAAATCTTCTGTCTCCGAAGCTCGGAGCAAGACGGAGGGGAGGGTTGAAATATTTTGTTGACTATCTTATTTATTGTTGTTGTTGTTGTTGTTGTTCCCCAAGCTGCCTGGCCGAACAGCCCCAAGGCCCCGAGCAATTCCAAGGCCATAACCGAGTGCCCCCACAGAACCCTCCCCGCCGACCACAATAAAGCCTGGGTGACCGAAGCCACTCCATGGCGGGGGGCTGAGGAGGGTGCAGAAACGCCCGGGAAACCAAAGCCCCACCCAGGGCCCTGTGCCCCTCAGCAATTATGAAGAGAAAGTTGAGGGGCAAGGGAAAAATGTGACGCTTTGGCTTCCAATCTTGGTAGATTGGGAGGTCAATCCACGGAAGAGACGCCGTCACTTGAGATCTTGAAAATATATAAGTTAAAGGAAAAGTCAGAGTAAGCTATGGGTATGGCAGAGATTGCTCAGCTCTCACTCTGATAGACCAGCCCATCACCACATGACTAGAACCCAATCCTCTCAGCATCAGCTAGGAAAGGCCCTAGAAAGCCGCCTTTGGCGGGGGGATAGCTCCCCTATTTCAACCCCTTTCGGGGTTGGGCACCCGCCCTCTTATTTATTGTTTATCTATGTGCTGGAAGGATATTATATTTTTCAATTCCATCGCATAAAAAAATGATTCAAATATTACAAAAAGTCCAAATAAGACATAGTTACCGTATGTTAATGTATAAGGGAGTTAGGTAGATGTATTAGAGAGATAGATAGATAGAAAGAGAGGTGCAGAGGGGGAAGTGAGCGATAAGATAAACACGAACCATTATGAGACAGACGGACTTAATTGGTTTAGAAAAGACAAAGGAGACATTTTTATTGACTCTTTTTCATGTTATTATTTGTGTGTTAGAAGGGTAATATTGTTTTCAATTCCATCGTATAAGAAATGATTCATAGATTAAAAAAAGACCAAATAAGACATAGTTATATATATGTATAAGGGAGATAGATGCATTAAATAGACGGAAAAAAAAAAAAAAAAAAAAAAAAATCTCAATTTCTCTGGTGAACATTACCCAAATATATATATATGACAAAAATATAAATAAAATCATAGTAATGAATATTATCGCTGAAATATATATAGAAAATAAACAATCATGTACGAGGATTGTTAATATTAACACTCGTGTTGACCCGTGTTACACTCGTCGTGACTCATACCTACTCTTTGTTTTCGTACCCTGGAATTTGCCCGTTATTTTTCAAATTGTTGACACTCGTCTTGGGTTCGCGTTACACTCATGTTGACTCAGTTACTCGTACAAACTCTTGCATGAACACGTGTTGACTCGTATTAATTTGTGTTAACTCGTGTTACACTCTTGTTGACTCGGGATCAATTGCTACTCGCGGCCTACTCGGCCTCCAGCAACGGCGATAATCGACGAGTGTGACTCCTGTTAAGCCTGGTTCACACATAGCCGAGTCGGTGCGCGAGTCCAACACGAGTCACACTCGTCGATTATCGCCGTCGCTGGAGGCCGAGTCGGCCGCGAGTAGCAATTGCTCCCGAGTCAAGGAGAGTGTAACACGAGTTAACTCGAGTCAATA
This sequence comes from Paralithodes platypus, assembly GCA_032716605.1. Lineage (NCBI taxonomy): Eukaryota > Metazoa > Arthropoda > Malacostraca > Decapoda > Lithodidae > Paralithodes > Paralithodes platypus. The sequence goes on from CM064541.1 coordinate 22,147,885, forward strand.
CGAGTCAACACGTGTCCATGCAAGAGTCTGTACGAGTAACTGAGAATCAAAACGAGTGTAACACGAACCAAACACGAGTGTCCAAAAATTTGAAAAATAACGGCCACATTCCAGAGCACGTAAACAAAGAGTATGGACGAGTCACGATGAGCGTAACACGGATCAACACGAGTGTAACAGGGGTCAAAACGAGTGTAACACGAGTCACCACGAGTGTAACACGGGTCAACACGAGTGTCAATACTAACAATCCTCGTACATGATTATTTATTTTCTATATATATTTCAGCGATAATATTCATTACTATGATTTTATTTATATTTTTCTCATATATTTGGGTAATGTTCACCAGAGAAATTGAGATAACTTTTTGTTTTTTGTTTTTTCTGTCTATTTAATGCATCTATCTCCCTTATACATATATGTAACTATGTCTTATTTGGTCTTTTTTTAATCAATGAATCATTTCCAATACGATGGAATTGAAAATAATATTACCCTTCTAACACACAAATAATAACATGAAAAAGAGTCAATAAAAATATCTCCTTTGTCTTTTCAGAACCAATTAGAAAGAGAGTTGCAGAGGGGGAAGTGAGCGATAAACACGAACTATTATGAGACAGACGGACTGTCTGTCTCATAATAGTTTGTGTTTATCTATCGCTCACTTCCCCCTCTGCAACTCTCTTTTTATCTATCTATCTCTCTAATGCATCTACCTAACTCCCTTATACATTAACATAACTATGTCTTATTTGGACTTTTTGTAATCTTTGAATAATTTCTAATGCGATGGAATTGAAAAATATAATATCCTTCCAGCACATAGATAAACAATAAATAAGATAGTCTACACAATATTTCAACCCTCCCCTCCGTCTTGCTGTGCGAGGCGCCCCAGCTTTGGAGACAGAAGATTTACGTTTGATAGATTTTTTTTCTTTTTCCCATGGTTTACACAAAATGATGGGGAAATATTGTAACATGTTTTTAATTGACATTTGTGTCGTTTTTGGTGATTATGAGTTGGTGGAATTTTGTTTTCTTTAATTCCATCATATCGGAAATGATTCACAGATTATATAGAGACCAAGTAACATACACTTTTAAGTATGTTCAATAGTTTTGCATTATCAATAGGGTGTAGCACAAGGCTTATCAACATCATCACAGTAACGGGGTCGGGGTTGAGGCCAGGACGGGGAGGGTAGGGAGTATGCCTACAGCGCTGCCGGGGATATATATATATATATATTTTTTTTTTCATGTGAAATTTATCATATTAATGACAAATACGACCCTTATTATGTTTTCAGGGACAGTCCAGGGCATAGTATTATGTTCTTATATCCATAACAGTATTATAATAATGTTCAGCATATTTCCCTTATATGTTCTACCATGAACTACAGTATGTCCTTCAAATTGCTTAATCATCATAATTATTTTATCTATTCTTCCAAAAAGTATTTAATTCATATTACTTATTTGTTTCTCTGTTAACAAGTCATTTAAAACTTGAGTAAAGTAAAATTGTAAATTAAACTTAATATTTTATGTGAATAAAGTAACTATAAATATTAATTGGATGCAAAACAACACCTGGAGTCACATACATTTGATTTTGACATACAAAATACAACGTCGAAATGATGACACGATAATCGACGAATCACCAAAGAGAGTTACACGGGTTTACACGAGTCAACACGAGTTAACACGAATAACGAAGAGTTATTCAGAGTTCAACACGAATTAACACGTATGTACACGAGTCTACACGTATGTAGGCCACACTAGTGGGTACTCGCCAAAATTTCATGCATGCATGACATTTTTGGACCCCGTGGCGAGTACCCACGAGTGTGTCGAGTAAACAAAGAGTATACACGAGTCTAACACGAGTGTTGAGGAGTCTCAACGAGTCATTGCCGAATAGCAAAATTTCATCACTCGTGTTGGACTCGCACACCGACTCGGCTGTGTGTGAACCAGGCTTTAATGTGCACCGGGCCTTACTATAGGTAGCGCCATCGAACTTGACAATAATCATGACCCTTTAACTTTTCATAACTCAAAATGAATGAAAGCAATCGGAGCTCACCAGGAAATAGGAGTAGAGATGTACAGCCAGTTTCCTCTAGCCCCTTTTGAGTTATGAGAAGTAAAGGGGTCAAAATAATTGTCAAGTTCGTTGGCGCTACCTATACCTCCTAATATTCCCTCTCTATCCCTCCAGGCTCCACACCACCCCTCCCCTTCTCCACACCACCTCCCTCTCCCTTTTCACACCATTCTCCCCCTCTCCACACTACCTCCCCCCACACCATTCACCCTCTACATAACACATCCCTCCCCCACACCACCGCCTTCCCTCCACACTATCGCCTCCCTCTACACTATCTCCCTCCCCCACACCATCTCCCCCCCTCCACACCATTCACCCCCCCCCCTCCATACCATCTCCCCTTCTCCACACCATCCCCCCATACCTCCATACCATCCCCCTCCCTCCATACCATCCACCCCCTCACTCCACAGAACTCCTCTCCATCCCGATCATTCCCTTCTTATACCTCTCACCTACCACCCTCCGTCCCCGCCTCTTTCCTCTCCACTACTCCTTTATTACTCCCCATTTACTTATATTACTGCCCAACTTCTTTTAATACTACCTACTTCTTTCATTATTCCCCAGCCATCCATTATTAATAGCTACTCGCCTCCATTATTCCTAACCAACCCAACTTAGGTTTAATGCACTTCTGCTTATCAGTACTGTATATGTTTATCTTTATCTTTAAATATCTATATATAATTCTAAATCTCTCTATGTATCGATTTACAATCTTTACAATTACAATATCAACATTATCACTCAATCAATCTACGGCTATTACTCTGACATACACTACCCCATCAATTAGAAACGCACGGTCGCTAAAACTGAGTAATGGAAAATTAATTAAATCGTGTATTTTATAATTGCGACCTAAGTAATTATGTGGCCGGTTAATTTGTACGACTACCTCATTACCTTCTGACCTTCCGCTGACATGTGTGTGTGTGTGTGTGTGTGCGTGCGTGCGTGTGTGTTTATGCGTATATATGTGTGCAGGAGGGGTAAGGGAAAAACGATTATGTGTGTTCGCGTATTATGTACTTGCGTGTATCTAATAGCGAGACAGGCGTAAGTACATGAAGCTACAATGAAAATAAAAGATGACTAGTCACCTACTGTAAGTAAATACATTTCAAGTTGATGACAAAAATCGGAAGTGGAATGGAAATTTTCTAAGTATTTTGCTAATAAAATAAAAGGTTATAGTAAAATTATAAAGAACGGATTACAAATTGAACAAAGCAAATACAAATGCAAAGACAATGAACAAAAACAAAATTGTAAAAAGAAAAATACTATAGGTATTATCTTCAAACAAACTTCAATAAGAAACCCCAAAAGAACAAAAACCCAATATGCAATGAAGTTTGGAGTAAATACAATTAACAAAGCAAAGTAATATTGATATAAAATGAGAAGAAAAATTAAAATATACAGCTGCCAAAAAAAATCCTAGGGAAAAATTATACAAATACAATTGTAGTAAAATAAAATAAAATAATATTCCTACCCATAGGAAAACCCACCAAATAGCAATAAACACAAACCCGTGATATGTGTCTTGATACTATCTAGTTTATATAATTATAAACAAAAACACAAACCCTCAAAAAAAAAATCAATGTAAACTCAAGGAAATAGACACATCAATATGTAACAGAGTCATCCACATCATGTGGTATGTAATATGAGTACCTTCCTATTCTGAAGAAAAAAAATCATTGCTCAAAATAAAATTCATAAAGGAATAGACACATCAATATTTAACACAATAATCCACATCCCGTGGTATGTAATATGAGTACCATCCAAGTTTATAATACAAATAAACAATATAAAACTTCCAAGTTTGATAAAAACCGAATGAAAACCCCCCCCCCCCAAAAAAAAAAAATAGTAAAAATCTAATGAACAAAAATTAAAAGGAAGAAACATACTATCTATAGGAATATGATATATATCAATATTAAACACAGCAAGCCGCAATCTCGTGGTGTGTAATATAATACCTTCTTAATCTGGAAAAAATCATTGCGCAAATAACATCACATAGAATATTCAACTAAAATTGTAATAAATCTTTTCAACCGGGAGCTACCCGTTTTTCAAAATAATGCATTTCCTATGGCCAATCTTAGGAAAATATAGACAACATTCACACACTCAACGTTGCAAATAAAATTAATACAAGGTAGTGCAAATCAATTCTAAAATAAATTCCATAAACCCCAAGAAAATCCTAAGGATTCACACTCGAACCCCTCTAAGAATTTTTCTCTTAAAATAAAATCATGTCAAGTTATATATAATACCTTACAACATACAGATATTAATAAATCATACATGTACAAACTTAATTCACCAAGAACATGTATCTCCACATAAAATTACACAGAAGTCATAGTAAATACCATAGTCCGTATAGATATTAATAAATTAACTCCTAGCATTTTATTTTATCATAAATTCATAACAGAATATATTAATATTTTCCTTCTCCATATGGCCGTTCTCCTCGAAGACCACGAACAAAAAAACATTTTCAATATACTGTGATAATTTTCTTCAGTTTCCAAAAGCACTCTCTAAAACAAAATATTTTCCAAGAGCATTTCCTTTTCAATGATAATACTGCCACAACAGGGAAATCCAACATTCATATTAGCCAAACTATTCAATGTTTCAGGCAAATATAACAAATATATAGACTCACTGGGCAAAAACAAATAAAAAGTAACTTAGAAAAGACCCGTAACAAAAAAAAATAGTCCCAAATTAGCGAATGAAAATCTACCGAAATATACAGCACTTGACTGTAGCCAGACAGCAGAAACGAATACACTTAAATGGACAAAAAACAAAATGTTAGGAAATAATTTACTAAGAAAACAAAAACTTCAGAATAAAATTGAACGAAAAAAAAAAAAAAATTTGAATGATTTCAAAAATTGATATATTAAGAAAATATCAATCAATCAAACTTCCATAATTCAAATCAAAAGAAACTCGAAACAAAAAATCATTAACGACTGTATTTCGGTAGAGTCCACAATTTGGACAAAAAGATGTTAATTAAAACACGACAATTAAATTTTTACAAACTCGCACTCAATTTAAGCAAATAGTATCGGCAATGTGTTAACAGAAGAAACAATATAGGCCTACTAGCGAGCGAAAGAAAAACAATTAAGATGGAAATGATAAACTCGTTAGAAATTCACAAAATATGTTAAGACAAATTAAAATCACACTGTACGTACAAGAAAGATGTTAAAATGACGCACTTATAAGAAAAACAAACAAAATTACAAATACCTTCGCACCCATGAGCGAGAAGAGATACAGAGGTCGATACAGCCAAAACCTTGGAGGCCGCACGAACGCACTCGTAAATTTATTGTCTATCTATCTATCTATTGCCTGACGCTGCGATCCCCGAAGGGGTGGCCACGAACGAACCGCCCCATGAACCTCTGTCCCCAGTCAGTCGACGCCCCTCCCCCCAACCAGCACCGCCTTCGTTCATGTACTTCCTCACTCCATCCTTCCACCTCTCATTCGGTCTACCTCTCCCTCTCTGTCCCTCCACCTCGCTTTCGTACACCCTCTTAGTCATTCTCTCGCTTTCCATACGTTCCATATGGCCGAACCATCTCAAGTTGTTCCTTTTCACACTTTCCAGCACATCTACCTCCACACCACACCTCCTTCTTACTTCCTCATTAGTCTGTCTATCCTTCCATGTAACTCCGCACACGCTCCTTAAGTAATTCATTTCCACTGCTCTCACTCTTGGTCTGATTCTCTCAACCAACGTCCATGCTTCGTTTCCGTAAGTCAGTGTCGGGATTACCACACTGTCATGCAAGGACTTCTTCACTTCCATACTGACCACCCTATTTCTTGTTACTGCTTTCAGCATTCCTACAACCCTCTTCCCCTGTTGTACCCTCTCCCGAACTTCTTCATCCATAGTCCCATCTTTACTCAACACACTGCCCAGATACTTAAAAGATTTGACGATCTCCATAGCCTGACCGTACAGCTTCACCTCACACTCTGTGACTTCACCCCTTTCGAAGACCATAACCTTGCTCTTCCCCGCATTTACCTTCAAATTCCGTTTTTCGCACACTGTTCCAAACTCATTTACCTGACCCTGCAACTCCCATTCATTATCACGCATCAGAACTGTATCATCCGCAAACAGCAGTATAGGTAGCTTCCACTCAATTCCCTCCCTTTTCAGTGATACACCAACATCCACTGCTCTTGATAGTATTTCTTTCATGACTCCATCCATATATACAGTAAACAACCAAGGGGACATCACACACACCTGTTTCAAACCAACATTCAGGTCAAAGAACTCGCTCTGCTCACTCTCCACACGTACTGCCGCCTTTGCACCCTCATACATGCTCTTCACTGCTTTCAGCAACTTGCCCTCTACTCCGTATATTCTAAGTACTTTCCACAAACCTTCTCTATCAATTCTGTCATAGGCCTTCTCCAAGTCCATAAAGGCAACATACACCTTTTGTTTCTTCTCCAGATATTTCTCCACAACACAATTCAGGGTAAAAATCTGATCTACACATCCTCTTCCCTTCCTAAAACCTCCCTGCTCGTCGACTATCCATTTCTCCGTTCTCACTCTCACTCTCTCAATCACTACCCTACTGTATACCTTCCCTACTACACTTAGAAGACATATTCCTCGGTGGTTACCACACACTCCTCTTTCCCCTTTGCCCTTATATAGGGGGACTATTATGCCAGTCTTCCAGTCATCGGGTGCACTCCCCTTCTCCCATGTTAGTTTGCACATTTTCCATACCCATTCTATTTTTTGAGAGAGGCAAAGCGGAAAATTAGAGAAGCGAAAAAAGATGCAAACGAAAGGTGGGGCCAAAGGCTGAGTGAGAATTTTGAAGAACGAAAGAAGATGTTCTGGAAGGAGGTAAATAAAGTAAGGAAAGGAGGACAAAAGAGGGAAGAGTCAGTGAAAGATGAAAATGGAGAATTACTAGTGGAACCAGTTGAAGTGAGGAAAAGATATGCCGAGTATTTTGAATCTTTGTTAAATACAAGAGATGGAAGAGAAGCAGTGATTGAAGCAGAGGTGGATGGAGATAGGTTACCCAGGCCACCCAGGTGGCAGGGAATGAATGAAAGGATTGAGGAAAATGAGGTGAAAGAAGCAGTGAAACAAATGAGAGCGGGAAAAGCAGAAGGTTTGGATGGTATTGCTGAGGAGTGTATAAAGAAGGGTGGAGATGTGATAATAGATTGGTTGGTGAGACTTTTCAATGTGTGCTTTGCTGTGTCAATGGTGCCAATAGACTGGAAGAGTGCATGTATTGTGCCGTTGTACAAGGGGAAGGGAGATTGGCAGGAGTGTTCAAGTTATAGAGGTATTAGTTTATTGTCAGTGGTTGGAAAGCTGTATGGCAGGGTGTTGATAGAGAGGATAATAAAGTGTACGGAAGTTGCAATAGGAGAAGAACAGTGCGGTTTTAGGAGGGGAAGAGGGTGCGTGGATCAGATGTTTGCAGTAAGACAGTTATGCGAGAAGTATTTAGAGAAGCATAAGGAGATATTTTGAGCTTTTATGGACTTGGAAAAAGCGTATGATCGTGTGGACCGTGAAGCAATGTGGAAGGTGTTAAGGATTTATGAAATAGGAGGAAATTTGTTAGAAGCAGTTAAGAGTTTTTATGAAGGGAGCAGAGCATGTGTGAGAGTAGGAAATGGTGAGTTGAGTGAATGGTTTGAGGTAAAGGTAGGTTTGCGACAGGGTCGTGTAATGTCACCATGGCTGTTTAATATGTTTATGGATGGTGTGGTGAGGAAGGTGAAAAGGAGAACTATGGGAAGAGGATTGGGTTTAGTAGGAAAGAATGGTAGAGATTGGGAGTTGAATCAGTTGCTGTTCGCTGATGACACAGCATTGGTGGCGGATTCTGATGAGAAACTGCAGCGGGTAGTCAAAGAGTTTGGTGTGGTTTGTGGAAGGAGGAAACTGAAGGTGAACGTCAATAAAAGTAAAGTAATGGTGTGTAATTGGGGAGAGCCTAGGGTGAATCTAGATGTGAGGCTGGATGGGGAAATATTGGAACAAGTAGAATGTTTTAAATATCTAGGAGGAACGATAAGCAGGAGTGGAGGTATGGAAGTGGAGGTAAAACAGAGAGTGTGTGAAGGAAGGAAGGTTTTCGGAGCAATGGGAAGTATGTGGAAGACGAGAAATCTCGGAGTGAAAGTAAAAAGTGCACTGTATCAAGGAATTGTTGTGCCAACAGTGATGTATGGGGCTGAGACATGGGCTCTGAAGAAAAAGGAGAAAAGAGGGCTGGATGTGATGGAGATGAGCTGGTTGAGGAGTATGTGTGGAGTTACTCGTAGAGACAGATTGAGGAATGAAGAGATACGTAGGAGAGTGGGGCAGCAAGAACATTTGTCAGCCAGAGTGGACAGAAGGGTGCTGAGCTGGTATGGTCATGTTGAACGAATGGGAGATGAAAGGCTTACAAAGAGAATATGTGAGTCAGGCACAAGGGGAGATAGAAGGGCAGGAAGACCCCCATTGAGATGGAGAGACTGTGTAAGAAAGGCTTTGGATGATAGAGGAATGACTATAGATCAGGCAGGGGAAGCGGTGGTGGACAGGAGTGAATGGAGAATGCTTGTGAATAGTTGAGTGAACACGTGGTCATTTGGAGTAAGGGGTCGGGCGCAAGTTGGACTAGATAATAGTCCATCAGGTGCCTGGCCCGGGGAGACGATTAATATGAAGGGTGTGCCTGGAAGTGTGGTGGGAGGGCTTGTGGCTTTGGCTCCGCTGCATGTCTGCCTGCCAAGATCGGAACCTCTCCGTGTGGTCAGGGGCCGGGGGAGTGCTGGAGCGACCTTGGTAACCCTGGTCTCTGGGTCTTCTCCTGGGTGACCTGGATGTGTGAGAGTTTGTGTTTTTTATCTGTGTTTATTTTTTGTTTTATGTTGTTTTTGTGTTTTCCCTGTTCTTGCTCTGTCTTGAGTCGGCTACCCCCAAAATGTGGATTGGGCCTGAGCATATAGATAGATAGATAGATTCTATCACTATCTCACCACCATACCTCAACATTTCCCCACACACTCCATCTGTTCCTGGTGCTTTCCCCAGCTTCACTCTTTTCATGGCTTCCCACACTTCTGGCCTCCTGATCCCCACCTCCTCCTCCACTACTTCTCTTCTTCTCCCTCCCATACCATATCCAGCTATGTTTGCTGGCTCTTCATTCCTTACATTTAGCAACTCACTGAAGTACTCCCTCCATCTTTCGACTCTCTCTTGCTTCTCGGCTAGCATTCTCCCATCCTTATCTTTCACACCCTTACTACTTCCCCTGCTACCTTCCCTAATTTTCTTGACTTCTTTCCAGAACAGTTTCTTACTCTCCCTCCATTTTACACTCAGATTCCTTCCAAATTCCTCATCTACTCTTCTCTTATTTTCCTTCACTACTCTCTTCACCACCCTCTTTCGCTCCACGTACCTCGCTCATTTCTGTCTCTCGAAATCTTCATTCCCTCTACTACCCAACCACTCTCTATATGCTTTCTTCTTTTCTTCCGCAGCTTTATTGTAATTAAAATAATTAACAAGAAATGAACAATATATTCACTTTAAAACCTCAGATGTATTAACAAACTAAATTTACTCAACCGCTTAGATCAACGTGCGGGTTTAAGAAACGAAAGAAAAATTAATGAATATTACTGACTTGGGAAATTAACCCCTATAAAGTCTTAAAAACAATGTTATCACTTAGGAATAACAATTTAATAATAACATCTGGGAATTCCCGTAACCCGCACACACTTATACACACCGCAAAGGTGACAGGAAGACTGACTGAGTGAGGTTGCCCACCCTATCCCTTGACGGGTCAGGGGGTCGCGGTATGACATGATCCATATTAGAATACAGATATGAAATGACATGATGAGAAATTGGAGTTTTGACTGAACGACATGATAAAGTGACCGCCATGTCACTGACGATTTGACATGTGTTAGAAAACACGCAATATCTAGGAAGACTCGTTGTATGAGACATATTTAGAAAAATGAGTTTATCTCGCTAGACATGCGGAAAATAATTGACCGTAATATATAGATGTTTGATATTCACTGTACACACCTTTAAAATCACTTTGAAGAGTAGTGATGGTAGTAAATTTTCTAAATGGAGAGAGTTGAGGAGTGAGGTGTGGTCGAGGGCAGAGGTCAGCACTGTTTATCAACACATGCGCTAAATCTGCTCAGCTGATCCCGCAACAACGATGCAACACGATGACTCCACACTCTCCTCTCTTGATAAAGTCGTCTCCCGGCAGCAACAGGAATCGCCGTAGACTGGTAGACTGGTAGAATCTCGAAGTGTAGAAATGGTTTTAATTTAACCAATTTGTGGTTTGTGGTTGGAAATTAACAGAGATAAATTGAACAGGAACTCAGGAAATAATGAATGCTGTGCTGCTAGATGATTGGTATTGTAGACCGGATAAAACTGGATCAAATTGTAGATAATGATAGAATGGTTGAGTGTAGGCTTGATAATTCTTCGAAGGAACGTGGTGTAGCCGCCTAAGTTAACAATTCATGTTAAAAAGGAGCACCGCTGCCTACCATGTTACGTAAGACTATTAGGAGTAGTCAAATGTATTCATAGGGTTAACTCCAGGTAGGAGTATTAGGACGTTTTGAGTTACGATCCTATATTTATGATAAGGGTTAACTGTTGACTCTATATAAGGCTGACTGAAGGTGTCGATGGCCTTAAGAGATGTAGATATTATATTTTAGTTATAGGTTGATTGTAGATGTTGATCTCAGCTCTCGTTCTCTGCTCGTTGATTGATATGTTAATTAGGTAGATCATTGTATCGCTGCCACCATCCCACTTATACCTTATACATGTTATATATAGGTAAAGGGGGAAAATAAAGATCTCTGGTCCAAAACCACTTTGATATATATTCAAGTACAAACTGAAATAATATACAGAGTACTAAAACTTAAGTAAGTGCCAAAATATAGTAGAAAATGTTTTACGGAGAGGGCAGCTGAGAGCGCCCATGAATTTACACTTTCTCCTCCACAATGCAGAACTTCTGCTTATCAAAATTCATTTATCCCTAGAACTACTACTCTTTGGAATTCACTTCCATCGAGTTGCTTTCCACAAACTTACAATCTACAAAAGTTTAAATCCAGTTGTTACAAACATTTTATGAATGGAGGATGCCTTTAGGCACATGGACCTTTTTGTTTTATCTGTTTTCCTTCCTCCGTTCATTGTCTCTTTAAAAAAAAAAAAAAAAAAAAAAAAAATTAGATAGCCTTCCCTATATTGAGAGGGAACTCTTAAAGGCGACTTGTCTGGCCTGTGGTTATAATCTATCTGCCTCCTCTCAATACCTTCTCACCTATCACCACCCTGGGCCACACCGTCTGGATACAAGATGGCTACCCGTGTTGAGTTACAAGATGGTGGTTGAGAATGCATGAATTAGCGGAATGTTAGCCAGTGTACAGAATCTGAATCATGACAAATCTAACAAGGAGTTACAATGGCTGATCCTGTTGACCTCTGAAATGTACAGTTCTTCACACAAATACAGACACAGTAACTAAAACGTCTTAAAATGATATGATAGTTGGATATAATGAATCCATAATAAATAGTATAATATTGAGATGTACCGTAATAAAAATCGAAAAATTTACTCGTAAGAATGCAGTGTGTACCGATAAACACACCACCGCTTGGGTGTGTGTGTGTGTGTGTTTTGAGTATACCAAAGCTGTTCATAAAAAAACACTAAGTTTAAAATATTTGATGATACATATATATATATATACAAATAAATTAATACATAAAATACAAATAAATACAATCTAGGAATACAGTAGCAAGTCAGTGTCAGCCGCCTCTCCGTAAAACAGTTTCTACTATATGTTGGCACTGGTTTGGTTGGTCTGGGTTAATTTGGCACTGGTTGAGAGCTACTGGTTGAAATGGTCTACTGGTTGAAGTGACATGGAACCAGTACTAACCTAAGCTAACCGTATTGGTTGTTTGGTACTGGTTGAGAGCTACTGGTTGAAATGGTCTACTGGTTGAGTTGACCGGTCACCCACTACCCCAGCCAGCCACCAACATCATCCTCCTTCAGCTCCCCCCTCACAGACATAGAGCTCCACATTGTCACTTTGTAGGACCATTGAGGCAAGTTTTTAGTTTGTTCCCTAGACCTCCATCAAGCTTAAAATTACACCCCCGAGACCCCCTTTCGAGATATATTTGTAAATTTTTCGGTAGAAAATTTTCCCGGCCGAAAGACGGTTCCACATAAATTACAGGCTCGCTGTCACTCGCTAGGAAAACATAGACACCTAAATGCCACGAAAGGTCTTACAATTAACGAAAATGGGGCGAAAGTTCATAAAATTGCCTAACTAATGGGGCGAACTCCTTAAAATCTCAAAATTAATGGGGCTAAACATGAGGGAGAAAGGGGTCCAGAAAACAATCCCCAGAGTGGATATCTCCCCTTATTCGTTTAGTGACCCCATGTGCCAGTTTGACTATCCTTCCCTTGAGGCTTCCTGGTTCCTGGAGAGGGTATTAATGACCAGGTAAGGTTTCGCTAATAAGTCTGTCCCAGCTGTCATTACGTTTGGTTTGCTCTGTGCTGTATTAATGTCTGTCAGATGTTGAATAGGGTGGGTAAGTGTAGGAACATGTTTGTATATTTCACTCGATATGAAGAAATGAAGCTTAGATATTGCTGATATCAATTACTGATCAAAATATACTTGGTGCCGAGACATCACTTATTAGCGCTATTGTACAATGAGTATTATTATTATTATTATTATTATTACTATTATGATGATTATTATTATTATTATTATTATGGTAGAATGATATATGTTATTACTGATTAATTCTTGGTTGTTGTTGTTGTTGTTCCCTAAGCTGCCTGGCCGAACAGCCCCGAGTCCCTGAGAAAGGCCATGGCCACGATCGGGCCTTCCCACAGAGCTCTCATTGAGTGTAGATTGTGTTGTTGGCGTAAGTGGTTGTGTGAAATGCAGTCTTCTATGATGTTATTAATGGTATGTGGTGCTGTGTTACATCCCGGGCAGGCGTCGACAACGGAGTCATCCAGTCTCTTCTGATAGCTCAGGAGAGCTGGATGGTGTCCGCATCTCAGCCTGGCCAGGTGGACTCTGTCCTCGCGAGGAAGGGAGGATTCGGAAGGATGGATTTCGGGAGGTCGTGCATGCAGCTGCGTGTTGTCTGTGAGTGAGTGGATGGATCGGTGAGAGATATGAGTATGGATGTGCTTCTGGAAGTTGGTTCGGGGTGGGCAGGGAGGGAGAGAGGACAATAATTGTGGGTGATACCGTGTGCTGGGTGTTGTTTTGATATTTCTTGGTGTCTGTGGGTGTGTTGCCATGTAGTTAGTGGGTGGTCTTGGTTCGTGGAGGCTGCTGCCAGGAATTGAGTGCCTCTCATGTCCAGATGGTCTTTGACTTTGAGGATTTTGGTTTCTTGATGTAGGTGATCTGTGGGTGCAGTAGCTGTAGTCGATTTAATTAAGGTTTGCTTATTATTCAGCTTATATTATTTATTTGTATTAACCCGTACAGCCCCAGCGACGCGTCTGACGCGTCGGTGATGTATGTAACACACAGCCCCAGCGACGCGTCTGACGCGTCACCCTAATTGCGCCGACTGTAACCTCAGGTGTAGCCACTCAAGAGGGCTCAGATTTGTATGGGAACTGTGTACGTATCCCACGCAACCGTGCCGATGGTTGAAAACTCTCAAAGTCCACGTGCGTGCGCGTGAGCGCGCAATAACCTGTTTTTTGGGGGTAATTGCCTTCAATTTTTTACTCTTGTAAAATACGTTTTCGGGGGCTCTGTAGGACCATTCTTTAAGCTTTTTGAGCGGTTTTTCGTGGTTTTTCCTTCATTCCTAACCCATTCGCTATTGTTTCTGGAATAAAATCATTTTTTGAAAACCGGCCGGGTTCTGGTGAACAAACATTACAAAACTAGCCGGGGCTCCACGGGTTAAGATAGTAAAAGATACCTGAAAAATCCCACAATCATGTAATAGTATAACTATTATTCTTGGCAGACACCATGTATTATACATATCCAAAGCTCTTAAATTAAGTGTCTCTTCCTACAAGTGACTCGTTTTCCCCTACCAATTTCAACAATTGGTCTCGACCATCAGTTAAGGGGAGGCAGACCGTTTGTTTGGTCTATTAATTCATTTATTCATATATTTTTTTTTAGTTTCCTCCCTAGACCTCCATCAAGCTTAGAAAAACACCCCCTAGACCCCCTTCAAGATAAATTTGTAAATTTTTCGGCAGAAAAATTTCCCGGCCGAAGGCAGGTTCCTCTTAAAATTGCAAGCTCGCTATCGCTCGCCAGAAAATAATCGATACCTATATGGCACGAAAGGTCTTAAAATTGACAACGAAATGGGGGGAAGGTGTTAAAATCGCCAAACTAATGGGCCGAACGTCTTATAATTTCAAAACTAGTGGGGCTAAACATTAAGGAGAAGGGGGTCCAGAAAAACGGTCTGGCTCCCCTTAACTTCCCTTCTCTTGGCTCAGTAAGCATTGCAACACACAACCACTAGCAACACACACAATGACATTTTCTGAACCAGTAATTGGAGTTGCGCCCCGATACAATTCCTTTAGTAACAGCCCTGAACAACAACTGTCAATTCAACTATATAATAAATACCAGTTTCCTGAGCCTCCACAAGTTACTGCTGTGCAATTGAACACTGGATAGTTTCGGGTTATAAGGAAGTTGGAGCGGTAGACATCGATGTTTAGCAGAATTACCAGCTAACATTATACACTGCATCACAAAGCTAACGATAAATATTTTGTAAACCAGTAATTGCAGGCGTACCCACTGAAAATACACCTGGACACACACACACACACACACACACACACACACACACACACACACACACACACACACACACACACACACACACACACACACACATGTACACACAGTAACAAGCGTACACACACAGATTGGTTAGGTTAGGTTATATTATGAGAAAACCAAATAGCAGGAACCAAACCAAAATACATTGATTTTTGTATTTTATTTATGCTATTATATAATTTTTTATCTACAGTATGTATTGATTTATATTTATGTTATAATAACAGAGGTTCGATGTAAAGACTGATCGTTCTTTAGGCCAGATGAGCAACCAAACCAGTGTAGACTCTCTAAACCACATTACCATTTTGCCATGTACAGTCACTCATAATAATTCCTGGACCCCGCTTATTTCTAATTATGGAAGCATCTCTTTGGAAACGAATGTATGCATATCATTTCCTATACATCTACCCCAAAACATTTCATACTATTTATTGACAAGCAAGTTCCATCCAAACATCAATCTGAATAGTTATAATTGCATAAAGAAAAACATAGTGGGTCCACGAATTTGTATAAGTGACTGTACATTTGCGTGTGCTGTAGGTGCTAGTGTGAATGTGTGTGTGTGTGTGTGTGTGTGTGTGTGTGTGTGTGTGTGTTATACTTGTATTCCTAGCTAAGTTATATTTAGTCAACAATATTTTGCAATTATACTACTTGATATTAATTTGAATCAATATATCATGAACGCTTCAAGACACACATATATCGCTCGCCAGGAAAAATCGACACGTAAATGGCACGAAAGGTCTTAATATTGACAAAATAAATGGGGCGAAAGGTCTCAAATTTGCCAAACTAACGGAAAGAACGTCCTAAAATCTCAAAACCAATATGCTAACCATGAGGGAGAATGGGGCCCAGAACGAGCAAGACAAGAGAGAGACACACATATATCGTGATAATAAACAAAGGAACTGACCAAGGGAAGTAAATGATGACAATAATCTCCACAACAACTCCATCCTTACTGGTGTGTCATGTCATAATGAATAATGTGTAAACCCCTCCACGACGAGAGGCCTTTCCTAAACTTATACATCGGTTAAGGGGACAGTGCTTGGTTTTTGGTATATATATTTATTTATTTAATTATTTTTGAGTTTCCTCGCTAGACCTTCATCAAGCTTAAAAAAAAACCCAGACACCCTTTCAAGATAAATTTGTACATTTTTCGGTAGAAAATGTCCAGGCCGAAGGCCGATTCCTTCTAAAATTAGAGGCTAGCTATCGCTTGCCAGGAGAAAATCGACACCTTAAGGGCACGAACGGTCTTAATATTGACAAAAAAATTAGGCGAATGGTCTCAAAATCGCCAAACTAACGTTCCGGAACGACCGTCTTAAAACCTCAAAACTAATATGCTAAACATGAGGGAGAAGGGGGTCCAGAAAAAGCGAGTACTACCCATTTAACTTTATTCTAGTTACTATTAGATTACTTTTTTTCATTGCCAGAAGAGCCTCCAGCAAAGAACATGCTTCAAACTATCTCACTTAACCCATTTACTACCACAGATCCTTTTAAAACTTCACAAAATCCTCTAACTATATCTAAAATAACATTAAAAACACGTCGCCGGTACAGAAGGGGTTAACATGCTTCGAACTATATCACCTAACCCATTTACTACCACAGATCCTTCTTTAACTTCTAATAATCCTCTAAATATAACTACAATACAATTATTTTAAATTAATAAAGTTGCGTGCTCTAGTAATTGTATAATTATACCTGAAAGTGAAACAGAAACTACGTCAATGAAGGGCACTGAATAGTTAGTGAAACCTTGGACTTCGATATGTGTTTCCATTATGTTGCATCAGTATATATATCATGACTGGGTATCTTAAGGGCGGATGGTTCGTTTTTTGAGACCCCCTTTACCCTCATGCTTAGACCCATTAGTTTTGAGATTTTAAGACATCGGCCTATTAGTTTGGCGATTTTAAGACTTTACATCACATATCTTTGTCAATATTAACCCTGTCGCGCACGTGAAGATGCAATCACGTCCTAAGGCATTTTTCCCCTTACGCACGGCTGGACACGATCGCGTCCTTAAGCATTTACGAATTCGGTAAAACCAGACTAAAGACGCGATCGCATCCATTTTTGAACAGGGAACTGATGGCAGACTAGTCTATATGTGGGGGTATCTGGCAACCATCTACTGAGTCATGGCTGGGTGAACGGAAACAAAGAGAAAACCTCAGCTGCCCAGAGAGTGTGTCGCCTGTCCATGGAAACTTTAAATCTCATTGAGACCTAAGACCATTTAGGTGTTGATTTTTTCCTGGCCAGCGATAGTGAGCCTGTAATTTTAGGAGTAAAGTTGTGCATCATATAGTGATGGTATTGCATAAAGGTGTGCATTATATAGTAATAATATTATATAAAGGTGTGCATTATATAGTGATGGTATTGTATAAAGGTGTGCATTATGTAGTAATATTTTATATAGGTGTGCATTATATAGTGATAGTATTGCATAAAGATGTGCATTATGTAGTAATAATATTTTATACAGTATAGGTGTGCATTATATAGTGATGGTATTGTATAAAGATGTGCATTATGTAGTAATAATATATTATATAGGTGTGCATTATACAGTGATAGTATAGTATAAAGGTGTGCATTATACAGTAATAATATTTTATAAAGGTGAGCATTATACAGTGATAGTATAGTATAAAGGTGTGCATTATACAGTAATAATATTTTATAAAGGTGTGCATTATATAGTGATAGTATTGTACAAAGGTGTGCATTATACAGTAATGATACTTTAGACATTATTATGATGCATAATATGAATATCATTATAACTTTGATATAAGCCTTAATCAATGAAGGTGATAGTGAACCTCTTCTGAATGATTTACACTATTACTCTTAATACTAACTAGTCTACAAATCCTTGTAATTTTCATTGGCTTTCATCTGTGTGACAATTTATAAACACACTCTATTTATGCCAAGGTATTGTTTTTGCCTCATTGTCCTGCTCCGTCGTTTAAACAAAACAAATCTATTAAGGGGGACGAATGTATTAAGGGGGACGAATGTATTAAGGGGGACGAATGTATTAAGGGGACGAATGTATTAAGGGGACGAATGTATAAGGGGGACGAATGTATTAAGGGGGACGAATGTATTAAGGGGGACGAATGTATTAAGGGGGACGAATGTATTAAGGGGGACGAATGTATTAAGGGGGACGAAGGAATTAAGGGGGACGAATGTATTAAGGGGGACGAATGTATTAAGGGGGACGAATGTATTAAGGGGGACGAATGTATTAAGGGGACGAATGTATTAAGGGGGACGAATGTATTTTTGTATATATATATATTTTTTGTACTTCTTATAGATTCTGTAGTTTCCTCCCAAGACCTCCATCAAGGTTAAACAAATAAAACACTAAGACCACCCATCAAGATAAATTTGTAAATATTTCGATAGAACAATGTCGGTTCTTCTTAAATTAAAGGCTCGCCAGTAAAATAGTGACACCTAAATTGCATGAAAGGTGTTAATATTGGCAAACAATGAGGCAAAAAGTATTAAAATTGTCAAACTCATGGGCCGAACGTCTTAAATTCTGAAAACTAATGGGGCTAAACATGAGGAAGAAGAAGGACCAGAAAAAGCGGCCTTTCCCCCCTTACTCTGTATATGCCTCAGAAGCTATAACCTGGTCATATAGACCAAGTGTCATTGGATTAATCTCCATGTATTATGTACTTGTTCCATTTGTGGTTAAAGTACTGTTCGTCTGTAGCATAAGGTCTGAACTCTGGGAAACCTTTGTTGAGCTCAACATGTATTTGGATTACTTTAATGAGAAATGTATCTGTAACAAACATTACTATTAATGTATACACAATTATTTGATTGACATTTCCATATAAGAAATTTTGAGGAAGCCAATGAGCCACCAAGTCAACCCATCAGTGTCAGGAACCAACTAGACAAGAACTTTTAGCTATGAATGACCTTGTAGTCACAGTCTAGGATAACGTGTAACAAATACCTGATTCAAATGTAATACACTGCTGACATTTCTTGTATGACACCAGAGCTTAATAGTGACTGCCTGACCTGTGCTGTAACTGACCCAACTCAGGTGGCCAGCCTGTAATGGTTATGGAAGTGTGAAGTGCTAAGATTATAACTGGTGATAATAAAATGTGCTAACATGAATATTACACACTACTCTCTGTAAAAGTAGTCGGGCAATTTGTTAATCACAAGCTCCCAAATATGAATGTAATGGAGAAGAGCACCATAAAATGCAACACAATGTACACTTTCCCACTCATATCACAAGGAAGATATTTGAGTCAACCAGCCATTCCGCCAGCCTCAGCTGTTAAAGGGTAAGTTAAAAGCTAGACCCTTTTAGTCCGACTGTCATAAATACTGTACTGTGAGTGACAAATATCCATCAGTAATCACTTTAGGTGTGCCATTTACCTTCTCATTATAGCTTATCATGCCAAAATGTCGATTTGTTTAGCTTATACTCTTGAAAACCCAAATCCCTTGACATATTGATATAGCTTACCTGAAACTGATTCCAGATTCATGTATCTATGACTCATATATTGTGAATACAAATCCCATATGTCCTGTAATTCTTTATGACTATTTCCACTACGAAGATAAGTGATCCAGCAAGCCATCCCAGCAGCCCCAGGAGCCAGAAGGGGCCCTGAAGGTGGTTCAAGGTGAGGGATCCATGGCTCTCTGGCTCTGATCCGTCCAAGCCTTTTGTCTTTTCACCAGTCCGCAGCTTACGATTCTCAATCTTAGTTCAATAGAAAATTACAGAGTGAAAATTATGTATTCAATATAGACACATAGACTGTAACAAAATTGTTACACATTGAATGAGTATTAATTTAAAGACAATATGAATAATTAAATAAAGTTTTATTCATTCAAAACTCATGAAATTATATGTATCACAATGTTTCGCAATGAGACACATTATTGTTATCGTGACTGCAAAAGTTGTTTTTCTCATAAGAATATTTTGTTGTGACTGAAAAAAGGTGTTTTCTCACAAGCATATAATATAAAGTTACTCTAAATCTAATTTTTGCATTGTAGTAAAGTTATGAAATATGTGGACTGTATTAAAACAACGTAATATCTCATGTGCATTCAATATTGATTCAATTAGGTGCGTCGCCATTTATGCTCTTGACTGTCTCATGTTGTTACATAATATGATTTGAATATTAAACACACAAGTTGTACAATAAAACTGAATTTCAATTTTCGATCAGTAGACAAATTAATAGAATTACCTGTAAGTAATGAATATATTGTAATATAATCGCTCTTTTCTGCAATAATTTAAATGGGCTTTTCTTTCGAGGTGGCTTTCGTAAGCATTAGCCACAGAAACTGTAGCATCAACAATATATATGATACAAATCATCAGTCATTTCTGCACAATATCGAATATATTGATTGTTATATTGAAATCGGAAAAACAAAAATAAATTACATTATGTACCCTTTCTGAGCCTGCTTGTAATATTCTTTTCCGAGCGACGAATCTCAAACGAGTTAATTTAACAATAGTAGAAGGAACCTGCTTACCTCAGCATTATATGTATTACTATAATGTAGTTCAGTTTGTTGGGATACTCGTAGAGGACTGTTGTCGGACACTTTGTGTGTGAGGGATGTGAGGAAAGAATTACAAGAAGTATCTCTGCTACCACTATGATACAGAATTATCAGATACAAACCTGCTACAATCACAACATATTTACCAATTTGACTGTCTGTGTACCTTTAAAGTGAGACTTAGAAACACATACATACCTTGTACCATTGTTGGAATAGACCAGCTTCAGTGAGTTGTTGGATCTTCTTGTCAAATTTGTCCTTCCAAGGTTGATGCTTCTTGAAGACCCAACTTATGGGACCGGGAAAGATCATCTCGGGGATCTGGTACCAGTTCCTCTCCTGGTGTGGTTACATGATAATACAAATATAACACAACATAACATGGATTATATTAATCTAATAATGTACAACAATTGTCATTGGATTACATTGTTATAATGTCTTTCTCTCTCATTATTGGTACAGTCACAATCCCTAAAAGTAAGACCCCACCACCCCCCTTGATGCTAGACATAGAATCAGTAGGGTCTTTTTGAACGACGGGTAAACTTGGGAACGCACAAACGAACACATTCCCTTCAAATGAAACAGGAGAAGCTCGAACAGCCATATGACCCTTTTGTGGTTGACTGCATCACTGTTGCTTATTTTCGCGGGATGCAAATTACTTCAAGTTATACATATTATAATGGTAAAAAGATTACATATATTTATGTATAATTTCACCAACAAATATTTATATATTTAGTTTTTCTTTGTTTTTTACTTTTTCCTAGGTCAGATTTAGAGCATCATGATTCAATAATTCCTTATTTTTGCGATACTATTGACTAAGGAATACAGAGTTGGTTATAGAATGAAGTAGCTCTTATGAGCAAGTAATTAAACACTGATGTTATCCAATTATTATATTTACTTTTAAAAAGCTTCGAAATTATATTCAAGAGCATTTTACTCACCCCACAATTACAGCATGTTAAGGATTTTGTGGTTAATCAATATCCTAAATTATTCTTGAATAAAAAGAAACAAAACAAAATAATGGATAGTCTACCTTATGGGATGGATTTAGTAATGAGACGATGGTTGACTAGTTGTCTCAACCCATAATAGCCTATCTAGCAGAAGCCCTAGCTAAATATTGTATAAATGGCCATATACAGTATATATCAATAACTTAGCTACATTTAGGGTCCTGGCGTAATTTCTAGAGAATTCCGTTTTCAATAGAAGTTAATGTCCGGGTCGGGCGTGGGTAATGGTAGCGGACAGTCAAGGAAGCACGTCTTGACGGCCTAGAGGTTTAGTGGCGTCTGTGGGAATTGTGATTTTCCGACCCTAAGTAAAAAATATACTAACTTAATTACCAAGGGTTCATTCCCTCCTCCCTTAATCATATAAACGAAAATAAGTTTTACAACGATTAAGTAAACATATTATTCAGGATTCCAGGATATTAGAACAACCTGTGGTTCGTTCTAAAGGCATCCCGTGATCGCGGGAAATTAAAACCCAATCCCAAATACAGCACCTCTTAATTCAATAATTCGAGGTCTTATAACTAAATTAACTTAGCAAAGTCAATATTATACAGTTTTAAATTACTTAACATTAATCATTCTTTACAATATTTACAATCACCAGACTCTGGTATGATATAGTTCACTCTATTGAGGTTACCCTAAACAAAGGCTGTTACTAGCTCTTCCCAGATACCAGTGTAGTCAAATTATTGTTCACACAGCAAGTTCAAAAGCTAGATGAAAGTATTGTAAAAGAATTGTGATGCAATTGGCATCATGATAACTGTGAAATTAATATTTATGGAAAGAAATCCCATTCTCGACTAACTTAACTCTTTGAAGATACGATGTATTTTGACAACTTATTCTTGTTTGCATAACATAATTTGAAGCAGTTTGTGAAATATTTATGGGTATTAACACCTTATTAGCGGCCTAGGCGGTTTATTTATATGTACCGCCCAGCGGGGTGTTTTTAGCCAAAATAGGGCTGTTTAAGTGATCATTTTCATGCCTAAATAAGATCCAGAACGTAAAACAAGTATCTATCCCTGAAAAGGCATGAACAGAGCTTTCGAATGACACCATAACGATCCTTTTATGATGGCTAGTTTTCTTGCAACAACCGTGCAACGCGAGTGCAAAAAGCATGTAATTAGGCACTTTCCCCATACAATTCCGTATATAGCGAGTGAGAGAGGGAGGGAGGAGGTGGGATTCGTGTCAGTAGTGGTCAGGGAGACCACCGTGTCGCCGCGGTGGTCTGGAGCAGTCATACGCTCGCTACTCTCCTGCCACCACTTGTCTCTCTCTCTCAGCAACATTACGTGCTGAAATTGCCACACGACCTATGTCGAGCGCCGCCACATAGTCCAGCTTTATTTAACTCGACTTATGTTGCGCACCGACAGTTAAGGGTTAAAAGGCAAAGACTAT
This sequence comes from Paralithodes platypus, assembly GCA_032716605.1. Lineage (NCBI taxonomy): Eukaryota > Metazoa > Arthropoda > Malacostraca > Decapoda > Lithodidae > Paralithodes > Paralithodes platypus. The sequence continues at coordinate 22,171,181 of CM064541.1, forward strand.
TAATAAATCCTTTGACTTCCACATACTTGTTCTACTCGTCTAACTATAAGCGGAATGAACTGTCAAATATGCATCGTGATCCACAAGGGGTTAACTTCTAAGGTTCACAGCTTAACGTTTATCAATATTCCATTTTCTTCCTTTAATCACATATGTTGAATATGAGCTTCCGTTCATGAGCAAATACTCTGTGCAACTTTCCAACTCTAGAGCTAACCGATACTCCCAGTCTTTTATCTTTTCAACAGGAACTCTCTCCCTGAACCCATCTTTCCCTCATCATATGACTTAAATTGCTTCAAATTCCGTGTTTTCATACATTTTGGCTTGAACGTTGCTTGATTTTGGCTCTGTCACACTTTGAACTCTGGGAGAGGCACTCGTCACACACAGCTCTGCCTTTTGTCTCCCTCATACACATAGACAAAATTACATGTATATACTTAACTACATTATGTTAGATTGATAATTGAATGAGTGTTAAAGGTATATTTGTAGCTGCTAATCTGTTATGAACTTATTGGAATTTATATTTGAGGAAAACTGATACAAAGCTGGATACAGTGAGAGGGAAGGGCGAAACTAAAAACGGTGATCAGGTTACAAGCAATAACATTTAATGTTGAATGGAGTAGAACAAACTGTGTTGTAGGCATATATATTCAAGCAATATGTGGCATTTCGTTTAAACTATGGTAGCTAGTATTTTATTGTATATGTGTAGGAGGGAGACAAAAGGCAAAGCTGCATGTAACAAGTGTCTCCCCCAAAGTTGAAAGAGTGACAGAGCCATATTAATGGTGGAGGTAATTTGTATGTGTGTGTGTGTTTGTTCATTTCTTTGTGTTTGTACTGAAACAAGTATGGTGTGCTTGTTTAGTGTAGTGCAATGAATAAGAGGAGGAGGTGTTTGTGAGAGCTAGCTAGATTACTGTCTGTGTAGGTGAGACATGAACATAAACAGTGAGGGAGGCCAGACAAATGAAACATGGGTTTCAGCAACTCCTTATCACATGCCTAGGAGGCCTCCCCTGGGTAATGCCTTACTCAATTGGTGTCTACAATCTCTCACAGGTTATATATTGTCGCAAATAGTAGACATATGCTGCACGGATTATGCTTATTCAGATAATCCCTCACAGACGAAATTAGCAGAAACAAATAGTGATCTTTTTTATTATGAAAGGGACTTAGCCGGTACTCGCTCTTTTGACTTCGTGTTGCAATATAGCTTGGATTGAATATAGTTGGGCAATTTGTATACATATCAATTGCAATGTGGCCTCGAAATAGTGTCTCGTAAATATTCTGCGTTTAACCTGTGGGCATCACACACTTTGAGTTTTTTTTTTAACTTTCATTCAAGCTAAATAAAACCTTATGAGATATATCCTTCAGTATTATCGATTTTACGCAAATAAATGTGCAATAATATTTGATTTGGCAGACCTTTAAACAACTGTGATTGCAATGGGAAGCAAAAAGTAACGTTGATGCATCAAACAACAGAGGGTTAATTTTGCTGTACGAGCCACCTGTGCTAGATCGGAGAGGAATGTGTTCGTGTGTGCGTTGCCATGTTTACCCGTCAGCCAGAAAGACCTATGATACTTATATTTCTTTAGTCGAGGGTGGCTTACTTTTAGAGATTGCGACTGTACATAGTAGGAAATTGGTTATTTATAAGTTATTACTTTTTGTTTTCTGTATATTACGCCTTGTAATTCTGATAGGGTCGTTTCAAACACCTTGTATATAAATATATATATATATATATATATATATATATATACCGGTATATATATATATATATATATATATATATATATATATAATATTGTATATATATATATATATATATATATATATATATATATATATATATATATATATATATTGCCTGACGCCGTGATCCCTGAAGAGGTGGCCACGTACGAACTGCCCCCATCACCTCTGTCCCCAGTCAGTCGACGCCCGTCCTCCCAACCAGCACCGCCTTCATTCATATACTTCCTCACTCCATCTTTCCACCTCTCTTTCGGTTTACTTCTCCCTCTCTGTCCTTCTACCTCTGTGACGTCTACCAGCGTTGGCAGAATCGCCTCTCGTTAGCCACTAGCGCTCGCCAGGGACATCGAAATGGGCTACAGTTATCAGAGAATGTTGTTCTTTCTTTCCTAGTAATCGCATTGTCACAGATAGTCCAGTGGTGGTCTTTATTTTTGTCTGTGACAACGGGAAGTATTATATATTATTAATAGAATATAAGATGCATTGTGTAAAGTTAAGGAGAATGAGCGATGTAGGTAGCGTGGTGGTAATATGTGCGTGTGTATGTATGTGCTGCCTCCCTCGCTCGGAGGAGTTTTCCCGCTTGCACGCAGGCTTTCCCACGCCCTTGATTGGCTGGCGGATCCTGGCGCATCCTAAGGACGCCTGCTGTCTTGTGACGTCTCGGCTCGTGATTGGCCGACCATCGCGCCTTTGCGGGCTCCTGTGTAACTAACCTCCTCCATGAGGGTTCCCAGGAGCTGTCCTCGTCAGGACAGGCTTAACGCGCGTGCTTCTAACATCCCCTTGTATACTCTCCCCCGATCACCCCCTTTACCACTGTTTCTCTCACTCGATTCTCTCTTTCCATACTCTAATAATCTTTATTAACTGCACAACACTCCCCTTGGGTTCTGCATACGGTTTCCATAGCCGGCCCATTGTATTGCATGTGCCGTCCTCAGAGATATTTACATGTACTTAGAATAGGTTTGAGGGTTCTTAGTTAGTATAGGTTAAGAACTTTGAGTGTGTCTCCATTATTGATTTAGTGATTCTGCTCGTTTATTTAATGCTAGACTGGGATAAGGTAACTGTAGTCGTTGTCTCCGATGTGTGTACGGTTTGCTTATACCTACACGACTTCGACCGGTCCTGTGGTAGCCGGGGTTGTCTTTTCGGTTGCGTCCTTTGCGAGTGCAGCATTGTGTTGACTGAGGGTTTTGGCCTGTACCAGTTCCACACTTTGCTGCCTCTTTGCTTGTCTTTAGAGGGTCGCCAGGATAGAACCAGATACTTGTGATCTGGATCTATCAAGAGAGCACCCTAGTCAATTAACGTAACTTAAAGGATGCAGTCTTAAGGACATCGCTAGGCTACGAGCCTGTCTTGCTCAACCCCAGTTCCTTACCTAGAATATCCCAGCTAGACATTATTAATTGAGTAGTCACTTGTTAGTATTTAATATAAGCTCTTGGATAATTATGTACGCATTATTATTCACAGCATTTATTAGTCTAGGTTGTTGTTGAGCCGCACAACCATAGCAGACTGTTTCGTTGATGAGGAAGTACTTCTTTTAGTGTCGAGCATTGCTACCGTTGCGCATTTATAGTATTCTCGTGTCAGTTAACATTATATGTCCTATCTTTTAGTGTATTCAATTTACACGTGTGGTGTCCTGCCTCCTGCCTTTATATAGTTTAAGATACGAGCATCTTATGAGCATCAGACTTTCTTCAGAAGTGTCCAGGTCTATGCTGTAGGACTATACTTCACTTTCTTTCAGATAGGAGTGAAGAGTTTATTGTTGTTTAGAGTAACTGTATTGAAGCATCTTTTTATTGTATTAAATCTTGCAGTGATTTAATTGATCTTTCCATAGATTCATTTTTATGCATTTTAACGTAACTTGCATCTTGTTTGTTATCAGGCTATACCAGTGTGGGTTAGCCTGAAGTAGAGTACATTTATGCCCAGTTATGGATACCCCGCTATCGCAGATTAACCCTGGAGGGTATAGGTGTTTTTGTTCGCCGGCATATAAGTTCGAGGGTTTGGATCTAGCGTACTGTTGTTGCATAGTACCCTATTACTAGTCCAATCATTAAGTGCCCTTGTTTTATTCGTAGTCCCGGTCGTAACAAATGACGACCTTGCCTAGTATCTTATCTTAGTCGTCATAACAAATGGCGACCTTAGTCTAGGATTTAGTGAACTAAGAAATAATTGCAGGATTTTTGGACATTTGTTTTTGAGGAATATTTTGGACACGTTGGATTTTTTTTTTTGGCAACGTAGTATAGCACTTGAGTTAGTACAAAGGAGTACAAAGGAAATCAAGCAACAATAGATCTAGTGACCCTTCTAGGTTGCTTGTCCTCCAAAACACTGAGGATCAAGTGTCCAAACAGTGGTTTAGAGTGGGTAAGGGAACATTGGAAAGGGAATTACTGCCCTGGAACTAATGTCCGTGGCAGGATTAGGAAGTTAGTAGAGGACAGATGGGTTAGTAACTGAGGGGGGGATAAAATAAAGTTATTCATTTACAAACGCAGTCAGTCGCGGGTTTGATACGAGATATTTGTCTAGGCGGAGTTTAAATGAATCAACGGTGATGCAGTCTATAACGTTTCGGGGAAGCCCATTCCACAAGTTGACAACTCGATTGAAGAAGAAATTCTTAGATTCGTGCGAGTTAAAAGATTTACCAATAATTTTGCAACCGTTTCCCCGCGTGTAATTAGATTGGTCGATAGTGAAGTACTTACTACAGTTCATATTGTCGATGCCTTTGATGATTTTGAACACTTGAATTAAGTCACCTCTTAATCTGCACTGGGTTAAAGGAAATAGATTTAATTCTCTAAGACGCTCTTCGTATGGTTTGTTCTTTAGGCTAGGTATCATTTTGGTAACTCTACGTTGAACTCGTTCTAGCTTGTTTATATCTTTTTGGTAATAAGGGCACCAGGATTGAACGCAGTATTCCAGAAGAGGGCGGACTAAGGAATTATAAAAGGTTAGGATAACTTCTTTGGATTTATGCTCAAATGACCTGCCTATAAAGCCAATTATTTTGTTTGCCTTCTTAACAACTTCTGAACATTGTTGACTCGGTTTTAGGTTACTCGATATTGTTACTCCCAGATCGGTTTCTCTGTTTACATTCTTAAGCTGAGTGTCATTCATCGAATAGTTTGCTTTCTCATTTAGGTATCCGATACTTTACATTTATCCGCATTGAAACTCATTTGCCAAATTTGGGCCCAACATGACAATTTATCTAGATTGTGTTGCATATCGTCAACTTGTTCTTTTGAGAGTACGCTATTTGCAATTTTTGTATCGTCAGCAAATATTGAGATTGTACAGGTGAGACCCTCATCTATGTCGTTGATGTAAATTAGAAAGAAAATTGGTCCTAGTACCGATCCCTGGGGTACCCCGCTACTTACATTGGTCCATTTAGATGCGTTACCGTTTATGACTACACTTTGCTTTCTGTTGCTGAGCCAATTTTCTATCCATTTCAACACACCGTCTTGTATTCCATGCGCTTTTAGTTTTAGCAGTAAACGTTTGTGGGGAACTTTGTCAAAGGCCTTTTGAAAATCAAGGTATATATTATCTACAGCTTTACTCTCATCAAAGGAGTACAAAGGAGTACAAAGGAGTACAAAGGAAATCAAGCAACAACATATCTAGTGACCCTTCTAGGTTGCTTGTCCTCCAAAACACTGAGGATCAAGTGTCCAAACAGTGGTTTAGAGTGGGTAAAGGAACATTGGAAAGGGAATTACTGCCCTGGAACTAATGTCCGTGGCAGGATTAGGAAGTTAGTAGGGGACAGATGGGTTAGTAACTGAGGGGGGGATAAAATAAAGTTATTCATTTACAAACGCAGTCAGTCGCGGGTTTGATGCGAGATATTTGTCTAGGCGGAGTTTAAATGAATCAACGGTGATGCAGTCTATAACGTTTCGGGGAAGCCCATTCCACAAGTTGACAACTCGATTGAAGAAGAAATTCTTAGATTCGTGCGAGTTAAAAGATTTACCAATAATTTTGCAACCGTTTCCCCCGCGTGTAATTAGATTGGTCGATAGTGAAGTACATACTACAGTTCATATTGTCGATGCCTTTGATGATTTTGAACACTTGAATTAAGTCACCTCTTAATCTGCGCTGGGTTAAAGGAAATAGATTTAATTCTCTAAGACGCTCTTCGTATGGTTTGTTCTTTAGGCTAGGTATCATTTTGGTAACTCTACGTTGAACTCGTTCTAGCTTGTTTATATCTTTTTGGTAATAAGGGCACTAGGATTGAACGCAGTATTCCAGAAGAGGGCGGACTAAGGAATTGTAAAGGGTTAGGATAACTTCTTTGGATTTATGCTCAAATGACCTGCCTATAAAGCCAATTATTTTGTTTGCCTTCTTAACAACTTCTGAACATTGTTGACTCGGTTTTAGGTTACTCGATATTGTTACTCCCAGATCGGTTTCTCTGTTTCATTCTTAAGCTGAGTGCCATTCATCGAATAGTTTGCTTTCTCATTTAGGTATCCGATATGTAGTACTTTACATTTATCCGCATTGAAATTCATTTGCCAAATTTGGGCCCAACATGACAATTTATCTAGATTGTGTTGCATATCGTCAACTTGTTCTTTTGAGAGTACGCTATTTGCAATTTTTGTATCGTCAGCAAATTTTGAGATTGTACAGGTGAGACCCTCATCTATGTCGTTGATGTAAATTAGAAAGAGAATTGGTCCTAGTACCGATCCCTGGGGTACCCCGCTACTTACATTGGTCCATTTAGATGCCTTACCGTTTATGACTACTCTTTGCTTTCTGTCGCTGAGCCAATTTTCTATCCATTTCAACACACCGTCTTGTATTCCATGCGCTTTTAGTTTTAGCAGTAAACGTTTGTGGGGAACTTTGTCAAAGGCCTTTTGAAAATCAAGGTATATAATATCTACAGCTTTACTCTCATCGTAGAGGTTGAGGATATCGTGGAAGAGGTTTGTTAAACAGGAACGTTTTTTACGAAAGCCGTGTTGAGTATCTTTAAGTATGTTATTTTCCTCTAAGTGATTTACGAGTCTGTCTCGTATGACTGTTTCTAGCATTTTACATACAACTGAGGTTAAGCTAATTGGACTTTAGTTACTGGGTAGGGATTTGCTGCCTTTTTCTAATATCGGTGTTACGTTGGCTAGCTTCCACTGATCGGGCATAGTTCCAGACTGCAAGGATTTATTGAATAGTAATGTCAGTGGTTTGGAGAGCTCATCCTTAGCTTCCTTTAGAACTCTAGGCGAGATTGTATCAGGTCCAGGCGTTTTATTTACCTTGAGTTTATCTAAACAATTCAATACTTCTCTCTCTGTAACGGTGATATTGCTTAGAACATCTGAATTATCAATCTGAATCGGCGATGGTGTAGTGATATCACTGAGGTCTTCTGTTGTAAAAACTGATGCAAAGAAGGTATTGAGGGCATTACTCATTTGTATTTCGTCTTTGGTGTATTCTCCATTTTCATCGACTAACGGTCCAACAGTTGAAGTAACTACTTTTTTCTTTCTGATATAACTATAGAATTCTTTCGGGTTTGTTTTACTTTGATTCGCAATATGTAAATCACATCATAATTTTCTGTAAACACTAGCTCCTCTAAATCTGAAAATTTATTGCGTATGCTACGAGCGTTTGCATAGAACACCTTTAAATTTTTTATTTTAGAACTCACGGAACGCTCTTTAATAATATTTTTGGTTCGTAGAGGTTGAGGATATCGTGGAAGAAGTCTAAGAGGTTTGTTAAACAGGAACGTTTTTTACGAAAGCCGTGTTGAGTATCTTTAAGTATGTTATTTTCCTCTAAGTGAAAGTAAGTTACGAGTCTGTCTCGTAGTATGACCGGTTCTAGCATTTTACATACAATTGAGGTTAAGCTAATTGGACGATAGTTGTCTTCAAGCATTTTTTGAGTGAATAGTGCTACATGAGAGTTTAGGTACTTTTTTTTTTTTATAAACGTTGAGGATTTCCGGTGGACACTATGTCGACTAACGGATCAGTGCACAGTGAGGACACAGTACGGGAAGCAGGCTCTGAGGTGCAGCAGCTGGGTTTGTTAGAAGGCATTAGAGTAGTGTGACGCTCACCGCTTCCCCCAGAACCGCATTGCTTACTCGCTAGGACTCGCCAGGGCAGAGCATATAGCTACAGTCTACCTATCATTGTGTACTCTCCTTCTCGAGAAAGCTTGTGTTGCAGACAGTTCAGAACTGTTCTTTATTTTCGTCTGTCACAATCCTTTCTATTTTATTTAGTCAATTGAAAGTATTGTGTTAAGTAGTTGAATGATGGGAAGGCGAGCAAGAGAGGGAGAGAGAGAGAGAGACAAGGTGGTGTGACTTGGTAGTGAGTGTGGCACGTGGCTGGCCCCCTTACATAGGCCTCGCGGGATTCGTTACCTCCTGCCTAACACTGCCTACTATGCGGCTGCTTACTGGGCGACTGTCGCGCGCCCTCGTGCCATTCTTGCGAACTGGGACTCCAGCCAGGAGGTCCATGGGAATATCCTTGTCAGATCCTTTCCAGACAGCATACTCTAAGCATCTCCCTTGAACTGTCTCACACTCTTGTCTTAGAATCTTTCTCTCTTACTGCCTCTATCATTTCCACTACTTCCTCACCTTTTATTAATATCAATCCCCCTCTGGTTCTCTGCATCCACACCTTGAATTGGTGGCTAGACTGTATTATATGCTGGATCTCACATTTCTTATGTACGGTACTAGAGTAAGGTTTGAAGATAGTCATTGTCTTTTTGGGAGATTGTATTGCTCAGACTGTCTCCATCAATCACTAATGTTTCTACAGGGTTAAATAATGCTAGACTAGGGATCAGGTACCTTGCTGTTGGTGTTTTCAATGTCTGTAGGCTACTTTTGAGCTACACGACACTACGGATTCTGTGGGTTACCTGGGTGGATCTTCTGTCTGTGTACCTTGGAGTTTAGACTGTGTAGTGCGTGAGGGCTGCTTGCCTAATCCAGCCAACACTGTTCTAACTCTATTTGCTTTTACTTTTGAGGGTCGCCAGGAGGATACTTGATACTTGTAATCGAGAATCCTCAAGAGAGCACCCCTTCATATTAACGTAATCAGGCCGCACAGACCCAAGGTCCACACTAGGCTAGGAGCTGCCTTGTTCCACCAGAATTCTGTACCTTTGCGCATCCCAGCTAGACTTTGTTAACCCGGGTAGACATTAGCTGGATTAGATCATATACTCTTTTATGCATACCCATTATTTTTACATAAGTATTTTGAGGTCTAGGTTGCTGTAGAGAGACACAACCAGCATAGACCGGTTTTGTTAACTCCTTCAGACATATTATGTTCCAGTAAGTCCACGGAGGCGGGCGCCCGGTATCATTGCCACTGCACCACACAACTGTCAAAACCACACTGCTGGCCGTTAGAATTGTCGGAGGAACCTGGGGTTGCCACCAACCGACAGATCTTCATCTAACTTACCGGACTTACTGAGCTCCATATGACGCTAGAGCGTCATTTGGACTTATTGGTGAGGCATGTAGATAAGTCCATAATATTATGACGCGATCGCGTCATATGAGTTTTTGGTCATAAGTTCCATATGACACGATCGCGTCATATATGTCACAAGGAGTTAATAGGAGTACTACTTTTTCATGGCGAGCATTATTACAGTTGCACCGCTTATAATATTCTTGTGTCCAATAACATTCTATGTCCAACCTTTTTGTATATTTAGCCTACACGTGCATTGTCCTGCCTCCTGCTATTTTGTGGTTCCATTTCCGATACGGTCTTCTTAGTAGCATCCGACATTATTCAGAAGATTCCTTGTTCGGTGCTTGAGGACTTTACAACACTTTCTTTCATAAAGGAGTGACAGATATTATTGATTAAAGTAACGTTAAGGAAACCTTCTTCTTGTTTGCATTAGATCACTTGTGATTTAATTAAGTTAACTTAACTTTCTCTCAGACTAATGCTAAACAATCTTGGTTTACTCACGCCTGTTCTACTGCTGTCCGCAATAAGGAGGAAGCATTTAAACGGTACCGACGCCTTAAAACTCAAGACTCTCATTCTTCATATGTTTCTGCCCGGAATCAAGCCAAATCTGTTCTTCGACTTGCCAAACACTCTTTCATCAATAATAAATGCACTGAACTATCCAACTCTAGCTCTTCCCAAGCTTTCTGGCATCTAGCCAAAAACCTCTCCAACAATTTCTCTTCCTCGTCTTTCCCTCCTTTTTCACTCTGATGGCAAACCCATCACTTCTTCCTCTGACAAAGCTAAACTCTTCGCTCAAATTTTGCTAGAAACTCCACCTTGGATGATTCCGGTGCTATTCCTCCCTCTCCGCCCTCCTCTCTCTTACTTATGCCTAATATCCTAATCTCTTCTAAAGATGTACTTTCTGGGCTTAACACTAATAAGGCGTACGGTCCGGACGGTGTTCCTCCTGTTGTTCTCAAAAACTGTGCTTCCGTGCTGACTCCCTGCCTAGGCAAACTCTTTCATCTCTGTCTATCCTCTAACGTCTTCTCTTCATGCTGGAAGTTTGCTCACATTCAACCTGTCCCCAAAGAAGGGTGACCGCTCTCAACCCTCCAACTATCGTCCATTGCTCTTATCTCTTGTCTTTCTAAAGTTTTTGAACTATTCTTGCTTCCAATTCTTAAGCATTTCTCTTCTCATAATCTGCTCTCAGATCGCCAGTATGGCTTCCTTAAGGGTCGCTCTACTGGTGATATTCTTTCATATCTTACTAACTCTTGGTCATCCTCCTTCGGGACTTCGGTGAGACTTTTTCTATTGCACTAGACATATCGAAAGCCTTCGATAGAGTCTGGCGTAAATCTTTAATTTCTAAACTACCCTCCTTCGGTTTCTATCCCTCCATCTATGCCTTTGTCTCTAATTTCCTTTCCGGCCGTTCCATAGCTGCGGTTGTGGACGGCCATTGTTCACTTCCTCACCCTATAAACTCCGGTGTTCCTCAGGGCTCTGTCCATCTCCTATTCTCTTTCTAATTTTTATAAATGATCTCCTTAACTGTACCTTAATTCCCATCCATTCATACGCAGACGACTCAACCTTACACTACTCCATTAGTTTTTCAGAACGCCCCAGCCAGCAATCCCTCAACGACAAACGTAATGAAGCCATAGAACTCTTAAATTCTGATCTAAATACTATTTCCAATTGGGGCAGAGAAAACCTTGTTAACTTTAATGCTTCAAAACCCAATTTCTCCATCTATCTACCCGTCAGGATCTCCCAGCGGACTTACCCTTATTCTTCAACAATACAAAATCAACCCTTCATCTCTCAATATTCTTGGTGTCTCTTTTTCTTCTGCGTTCATTTGGAAGGACCATATTACCAGTCTTGCTAAGGCAGCCTCCCAGAAGCTGGGTGTGCTCAACCGCCTTAGGGGGTTCTTTTCCCCTGCACAGCTTCCTCTGTACAGGGGCATAGTGCGCCCTTGTATTGAGTATTGTTCACATGTGGGGAGGTTCCTCTCACACCGCTCTCCTAGACAAAGTTGAAAGGAAGGCCTTTCGTATCATTAACTCCCGTCCACTCACCAACTCTCTGCAATCTCTCTCTCTCCGCCGCAATGTTGCATCTCTCTCGCTATTCTATCGCTACTATAATAATCAGTGTTCCTCAGAGCTATCCCAGTGCATACCACCTCCTTTACGTAGGGCACGTGGGTCTTGCAACTTAACCAATCCCACCCCTACTCTGTGCAACTCTCCAACCCAAGAGTGAAACGTTACTCTCAAACTTTCTTCTACTCAACATCTGAGCTCTGGAACTCTCTCCCAGAATCAGTCTTTCCCTCTTCCTATGACTTAAATTGCTTCAAACTCTGTGTGTCCAGGCATTTTGGCTCGAACGTCCCTTGATTTTGGCCCTGTCACTCTTTCAACTATGGGGGAGGCACTCGCTATAGGCAGTTATGCCTTTTGCCTCCCTCAATCACATAGAAAAAAAAAAAAAAAAAAAAAAAAAAAAAACTATCTTTTCCTTGTGTACCATAACTAAGCAACCATATGTTATAGGTAATAGGCTGTTTCAGAGAACATCAGCCTATAGTAGAAGCACATAGATACTGAGAGTTAAGATACCCCGCTATCGCAGTTATAACTCTGGAGGGTATATGTGTTCTTTGTTCGACGGGATTATATATCAGGGGTTGGATCTAGTGTTTCCGTTGTTGCATTTATGCCAGTCTAGTCCAATGTATAAGAACCACTGATTTATACGAGACCCGATCGTAACAAATGGCGACCTAGCTCAGGATTTGGTGAACTGACATATAATTGCAGGTTATTGTGCAGATTTTTCTCACAGTTTAGGCAGTGAACATTTGTTGATTTTGTGGAATATTTTTTGAGGACATGCAAGAATTATTTTTTTTAGCAAAGTAATATAGCACTTAAGCTGTCTTTGATAATTTTTTATTGTGAATATTGTGGTATAAGAGTTTGGGGTACTTCATTTTTGTGTATCAAAGTGAAAAATCTTCAGTGAGCATCATGTCTTATAGCGGATCAGTGCAGGATGAAAACAGAGTACGTGATGTAGAAGCTGAGGAGCAGCAGCATGGGTAGGTTGTTAACTTGGTGAACAGTGAGGAGGATGCAAGGAATTTTTTACAATGGCCTGTTACTTCCGACCGGTTGGTGGGTATGAATCGGTACGGTCTCCAGTGCTTAGCCGCAGCTATCGGTCATGTATGTACTAGTGGCATGACCAAGGATGACCTGATGACGTGTGTGCTGGGGGGGGTGACTGGCGTACGAGGTAGGGTGAGTACTCAGAGCCCTTTGGCCGAGCTTCCCCTTCACTCGACTCCCAATCCTCCTATTGGAGTACCGACCCTGAGCACGCTTCCGCAGGTGGGTAGTGACTGGCAGGGTGGTTTGCCCCTGGGGGGATCACCGGGTATTTCTAACATCATTGCATCTCATCCTCCTCCTCAAGGTTTGACCCCGGAGATGCTCTTTCAGCTCGAGATGGCAAAGATGCAACATCAGAGTCAACAGCAGATAGAGCTAGCTAAGATAGAAGAGAGAAAAGAGCTGGGTAGGATGCAGCAACAGACGAGGGAAGCTGAGCTTAGGACTGAACTAGAATCTACAAGATACTGTGCCGACATGGATTTAGAGAAGTCTCGTGTTGAGACGACGGGACAGCGACACGGTACTGGAAACCGTGCGCATGATCAGTCTCTGTCGCACCTTCTCAAACTGGTCCCTGTATTTGACGAGTCTGGTGTCACAGAGTTTTTCAATAGATTTGAGAAGAAGAGCCGGGAGAATCAGTGGCCTGAAGTTAAGAGGGTGGCCCTTGTGTCCTCTAGACTCGTAGGTAAGGGGCTCAAGGCTTACGATGCACTGCCTTTGGAGTCCTGCGTTGTTTATGAGGAGCTCAAGGAGGCTGTCCTGCGAGCATACGAGCTATAACCCGAGACATATAGGTTAAAGTTCCGGGGTGTGACTAAGGGGCGAGAGAGTACCTTCTTGGAGCACGCCCGGGACCTGTCCGACGCTATGGGAAACTGGCTCAGATCAGAGAAGACAACTACGTTTGATGAGATGAAACAGTTGATGCTTCTAGAGCAGTTTTATAAGTGTACGGGTGGCGACTTGACTTTAAACCTTAAAGAGAAGAACCCAAGAACTCTCGTAGAAGCAGCAGAGATGGCTGATCTTCGGTTGTCACTAATTCGGGGGTGCGGCTTTGCACAGAGAAACGATGTAGGCGTTAAGGAGCGTTACCCTCCCCCTCCCCGGAATATGGACACACATAAATTTAAAAGCAATGACACCAAGACTGATCACAAACCTAGCACCGCCCCGTTTAAGAAGGGTCAGGGGACTTTTACACCTCAGTATAAGTCCAAGGGGAAATTTGAATGTTATCACTGTCACAAAGAGGGGCACATGGCAAAAGCTTGTCCGTGCAGACCTCCCACGGCGGCTGTGTCATTGGCTCGCAGCATTGGGGTGTTCCAGAAGACTTCTGTGTTTGCTGGAGGCATAAGATCAGAGGATGGAGCACCGCCAGTGAAGAAGGATCCGGAAGGCTCGAACCCTGTCCGTGTGCCTTTTGCGACCATAGAGGGCATGGCTGCGTGAAGTGGGGGGGCAAGAAGCACGGGGTACAGCTTTTGCGTGACACAGGTGCCTCTCAGACACTCTTGAAGAATTTCACTGGTAGACCCATAAATTCGGCGCGGGTAGTTGTGGTGCAGGGAGTTAATGCAACTAGGTCATACCCGCTTGTTAGAATGGAGCTTGAAGTTGACGGTGTGACTCGCGAACTGGATGTGGGAATCGTGGAGAAATTGCCTGTTGGGGGCGTCGACCTCCTTCTCGGCAATGACTTTGCGGTGCCTGCTTCTAAGGTTTCACCCTTAGTCGTTGCCGAGGAGCCGGCCGACGTGAGTAGGGAGGAACAGGAGGGGGTTGAGAAGTGTCAGGTGCAACCAATGGCGTGTGTTGTAACCAGATCTCTCGCATCCAGGGAGTCACAGCCTAACCAATAGTCTTCAAATAAGCGGAGGAACGGTCACGAGAAGGTGCTGAAAGCTGATACGGTGGAGAGTCTAGTACCAGCAGTGCTTCTCGGGGACTCAGTATTAGCACCGTTATTAGAATCTGGAGAAGCACCACCACCTGTCACTGAGAGTGTAGAGGCAGGGCTTAAAGAGACTCAGAGGGAGCAACGGTATACACGGAGAAAGCAACGGGATGCAAAGTTCGATGTTGGGGGAGGGCAAGAGTTGTATCGCACACTTAGACAGGCTAGCTCCCTCAGATATTCGCAAATTGCAGCTAGAAGACCCGGAGGTTCTAAAGTGTAGTAACGGTGCTGTCGAACTCGAAGAGGACAGGGATGCAAAGTCTGGAGATTTGTTTTTCATTGATGGCATCTTGTATCGGCGATTCCAAGACCCGCAGAGAAGTTGGGAGGGTGGGTCAGGAGTGGTAGACCAGCTGGTCGTACCGAGGGTATGCAGGGATAGCCTACTAAGGTTGGCTCATGATGTACCGCTGGCGGGACACTTGGGTGTCCGTAAGACGGTGGCGGCTTTGGGGAAACTGTTTTGGTGGCCTGGTTTGAGAGCACAAGTGGTGTCATGGGTGGCAATGTGCAGTGTGTGCCAAAAGGTCGGGAAACCTAACCAGTGCAACCCAAAGGCTCCGTTACACCCAATTCCGATCAGCGGGCCTCCCTTTAGTAAAGTAGTTGTCGACATGGTTGGCCCCCTCCCCCCCACAAGTGCCGGAAATAAATATCTCTTGACAGTCATGGACGTAGCAACTCGGTACCCAGATGCATACCCGATGAGAAATGGTTTGGCGAAGATGGTGGTCCGTAACTTGCTATTATACTTCTCCCGGTACGGATACCCGCAGGAGATACAGTCAGACCAAGGATCGAATTTAACCTCCAACTTGTTCGTTCAGACAATGAAGCAGCACGGGATAGTCACTGTAGTGTCATCTGCTTATCACCCAGAGAGTCAGGGGGTGTTAGTGAGGTGGCATTCCACTCTAAAAAGCATGCTTTGCTGCTATTGTCTTGAGAACGGCAAGGACTGGGATCTTGGCCTGCCGTATGTGTTTTTCGCTGCACGAGAGGTACCTGGGGAGAGTTTGGGGTTTAGCGCTAATGAGCTTGTGTTTGGACACCGTGTCAGAGGGCCTCTCCAAATGGTAAAGGAGATATGGGAAGGCACCGCTAAACCATGTTCTATGCTTAAGTATGTCCTTGAGAGTAGAGAACGAATGTTGCGTAGTCTGGAGTTGGCTGGCCGCAATCTGGTAGGCTCTCAGGCCCTCATGAAGG
Organism: Paralithodes platypus; assembly: GCA_032716605.1. Taxonomy (NCBI): domain Eukaryota; kingdom Metazoa; phylum Arthropoda; class Malacostraca; order Decapoda; family Lithodidae; genus Paralithodes; species Paralithodes platypus. The sequence continues at coordinate 22,186,903 of CM064541.1, forward strand.
ACAGGTAGGACCACAAGGTGAAACTCAGGGAGGTTCACGTGGGTCAGGAGGTGTTGATACTACTCCCTCTTGTAGGTCACCCCTTATCCGCAAAGTACGCTGGTCCTTATAGGGTAGCAGAGAAGCTCTCGGACTTAGATTACCTGGTGGCCACTCCAGACAGGCGTAAGAGGAATCAGTTATGTCATGTCAACCTGATGAAGGAGTATGTGAGGCACCCACCTGAGCCTCTCACTGTCCCTGTGATGACTTTCAGCAGTCAAGGTGGAGAAGGAGAACGGGACAGTCATGCGCAGGTGGATGACAACTGGGATTATCATGTTTCTGCAGATCAGTGGGCGGGAAACACGAGACAGGGGGCTCATGAGGCTTTGCAAGACCTACCTGAGCAACAGCGTGTGGCTGTCGAGCGCCTATTCTGTTTATACCCTACTGTATTTGTGGAACACCCAGGCCTCACTACTCATGAGATGCATGACGTTGACGTCGGAGACCACCCACCCTTCAAATCAGTGCCCTATAGGGTGCCCCCTATTAAACTTCCGGCCCTCCGGGCGGAGTTGGAGTATATGTTGCAACAGGGACTGATCGAGAAGGGGGCGGTAAAGTGGACATCTCCCGTAACGCTGCAACCTAAGCCGGATGGCAAGGTGCGCTTCTGTGTTGATTACCGCAGGCTAAACGGCTTGACTCCCACCAACACATGTCCTCTTCCCCGGGTCGATGACTGTGTAGACAAGATTGGCAGGGCCAAGTTCTTGACCAAGGTGGACCTGGTAAAAGGTTACTGGCAGGTGCCTTTGTCTGAACGGGCGAAAGAGGTGTGTGGTTTTGTGGTGGATGGTGCTACATATCGTTGTAATGTCATGCCGTACGGTCTAAAGAACGCACCAGCGACCTTCCAAAGCTTGATGAACGAGTTGGTGGCTGACATTCCGAACTGTACCGTGTACCTGGACGACGTCATTTTCTATGATGACGATTTCAAGAGCCACTGTAAACATGTAGAATCCCTATTTAAGAAATTAAGCGAGGCAAACTTGGTGGTCAACCTGGGAAAGTGTGAGTTTGTGCAGGCTACCGTGCAGTATCTGGGGTTCATGGTGGGTTTGGGCCAGGTGGGCCCCCCACAGAACAAGATATTGGCTATTAACCACTTCCCCAGGCCGTCCACCAAGAAGCAGATCATGAGGTTTTTGGGCATGATTGGTTACTACCGCCGCTTTATAAAGGGCTATTCTACTGTGCTGGCTCCTCTGACAGACCTATTGGCCAAAGATAGAAAGTTTAAGTGGGCGCCTGAGTGTGAGAGGGCTTTTTTGCTAGTAAAACACCTGTTGTGTACTCACCCAATCCTCAGGACTTTAGCCGACCATTCCAGCTGGCAACTGATGCCAGTGGTGTGGGGGCTGGTGCCGTTCTGATGCAATCAGACGAAGATGGGCTGGAGCACCCAGTCAGTTTCTTCTCAAAAAAGTTCAACTCGGCGCAGAAGAACTATTCAGTAGTTGAGAAGGAACTGCTGGCGATTGTGCTAGCGCTCAGGCACTTTGAGGTGTATGTTCCAGCGTATGGACCAGTTGTGGTGATCTACCCCGACCATCACCCCCTCAAGTTCCTGAATCAATTCCATAACCGGAATATGAGGCTGACCAGGTGGTCATTAATGTTGCAGGAATACAACCTAGACATACGCCATATTGCCGGTTCTGAGAATGTGATTGCAGATTGCTTATCGAGGGTGGAAGACCCGGGGTAGATCATCACAATGGTAGCCTCCTACTTTGGTTTGATTAGTATGTTTACGTCTGGTGCTTGTTGGCTCGCGTGTGTAGCCCAGCGAATTGGGTCGTAAAGTAGGAGTTGCTGTGTTGGTATAGAAGTAAAAACTTGGCTTGCCCTTGTAGTGCAGCCGCCATAAACATATTAAAAATATAAAAATCCTATATAAAAACTCTTCCTTTGATAGTTAATTTTTTTTAAGTATGTTATAGCAGAAATTCTGAGTTGTACTCCTCTCAGAAGGCTGGGCTAGTGAAGCTCGCTCTTATGAGTATAACTATGTAATTTAATCTATTGTGTTGGGAAGGGTTGTTAATTTTTATAATGTGTTATTTTGATGAGAACTGTGCTTTACATTTCATTGTCGCTGGGTGGCTAGGAGTGGCGAATTTTGTATGGGTTCTGTGTGTCAGATTTAGAGCTCATAGTTGGAGCCTCTTAAAAATCTTGGGTGGGGTGTGACGCTCATCGCTTCCCCCAGAACCGCATGGCTTACTTGCTAGGACTCGCCAGGGCAGAGAATATAGCTACAGTCTACCTCTCATTGTGTACTTTCCTTCTCGATAAAGCTTGTGTTGCAGACAGTTCAGAACTGTTCTTTATTTTCGTCTGTCACAATCCTTTCTATTTTATTTAGTCAATTGAAAGTATTGTGTTAAGTAGTTGAATGATGGGAAGGCGAGCGGGAGAGGGAGAGAGAGAGAGACAAGGTGGTGTGACTTGGTAGTGAGTGTGGCGCGTGGCTGGCCCCCTTACATAGGCCTCGCGGGATTCATTGCCTCCTGCCTAACACTGCCTACTACGCGGCTGCTTACTGAGCGACTGTCGCGCGCCCTCGTGCCATTCTTGCGAACTTGGACTCCAGCCAGGAGGTCCATGGGAATATCCTTGTCAGATCCTTCCCAGACAGCATACTCTAAGCATCTCCCTTGAACTGTCCCACACTCTTGTCTTAGAATCTTTCTCTCCTACTGCCTCTATCATTTCCACTACTTTCTCACCTTTTATTAATATCAATCCCCCTCTGGATCTCTGCATCCACACCTTGAATTGGTGGCCAGACTGTATTATATGCTGGATCTCACATTTCTTATGTACTAGAGTAAGGTTTGAAGATAGTCGTTGTCTTTTTGGGAGATTGTATTGCTCAGACTATCTCCATCAATCACTAATGTTTCTACAGGGTTAAATAATGCTTGACTAGGGATCAGGTACCTTGCTGTTGGTGTTTTCAATGTGTGTAGGCTACTTTTGAGCTACACAACACTACGGATTCTGTGGGTTACCTGGGTGGATCTTTTGTCTGTGTACCTTGGAGTTTAGACTGTGTAGTGTGTGAGGGCTGCTTGCCTAATCCACCCAACACTGTTCTAACTCTATTTGCTTTTACTTTTGAGGGTCACCAGGAGGATGCTTGATACTTGTGATCGAGAATCCTCAAGAGAGCACCCCTTCATATTAACGTAATCAGGCCGCACAGACCCAAGGTCCACACTAGGCTAGGAGCTGCCTTGCTCCACCAGAATTCTGTACCTTTGCGCATCCCAGCTAGACTTTGTTAACCCGGGTAGACATTAGCTGGATTAGATCATATACTCTTTTATGAATACCCATTATTTTTACATAAGCATTTTGAGGTCTAGGTTGCTGTAGAGAGACACAACCAGCAAAGACCGGTTTTGTTAATAGGAGTACTACTTTTTCGTGGCGAGAATTATTACATTTGCACCTCTTATAATATTCTTGTGTCCAATAACATTATATGTCCAGCCTTTTTGTGTATTTATCATACACGTGCATTGTCCTGCCTCCTGCTATTTTGTGGATCCATTTCCGATACGTTCTTCTTAGTAGCATCCAACATTATTCAGAAGATTCCTTGTTCGGTGCTTGAGGACTTTACAACACTTTCTTTCATAAAGGAGTGACAGATATTATTGATTAAAGTAACGTTTGCATTCTTGTTTGCATTAGATCACTCTTGTGATTTAATTAAGTTAACAATCTTTTCCTTGTGTACCATAACTAAGCAACCATATGTTATAGGTAATAGGCTGTTTCAGAGAACATCACCCTATAGTAGAAGCACATAGATACTGAGAGTTAAGATACCCCACTATCGCAGATATAACTCTGGAGGGTATATGTGTTCTTTGTTCGACGGGATTATATATCAGTGGTTGGATCTAGCGTTTCCGTTGTTGCATTTATGCCAGTCTAGTCCAATGTATAAGAGCCACTGATTTATACGAGACCCGATCGTAACAGTAGTAACTAGTGAGGAGGATGCAAGGAAGTTTCTGGAGATGCCTATTACTGTTGACCGGGTGTCGGGGATTGATCGGTATGGTCTCCATTGTTTGGCCACGGTCATGGGGCATGTTGGCACTAGCAGCATGACGAGAAGTGACCTGGTGGCATGTTTGCTGGGCGGGGTGCGTGGTGCACAGGGTGGAGCGGGTGCTTTGGCACCTTCGGCCAAGCCCCCCCTCCACTCTACTCCCATCATGCCCTCTAGAACACCGGATCCTAGGACGTTCCCGCAGACCGATAGTCACTGGCAGCGTGGTTTGCCCCTGGGTGGATCACTGGGTGGGTCTCCAATTGTTGCATCTCCTCCTCCTCAAGGTTTAACTCCAGATATGATCTTCCAGCTTGAGATGGCTAAGCAGCAGGAGTCTGAGCTTGAGATGGCTAAGATGAAGCTTCAGCAGCAGCAGCGGGAAGCTGAGCTCAGGATTCAGGCTGAGGAGCCAGAGGCTGAGCTCAGGATTCAGGCTGAGGAGAGAAAGGCCATGTACTGTGCAGACATAGAGCTTGAGAAGTCTCGGGTGGAGTCGACAGGGCGTCTCGGTTCTGGGAATCGAGGTCTTGATCAGTCTTTATCGCACCTTCTTAAGTTAGTCCCTGCATTTGACGAGTCGGGTGTCACCGAGTTTTTCCTGCGTTTTGAGAAGACGTGCCAGGAGCACCAATGGCCCGAGGTTAAGTGGGCAGCCCTTGTTTCCTCTAGGTTGGTTGGCAAAGGACTCAAGGCATATGATGCGTTGCCCTTGGAGTCTTGCATCGATTATGAGGTATTGAAGGAAGCTGTTCTGCGGGCGTACGAGTTACAACCAGAGACATATAGGTTGAAGTTTCGGGGTGTTACGAAGGGTCGTGAGTGCACTTTTCTAGAACATGCCCGGGAACTGTATGATGGTTTGAGAAATTGGCTGAGGTCAGAGAAGGTGACGACGTTCGAAGAGCTTGAGCAGTTAGTCCTTCTAGAGCAATTTTTTAAATGCACAGGCGGCGACCTGACTTTGAACCTCAAAGAGAAACAGCCTAAAACTCTACAAAAGGCAGCTGAGTTGGCTGACCTGAGATTATCGCTGATTCGTGTGTGCGGGTCTGCACAACGGACCGATGCAGTTAACAAGGGGCGCAACACTCCACCCCCCCGAGTCAGTGATGCAACATTTAATAATGAAAGTAAGAGCAATGATGCTAATTTTGATCACAAACCAAAAACCGTCCCGTTTAAGAAAGGTCAGGGCCCTTCCCCACCTCAGGGGAAGTCCAAGGGTGAAGTAGAGTGTTTTAAGTGTCATAACAAGGGGCATTTTGCACGTTCCTGCCCTAGTAACCAATCTACAGCAGTCGTGTCTTTGGCTAGCAACATTGGGGTGTCTCTGAGGTCTTCTGCGTTTACCCGGGGTGATATGTCAGATGTGGGGGCACAGCCAGTGAAGGAGTGTCCGGAAGGCTCGAAACCTGTCCGCGATGCTTTTTGCGACCATAGAGGGCGTGGCTGCGTGAGTTGGGTTGGTTGCAAGCATGGGTTGGAGTTGTTGCGTGATACAGGTGCATCCCAGACTCTGATGAAAAACTTTACAGGCCAACCTATAAACGCGGCACGGGTAGTTGTGGTGCAGGGTATTAATGCTACACGGTCATACCCGTTGGTTCGAGTGGAGCTGGAGGTTTATGGTGTGACACGAGAGATAGATGTTGGAATCGTAGAGAAACTGCCAGTAGAGGGCGTCGACCTTCTTCTCGGCAACGACTTTGCGGTGCCTACTTCTGAGGTTCCACCCTTAGTCGGTGCCGAGAGGGCGGCCAACGTGAGTAGGGAGGGGCAGGAGTTGGTCGAGAGGTGTCAATTACAGCAGATGGCGTGTGTTGTCACCCGATCTCGTGCATCTAAGGTGTCACAGCCTATTCCTCAGTCTCTAGACCAGCTGAGGAACGGTCGGAAGGAGAAAGCTAAAGTTGGGAGAAGTTTTGTGAGTTTTGATCCATCGGCTCTTCTTGGCGACTCGGTACTTGACCCAGAGGTGAGCTCCACGAGTGGCCCCAGAACCTGTCAACCCTAGTGACATGGTTGGGCGTGTTGGCACTCCGCGACAGAGTAGTTCCCAGGTGGACGAGAGTTGTGGGAACGGGGCTATTGAACACGAGGATGGGGAAACGTGTCATGTGAACCTGTTAAAGGAGTTTGTGAGGCAACCACCTGAGCAGCCTACTGTTCCTGCGTTGGTCTGCAGCGGCCAAGGTGGAGAAGGAGAGGGGGGCAGTGGGGCACAGGTGGAGGAGAGTTGGGATTGTCATGTCTCGGCGGACCAGTGGGCGGGGGACACGAGTTTGGTGGCTGTGGAAGCGCTAGAGCACCTGCCTGAGCAGCAGTGTGCAGCGCTCCAGCACCGGCTCGGTTCATACCCCACTGGTCGTGCCGAGCACCCAGGCCTCACAACTCATGAGGTGCACGATGTTCCGCTGGCAGGTCACTTGAGGGTTAGTAGACCGTTAGCTTCGTTGTTTCGGTGGTTCAAGGTGGGCGACGAGGCTTTGGTATGGTTGTCAGGTCAGGGTCGACCCATGGCTGCCATGGGTGGTGGTCAGAATGAGGACATTGAGCAGATTGGTGAGGTTGGCTGTGGAGTGGATGTGCCCGGTCGTCGCATAGCCTCCCAATGCTGCTCTAGTCGAATGCAACAGCCCTACCATAGACCGACTGTATCTGGCCATGTCGCTGAAGGCGGTGATGCTGCGCAGGCAGATGTAGTCGCAAGGAATGCGGGGGTGCGCATGTACGGTATCGGCGGGGAAGCCTTAGCAATTATGAACTATGGGAGTGACTGCACAGGTGGTACTGATTGTCCCTCTCATGACCTGGCTGTTCTAGGGACGAAGGTGGAGAAGGAGGGAGACTTTAGTTTAGAAGCTGCGGTCTCGGCTGGGTTGTGGGAGGGTACTAGGCATGTTGTTCTTCGAGATAAGTTGCAACCTCTTGTTCCTGAGCGCCAAGAGATGTTGTTTCCTAGGCTGTGGCAGTACATCCGCATGTGTGTTGCTTCTCCAGGCCTGATGTACGGGGTAGAATCCGACATGGAGGCTGGAGACAGTGCAAGGCTCAAGTTACTTCCCTACCGTATAAATCCTGCTCAACAGTCTGTCGTGAAAGCAGAGCTAGACTACATGTGGAAAAAGGGTCTGAGGGATAAGGAATATCGTGAGTGGTCGTTGCCAGTGAGTTTGCAACCTGAGTTGAGTGGCAAGATCCGTGTGTATAGTGATTGCAAGAGTGTGGAAGCATTATCCCTGACAGACACCTATCCATTACCTAGAGTTGACGACACAATAGACCGCATCGGGGCTGCCTCGCTCATCACGAAGGTAAAACTAGTGAAAGGTTATTGGCAGGCCCCATTGCCGGAGAGAGCGAAGAGAAGTGCCAGTCTTGTGATGAACTGGGCAGTTTATCAGTGTCAGGTGTTGTCTTGCTGCCGGAACACAAGTTGGATGTGTGGCATGTTAAGGGCACTGATAATGTTTTGGCTGATTGTTTGTCACGGGAGGGTTTGTTTGCAGGAGAACCCTCGCCGTTCAGTCAGTGTGTGTTGAGAGTGGAGAAAAACCAGGCTTGCCCCTGTAGAGCAGCTGTCAAAAACAACATTAAAATTAAATTTAAAAAATCACATAAAAACTCTTTCTTTTTTATAGTTAATTGTAAGTTGCCAATGTTATAGCTAAAGTCCTAAGTTGAACCTGTCTTTCACTTAGTAGGCTGGGCTCTGTGAAGCTCACTCAGGGGGCATAGCAGACTAAAATTATAATATTGTGTTTGGGAGGGGTTGTAAGATTTTCTTTATGCTAATATGTTGTTTTATTTAAGATTGAGCTTTGCATTTCATTTCTGGTGGAGTGGCTAGGTGTGGCGGGTCTTGTCGGCATTCTGCCTTGTCAGATATGGTGCTCGCCTAATGTTGAGCATCCCATATCTTGGGCGGGGTGTGACGTCTACCAGCGTTGGCAGAATCGCCTCTCGTTAGCCACTAGCGCTCGCCAGGGACATCGAAATGGGCTACAGTTATCAGAGAATGTTGTTCTTTCTCTCCTAGTAATCACATTGTCACAGCCAGTCCAGTGGTGGTCTTTGTTTTCGTCTGTGACAACGGGAAGTATTGTATATCATTAATAGAATATAAGATGCATTGTGTAAAGTTAAGGAGAAAGAGCGATGAAGGCAGCGTGGTGGTAATATATGCGTGTGTATGTATGTGCTGCCTCCCTCGCTCGGAGGAGTTTTCCCTTGATTGGGTGGCGGATCCTGGCACGTCCTAAGGACGCCTGCTGTCTTGTGACGTCTCGGCTCGTGATTGGCCGACCATCGCGCCTTTGCGGGCTCCTGTGTAACTAACCTCCTCCATGAGGGTTCCCAGGAGCTGTCCTCGTCAGGACAGGCTTGGCGCGCGTGCTTCTAACATCCCCTTGCATACTCTCCCCCGATCACCCCCTTTACCACCGTTTCTCTCACTCGATTCTCTCTTTCCATACTCTAATCTTTATTAACTGCACAACACTCCCCTTGGGTTCTGCATACGGTTTCCATAGCCGGCCCATTGTATTGCATGCGCCGTCCTCAGAGATATTTACATGTACTTAGAATAGGTTTGAGGGTTCTTAGTTAGTATAGGTTAAGAACTTTGAGTGTGTCTCCACTATTGATTTAGTGTTTCTGCTCTTTTATTTAATGCTAGACTGGGATAAGGTAACTGTAGTCGTTGTCTCCGATGTGTGTACGGTTTGCTTATACCTACACGACTTCGACCGGTCCTGTGGTAGCCTGGGTTGTCTTTTCGGCTGCGTCCTTTGCGAGTGCAGCATTGTGTTGACTGAGGGTTTTGGCCTGTACCAGTTCCACACTTTGCTGCCTCTTTGCTTGTCTTTAGAGGGTCGCCAGGATAGAACCAGATACTTGTGATCTGGATCTATCAAGAGAGCACCCTAGTCAATTAACGTAACTTAAAGGATGCAGTCTTAAGGACATCGCTAGGCTACGAGCCTGTCTTGCTCAACCCCAGTTCCTTACCTAGAGTATCCCAGCTAGACATTATTAATTGAGTAGACATTTGTTAGTATTTAATATAAGCTCTTGGATATGTACGCATTATTATTCACAGCATTAATTAGTCTAGGTTGTTGTTGAGCCGCACAACCATAGCAGACTGTTTCGTTGATGAGGAAGTACTTCTTTTAGCGTCGAGCATTGCTACCGTTGCGCATTTATAGTATTCTCGTGTCAGTTAACATTATATGTCCTATCTTTTAGTGTATTCAATTTACATGTGTGGTGTCCTGCCTCCTGCCTTTACATAGTTTAAGAAACGAGCATCTTATGAGCATCAGACTTTCTTCAGATGTTTCCAGGTCTATGCTGTAGGACTTCACTTTCTTTCAGATAGGAGTGAAGAGTTTATTGTTGTTTAGAGTATCTGTATTGAAGCATCTTTTTATTGTATTAAATCTTGCAGTGATTTAATTGATCTTTCCATAGATTCCTTTTTATGCATTTTAATGTAACTTGCATCTTGTTTGTTATCAGGCTATACCAGCGTGGGTTAGCCTGAAGTAGATTACATTTATGCCCAGTTAAGGATACCCCGCTATCGCAGATTAACCCTGGAGGGTATACTGTAGGTGTTTTTGTTCGCCGGCATATAAGTTTGTTGGTTTGGATCTAGTGTACCGTTGTTGCATAGTGCCCTATTACTAGTCCAATCATTAAGTGCCCTTGTTTTATTCGTAGTCCCGGTCGTAACACCTCGCTCTCGTACACCCATTAGTCATTCTCTCGCTTCCAATACGTTCCATATGGCCAAACCATCTCAAGGTGTTCCTTTTCACACTTTCCAGCACATCTACCTCCACACCACACCTTCTTACTTCCTCATTCGTCTGTCTATCCCTCCATGTAACTCTGCACTCACTTCTCAAGTAACTCAGTTCCACCCCTCTCACTCTTGGTCTGAGTGTCTCCACCAACGTCCATGCTTCGCTTCCGCAAGTCAGCGTCGGGATTACCACACTATCATGCAAGGACTTCTTTACTTCCATACTGACCACCATATTTCTTGTTACTGATTTCAGCGTTCCTACAACCATCTTCCCCTGTTGCACCCTCTCCCGCACTTCTTCATCCATAGTCCTATCTTTACTAAACACACAGCCCAGATACTTAAATGAGCTGACAATCTTCATAGCCTGACCGTTCAACTTCACCTCACACTCTGTGGCTTCACCCCTTTCAAAGACCATAACCTTGCTCTTCCCTGCATTTACTTACAGATTACGTTTTTCGCACACTGGTCCAAACATATTTACCAGACCCTGCAACTCCCATTTGTTATCGCTCATCAGAACTGTATCATCAGCAAACAGCAGTACAGGTAGCTTCCACTCATTTCCTTCCCTTATCAGCGATACAACAACATCCACTGCTCTTTCTTGTATTTCTTTCATGACTCCATCCATATATACTGTAAACAACCACGGGGACATCACACCCAACCCAATATTCAGATCAAAGAACTTGCTCTGCTCATTCTCCACACGTACTGCCGCCTTTGCACCCTGATACATACTCTTCACTGCTTTCAGAAACTTGCCATCTGCTCTGTATATTCTAAGTACTTTCCACATACTTTCTCTATCCACTATGTCATAGGCCTTCTCCAAGTCCATAAAGGCAACATACAGCTTTTGTTGCTTCTCCAGATATTTCTTCACAACACATCGTAGAGTACAAATCTGATCTACACTTCATCTTCCCTTCCTAAAACCGCCCTGCTTGTCACCTATCCATTTCTCTGTTCTCGCTCTCACTCTCTCAATTACTACCCTATTGTACACCTTCCCTGCTAGGCTTAGAAGACATATTCCTCAGTGGTTACCACACACTTCTCTTTCCCCTTATATAGGACTATTATGCCTGTCTTCCAGTCATCAGCTGCACTCCCTTTCTCCCATGCTAGTTTGCACATTTTCCATACCCATTTGATCACTATCTCACCACCATACCTCAGCATTTCCCCACACACTCCATCTATTCCTGGTGTTTTCCCCAACTTCATTCTTTTCATGGCTTCACACACTTCTGACCTCCTGATCCCCACCTCCTCCTCCACTACTTCTCTTCTTCTCCCTCCCATACCCCATCCAACTATGTTTCTGGCACTGCATTCATTACATTTAGCAATTCGCTGAAGTACTCCCTCCATTTTTCAACTCTCTCTTGCTTCTCGGCTAGCACTCGTCCATTCTTGTCTTTTACACCCTTACTGTTTCCCTTGCTACCTTTCCTAACTTTCTTGACTTCTTTCCAGAACAGTTTCTTACACTCCCTCCATTTTACACTCAGATTCCTTCCAAATTCATCATCTACTCTTCTCTTACTTTCCTTCACTACTCTCTTCACCAATCTCTTTCTCTCCACTTACCTCGCTCGTTTCTGTCTCTCCAAATCTTCATTCCCTCTACTACCCAACCACTCTCTATACGCTTTCTTCTTGTCTTCCACAACTATTTTTACCTCTTCTGTCCACCATGCTGTACCCTTCACTCCCCTCCCTCTTCTCCTTACTCCACACACCTACCCACATGCTGCACAGATCTCTTCCTTAAACACTTTGCTCATCTCCTCCACTTCCTCCATACCTTCCAGGTCAATCCTACCTAGTCGTCTTTCTACTGCTCTCCTGTACTCTTCCCTGATTTCCTCCTCCTGTAGCCTTTCCACCCTCCTCGCTATTCCACCTTCCCCTGGCCTCCCTCCAGCTCTCCTCACCCACTTCTTTTGTATCCTAATTTTAGCTAGTACTACATAATGGTCAGACTGACCCTCTCCAATACCCCTATACACCCTAGCATCCAGCACAGATTTCTTCATTCGTTCATCCACACATATATAATCAATCAGTGCCTTTCGTTCCACCACTGTCTTATCCTTAGCTTTCTTCCTCCACACCACTTTCCATGTGTACCTGTGTATCATTCTGTGTCGGAAGAAGGTGTTGACTATCCACAGCCTCCTCCCAACACATACGTCCAGTACCATTCCCATTCACCTCTGACGGTACCCCCCACCCTCCCACCACTCCATCAACTTTCTTATCGCCCACCTTCCCATTCATATCCCCAATCAGAAATATTCTTTCGTTCTTGCCAAACTTATCCAGGCACGCCTCCACATTCACCCAGAACTCCTGTTTCTCTCTCACAGGTTTATCCTCCGTCGGAGCATTGACACACACAATCACCTACGTTTGTATTCCTACCCTTACAATCCTTGAACCCACAGTATCATACACGCTCCTTCCATTTGTTACTTACAAACAAATCGCACCTTCTCTCGCTGCTCCCTCACTCACTCCAGCACACACACCCATTCCACACTCCCACTCTCTCACATCTGTAAGTTTCCATTTGGTCTAAGTTATTCCACATACATCCAGCCTGGCATTCACTAACACTTCCAGGACCTCTCTCTCTGTTGTGTCATTATTCACGCCTCTCACATTCCATGTCGCTATTCCAAGATTGTCCATAGTCGGTAGGGGTTCATCAACATAAGGTCCGTCCACATCTGAGGCTGTTCGTTCGTTCTTCGTTGCTTTGGTATTTTTCATGGGTGGGGGTCGCAAGCCCACTGACCCAACCTCTTTAGTCGCCTCTTACGACACACAGGAAGCAGCACGTGGGGACATATTCTAATCCCTTACCCCCAGGGTGTGGCCCTATTAAAATATGAGATTCCATTAGACGTAGACCAAATTTTACTATATCGAGAGCAGTTCAGAAACAAAAACTTTCATAACACTTTACAAGACTTAGAGATAGCTAAAACATATACATGAAAATAACATTGAGGCAAGATACAATCCTACCAAACCAGTTCAATGAAAATTCTTGATTTCAACAAATAAGACTAAAATATAAACGGAGAGTACTAGACAACCTAATGTAATTCTTCACCCTTTGACTTATAAGTTGGGTTTTGGGATTGGTGAAAGAATAGACATTATTTGTTTTAGATAACATTGATTGGTCTGATTGGTTTACCTCCTTGTAATTATACTATGTTATAATATGTTACCTGATATTTATTTAGGATAAATGTGCTGTACAGTGATATATCCATAAATGCATGTGTCTCTGCCCTCATAGCCGCCACTGTGTCCTTGTATTGAGTGAAGAGGTCCATCTTGTGACCAAGCTTGCGGTACACAGCGTCACTCGACCCTCGCAACATGTCGGGGGCAGAGAACCCCACGTCGATCATAGCCAGTCTTAGGGGATCAAATGCAATATTTCACCATATATTTTTGTTTTCCACAAAACTAGTTAAAGCTATCCTACTCTTTTTCATAGAAGAGTAGATATACATTGAATTAAGCGCATTCCAGAAAACCTACACATTTTGTACATACGCCATTCAGTATTTTACTGTAGGTCTGAGGATGTTCCATTCAATAATAATTAAACGTTCATTGTGAAAAGTATTCACTAACCTAGTAGTAGCACAGTGAATAGCATTATAATCAAAGACTATATAGTAAACTGTGAATATCTTGAATCGGTATGCAAGAGCGCTAAATGATATTTAATTTTTATAAAACTAGACAGACAAGTGGACGACAATGGCCCAATTGTAGATGCACATTTGTTTAGCAACTATAACCTGTTCACATGACCTATTTCTTAATGCAATAACCTTTAGTTACTTCAAAAATGTACTTGTGCAGGGGTGTAAATAGAATGTACTGGTTCATTATGAAGAACCAGTGTAATAATAAATAGTCTATTGTTAAAGTACAAGATGTGGCATGTGATTCTTCATCGAATATTTTTCACATGATGCCCATAAGCTCACCTGAAGGGACTGTCGGCCAGTTGTGCCAGTGAAGTGAGTCGGGGTGGGAAGTTCGGCCTGGTGAAGACCCCCACAAGTTTGCAAGTGAAGGCAGTGGTGATGACCATACATGTAAGGAACCATAACACAGCCAGAGGTCGTGACCACAACACCCTGGGAGTACTCTGACCCAGGAGAGGCTGCACCAGAGCCAAGACCTCACCGCCACTCTCACCATCCTGTTGTCTCTGTACCAGGAGAGATGAGACACTTCTTCTCTATTACTCCATAATCGTAACTTAGCAAAGGTTTGTATAATATGATGATAATGTTCTCATGACCTCATGTGATTAATATTTTCTCCAATGTTCTTCCAAAAATAATAATTATACTTTTGTCATAATTATATTTTCTGCAAATTATTGGTTTGCATAAAGAAGATTATGTAGCCTGTCAAATGATTAATCTTCCATAATGAAACAGTATCACTGTGTTACCCGAGAAGTGAAATATATAAATAGTTTCACTGACCTTGAGTGTTAGGTAGCACCAGGCCAGAAAAAAGATCCCAGCCAGAGCTGCCCAAACGCTGAGAGTGAACGGTTGAGTGAGACTCATCCAACGGGGCAAAGGGTCTGGCGTTCTGAGAAACACGCCATACCCATCCTGCCAGAAACTGAAGGAAAAGTCGAAGTCAAGACTGATCTGGTAATACTTCTTGAAGGTGTTAGGAGAGAAGTGATAGTCACCCTGCACCATGGCCAATAACCCCACCCATGAACCATTTTGAAGGCTACCCCACTGTCCGTCCACTGAAGATGTAGTAAGGCTGTAAGAAAAGTTGAGCACACCAGACAGAGCATTTAGTGCCTGCACCGACAGCCCAGCTGTGTTGTCTTGTTCATCTTGGTACAAGAGGGGGTAATCATCTAACATACTTGCAAGATGAAAATTGCATTGACACAAAGTCGGAAAGCGGTCTAAAAACAATGAGTTCCACATGGGAAACTTGTTGGATTCCCAGATTCCAAGAGAGTACAGAGGTGAAGAACAGAATGGCCTCAAAGTGAAGACAGCCAGTGAGTCCTGTTCTGATGGTAAAGGTACCAACATGGCCAAGCTTTGTACTTCATTTAATACGGGATGCTTCAGTAGAGATTCTGCTCCGGAGCTTAAGGTTAGAATAACCAACAGTAGGTGGTGCGGATGTGAGCCATTCAAATACCAAAAGTCCATTGAGTGAAGAGGTGTGGTGATGTAGAAGACCAAGTGTAGGGGTGGAAGGTTAGAGGCAGCTGGGAAAGGCTGGTGTGCCAGAATGGTGTATCTAGCAGATGAAGGCAGAGCAGGATCTAAGTGTAGTTTCAAATTTCTACCCTTAGCTGGACCCTCTAACACTTGACGTATTACATCCACAATTCGCTGGGCCACATCTTGCACTTCAGAAGCTCTCTTGGCCCACTTAGAAGCAGTGTGGACCAGACCAAATGGTTCAGCACCTATATTGATAGTACTGAGAACCATCACTGCTAGAAAGACACTCCAACACATCTGGTGCTACTGACTAACCAACTGCTACTGCGACAGAAGTATGCTATGTTCTTGGCCAACCAGGACATTGATTCCATAAAAGCATTTACCCATAATGGACCTTCTCTTTGCTTTCCATTAGGATAAGTGGCAAATTAATTTTGCATGCCAACACATTGTGAGGTCCATAAGAATACCACTCCTCTGTACAATACTGTTATGGCTATGCCACATTTTAGCATGCCACGTTTTAGCATGCCACATTTTAGCATGCCACATTTTAGCATGCCAACACATTGTGAGGTCCATAAGAATACCACTCCTCTGTACAATACTGTTATAGCTATGACACATTTAGACTGCTTATTATGTTTGTAACCTCAGGAAAAAAACAAATATTGTCAAAAACTGTAAGATCACTATCCATGAAATAAAACACAACAACACGACATTACAGTATAATGTTAGGTTCATTATAGAAGGATTAAGATATCAATGCAATCATTCAAGCCTGGATAACTTTAAGGGAGCCCAACTCGATGTTTTTCTCTTTCTCTCATTCTCTCTTTGGTTTGTATCCATTCGGCCCCATTCAGCATACTGTTTTAAGACGTTTACCCCCATCCAGGTGTCAATATTTTCCTGGCGAGCGGTAGCGAGCCACCATATATATATATTTTTGTTTTGACAGCAAGCTAAATTTGTACATTTTTCGATAGAAAAATTTCTCCGGCGAAGCCGGATTTCTCCATACAATGCTGGCTCGCTATCGCTCGCCAGGAAGAAATCGTCACCTGGATGAGTATTAACGTCTTAAAACAGTTGGCTGAATATGGCCGAATGGATACAAGCCAGGGAAAGAGAGAAAAGGAGAGAAAGAGAAAAAAGCGAGGTGGGCTCCGTTAAGACCAATAACGGTAGAAGTGCTGTACATTATGATACAGTAGTCGGTTACTAACCCGTACAGTACCAGGGACGTCCTTTTCATCATATTCTGGCAACTATTAGACGATTTTATTCAGTTTAGGAAGGACCTCTATCAAAAATAAGGCTTCAAACTATCTCAACCAACCTTTTAAACTACCACAGAGGGCGGGTGCCAACCCCGAAAGGGATTGAAATAGGGGAGCTATCCCCCCCGCCAAAGGCGGATTTCTAGGGCCTTTCCTAGCTGATGCTGAGAGGATTGGGTTCTAGTCATGTGGTGATGGGCTAGTCTATTAGAGTGAGAACCGAGTGATCTCTGCCATACCCATAGCTTACTCTGACTGTTCCTTTTACTTATATATTTTCTAGATCTCAAGTGACGGGGTCTCTTCCGTGGATTGACCTCCCAATCTACCAAGATTGGAAGCCAAAGTGTCACATTTTTCCTTTGCCCCTCGACTTTCTCTTCATAATTGCTGGGTGGGGCTTTGGTTTCCCGGGCGTTTCCGCACCCTCCTCAGCTCCCCGCCATGGAGTGGCTTTGGTCACCCAGGCTTTATTGTGGTAGGCAGGGAGGGTTCTGTGGGGGCGCTCGGTTATGGCCTTGGCCTTGCTCGGGGCCTTGGGGCTGTTCGGCCAGGCAGTCTGGGGAACAACAACAACAACAAACTACCACAGATCCTTCCTAAGCTGCATAATATCGTCTAAATATAGCTAGAATAATATAATACACACGTCGCTGGTACTCAAAGGGTTAATGCCTGTTAGTGCACACCCGGGCTTATACGGGTGAATAAGTCGGTTGTTTGGCGTATTGTTGTTGCTTGAGTATTTTGTGTTTCTATCAATATGTATGCTTGTGAGTGAGTTAACATGTATGCCTGTATGGTATGTATGTGTGAGCCCTTCTGTGTGTTAAGGGGAGGAAGACCATTTTTCTGGACCCCTTTCTCCCTAATGTTTAGCCCCACTAGTTTTGAGATAATTAGTTTGGCGATTTCTACACTTTTCGCCCCATTTCGTTGTCAATTTTAAGACCTTTCGTGCCATTTAGGTGTCGATTATTTCCTGGCGAACGATAGCGAGCCTGCAATTTTAAGAGTAACCGGCCGAACTACCGAAAATTGTACAAACTTATCTTGAAGGGGGTCTAGGGAGTGCTTTTCTAAGCTTGATGGAGGTCTAGGGAGGAAACTAAAACGAATATATGAATAAATTAATTAGTAGACCAAACAAACGGTCTGCCTCCCCTTAATGTGTGTGTGTGGGAAGTAGGTGGGTGAGAGAGGTCAAGCCATGTACACACTAGCCATTAACCATTTATGTACCGGCGACGTCTTTTTAGTTTGGTTCTAGCTATATAGAAACATTTTCGTGCAGCTTAAGAAGGATCTATGGCAGTAAAAAGGGTTAAGTGAAGCCTGTTAATTGCTGGAGGCCCTTTTTAAACTGAATAACATCGTCTAATAGTAGCAAGAATATAATTAAAGAGACGTCGCCGGTACAGAAAGGGTTAAGGGGAGGCAGACCGTTTTTCTGGACCCCCTTCTCCCTAATGTTTAGCCCCACTAGTTTTGAGATTATATGACATTAGTTTGGCGATTTTAACATCTTTCGCCACATTTCCTTGTCAATTTTAAGACCTTTCGTGCCATTTAGGTATCGATTATTTCCTGGCGAGCGATAGCGAACCTGCAATTTTAAGAGGAATAGGCCTTCGGCCAGGACATTTTTCTACCGAAAAATGTACATATTTATCTTTAAGAGGGGTCTAGGGGGTGTTTTTCTAAGCTTGGTGGAGGTCTAGGGAGGAAACTAAAAAAATATATGAATAAATGAATGAATAGACCAAACAAACGGTCAGTCTCCCCTTACCCACTGTATTATGTTACGTCCTGGGATATATAAACACTGGGCTCTTTCTATTGGACTAGGTATGCGGCAACAAGCAACAACGGAAAACGCTAGATCCAACCCTTATCTATAAAGGGGAGGTGTGGTGGAGTGGTCTTGCCACTGGCCTGGTAATCCAAAGGTCCCGGGTTCAAATCCTGTTGTATCAATGGGAAGATATTATTGGGATGGAATTTGTGCTGTACCTGGTATCAGTGCATTACCACAAGCCCACCGAAACGTCAATAAAATACCCTCATTGTTCCCTGATTAAATAGCACTGTATGAATATTCCCATATTCAAAATATGCTATAGGGGTGCAATGCCTGGTGAGTTATCTGCTCAACAGGTGGCGTTGTGTGTGTGTAAGTGTGAGAGTCCGAGTGTAGTGGGTGAGACAGTGAAGCACGGGAACGAGGTGGCTTCAGAGATGGGGTCGTTTCGGGCCATGAGTGAGCACCGTGCCTCATGTGAAGGCAAGATGGCAGGTGCTCGTTGTACTCTACGTGCTTCACATGTCTCACTCCCTAGACTGGAACAAGACCTCACGGGCTTCACTGTTCATTGTAAAGCGGTGAATGTTAAGGCTCTCAGCCTATGCCCGAGAGGAAGTAAGTTGGAATATAGAAAAAAAAAAAAAAAAAAAAAAAAAAAAAAAACCCAGGCAACAAACCACCCTAAACCGTCAAGAGCCCTGCCTGGACAACAAGGTATCCTATGACTCGGTTACAGGGTGCTTCAAGGAAAAGATAGATAACGGAATTAAACTGCAGAAACAATTTAATAACAAACTAGAAGAAAGTACATTTAACGTTACGTTAATCAATACAACTAATCACCCCTGCGTGAAAGACGGTGAAAGCAAACAGTCCTCAAAACATCGTACAGGTAGACAAGATGCAGGTTTCTAAACTGCATGCGGCTACTGTAGGATCTGATGCTTAGCAAAGAAAGTAAGTTACGGATTTAGAGAACTCTTAACTAATAAGCAGGAATAAATACTAGTGATAGGACCTACAGTGTATGATGGCATAGGTATAATTAAATAAAGGCAGCAACTCGCAACATAACCACATACAGGTGTGCTTCTCACTCTTAGTCAGGCAAGCCTGCTTGGACAGAGTCTCTAAGCCACACCCTGACTCACAATGCTCACAAGAACGGTAAAACTGTGGCACAATAACAAGCATACAGATATAATAAACCGCTAGCTGTTAATCTGCCAGGTGGCAGAGGTCTAGCCGGAAGGATATAGGCTTCGGATACCCGGGCTGAGCCACCTGCTCTAGCCTAGCGACGTTCCCAAGTCTGTGCGCCAAATTACTCTAATTGAAAGGGTGCTCTCTTGAGAGACTCAGATCCCAAGTATCTGACTCTCTCCTGGCGACCCTAAAACAAACACAAGACGTGCTAGCGCAGTGCTGAGTGGACTAGGCAAGGGCCCTCACACAACACAACACTAGACACACAGGCACACAGACAAGAAAATGCCCCCAGACTCCCACGGGTATCCTAGTAAAGTCGTGCAGGTCCACAGGACTCGCACCAGCAGACTTTACTTAAAGGATCGCAAAAAGCCTCCCCTCCGGTCTAGCCCCTGCTCACCTGCCACAAGAACACACTAGCCAGCATGAAACCACCAAATATGAGACAACAAAAAAGCTTCATAGGTCTCATTAACAATTACATCTCTGCATAAGGCCCAAAATCCTATCTAATTATCTGAGAGCTCGTCGTTAATACAATAATAGATATAAGGTCTATCAAGGGGATGGGATAATTAAATAGATTGGTGAAGTAGTGGAAAGAAGGTATACAAAGTAAGAGAGAAAGTTTCTAAGTGGGGTTGAGAGGGATAGATATCAAGGGGGTCCGAAGGGTACGACAGTGAGGTGAGCTCTGAGTCTTGAATCTGTCTGGACCCCACCCTAGGCATGCGAAATACATCCCATGCTTGGCAACACTCAACACCGTTGCCGGGTCAAAATCCTCTACCCCTTGCGTGAGTCGAAACTAAGCCTAACGTTGCGATCAAATGGCAACATCAGGCTCGTCCCAAGCTAGTCTCTCCGCGCCCGCGCAAAGCAACGTCCCCCAGCCGGCCCCTCTCTCCCGCTCGTCTCCTCCCACTCTCACTAGACTTACATCTTATATATTATAATGAAACAATCAACTATCGAGAATAGAATATACTAAGATGTGTTGGTTAAGAATAAGGGCAGCTTCAAGCTGTGAAACAACATAAGAATATCCCAGACATTAGTTACATTGTCGTAGGATATATACTAAGGAAAAGCCGGCCGGCCGGCTGGCGCCAGCCGGTTTCTAAACGGCTGGGCAGCCGACGCGCGCGCATGCCCGCACGTGGCTACTATGCAGGAGCGCCACAATTATGTAATAGACCAAACAAACAGTCAGTCTCCCCTTACCCACTGTATTATGTAATAGACCAAACAAACAGTCAGTCTCCCCTTACCCACTGTATTATGTAATAGACCAAACAAACAGTCAGTCTCCCCTTACCCACTGTATTATGTAATAGACCAAACAAACAGTCAGTCTCCCCTTACCCACTGTATTATGTAATAGACCAAACAAACAGTCAGTCTCCCCTTACCCACTGTATTATGTAATAGACCAAACAAACAGTCAGTCTCCCCTTACCCACTGTATTATGTAATAGACCAAACAAACAGTCAGTCTCCCCTTACCCACTGTATTATGTAATAGACCAAACAAACAGTCAGTCTCCCCTTACCCACTGTATTATGTAATAGACCAAACAAACAGTCAGTCTCCCCTTACCCACTGTATTATGTAATAGACCAAACAAACAGTCAGTCTCCCCTTACCCACTGTATTATGTAATAGACCAAACAAACAGTCAGTCTCCCCTTACCCACTGTATTATGTAATAGACCAAACAAACAGTCAGACTCCCCTTACCCACTGTATTATGTAATCAGTAAACCTGCCACAGTGATACAGTACAGCCTAAACAATGATATACGAGGACAGCACTCAGGTGACCCGGTACATTATACGAGGACAGCACTCAGGTGACCCGGTACATTATACGAGGACAGCACTCAGGTGACCCGGTACATTATAGTAGTGGCATGCTACTTAAGTTGAGTTTTTTAGTTTGTTCCCTAAACCTCCATCAAACTTAAAATTACACCCCCTAGACCCCTTTTCAAGATAAATTTGTAAATTTTTGGGTAAAAAAAAATCCCGGCCAAAGGCCGGTTCTTCTTAAAGTGCAGGCTCGCTATCGCTCGCCAGGAAAAAATTGACTCCTAAATGGCAGGAAAGGTTTTGAATTTGACAGAAATTGGGTGAAAGTTCTTAAAATCACCAAACTAATGGGGCAAACGTCTTAATATCTCAAAAGCAACGGGGCTAAACGTGAGAGAGAAAGTTCCATAAAATAGTCCCTCAAGTGGAACTCTCCCATCGAAGGTGTCAATTAAATCTAGGCGAGCGAAAGCGATCCTGTAATTTATGTTGAACCGGCCTAGTTTTTGTACCGAAAATGTACAAATTTATCTTGGGGATATTGTTTAAGCTTGGTGGAGGTCTAGGTAGGAAACTAAAAAATATATTAACTAAATACATTAACCGACCAATACATAAACCCTTCCCCCTTAAGGGAGCCCACCTCACTTTGTTTCTCTTTCTTTCCCTCTCTCTTTGGCTTGTATCCATGCGGCCCCATTCAGCCTTCTGTTTTAAGACGTTTTCCCCCATCCAGGTATCAATATTTTCCTGGCGAGCGGTAGCGAGCCAGCATAATATGTTTTTGTTTTGACAGCAAGCTAAATTTGTACATTTTTCGATAGAAACATTTCTCCGGCGAAGCCGGATTTCTCCATATAATGGTGTCTCGCAATCGCTCGCCATGAAGAAATTGACACCTGGATGGCGATAAACGTCTTAAAACAGTTGGCTGAATGGGGCCGAATGGATACAAGCCAGAGAAAGAGAGAAAAGGACAGAAAGAGACAAACAGCAGGTGACCCCCCTTAAAATGTTTGCAGGGTTACTATAGTAAGTTGGTGTACCTAATACGGTGTTCTGTACACACAATGTTTGCAGGGTTACTATAGTAAGTTGGTGTACCTAATACGGTGTTCTGTACACACAATGTTTGCAGGGTTACTATAGTAAGTTGGTGTACCTAATACGGTGTTCTGTACACACAATGTATTCTATGTGAACCTTTATGTTTATATTGTGTCATACTTAACGTTAGATGACATCATTTGTTTGTATAATTGTGTTTAATATACAGTACCGGTATGTTGATAATTAATATACAGTATGTTGATAATTAATATACAGTATGTTGATAATTAATATACAGTACCGGTATGTTGATAATTAATATACAGTATGTTGATAATTAATATACAGTATGTTGATAATTAATATACAGTACATGTATGTTGATAATTAATATACAGTATGTTGATAATTAATATACAGTATGTTGATAATTAATATACAGTATGTTGATAATTAATATACAGTATGTTGATAATTAATATACAGTATGTTGATAATTAATATACAGTATGTTGATAATTAATATACAGCATGTTGATAATTAATATACAGTACGTTGATAATTAATATACAGTATGTTGATAATTAATATACAGTATGTTGATAATTAATATACAGTATGTTGATAATTAATATACAGTATGTTGATAATTAATATACAGTATGTTGATAATTAATATACAGTATGTTGATAATTAATATACAGTATGTTGATAATTAATATACAGTATGTTGATAATTAATATACAGTATGTTGATAATTAATATACAGTATGTTGATAATTAATATACAGTATGTTGATAATTAATATACAGTATGTTGATAATTAATATACAGTATGTTGATAATTAATATACAGTATGTTGATAATTAATATACAGTATGTTGATAATTAATATACAGTATGTTGATAATTAATATACAGTATGTTGATAATTAATATACAGTATGTTGATAATTAATATACAGTATGTTGATAATTAATATACAGTATGTTGATAATTAATATACAGTATGTTGATAATTAATATACAGTATGTTGATAATTAATATACAGTATGTTGATAATTAATATACAGTATGTTGATAATTAATATACAGTATGTTGATAATTAATATACAGTAATTAATATACAGTATGTTGATAATTAATATACAGTATGTTGATAATTAATATACAGTATGTTGATAATTAATATACAGTATGTTGATAATTAATATACAGTATGTTGATAATTAATATACAGTATGTTGATAATTAATATACAGTATGTTGATAATTAATATACAGTATGTTGATAATTAATATATACAGTACCGGTATGTTGATAATTAATATACAGTATGTTGATAATTAATATACAGTATGTTGATAATTAATATACAGTATGTTGATAATTAATATACAGTATGTTGATAATTAATATACAGTATGTTGATAATTAATATACAGTATGTTGATAATTAATATACAGTATGTTGATAATTAATATACAGTATGTTGATAATTAATATACAGTATGTTGATAATTAATATACAGTACCGGTATGTTGATAATTAATATACAGTATGTTGATAATTAATATACAGTATGTTGATAATTAATATACAGTATGTTGATAATTAATATACAGTATGTTGATA
Source organism: Paralithodes platypus (assembly GCA_032716605.1). NCBI lineage: Eukaryota > Metazoa > Arthropoda > Malacostraca > Decapoda > Lithodidae > Paralithodes > Paralithodes platypus. The sequence goes on from CM064541.1 coordinate 22,210,922, forward strand.
ATTAATATACAGTATGTTGATAATTAATATACAGTATGTTGATAATTAATATACAGTATGTTGATAATTAATATACAGTATGTTGATAATTAATATACAGTATGTTGATAATTAATATACAGTATGTTGATAATTAATATACAGTATGTTGATAATTAATAGCTAAGTAATTGTTATTTTTGCCTAAGTAAGACATCAGCCTATTAATGATGCCGTTGTTGTTGTTGTTGTTTTCTGTTCTTGGGGATAAGAGATCGGTTGTGGAATAGACAATATTGATTTGTAACTGTGTGTGTGTGTTTGTTTTATTTTATTCATATTTTAGTAATTATAAAGCGAGGTAGTAGGTTAAATATATAATGTTCATTAGGTGGATGATTGTAGAGATAACAAGTTGCTAGTTTGTGCTCATATGTATATCTATAATTAAAGATATAGATAAATAATTGTGCTTGCCTCAAAATATCTTACGCCGTCGCAGTCTAACATAATAAACTCATTGGTTAATAATACACATTGAATACAATATTAGCTGTAGGACATTCAACATCCCCCTGACGTTCTGTTCCACAACTTCATTCATTTTTGTCTCCTATTGTAGCAGCAGTTGCCTACGAAGCAACTCCACCTGCTTTAAATTATTTCCTCTGACTCGCTCTCCCCACCTCTCTCTCTCTCTCTCTCTCTACAAAAACAAGTTAAGGAATAGCATCATCTCAGGCATTTTCCCCAAGATCAATGCACCTGACAAATTCTACGACAAAGGCCTTCAGCACAAACAGCCAAATAAAATCTTTGTGTCAGAAGGAAGAAGTTGAATTCATCAACCTCTGGGATCGTTTCTATAACCAGCCCACTCTGTTCCGCAAGGATGGCACTCATCTAAGCCCTGTAGGTTCAACACACATGGGTCGTCTCCTACGCAAAGCAGTCCGCAGCCATGGATACAAAAAACGCGATTCGTGAAGAAGCAGCAGCAGCGACATAAATCATCCAAAGGCAAGCAAAAAACAGAGGCAACCGAGGACAGACGACAGCAAGGAGCGAGGACAGCGAGGAGCGAGGACAGCGAGGACCGAGGACAGCCATGAACGTAAATGTAGATCCGACCAGAACCAAAAATTTGAATAAAGAGCGTTCCGTGAGTTCTAAAATCCAGTGGTGGGCGCGCTCCGGTGGGACCGGTAATGCGGCAGCACTCCGCGCTCCTCAGACATAAGGTAATGCGGCAGCGCTCACGCGCTCCTTTGGTCAGCCGACCCGATGCGCTTCCCGCTCTGCGCTCCTGCGCTCCGCGCTCCCAAAAATAGGTATAGGCCTATAATAAAAACAAGTAAAAAACAGCTTCTAGAAGTTATTTAATTATTTACCTAAATTAATACAATATTTTGTCTTTCACTTCATTAAATTCAAAAAATTCAAAAAATTAAAAAAAAACTCAAGTCATGGTGTCTTTCTGAAGTTTAAGTTTCTCACTTTCTCAGTTTCTGTAATTCTTTATGTCATATCAATGATATGATTGATATCATATCATGGATGACCCGCTGACCAGTCTTCGACGGTATATATATACGGCCGGGACTAGGGTCTTGTCAGTTGTCACGCCGTGCCAGGTCCGTATATAATTATATACTGACTCGCCGAAAAAAAATCGTAGCAGCGAAACGACTGCACCTATGGCTTTCATATTTTTATTTTTTGACCACATGTACCTTACCCTTCTGCATACCCACCACCACTACCCCAAACCCCTCCTCCCACCCACTCGCTGACTATCGGTCGCCTCACAAGGAAAAAAAAAGGAAAATCTGTGGCGGCGAAACGATTGCACCAATCGGTTCCATATTTGTGTGACAAGTGCCTTATCCTTCTGCCTTCCCTCCACCACACCCCCAACTGCCTCCCACAACCCACTTCCAGCGTATCCGTACGAAGAAAAGGAAAAAAAATAAAATCTGTGGTGGCGAAACTACCTCACCAATCGGCTTCATATTTGTAACACGAGTCAATTACGCTTCTACCTTCCCCCCACCATCCCCCAAACCACCCTCCCACCCATACATTCAAGTAACATTCCGATGGTATCGATACCATAAAATTATAAAAGTCTCTGAAGTCTATAGTGTCTTTTGACTCTTTTCAGCTACGTTCGCGACTATCGGGGACCTGATTTCTGGCGAAAATGGACAAGGGGGTGTTTTTTTACCATTATCCTTCCTTTCTCACCCAACTTGATAGATTTAGCCAAAAAAAAAAAAAAAAAAATCTGGCACTGGCCAGGTTCTTACCTTTCCAGGGTTTGAAGGTGGCACTGTTAGTCTGTCACTATCATAGTATCACAGTTCACTAACACCGTGAGTAACACCGTACGATGATTGTACACGATAATGACGTTCTTGAACCTGTTGTTGACAGGAAAAATCGCTTCCGGAGCGCCAGAAAGGAGCACAAAATTCAAGCTGCGCTCCCCGCCTGCACTCCGAGTTCAGAGTTGTGCCGCTCCTCGCTCCTCGCTCCTCGCTCCTCGCTCCGCGCTCCTCTATATTGGTAGTGCATACCGGATCGCAGAGCGCAGAGCGCCAAATCGGCGCGCCCACGCCCACCACTGCTAAAATCACAACTTTAAAAGTTTTCTATGCAAACGCTCGTAGCATACGCTACGGCTTCCCATGATTTATCCTTGTTTTGATAAATATTCAAATGTAATCATGCATCTTTGTTATCACAGAAAAAACGTCCGTATCTCCGTTTTTGTTCTTATGTTCGTCTCATTTTTGCAGGTAGCATAAGTGTGTCTTCTCTTACAGGTATGTTATAATTTAGCCCATTCGGAACCAGGGACGACCTTTTCGTCAAATTCTGGCAAGTATGAGACGATTTTATGCAGCTTAGGAAGGACCTCTAGCAATAATAAAGCTTCAGACTATCTCAACCAATCCTCTTAACTACCACAGACCCTTCCTCAGCTGCAAAATATCGTCAAAATGTAGCTAGAATAAAATATAACACACATCGCTGGTGCTCAGAGGGTTAAGCGGATCACTGAAAATATGACAGGCATTACTGCAGTCCAAAGCCAAGGTGATATATTATTATTTAGTGATATATGAGAGAGAGAGAGAGAGAGGGGCGGGGGGGGGGGGGGAGCAACTACAAAACAAATAGGTCGACTAGGTATTATACAGTACAAACAACAGAACTTACTAGGTATATACAGTACAACACAACAGAACTTACTAGGTATATACAGTACAACACAACAGAACTTACTAGGTATATACAGTACAACACAACAGAACTTACTAGGTATATACAGTACAACACAACAGAACTTACTAGGTATATACAGTACAACACAACAGAACTTACTAGGAATATACAGTACAACACAACATAACTTACTAGGTATATATAGTATAACACAACAGAACTTACTAGGTATATACAGTACAACACAACAGAACTTACTAGGTATATACAGTACAACACAACAGAACTTACTAGGTATATATAGTACAACACAACATAACTTACTAGGTATATATAGTATAACACAACAGAACTTACTAGGTATATACAGTACAACACAACAGAACTTACTAGGTATATACAGTACAACACAACAGAACTTACTAGGTATATACAGTACAACACAACAGAACTTACTAGGTATATACAGTACAACACAACAGAACTTACTAGGTATATACAGTACAACACAACAGAACTTACTAGGTATATACAGTACAACACAACAGAACTTACTAGGTATATACAGTACAACACAACAGAACTTACTAGGTATATACAGTACAACACAACAGAACTTACTAGGTTATATAGTACAACACAACAGAACTTACTAGGTATATACAGTACAACACAACAGAACTTACTAGGTATATAGTACAACACAACAGAACTTACTAGGTATATACAGTACAACACAACAGAACTTACTAGGTATATATAGTACAACACAACAGAACTTACTAGGTATATACAGTACAACACAACAGAACTTACTAGGTATATATAGTACAACACAACAGAACTTACTAGGTATATACAGTACAACACAACAGAACTTACTAGGTATATATAGTACAACACAACAGAACTTACTAGGTATATACAGTACAACACAACAGAACTTACTAGGTATATACAGTACAACACAACAGAACTTACTAGGTATATGCAGTACAACACAACAGAACTTACTAGGTATATACAGTACAACACAACAGAACTTACTAGGTATATATAGTACAACACAACAGAACTTACTAGGTATATACAGTACAACACAACAGAACTTACTAGCTATATACAGTGCAACACAACAGAACTTACTAGGTATATATAGTCCAACACAACAGAACTTACTAGGTATATATAGTACAACACAACATAACTTACTAGGTATATACAGTACAACACAACAGAACTTACTAGGTATATACAGTACAACACAACAGAACTTACTAGGTATATACAGTACAACACAACAGAACTTACTCACAAAGCAAGGTAATATAAATATACTCAGCGAGCTCGTATTTTAGTTTCAATTTCCTTTGTTGTTTTTTATACAAGGGAAAACACAGTTTAAGAAGTAGTTAAAAATACCTCCCGAAACATAAGGGCCAAAAAATGGAGAGGCGCGACTGAAGATTATTTAATACAAGAGTATTTCGCTACATATTATTCTAAGCGTATTGCTGTGGTTCAACAATTTCGTTTCCCCCATGAACAAAAATATACTGAGTTTATTTATTTATAATCCGCTCGTTTATATTAATTAGCGTTATATATTAATTTCTGTCAGAGTGGGGGTTGAGCGTACCCTGCCTCCCAGAGCTCAATCTCACTTTATCTCATGCTAAATATGTTTCAGTACTTTTTGACGTAGTTGATGGATTTTGTCTGTTCAATATCCGACAACAAAATGTGACTTCCCCAATTTAAGCTAACTGATTTTGTCTACTCTACTTCTGACTACAAAATTGACTTCCCGAATTTATCTACACCCTGATTTTGACTATTGCATTAGCACTATACTACTTTTTCTTTAAGAGCAAACATTCTACACCAGGTATTATAGAGATAGCCGGTTTGATACAGTTATAACAGAAAGCCGAATATGGCGGGTGGCTGTGGCCTGATGAAGTCCATCCGCCTCTCTATTTGGTCTTGGGGTTAGCGTTTGACTGTATCTCTATATTTGTCATATGCCTATTTTTATTTCAACTCTTTTCACATGTGTGTGTGTGTTTTTTGTTTTTTTTTACCCCCCTTCTTCCTCATGTATTGCCCTATTACTTATGACATTTTCGAAGTACACTCCCATAGTTCGGCGATTGTAAGACCTTTCCCCCCATTTCTGTGTCAACATTACGACCATTCTTGCCCTTTAGGTGTCGATTTTTTTTTCCTGGCGAGCGAAGGCGAGTCTGTAATTTAGGAGGAACATTTTTCTACCGAAAAATTTAAATACATTTCTCAAAGGGGGTTCTTGGGGGTTGGGGCGACTTATGGTGTTATAGGATATAGGTCAATGTACTTATTATCAACCTAGAAAATTCACCCTGCCTCCCGTTCTTCTTCCCTCCCTCCTACTTATCTACTCCTTCCTTACTTCCATCTTCTTTCTTCTCTCCCTATCCTATATCTTAAATTTTCCCTTCTCTTAACTTCCCTCCCTATTTACTGAATCCCTTCCTTCCTTCCTCTTTCTCTTCTTCCTTCCTCTCTTCTCTCCTTCCTTCCTCTCTTCTCTCCTTCCTTCCTCTCTTCTTTCCCTCCTTCCTTCCTCTCTTCCTACCTTTCTTCCTTCCTTACTTCCTTCCTTCCTTACTCCCTTCCTTCCTACCTGCTTGTCTTCCTTCCTTCCTTCCTTCCTTCCATCCTCCCTCTCTTCCAACCTTCCTTCCTTCCTACCATCCATCCTCTCCTCATCCTGCACCCAAAGTCAACATTTTCCAAACTAATATTATTTATACGGGTTGGAGAGCGGGGCCTAAATTAAATCTTCAGTCTTTTGATTCCATACGGCTAGGAAGAATTCACGTCAAGGGCCAATTTGGATTACCTGAGAGAGAGAGAGAGAGAGAGAGAGAGAGAGAGAGAGAGAGAGAGAGAGAGAGAGAGAGAGAGAGAGAGAGAGAGAGAGAGAGAGAGAGAGATGGCAGAGTCACCAGGAGGCTGGAGGACATCATGAAATGGGGAGAGAGATGGTAGGTTAGGTTCGCTCCTCATAAAACTCAGTTACCAGCCATTACAACAACTGAGTCTCAACTCCAACCCAATTTTAATAATAACACAATCAAATCAAAGAATGAAATTGAAATATTGGGTGTCATTTATGACAAAAAATTATCTTTTAAGAGTCATATCGAAACCATCGCAAGGAAAGCATCTTCAAAATTAACATCCTTGAGAAAAATATCATATCTTGTTGACAAAAAAGGAAGAGAAGTATTGTACAAAGCCCAAATAAGATCAGCTATGGAATTTTCACATCTACCTTGGGGAGGTGCAGCCAACACACACCTTAGTTTACTGGATAAAGTTCAAAGAAGAGCCCTCAGGATTATTGAAGATGCCTTTACAAGAATGGATGACTTACAACATAGAAGGGATGTGGTTGGTATAACAACCTTATTTAAGATCCAAAACCACCATGCCCCTCACCTTCAGTCACTGAGGCAACTACAGCGACGACAGGAGCGTACCACAAAAACAGTGGAGAGAGCCCCTGACGCACTAGAGGAGCCCCGTACCAACGACATTTTATCCCAAAATATTGTAAGATGTGGAATATTTTTGTAAATCCAGACAATATTATTACTAATGACACTGTGATTATCTTCAAATGCAAGGCTAACAAATGGCTTAAAGAAAATGCTGCAGTGAAATAACATAAAACACAGTAATGTGTAATTCTGGTTAGGCTTTTAGATAAGAACTATGGCAACATATGTTCCTTTAGCCGGTAACATCTTCTTGTAACATGTCACAATGTTAATGAAGTGACCATTTATTTTCAAACCTAGTATAAAAAAAGAGAGAGAGAGAGAGAGAGAGAGAGAGAGAGAGAGAGAGAGAGAGAGAGAGAGTGGGAATGAATGGAAGTGAAAGCGTTTGTGTGTGTGTGTGTTTGAGAGTACAAAGGAGTACAAAGGAAATCAAGCAACAACAGGTCTAGTGACCTTTCTAGGCTGCTTGTCCTCCAAACCACTGAGGATCAAGTGTCCAAACAGTGGTTTAGAGTGGGTAAGGGAACATTGGAAAGGGAACTACTGCCCTGGAACTAATGTCCGTGGCAGGATTAGGAAGTTAGTAGGGGACAGATGGGTTAGTAACTGAGGGGAGGATAAAATAAAGTTATTTATTTACAAACGCAGTCAGTCGCGGGTTTGATGCGAGATATTTGTCTAGGCGAAGTTTAAATGAATCAACGGTGCTGCAGTCTATGACATCTCGGGGAAGCCCATTCCATAAGTTGACGACTCGATTGAAGAAGAAATTCTTAGCTTCGTGTGAGTTAAAAGATTTACCAATAATTTTGCAACCGTTTCCCTGCGTGTAATTAGATTGGTCGATATTGAAGTACTTACTACAGTTCATATTGTCGATGCCTTTGAACACTTGAATTAAGTCGTCTCTTAATCTGCACTGGGTTAAAGGAAATAGATTTAATTCTCTAAGACACTCCTCGTATGGTTTGTCCTTTAGGCTAGGTATAATTTTGGTAACTCTACGTTGAACTCGTTCTAGCTTGTCTATATCTTTTTGGTAATAAGGGCACCAGGATTGAACGCAGTATTCAAGAAGAGGGCGGACTAAGGAATTGTAAAGGGTTAGGATAACGTCTTTTGATTTATGCTCAAATGACCTGCCTATAAAGCCAATTATTTTGTTTGCCTTCTTAACAACTTCTGAACATTGTTGACTCGGTTTTAGGTTACTGGATATTGTTACTCCCAGATCGGTTTCTCTGTTTACATTCTTAAGCTGAGTGCCATTCATCAAATAGTTTGCTTTCTCATTTTGGTATCCGATATGTAGTACTTTACATTTATTCGCATTGAAACTCATTTGCCAAATTTGGGCCCAACATGACAACTTATGTAGATTGTGTTGCATAACCTCAACTTGTTCTTTTGAGAGTACGCTATTTGCAATTTTTGTATTGTCAGCAAATTTTGAGATTGTACAGGTGAGACCCTCATCTATGTCGTTGATGTAAATTAGAAAGATAATTGGTCCTAGTACCGATCCCTGGGGTACCCCGCTACTTACATTGGTCCATTTAGATGCCTTACCGTTTATGACTACTCTTTGCTTTCTGTCGCTGAGTCCATTTTCTATCCATTTCAACACACCATCTTGTATTCCATGCGCTTTTAGTTTTAGCAGTAAACGTTTGTGCGGAACTTTGTCAAAGGCCTTTTGAAAATCAAGGTTTATAATAATTACAGCTTTACTCTCATCGTAGAGGTTGAGGATATCGTGGAAGAAGTCTAAGAGGTTTGTTAAACAGGAACGTTTTTTACGAAAGCCGTGTTGAGTATCTTTAAGTATGTTATTTTCCTCTAAGTGATTTACGAGTATGTCTCTTATGAGTGTTTCTAACATTTTACATACAACTGAGGTTAAGCTAATTGGACGATAGTTACTGGGTAGGGATTTGCTGCCTTTTTTGAATATCGGTGTTACGTTGGCTAGCTTCCACTGATCAGGCATATTTCCAGACAGCAAGGATTTATTTAATAGCAATGTCAATTGTTTGGAGAGCTCATCCTTAGCTTCCTATAGGACTCTAGGTGAGATTTTATCAGGTCCAAGTGTTTTATTTACCTTGAGTTTATCTTGAGAGAGAGAGAGAGAGAGGTGTAGATACATGTGTGGATAATTGATGAGCCATGTGGATGCTTGTGGGTGAGTGAGGAATTATGGATGTGTGGATATGAATGTGGATGTGTAATAAATACATGTGAATATATTTGGGGTAGGGTTTGATATGTGCGTGTGTCAGGATGTATTTGTATGAGTGTTCATATTTAGAAAGTATATAAGCTACATACGAGAATATGTGTATATGTGTGGATGTATGAGGATATGTGTGGAAGCTATACACATGTAAACAATTGACGACTTGCGATTTCGTTCTATAAGGAAGTTGGAGCTGTAGACAACGATATTTAACAAATTTACCAGCTAAAATGTGATGGAGTGAGGAAGTACATGAACGAAGGCGGTGCTGGTTGGGGGGAGGGGCGTCGACTGACTGGGGACATAGGTGCATGAGGGCGGTTCGTTCGTGGCCACCTCTTCGGGGATCACGTCGTCAGGCAATAGATAGATAGATAGACCAGCTAAAATACGGTCGTAGTACATAATATAAAAACATAAAACCCAATTCAATATACCATTTATCCATCAAAAAACGTACATTATTATTGCATTTCTGTTTAATATCGATGTTCACGACTCCATCCTCCATATAGCCTGAATCTCGAAAGTAGTCAATTTGGCTGTCATTACAATTTGTTCAATCTCCATCCTGTGGTAATAATGTTCTTGACCTTGTACTTGCAACAAAAGAAGCCTTGGTTGATAAAGAGTGACTGTAGGTGATAAATTCTTCAATAGTGACCACCGTACGATCACTTTCAGTATAAAATTTAATAACAATAAACTCAATACCAGCAATGAGAAAGTTTCAAACTTCAAGCGAGCAAATTTCCATAAACTCAGAACAAAATTTAAAGAAGCCAATTGGAGTTTTCTAAACAATAATGAGATAAACCAATCTTGGAAACATTTCTTAAATTTTACACGAACGCAGTACAGCAGAAGATCTGCACATAATAACAAACCAAAACGGTGGAATAGAGAAATAACTGAATGTCTACTCGCTAAAAAGAATGCTCATGAGAGATTACAAACCTCCGATAACGATGAAAATAGACAGGCCTTCAGAGATCTACGGCGTAAATCCAAAAGGTTAATTAAACAAAGTAAAAACACTTTGGAGTTACATGTTGCGAATCAAAGCAAGACTAACCCAAAAGAAATCTACAGTTACATCAGGAAGAAGAAAGTGGTGACTTCAACGATTGGACCCTTGGTAGATGAAAATGGAGATTTTACCAATGAAGATGACAAAATGAGTAATACTCTCAACAATTTCTTTGCATCAGTCTTTACATCAGAAGACCTATTTGACATCCCTACAATACCGCCAGTACAGACAAACAATTCGGAAGTTCTTAGAACTATCAGCATTACTGAGGCAGAGGTACTGAGATGTTTAGATAACCTCAATGAAAGCAAATCACCTGGACCTGATACGATTTCTCCTAGAGTTCTTAAAGAAGCTAAATGCGAGGTATCCAAAGCCCTGACGCTGATCTTCAACAAATCCTTGGAAACTGGCGAACTACCTGATGAATGGAAGCTTGCGAACGTAACACCAATTTAAAAAAAAGGTAGCAAATCTTTGCCTAGCAATTATCGTCCAGTCAGCTTGACCTCAGTAGTATGCAAAATACTAGAAACAATAATAAGAAACAGACTCATTGATCACTTGGAGGAAAATAATATACTAAAAGACACACAACATGGGTTTTGCAAAAAAACGTTCCTGCTTCACAAACCTTTTAGACTTCTTCCATGACATCCTAAATCTATATGACGAAAGTAAAGCTGTAGATATTATATACTTAGATTTCCAGAAAGCCTTTGATAAAGTGCCACACAAACGGTTAGTGATAAAATTAAATGCACATGGAATGGAATACAAGGCGGCATTCTACAGTGGATAGAAAATTGGCTCAGCGAAAGGAAACAAAGAGTAGTTATTAATGGGGAAGCATCAACATGGACCAATGTAACTAGTGGTGTACCTCAAGGATCAGTGCTGGGGCAAATCTTTTTCCTAATTTACATTAACGACATAGATGAGGGTCTCACCTGTACAATCTCAAAGTTTACAGATGACACAAAAATCGCAAATACCGTACTGACATATGAACATGTTGAAGATATGCAAAACAATCTAAACAAGCTTTCACAATGGGTTAAAATCTGGCAAATGTGCTTCAATGAAGATAAGTGTAAAGTACTTCATATCGAATACCGCAATAAAAAAGCAGACTACTCGATGAATGGCACCCAGTTAAAGAGTGTAGACAGAGAAACCGATTTAGGAGTAATAATATCCAGTAACTTAAAACCATGTCAACATTGTGCTGAAGTTGTTAAGAAGGCAAACAAAATTATAGGTTTCATAGGTAGATCATTTGAACATAAATCAAAAGACATTATCCTCACCCTTTACACTTCATTAGTCCGCCCACTTTTGGAATACTGCATTCAGTTCTGGTGCCCTTACTATAAAAAAGATATAGACAAATTGGAACGAGTTCAACGTAGAGTTACCAAGATGATACCCTGTCTCCGGAACAAACCATACGAAGAACGTCTTAAAGAACTAAATTTATATCCATTAACCAAGCGCAGATTGAGAGGTGCCCTTATTCAAGCTTTCAAGATCGTTAAAGGCATCGACAACATGAACTGTAATAAATATTTTACGATTGACCGATCAAACTACACGCGGGGAAATGGCTGCAAAATCATTTGGTAAATAATTCAACTCTAACGAATCCTAAAATTTCTTCTTCAATCGAGTCATCAACTTGTGGAATGGGCTTCCCCGAGATTTCATAGACTGCAACATCGTTGATTCCTTCAAAGTTCGCCTAGACAAGCACCTTGCCCCGAACCCAAGGTTGACTGCATTTGTAATTGAATAAATATATTCTTTAGTAGTGTTTGTTCAATAACCTAATAGATCTATCTATCTATTGCCTGATGCCGTGATCCCCGAAGGGGTGGCCACAAACGAACCGCCCTCATGCACCTCTGTCCCAACGCCCCAACATCAACTGCCAACAATTCAACGCCTGCAGTAGCCACTTCAGCTGATGGTTCCGATACTCAAGAAACAACTAGTGACTCTCTTCCCCCTCAAGACAACTTCCGTGTCATGAGGAACAACGTTTGCCCCAAGACCAGGAAACCCACTGTTGGACCGTTAGTCGATGAAAATGGAGAATACATAAAAAACGAAGTACAAATGAGTATTGCCCTCAATACCTTCGTTGCATCAGTTTTTACGACGGAAGACCTCAGTGATATCCCTACACCATCGCCGATTCAGATTGATAATTCAGATGTTCTAAGCAATATCACTGTTATAGAGAGAGAAGTATTGAATTATTTAGATAAACTCAAGGTAAATAAAACGCCTAGACCTGATACAATCTCACCTAGAGCCCTAAAGGAAGGTAAGGATGAGCTCTCTAAACCACTGACATTGCTATTCAATAAATCCTTGCAGTCTGGAACTATGCCTGATCAGTGGAAGCTAGCCAACATAACACCGATATTCAAAAAAGGCAGCAAATCCCTACCCAGTAACTATCGTCCAATTAGCTTAACCTCAGTTGTATGTAAAATGCTAGAAACACTCATAAGAGACAGACTCGTAAATCACTTAGAGGAAAATAACATGCTTAAAGATACTCAACACGGCTTTCGTAAAAAACGTTCCTGTTTAACAAACCTCTTAGACTTCTTCCACGGTATCCTCAACCTCTACGATGAGAGTAAAGCTGTAGATATTATATACCTTGATTTTCAAAAGGCCTTTGACAAAGTTCCCCACAAACGTTTACTGCTAAAACTAAAAGCGCATGGAATACAAGACCGTGTGTTGAAATGGAAAGAAAATTGGCTCAGCGACAGAAAGCAAAGAGTAGTCATAAACGGTAAGGCATCTAAATGGACCAATGTAATTAGCGGGGTACCCCAGGGATCGGTACTAGGACCAATTCTCTTTCTAACTTACATCAACGACATAGATGAGGGTCTCACCTGTACAATCTCAAAATTTGCTGATGATAAAAAAATAGCAAATAGCGTACTCTCAAAAGAACAAGTTGACGAGATGCAACACAATCTAGATAAGTTGTCATGTTGGGCCCAAATTTGGCAAATGAGTTTCAATGCGGATAAATGTAAAGTACTACATATCGGATACCAAAATGAGAAAGCAAACTATTTGATGAATGGCACTCAGCTTAAGAATGTAAACAGAGAAACCGATCTGGGAGTAACAATATCGAGTAACCTAAAACCGAGTCAACAATGTTCAGAATTTGTTAAGAAGGCAAACAAAATAATTGGCTTTGTAGGCAGGTCATTTGAGCATAAATCCAAAGAGGTTATCCTAACCCTTTACAATTCCTTAGTCCGCCCTCTTCTTGAATACTGCGTTCAATCCTGGTGCCCTTATTACCAAAAAGATATAGACAAGCTAGAACGAGTTCAATGTAGAGTTACCAAAATGATACCTAGCCTAAAGAACAAACCATACGAGGAGCATCTTAGAGAATTAAATCTATTTCCTTTATTCCAGCGCAGATAAATAGGTGACTTAATTCAAGTGTTCAAAATCATCAAAGGCATCGACAATATGAACTGTAGTAAGTACTTCACTATCGACCAATCAAATTACACGTGGGGAAACGGGTGCAAAATTATTGGTAAATCTTTTAACTCAAACGAAGCTAAAAATGTCTTCTTCAATCGAGTTGTCAACTTATGGAATGGGCTTCCCCGAGATGTTATAGACTGCAGCACCGTTGATTCATTTAAACTTCGCCTAGACAAATATCTCTCATCAAAGCCGCGACTGACTGCGTTTGTAAATGAATAACTTTATTTTATCATCCCCTCAGTTACTAACCCATCTGTCCCCTACTAACTTCCTAATCCTGCCACGGACATTAGTTCCAGGGCAGTAGTTCCCTTTCCAATGTTCCCTTACCCACTCTAAACCACTGTTTGGACACTTGATCCTCAGTGTTTTAGAGGACAAGCAGCCTAGAAGGGTCACTAGACATGTTGTTGCTTGATTTCTTTTGTACTCCTTTGTACTCCCCAGTCAGTCGACGCACCTCCCCCCAACCAGCACCGCCTTCATTCATATACTTCCTCACTCCATCCTTCCACCTCTCCTTCGGTCTACCTCTCCCTCTCTGTCCCTCCACCTCGCTCTCGTACACCCTCTTAGTCATTCTCTTGCTTTCCATACGTTCCATATGGCCGAACTATCTCAAGTTGTTCCTTTTCACACCTTCCAGCACATCTACCTCCACACCACACCTCCTTCTTAATTCTTCATTAGTCCGTCTATCCCTCCAGGTAACTCCGCACGCACTTTTTAAGTAATTCATTTCCACTGCTCTCACTCTTGATCTGAGTCTCTTCTCAAACGTCCATGCTTCGCTTCCGTAAGTCAGTGTCGGGATTACCACACTGTCATGCAAGGACTTCTTCACTTCCATACTGACCACCCTACTTCTTGTTACTGCTTTCTGCGTTCCTACAACCCTCTTCCCCTGTTGTACCCTCTCCTGCAATTGCTTCATCCATAGTCCCATCTTTACTCAACACACTGCCCAGATAACATAACATAAGAACATAAGAAAATGGGAGTCTGCAGAAAGCCGATTGGCCTAAGCAAGGCAGATCCCTGTCCCACACAACCCCAATTCAATTACAAAGCCCAATTATAGGCTCCACACTCTAATACCCTCTGAGGATCATCTTTCCAAAACGGTTAGAGATTAACGCAGGATTATGGGGGTCTGCAGAGCGCTGATTGGCCCAACCCGGCTGATCCCCCTTCACACCCAACCCTTCTCGTCCATATGCTTATCCTATTTTATCTTAAAGATCCCTACAGTTTTAGATCCCACTATAGCACTTGGTAGTCCATTCCACCCATCTACAACTCTGTTACCAAACCAATATTTGCCTATATCTTTTCTGAAACGAAATTTATCTAATTTGAAACCATTGGTACGAGTTCTTTCGCTATCACTGAGCTTTAGTACATTTGTCATGTCCCCTTTGTTAATCCCACTAACCCACTTGAACACCTCTATCATATCCCCTCTAACTCTGTGTCTCTCTAACGAATGTAAACCTAATTTCTTCAACCTTTCTTCATACGAAAGATTTCTAATATTTTGGATCATTTTTGTCATTCTACGCTGTACTCTCTCCAATGAATCTATGTCCATTCTGTAATAAGGACACCAAAATTGGACAGCATAATCCATATGGGGTCTCACTAATGACAAGTAAAGTTTTAAGATCACATCAGCAGTTCTGTTACTCACACTCCTAGAGATGTACCCGAGAATCCTGTTTGCCTTATTACGAACGCTTATACACTGTTTTCTAGGCTTCAAATCATTGCTAACAAACACACCTAGATCTTTCTTGCAGTCTGAATTTTCTAATTCTAAAATAGCTAGTTTATATTTAAAATTTGTTTGCATCTTCCCTATCTTTAATACCTTGCATTTGTCAATGTTAAACTTCATCTGCCAATTTACTGACCATTCATTTAAGGTATCTAGATCCCTTTGGAGGCACTCTATATCGCTATCTGAATCAATTGATCTCCCTATTTTAGTATCGTCTGCGAATTTACTTATCCTACTAGTTATACCTAAATCTAGGTCATTTATGTATATCAGAAACAACAGGGGACCTAATACCGATCCCTGGGGGACACCACTTTTGACTGCTCCCCACTCTGACTTGGTACCATTTATGCTGACTCTCTGTTTCCTACCAATTAGCCATGACCTAATCCATCCCAACAAAGATCCTCCTATTCCATGTGCCTCAACCTTTCTCATCAATCTCTCATGAGGGACTCTGTCGAAAGCTTTACTGAAATCTAAATAAATAATATCATTCAACGGCGGATCCCCAGATTGGCCGTGGTGATTGCACCTAAACACATACAAAAAGTTACAAAAAAGTATATGACTTGTCACTATCTACTGCTTCATATACCTCTGAGCAAAAGCTAAGCAAATTAGTAAGGCAAGAACGTCCCTGAGTGAATCCATGCTGAGAAGAATTTATTAAGTTAAATTTTTCTAAGTGGCTTCTAATTTTCCGAGCAATAATAGACTCTAGCAACTTTCCTATGATTGATGTGAGACTAATGGGACGGTAATTGGATGCTATCGATTTATCACCTTTTTTGAAGATCGGAACTACATTTGCAAGCTTCCAAGCTTCTGGAACTAAACCTGTTTCTAATGACTTGTTAAATAAAAATGCTAATGGGCTACTTAACTCATCTCTGCATTCTTGTAATACTCTAGCATATACCTTGTCAGGACCAGGAGATTGTTGAGGTTTCAGTCTGTCAATTTCCTTAAGCACATCATTTCTACTTATACTAACTGTACTTAACATATTTTCTATACTATCACTATATACCATATTGACTTCTGGAATCTGTGCCAAATTTTCATTAGTGAAAACGGAAAGAATCTGACTATTTAATGTACTGCACATTTCTAAATCATTTTCTGTTATGTCTCCTATTGAAGTTTTTAGGGGGCCTATTACATCTCTAACTTTAGATTTATATAGTTGGTAAAAAGCTTTAGGGTTATTTTTTGAGTCACTGGCTATCCTTATTTCATAATTTCTTTTTGCTTTCCTGAATTCCTTTTTGACCTGTCTTGATAGAGTCTGATAGTATATATGTAGATGATTTTCGCCTTTCTTTATTTTAAATATATTCCTTTCTTTTTTCCTATAAGATCTATTAGCTTATTAGTCATCCATTTTGGTTAGTTCTGCATCGATCTAAATCTTCTTTTAGGGATATATTTATTTTGAGCATTGTGGAGTGAAGCAATAAACTGGTTATATGTAGGTGGCAAGTTTAACTCTGGCATATCCTGACTTAATTGCTTAACAATAGGGTCCAACCTTAAGTCTCTTCTTAGCCCACCATAATCGGCTTTTCTGAAATCTGGGATAAGTGTCGTATTCTCTTTAGCATTCCCTGTCCATTGTATATTAAAATAAATAGATTTATGATCGCTATTTCCTAGGTGGTCACCAATCTCTACATCATTTATCATATGTTAATTGTTACTGAAAACTAAATCAAGAATATTAATACCTCTAGTCGGCGTATCTATGAATTGAAACAAAAAACTATCTTGTATTACAGATACTTAAAAGAGTTGACGATCTCCATAGCCTGACCGTTCAGCTTCACCTCACACTCTGTGACTTCCCCCCTTTGGAAGACTATAACCTTGCTCTTCCCCGCATTTACCTTCAAATTCCATTTTTCGCACACTGTTCCAAACTCATTTACCAGACCCTGCAACTCCCATTCATTATCACTCATCAGAACTGTATCATCCGCAAACAGAAGTATAGGTAGCTTCCACTCATTTCCCTTCCTTTCCAGCGATACACCAACATCCACTGCTCTTGATAGTATTTCTTTCATGACTCAATCCATATATACAGTAAACAACCACGGGGACATCACACACCCCTGTTTCAAACCAACATTCAGGTCAAAGAACTCGCTCTGCTCACTCTCCACACGTACTGCCGCCTTTGCACCCTCATACATGCTCTTCACTGCTTTCAGCAACTTGCCATCTACTCCGTATATTCTAAGTACTTTCCACAAACCTTCTCTATCCAGTCTGTCTCCAAGTCAATAAAGGCAACATACACCTTTTGTTTCTTCTCCAGATATTTCTCCACAACACAATTCAGGGTAAAAATCTGATCTACACATCCTCTTCCCTTCCTAAAACCTCCCTGCTCGTCGCCTATCCATTTCTCCGTTCTCACTCTCACTCTCTCAATCACTACCCTACTGTATACCTTCCCTACTACGCTTAGAAAACATATTGCTCGGTGGTTACCACACACTCCTCTTTCCCCTCTTCCCTTATATAGGGGGACTATTATGCCAGTCTTCCAGTCATCGGATGCACTCCCCTTCTCCCATGCTAGTTTGCATATTTTCCATACCATTCGATCACTATCTCACCACCATACCTCAATATCGTGGATTCACGACAGTCAGTGGTATAAACTACATTTTCTATGTATCATACCCTAGATACAGTTTGTACAGTATGTAAGCTTAATAAGTTAGATAAGGCCTATTATACGAAAGTATAGTATTTAAGTGTCTTTAGGAATGCATATATGATTTATCATATAAACCATGCTGTCATATTATGAAAGCGGTGCGATATTTACCGCTAGATATCCGCTACTAACTTAGCAGTAGCCGCTAGATTCGTAGCGTAAGACGATGACGCCTTGGATTGTGGCACACCGCGTCAGAGCACTTTTATACTTCATCCAAGCAACAACTCCACTCTTTAGTTCGCCGCGATCCTGGTTCCGGTTTCATCTAGCTCTCATCATTAACTTAAACTCAACTACATCCTACAGACAGACCGACTGACAGCTAAGCCTTATTATCATGATTTAACTTTCTTTAACCTCATTTATTCAATATTGTTCAGGTGCATCCTCGTGGTCACCTTAAGGTAAACATCCAATGGTGTTTGAATAACAGCCATTTGCCTACCATCTATCAGCACCTCCATCAGCATTTCCACCTTGCATATCTGTATTTTATGGTGATTTTAATAGTGAGTTACACTACCGGCATTATTATTAATTTATATATTATATGAGCGGACCTTTTCAGTCTTAGGTAGCCTCGAGTAAACTTATATTCCTTAAATCCGCCATATTGGTGCCCAGACCTCGGGACTTTGACCCACAATTAAATTTCCTAACTTAGGCATGAGCAAGGGCAACGTTGAGGGAGGTTGTAGATCAAAGGATCCGGGGGGTGTAGGTCTGGGGTATAAACCGGTGCAAGTAGTGGCCGAGGTAGATCGCATAGCGATCTTCGGCCACTCATACGCAACCCGACTGAGGGCAGCAGACCAGGGCCCTGTTGACTACAGGGGAGCGACCGGGGATCGGAAATTTCAATTCCGCTACTTTGGGGTGCCGGGGGCTAATATCACAAGTCTTAAGTCCTCCGATGAGTTGGGTAAGCTGGTATTATACCGGCCCCTCTACACCTATTTACTCATCGGGGGCAACGACATAACCCCCGACACCGAACCCCGTGCTCTGGCTGCGGAATTAGGCGACCTGGCTCTGGGTGTCGAGAGGGACACGGGAGGGAAATGCATCCTGATTTCCCTAGAATACCGCTCTAGAGTATGGGGAATGCCAGCAGAGCAGTATAATAAAATAAGGAATTCGGTTAACCGGTCATTGCGCTCTAGGTTAGACGTAATGCGCCATCGCTTTTTGTCGGTTTCGTCTAAACCGCAGGATATTGACATCGACGGTGTCCATCTATACCTCGACACTAACAAGATCCTGCATAACAAGATCACGGTCATGACTAAACGAGGGCTAGAGCGTGATGCCGGAGTAATAAGCCTGCGACTCCCTAAGTTCTGCATCCCGCCCATCACCTTCCCCCAGTAACTTATCCTATTTTTTTTTTTTTTTTTTTTTTTTTAACCCTGCATTTGTTTCCCTAATTTCATTATTATTTACTTTTTGACTTATGACTGACATACCATCTCATATTTCCTTCATTGTTTACTCATATCCCAATCTCTCGTGGTACTGTATTGTGTAAGGTAAGCGGTTTATATAGTCATTTCTACCTCTTTACTTTAATTACATTAATCTATAAAGGGTAGGCTAATGTGATGTAATATTGCAAATGTGGACTGAAATTGTAAGTACATATGACAATTACTAAAAGGTGTGATTATATTTCATGATTGAGACTTATTATAGAGGTCCGTATTGGCTGACGAAGGGTTAGGCTAATTCGTGTAATTAATTTAATGGCTAGTAAACCAGAGGATAAAAAAAACATAATTATGTCTATCACAGTCTTGAAAAACCAGAGAGGGGGTTTGAGAGGTCTCATCACTTGGCTAACGTCCGATTTGGAAGACTTTGTAGCTAGTGCAACTCCTGCACAGCTAGAGGCTAAGTTGGAATACCTACAAACTACCTATGATCGGATAGCTACCCTGAATGATAGTATAGTATCAGGTTTGGAGGAAGAGTCAGTTATTCAGGCGGAGTATGAGCAGCGCACTGTCCATGATATCACCCATTTAGAGGCAATACATTTACTGCGAAGGGCGGTGAAGAAGGTAGAGATAACCTCGACTAGCAGCGCTGCCAGGCAGACAGACCCCCGTCGTGAAGTCAACTTGCCCAAATTAAATTTACCGAAGTTCAGGGGAAACTTGACCGAGTGGTTAGCATTTTGGGACGTCTTTAAATCCACACTGCATGATTCAAAACTTGACGATGTACGAAAGTTCCATTATCTGAAAGGCCAACTCGAGGATGAAGCTTTACATTTGGTAGAAGGTTTTTCCATCGTAGGTGAAAATTATGATAGTGTTGTGAGGTTATTACAGGCGACGTATGGAGACACTGACCAGCTCAAAGTAGCCCACGTGAACGCCCTGTTGAACCTAGCACATCCTAGGTACAGGGTTGATGAACTGACAAAGTTTAGGGCAGATATGGAGTGTCATACAAGATCATTAGATGCGTTGGGGGTAACCTCACAAGAAATGCTGGTCATAATTTTAAGACAGAAATTACCTCTAGCTATTCTAGATAAGGTTCGTACCTTTAACTTGGAGGAGTTCAAAGAGGCATTTAGCAAGATTAGCAACATACAATTGAACAATGGTAGGATGGTGGGAGGGTCAGAAGGGACAACAGCAAGGGGTTCAATTAATATGATGGTAGGTTCTAAAGGGAAGGTTGAAGAATCACGAAAGAAACCACAAATGTCATGTAGGCTATGCAACAATCCCAAGCATAAATGGCTAAGCTGCACCAAATATCAAACCAATGAAGCCAAATTAGCTCAAGCAAGGAAGCTAAAACTGTGCAAGGATTGTCTGAGTAAGGACCATGGTATGCAGGGTAAATGTACTGCTTCCTATTTGAGGCCCTGTCGCAACTGTGAGGGTCATCACTTTGACAAGTTATGCCCCACAGGTAGTCCAGTCAAGGAGGAAAAAGTAGGGGGTACTGCAACATTAATGCTAGGCAGTAGGAAGGACACCACCATTTTACCCACAATCAAGATACCCATAGAGGGTTATGGCAGGACACAAGTCTGTCGGCTACTCCTAGACCAGGGCTCACAACGATCCTTTATAAAGAGATCGGTGATGGACGGTCTAAAATACTGTGTAGTAGGTAGTGAGACCCTTAGGTTGCAAGGTTTTACAGGAGTGACCGACAGTAGAGAATACGAAGTTGTTGAAGTTGCTTACATCTACTGTAAGAAAAAACACTTCTTACAGTGTATAGTGGTAGATGAACTCCCAGACTACCAATCTGTAGGAGTTAACAAAGTAGAACATGCACTTTGTAGGAAAGGTATTTACCTGTCTGATCCGGTAGGTGACTTGAAGGAGGTGCACATACTGTTAGGAGCAGATTATTTTTATGATGTAGTACACCCGGGTTTTAAAAGAGAGAGTGGAGTGATCTTGATCCCCACTAAGTTTGGCTACTGCATGAGCTGTACAGTCCAAACTACCCAGTCAAATGTTCTGGTTGACACGGTATCCGTGTTGAGGATGAGCACGACCGCCGCAGAAGAGTTCACCGGAGATGATACTCACATTGAGGACCCAAAGTTAGCTACCGAGTTCAATCTAGAAAGACTGTGGAAACTAGACCACATAGGTATTAAACCTGTGGAGAATGACCAGGAATCAAAATTCGCGATCGAGAAGTTCTCGGAATCTGTGCGTTACTTGACCACGGAAAAGCAATACGAAGTTTGTCTACCCTGGAAACATGAAAATATCAGTTTACCCACTAATTATGGTTTAGCGTTGGGTAGCTTCTGATAACCAAGATTATGCCAGAATCTTGGGGATGATATGGCAACCAGGGAAAGACATACTGATGTACCGGAACAAAGATTATACTGAACAGGCAGGGACGCACACAAAACGTAGTCTGTTGAGTAAGGTCGCGCATTTTTTGAATCCATTAGGTTTAGCATTACCTGTTACCATCAGAGCTAGGATTCTAATCCAGGAAATATGGAGACGCAACGTAGGGTGGGACGAAAATTTACCCGATGATCTTATTGAACAGGGTAGGTCCTTACTAGAATATTATAACACCCTATGTACATTAGAGTTACCGCGCCAAGTGGCCGCATTTGGACCCATGTCTTTACATGCATTCTGTGATGCGAGTGCTACAGCGTATGGAGTAGCTATTTATTGTGTTACCTCGTTTGGGATTAATTTACTCACCGCCCGGGCAAAGGTTGCACCGGTAAAGGGGGTCACGATTCCCAAATTGGAACTAACTGCCATGGTGCTATTGGGACGTTTGGTTAATCATGTACGCATTTCATACGATAAGGAACTGCAACTAAGGGCGGTACACGTATGGTGCGCTAGCCAAATTGCACTAAGCTGGGTGCATAGTCAATGGACATTGCCCGTCTATGTGCGCAATAGGGTGGATGAAATACGATCCCTACTACCAAACGCCTTCTATCATTATGTACCAACCAAAGACAACCCCAGTGACCTAATAAGAAGGGGGGTAACGGCGTCCAAATTGATTAAGTCCGACCTGTGGTGGCAAGGCCCAAAATGGCTGCTCCACGAAGGGGATTGGGCTGTATGGAATGCCGAGGTTGAGTTAGCTTTGCCTTTAGAAACGGTGACAGCTGTCATTCAACCGACATCAACACCGAGTCCTATGTTAGAGTGGGTAAGGATCGGTGGGTACAATAAATTAGTCAGGGTCGTAGCTTGGGTGTTGCGTTATATCACCAACATAAAGGCCAGGCTACAAGGACGACTCTGCAATCTGGGTCAAAGCTTAAATGCAGTAGAAATAAAAACAGCTGAGGTAACACTAATTAGATGGGTTCAAAGGGAATCCTTCAGTCAGGAATTAGAATCCATAAGAAGTTCTGGTAAGATTAAAATGCCTAACATTGTGCGTCAACTAAGGCTACACCTGAAGAATGACATAATTAGATGTGAGGGACGTCTAAAGTGGTCAGATGTAGACGACTGTGCCAACAATCCTATCCTGATGCCTGCAACACACCATGTCACCGATCTACTGGTACAATGCACACACGAGGAAGTAATGCACTACGGGGTCCACCACGTTATTTCTAAATTGCGTCTCAACTGGTGGATACCCAGAGTTCGACAGGTAGTTCGACGAGTAGTCAAAAGGTGTATGGTGTGCCGTAGACTAAAAGGAAGACTATTTACGACTGGACCTGATCCACCCTTGCCAGAGTGTCGCGTTAATCATCAAGAACCCTTCAGAGTTACAGGACTAGACTATACCGGCGCACTGAGGACTAGGGAACTGGACAAGGTTTATGTGTTGCTATTTATTTGTGCCACTTCACATGCAATACATTTAGAACTCTGTGACAATATGTCTTGTGAAGAGTTTATGCTGGCATTCAGGAGATTTTGTGCACATCGTTCCTTCCCTCATTTGATTCTTAGCGACAATACTCCCACTTTTCTTCAAGCTTCCAGGTACTTGATAGATATGAGCGACGATCCAAAGGTTGTTGCTTATTTGGGAGAGCGAAGGTGCGAGTGGAAGTTTATACCAGTCAAAGCGCCGTGGTTTGGTGGAATGTGGGAACGGTGTGTAGGCTTCGTGAAGTCAGGCTTACGGGGCGGTTGCAGGACGCGCCTTGTTAAAAAGGAGTGAACTAGTAACTGTGCTCACTGAAGTCAAGGCGGTTGTTAACGATCGTCCTCTCACTTACGTATATACCGACCTGCAAGAACCACTGCCACTAACACCAGCGCATTTGCTCTATGGCAAGCCAATGACTGCCTTTCCTACTGATCTGCAATCACAGGCAGAGTTAGAGGACCCTTCGATGTTCACCGAGGCTGTGCTGTCATGACGTTACCAGTATATTTCTAGGGTTATAGGTGATTTTAAAAAGAGATGGGTGAATGAGTACTTATTGGCGCTACGTGAGAGGGCAACTAAGACTGCTGGTCAACCATCAGCACCCTCTGTAGGCAAGATAGAGTTCATCCATGATGATAGTCCTAGATTGTACTGGAGGTTGGGCCGCGTAGTGAAGGTGTACGAGGGCGAAGGCTCGGTAGGGCGAGTAGCGCTGCTCAAGACAGCTACTGGGACTACTGTTCGTCCGGTCGCACGACTGTACGCTATGGAGCTTGGCTCTTCTACACAAGAAGAAGCTCCACCTGATGATGCTGGATCCGACGAGGTTGCCTTAGCCGATCCACCACAACCCGTTGGGGATCCGCCTCGGATCGGGACTAGACCCAGACGTGCAGCTCGTGGCGCCGTTGATATGTGGCGACACAAGATTGCTTCTGGGCAACTCTAGATATAAGGTGGGGTTCAGGTATTGTGTTTGGGGGGGGAGTGTATCGTGGATTCACGATATCAGTGGTATAACCTACATTTTCTATGTATCATACCCTAGATATAGTTTGTACAGTATGTAAGCTTAATAAGTTAGATAAGGCCTATTATACGAAAGTATAGTATTTAAGTGTCTTTAGGAATGCATATATGATTTATCATATAAACCATGCTGTAATATTATGAAAGCGGTGCGATATTTACCGCTAGATATCCGCTACTAACTTAGCAGTAGCCGCTAGATTCGTAGCGTAGACGATGACGCCTTGGATTGTGGCGCACCGCGTCAGAGCACTTTTATACTTCATCCAAGCAACAACTCCACTCTTTAGTTCGCCGCGATCCTGGTTCCGGTTTCATCTAGCTCTCATCATTAACTTAAACTCAACTACATCCTACAGACAGACCGACTGACAGCTAAGCCTTATTATCATGATTTAACTTTCTTTAACCTCATTTATTCAATATTGTTCAGGTGCAGCCTCATGGTCACCTTAAGGTAAACATCCAACGGTGTTTGAATAACAGCCATTTGCCTACCATCTATCAGCACCTCCATCAGCATTTCCACCTTGCCTAGCTGTATTTTATGGTGATTTTAATAGTGAGTTACACTCCCGGCATTATTATTAATTTAAATATTATATGAGCGGACCTTTTCAGTCTTAGGTAGCCTAGAGTAACCTTATCTTCCTTAAATCCGCCATACTCAACATTTCCCCACACACTCCATCTGTTCCTGGTGCTTCCCCAACTTCACTCTTTTCATGGCTTCCCACACTTCTGACCTCCTGATCCCCACCTCCTCCTCCACTACTTCTCTTCTTCTCCCTCCCATACCATATCCAACTATGTTTGCTGGCTCTTGATTCCTTACATATAGCAACTCATTGAAGCACTCCCTCCATCTTTCGACTCTCTCTTGCTTCTCGGCTAGCATTCTCCCATTCTTATCTTTCACACCCTTACTGTTTTCCTTGCTATCTTCCCTAACTTTCTTGACTTCTTTCCAGAACAGTTTCTTACTCTTGCTTCATTTTACTCTCAGATTCCTTCCAAATTCCTCATCTACTCTTCTCTTACTTTCCTTCACTACTCTCTTCACCACCCTCTTTCTCTCCACGTACCTCGCTCGTTTCTGTCTCTCGAAATCTTCATTCCCTCTACTACCCAACCACTCTCTATATGCATTCTTCTTTTCTTCCACAGCTATTTTTACCTCTTCTGTCCACCATGCTGTACCTTTCACTCCCCTCCCTCTTCTCCTCACTCCACACACCTCCTCACATGCTGTACAGATCTCTTCCTTAACCCGGGAGCTGCGGGGAGACTCTTAAGAGTTCCCCCGGCGCACTGCGGGGAGACTCTTAAGAGTCAGAGAAAAAAAAAATCAACTTTTGACATCGAAAAAAAAAAAAAAAAAAAAAAAAAAAAAAAAAATATATATATTTTTTGGCCCCTGGGCCATGCAAAATCTCAGTCCTCTACCTCCCCTCCTTCCCCACTTTCCTCCTCTCCTTCAGTTATCACCTATTTTCCCTGTTATTCCCTTATTCTGAGGTATATTTTCGTGCTAACATTAGAAATCCGATTGGAGGGTGTGGTCATCACTGATAGCAAGCGAGTGCAAGAGAGAGAGAGAGAGTATCGATCGACTGTGTCTCAGTGGCCTTGGGGGAAATTGGCGGGAAAGCAGATTGCCTCACCCATACATTATACAACTCGCGGGCTATATCTCCGATTTTGACCATCCAAACGCTGTTTTCACTCGTTTTATTGTTGTTTCAGGTTAATACCTTTATAATCAACCCTTAATAGGCGCATATGGATAAGTATTAATGCTATTAATGGCACAATGAATATTTTAGTGACGGAAACACCTCAAATACGTCAGCACAGGGGGACGTTTCCAATTACCCCCATGCGCACTTCAGAGGTTAAACACCTTGCTCATCTCCTCCACTTCCTCCATATCTTTCAGGTCGAACCCACCAAGTCGTCTTTTTACTGCTCTCCTGTACTCTTCCCTGATTTCCTCCTCCTGTAACCTCTCAACCCTCCTCACCATTCCACCTTCCTCTCGCCTCCCTCCAGCTCTCCTCACCCACTTCTTTTGTATCCTAACCTTAGCTACTACTACATACTGATCAGACAGACCCCCTCTAATACCCCTATACACCCTAGCATCCATCACAGATTTCTTCATTCGTTCATCCACACATACATAATCAATCAATGACTTTCGTTCCACCACTGTCTTATCCTTCATCGTCCACACCCATTTCTACGTGTACCTGTGTATCATTCTGTGTCGGAAGAAGGTGTTGGCTATCCACAACCTCCTCCCCACACATACGTCCAAAAGTGCACTACCATTCCCATTCACCTCTGATGGTACCCCCCACCCTCCCACCACTTCCTCAACTTTCCTATCGCCCACATTACCATTCATATCCCCAATCAGAAATATTCTTTTGTTCTTGTCAAACCTATCCAGGCACGCCTCCACATTCACCCAGAACTCCTCTTTCTCTCTTACTTTTTTATTCTCTGTCGGAGCATACACACACACAATCACCCACGTTTGTATTCCTATTTTCATTCTCACCCACACAATCCTTGAACCCACAGACCCATACTCTCTTACACATTCCTTCCATTTGTTACTTACAAACAAACATAGATCTTAATATAATTTCCCCTGCCATGAACTAAGCCTCAGGGCAGCACTTCCTTCTCACATTTTTCAGACATTATCTCCGAAATACTGTTGCAACACTTGAAGCAGCAGTGTTTTGGAGGGCAATTAACCTCGAGGGGTTGCATGACCTGTTGTTGTTTGTTTTCCTTTGTACTCCTTTGTACCTCTTTGTACCTAGCACCTACAATGTGTCCCTAGTACCTAGTACGTGGGATACAACACTAACCCTTACCTACCAGGTAATATGTGTTCCTAGGTATCCCATACCTAGGAAAGAACTAATCCCTTGTCATTAACCAAACCAAAGAACCTAACCTAACCTATCCTAGACCCAGCACGTGGGATACAAAACTAACCCTCACCTAACCCATAGTATATGTCCCTTGTACCAAGTACGTGGGATACAAAACCAACCCTCACCTAACACCTAGTATATGTCCCTAGTACCCAGTACATGGGATACAAAACTAACCCTCACCTCACACCTAGTATATGTCCCTAGTACCCAGTATGTGGGATATATAACTAACCTTCACCCAACACCTAGTATATGTCTCTAGTACGTAGTACATGGGATACAAAACTAGCCCTCATCTAAAGGCCGGTTCACACGGTCATGTTCTCATCCCCCGTCCACTGAGGGGTGAGAATTGGAAGGGCAAATCTCGCCGTGGTGTCATATTTCACTGGGAAATTGAGGGAACCAACGCGTTGGTTTCTTAGCTACTCGATGCTCCAGTTCTTGGCGTATATCCAATACAATGACATGGCCGCTTGTTTGGCCACCTCTCGTACCACACGAAAAACACAAGACGTTCAGTAATGCGTGTTTGTTTACATTCATACCATTCCACTTCAAGAAACAAAACCGATATATTAAGCAGGTCATATACGAAGAAGATATATGATTCTATTCTGAGAAGATAAGAAGAAAGAAGAGGTAAAAATAATAATTACAGAAATATGAAAAGAAGGATAAAAAATCGGTCAACTCATTCACTTGATAATAACAAAACAAATAGGGAGGCAATCTCACTAACCTAACATCAACCAGTCGTGTATAGTATTGTATTTTTTTTTTTTTTTTTTTTCTATATTCCAACTTACTTCCTCTCGGGCATAGGCTGAGAGCCTTAACATTCACCGCTTTACAATGAACAGTGAAGCCCGTGAGGTCTTGTTCCAGTCTAGGAAGTGAGACATGTGAAGCACGTAGAATACAACGAGCACCTGCCATCTTGCCTTCACATGAGGCACGGTGCTCACTCATGGCCCGAAACGACCCCATCTCTGAAGCCATCTCGTTCCCGTGCTTCACTGTCTCACCCCCTACACTCGGACTCTCACACTTACACACACACAACGCCACCTGTTGACCTGTATACCACTATATCCCAAGCACCAGCAGACGCATTAGGTTTATCTTAAGTTTATTCTTAAGTATGTCTGCCAAAACAAAACGCATCCGATCTTGTGAGTTGTTATAATATCCATTGTTAAAATTTTACTATTGTTTGCCATCGCCCGTTTTCTTTTAATTGCTCCCATCATTGTATTGTAACCGCCTACATTCAAGGACTTGCCAATAATAACAACTAGAGCTTACCTCATGTATTTATCTCACCCATGCTCATTATAACCATCATCCTGCACCCCTGAGGCCCTCTACAAACATGAGTGGCCCACAGATGCACTGATATCACTATGTAAATTGATACATGTGCTTTTTGCTTAGTCATTCTCCGTCCACAGTCCATAACCTTTGACTCGCTCTCTCGTGTGAACAATTTTTGAATCTCGCCGGAAATTTTATGGCAATTCTTCCCCATCCTTCCCAAGGATTGGAAACTGAAAATGACCATGTGAACCAGCCTTAACACTTAGTATATGTCCCTAGTACCTCGGGAGACGAAGGAAAATTGCAAATATAGTAATTTGTACCGTCTATAAGAGAGCTTTGCCAACCTTGTTACGAAACAGCTGGTCCATGATTTTGTTGCTAGCAGTGCGGAGGTGGTAGTGGGGCAGTTTGGGTTGATCAGGTAGTGTCCAGAGAAATTTGTCCAGTTGAATTTTAAATTTCTCGAGACTTGGTTAAGTTGAGTTACGCATATATCTGGGTAGGGCGTTAAAGAGAAGAGGTCCTCGTGTCGCAAAGGCGTTCTCTTTGAGCGTCTTAACTCTGGTGGCTGCTCTGAGGTGTTCCTGCTGTATGTGGCAGAGACGGCCCAGTCGTTGATGGATGTGAAAACCTATATTAAGGTTGTTGGTTGTGATGCTAATCAAAATGTTGTAGACATATAAGATGGCATATCTGTCCCTGCGTCTTTCTAATGAGAAAAGCTTAAGTGTTTCTAACCTTCCCCAGTAGTCTACGTGTTGGACGGCAAAGATTTCACTGGTGAATGAGCGTTGAACTGCTTCGAGTAATTGCTTCTCTCCCACCTTCCATGGGCTCCACAGCTGACAGCAATATTCCAACAGTGGAATGACCAGTGACTTGTAGTGTCACACTTGATAAGAAGGATTTTATACAGGTTACCGGTATATATAGGTCAAGAGCAGATGCAAGTTATCAAATATGACAACGTTCGATGCTGGGTCACGCAAGTATATGTGTCTAACCCAGAGAACATAATGCCTTATATGGTGAAAATTACCATACATGTGGACTTATTTTACTCCTTGTCATTGTATGTGTATCTGCACTTTTGCTTATGTTTTTACAAGCAGCCTCGTAAGAATCACTAGACCTGTTGCTGCTTGTTTTCCTTTGCACTCCTTTGTTAAACGAGTCATGTTGGATTGATTTATACAAATTGCATCACAACTTTTATATAGTTATCAGGTTATTTCCTTGCTCTACCATGGGTCTCACCTATCGTTCACTTTGCATGATCCGTATCTGATCTATTTTGATGAAAATGGACAGTAACTAGTATTTTGGCTAATTATTTTGCATTATGCTACCCATCCTTTTAACAAAATATGCGTGTCGTGCATGACTCAACGTTTAAAGATGATTCATGGACATTTCGAATCTCTCGCACAAAGATTTATGAAGCAACTCGAACTCGCCGGACTCCACTCCACGTTGGTGTAATAAGGTTGGCTGATGTATGATAACTAAAGCATTAAATTCTTCTTCTGAAGTTATATACTTTTATCTATTTGGCCTTAGCAAACACAATACATTTAATTATTATCGTAACGATTCATACAATAATGTAATTGTATTAAATGCTGTACTGCAAACTTATCACTACTCGTGTCCCTCGTTACAGAACGAAGACCCATTCATTCATAGAGTTACACTACTAGCGCAACGCTGCCACATTTCGGTATGGGGTAGGGTAGGGAAGTACCAAAGGGGGTGTAAACACTCCTTTCCGCAACTGTACAAATGGAAGTCACTGATATTCTTAACTAGAGATGAGGGTACCGGTAGTGGTAGTTGTGTGAATGATAGTTAGTTTGGTAACCGGCAGATGGTGCTGATTGTCAGGGCGAGACGACAGGATAGGGTATCAGGTTTTCGCTAATATTTCAATAATCACTGGCCTAAATTCGTTCCAGACAGCTTCATAACCGCCGCGTTTTTTTTTTTTTTTTTTTTGTTTTCTATATTCCAACTACTCCCTCTCGGGCATAGGCTGAGAGCCTGTACATTCCACTGCTCAACACAGTGAAGCCCGTGAGGTCTTGTTCCAGTCTGGGGAGTGAGACATGTGAAACATCCATCATGGCTCGAAGGAGCTCCATCTCTGAAGCAGCTGGTTGCTTCGCTCAAGTGCTTCACCGTCTCACCCTCCAGACTCAGACCCTCACTCTCTGAACGCCACCTATTGAGCAGTGAACTCACTAGGCATTGTCCCCCTGTAACATATTTTGAATATGGGAATATTCATACAGTGTTATTTAATCAGGGAACAACGAGGGTATTTTTTTGGCATTTCGGTGGGCTTTGTGGTAATGCACTGATACTAGGTACAGCACAAATTCAATCCCAATAATATCTTCCCATTGACATATCGGGATTTGAACCCGGGTCCATTGGATTACCAATCCAGTGGCATGACCACTCCACCACACCTCCCCTTATCGATGTTTATCTAGATAAAGTCAGCGGACCGTAACTTCACTACTTTCGGTCAATATTTACGAGTCGCACCACAGCTGGGATCTCATTTCTAATGGTAGTTTTGGGTTCCTATCATTCTATGCTTCATTGCTATATACTTTTTATCAACGGGATTTTTTTTTTTTTTCTTGGCTTAATTTTTTTGTTTTGCATTAACCTAACCAAAAAACCTAACCTAACCTAAACTAACCTAACCTAACCTAACCTAATAGCCCCCAAATACATATAGGTTAGGTTAGGTTAGGTTTTTTGGTTAGGTTAATGCAATAATACAAAAAAAAAAAAAAAAAAAAAAAAACACACACACACACACACACACTCAAGAAAAAACATATTTTCCCGTGGATAAAAAGTATATAGCAATGAAGCATAGAATGGTAGGAACCCAAAACTACCATTAGAAATGAGATCCCAGCTGTGGTGCGACTCGTAAATATTGACCCTACTTTCGAAGATATTGAAGACAATAGAGGAGTACGGGATCAATGTTCACACCGGGCACCGCCAAGACCAACACACCAAACACACGCACAAACACACACACATGTATGTATTGTTACGACCGGGGCTACGAATAAAACAAGGGCACTTAATGATTGGACTATTAATAGGGCACTATGCAACAACGGTACGCTAGATCCAAACCCTCGAACTTATATGCCGGCGAACAAAAACACCTATACCCTCCAGAGTGAATCTGCGATAATGGGGTATCCTTAACTGGGCATAAATGTACTCTACTTCAGGCTAACCCACACTGGTATAGCCTGATAACAAACAAGATGCAAGTTACGTTAAAATGCATAAAAATGAATCTATGGAAAGATCAATTAAATCACTGCAAGATTTAATACAATAAAAAAATGCTTCAATACAGTTACTCTAAACAACAATAAACTCTTCACTCCTATCTGAAAGAAAGTGAAGTATAGTCCTACAGCATAGACCTGGAAACTTATGAAGAAAGTCTGATGCTCATAAGATGCTCGTATCTTAAATTATATAAAGGCAGGAGGCAGGACACCACACGTGTAGACTGAATACACTAAAAGATAGGACACATAATGTTAACTGACACGAGAATACTATAAATGCGCAACGGTAGTAATGCTCGACACTAAAAGAAGTACTTCCCCATCAACGAAACAGTCTGCTATGGTTGTGCGGCTCAGCAACAACCTAGAATAATAAATGCTGTGAATAATAATGCGTACATATCAAAGAGCTTATATTAAATACTAACAAGTGTCTACTCAATTAATAATGTCTATCTGGGATACTCTAGGTAAGGAACTGGGGTTGAACAAGACAGGCTCGTAGCCTAGCGATGTCCTTAAGACTGCATCCTTTAAGTTACGTTAATTGACTGGGGTGCTCTCTTGATAGATCCAGATCACAAGTATCTGGTTCTATCCTGGCGACCCTCAAAAGACAAGCAAAGAGGCAGCAAAGTGTGGAACTGGAACAGGCCAACGCCCTCAGTCAACACAATGCTGCACTCGCAAAAGACGCAGCCGAAAAGACAACCTAGGCTACCACAGGACCAGTCGAAGTCGTGTAGGTATAAACAAACCATACACACATCGGAGACAACGACTACAGTAACCTTATCTCAGTCTAGCATTAAATAAAAGAGCAGAAACACTAAATCAATAATGGAGACACACACAGAGTTCTTAACCTATACTAACTGAGAACCCTCAAACCTATTCTAAGTACATGTAAATATCTCAAAGGACGGCGCATACAATACAATGGGCCGGCTATGGAAACCGTATGCAGAACCCAAGGGGATAAGTAATTGAATAAAGATGAGAAGTAATGGAAAAGAAGAAGGTCAGAGAGAGAGACAGTGGTAAAGAGGGTGATCGGGAGAGAGTATGCAAAGGGATGTTAGAAGCATGCGCACCAAGCCTGTCCTGAGGAGGGCAGCTCCTCGGGACCCTCATGCAGGAGGTTAGTTACACAGTAGCCCGCAAGGGCGCGATGGTCGGCCAATCACGGGCCGAGACGTCACAAGGCAGCAGGCCCCTAGGACGCGCCAGGAGCCACCAGCCAATCAAAGGCGAGGGAAAGCCCGCGCGAGCGGGAAAACTCCTCCGAGCGAGGCAGCACATACATACGCACGCACATATTACCACCACGCTCTCGCTACTCTCTCTCTCTCCTTAACTCTACACAATGCATCTTATATTCTATTAATGATATAAAATACTTCCCGTTGTCACAGACGAAAATAAAGACCACCACTGGACTGTCTGTGACAATGCGAGTACTAGGAAAGAAAGAACAACATTTTCGGATAACTGTAGCCCATTTCACTGCCCTGGCGAGCGCTAGTGGCTAACGAGAGGCGATTCTGCCAATGCTGGTAGACGTCACAGTATGATAATACAGTAGACACACACACACACACACACACCATTTTCACAATAACTCTTCCTGTATACTTGGCACGTTCATTATGACAGAGGTTCACAATTACAACACACTCTATGCCGGCATATGAAAGGGATCCAGCATAACAAAATCTTCTGGAAAAAATATTATCTTTCATTTCTCCTGCTCCGACAAACACAGGCTTCTTAGGACAATATTATGAGAAGGCGGGTTGTTTTTATTACTGGTGTGGGTATGGTAGGAGAGAGAGAGAGAGAGAGAGAGAGAGAGAGAGAGAGGGAGGGGGGGCGGGGGATTATATTGGCCTTAGCAAAGACTCGTGAGAAAAATAATTATACATCTTACCTCGTTAGAGTTGGAAATTGATATCGGGTACCCTTTTTACCATAACCCTTTCTGTACCGGGGACTTCTATATTTGATTTTAGCTACGATTGTATGTAGCTTTGGCAGGATAAATGGTAGCTTAAAGAACTAATTGATATAATCTGTGGCCTTGTAATGGGTAGACATTCTTCCTAGGCTGAATACAATCGTCTGATAGTTGCCTGAATTTATTGAAAAGGAAGACACGCGTACTGTATGGGTTAAAATGAACTTATTAATCTTACAAATATTGTGTACTAGCAGGGGCACCCGGCATTGCCCGGGTAATCACCATAATCACCATCATCAATCACTACTACCACAATCATCACAATACTACTACTACCATAATCACCGGCCTCGACCTCCCTGTGCCTCATTAAACGGCGACCTCGATTTCGGCCGCTAAATGACCTCCGATTTTGGATCTGACCTCATCCGTACCCCCATTTGAGAGGGCTGCGAACAACTTTTGTTCCATACACCTTTTCGATCGGAGGCCTCCTTCTGCCCCAAACGGCCATTTTTTTCGCATTATTTTTGCTCCCGTATACTACATAAGTTCTGCCGAAAATTTGATTTAACAAAAGTGTCTCTGATTTCCACTAAACTCGCCTAAAACCATCTCCAAAGCCTGGGCTTTCCAACGGTGCTCCCACACTCCCACCTGGCACCAAAACTGTGGGAGGAGTTTAGTAACAAAGGTCGGGTATACTCGGGTAACTGACAAACAGACAAACATTGACCTATATTTATTAACCCTCCCGAATTTTTACAACGCGATCGCGTCATAACGCCACCCCTCGAAGAGTGGTCGAATGACGCAATCGCGTCATAATGCCACCCGTAAGTTAGAAATATTCGTGGTAAATAAGTTTATAACGCGATTTTGATGAATTTTTGGCTGGTAAGTTAGCCCTCAGTAACTTACAAAATGAAATATCTGGCAACCCCCTAGCGTCCCTGTGAGAGGAGTGCGGGCCTTTGTTTCACCAGTTGTGAGCCGGCCACCAGTCTGTGAGGTAGTACTCCCGGACCTATAAATCTCGTCTCGCCTCCATTGCCCGCCATGGAGCAGCTTTCAGGCGGGCAAATCTGGATTATTTATGTTCCAAGTGGCAGTGTATCATCAATTTGTGGCTATGTATTATAATTTATGTATATAACTCGTGATTTGTGAGTTTGTGCCTCGTTGTTCGCCTCTCCATAGCCAGCCATGTGGTTTTTAGGCGGCTAGTATGGACCCAGTTGTTGTGTTGTGAACTGTGAATAATATTATTTATATCATATTCGTAGGGTTAGTGTAGTAAGCATTCGTAGTCACATTCCTAACTTATGTTAGGTTTGTGATTACGAATGTAAGCTAGGCTATACGTGTGTCGTATAAATATTGCCCTAAAACCTTAATTTTTGCTTGAAAGACCAATATATTTATCAATAAATACTACCTACGAAGTATAATAAAGCTGTAATTACGAAATATAGTTGTGTTTTGCCCATTTTTGGCAATTTTTTATGCCCAATTTGGGCAATTTTTGAGTGAATACACAGTTTTATATGAGTGAAGTAACTGACAGTGAAGTGTGGAGAATTATAAACAAAAAAATTATACAAAAATGTCACGGTAAGTACAAATATGTCACGGTAAGTAGCCTGGCAAAAAACAGACAAGACTTTTATGGGCCACTCTACACTACACTACAGCAGTGAACCTTTGGACAGCCACAGATGTCTGGGTAAAGTACCTAAGCTAATCCCATAATTACTTGCCCGCGGCGGGTCCCAACTCCTTGACATTACCTTTTCCTCAGAGCTGGGATATTTTATATGTTTAGGCATATATTGATTTTATATATATATACTGTATATATATAGCCTATCATATATATATATATATACATATATATATATATATATATATACATATATATATTAGAATATGTCTATTGTTATTTTATATATAGGCCTATTTTTTGTATTGGGATTTATTATAGTTTTTATTTATTTTATTTTATTTTATTTAATAATATTATTTCATTTACATATATTTTTTGTTATTGTTTCTGTTCCCCAGGGTGTCCATGGGACACCCTGAACTATACCGTCATGAATCCATTATACTCACGTCATCTGGAATCGGATAATGCAAAACTATGACTACGTCATGGTGAACTATACCAACGTCATAATATTATGGATCCAGTGATGGCGAACTTGCGTCATGACAACATTCAACATCAATTACATTTTTCCTTTATTTCCTTTTCTTGGTTTCAGCATCGTAAGCTAACTACTGCCTGCCGCCATACGCCAGCCTGCCGCCATACGCCAGCCTGCCGCCATACGCCAGCCTGCCGCCATACGCCAGCTGCCATGTCGGACAACAGGGATACCAAGAAACGTTTGCGGGACTCCGAGCTGGAGGATGTGGTAAACGAGGTGCTGGGCCTGACGACGGATGAGACGGCGAGCGAGAGTGAGTCGGACGAGTGGTCGACTGGAGATGAGGATTGGGCTTCACCTCCGCCCAAACGACTCCGCGTCGACACCCACGCCTCGGCCGATCTACCACCAGCCCCAGCAACGCCGGATGACATACCACCACCACCACCAGCAGAACCAACCCCAGCAACGCCGGACGACCAACCACCACCACCACCAGCAGAACCAGCCCCAGCAACGCCGGACGACCCACCACCACCACCACCAGCTGAACCAGCCCCAGCGGATCCACCACCACCACCACCATCCATCCCATCCACATCCCATCCCATCTACATCTCATCCCATCCCATCTACGCCTCTACCAGTCCCTAACTTCACCGATTACCTCCTACCATCACCCAACTTCCCCCAACTTCACACGTCACCTCTTCCATCCACCTCGCGTGGCGGTGCCTCATCCTTGCTTCCAGCAGGATCACCAGCCCGCAGCCCACACCTGTTTGCTACGCTACTTGCTGTGGGCACTTTGAATACCCCGCCTTCGCATGTCATGGGAACGGTCACCAACGCAGTGTCCCCCTTCAGCGACACACCGTTGACCCCCTCGGCATTTGTTCTGCCTGAGCATCGAGCCGCAATGCGTGCTGAGGTTGCTGAAGCCGCAGTGCGGGCTCAGGTTGTTGCTGAGGTGCCACGCACAGCGTTGAATCCTCCAGCAGCAATCGAGGAGCTTCTTCCCCTAAGGCTTCCTCTTCACCGTTCACCAACTGATACAGCTGCACCAGGTTCACCAGCTCCACACCTTTCACCACTTGGTGTTGCACCAGGTTCACCGGCTTCTGCATCATCTGATGCAGAAGCCCTCCCCACTCAACCCCTCGACCTACCACCTATGCCACGCCGGAGGCCAGAGCCCCGTAGGGGGGCAGGTGGTAGGCCCAGGGGCCGCAGAGGTGTTCCTCGCGGTAGTACTCGCGATCCTGCCCCCGATCGTGATGCCAGTTGGACCGACGCCCGCTTCGACCCCCAGCCTGATCTGTTCACAGGGACCCCTGGCATGCAGGTTCCAAAGCCGGTGACTCCTCTCCAGTTCTTCCAGCTCTTCTTCACAAGGGAGATGCTGCAATTCCTGGTATTCGAGACAAATGCTTAAGCCAAGTTCGTTGACGGAGCAGCCGCTCTTTGGCACCTGTTTGGTGAGGAGGCAATGGCCAAATTCCTTGGCCTGTACTTCCTCATGGGCATCACCAAGGTTCCTTCTCTGAGTCACTACTGGCATTCAACTGTCCTTCAAGACTACCCAGTATTTCAGAGAACGATGAGTAGGACTAAGTTTCTAGCCTTGTTGAAGTATTTCCATGCTTTCAACAACAAGGCAGTCTGCAAGCAGAGCAAGGAGAGGCTTGTGAAGGTTCGGACGGTCATGGAATACCTACTTGAAGGCTTCAAGCTGGCATACATCCCCGCCGAAAAGCTGTCCCTTGACGAAGGCAGCCTTGGATGGTAGGGTCGCCTTTCATTCAAGGTTTACAACCCAATGAAGCCGACGAAGTACGGTATCAAGCTGTACATCCTGGCAGAGGCGTTGACTGGCTATGGTGTGAGACTTTCGGGTCTATACCGGTCCGGGTCGATCTCACCAGGAGACGGTGGAGGGTCTCACGGAGTCCTTCAGAGGCCATGGGTACAAGCTGTACATGGACAACTATTACAACTCAGTTGACCTGTGCCAGCAAATGCTCACACACAACATCTATGTGTGTGGCACCCTGCGCCTTGTACGAGGAGCTCCTAAGCGGTTGTGCGACATTGCTAAAGCAAAAGAGCTTGAACGCGATGCGACAATAGCAATGAACAACGGCTTAACCATGGTCCTACTTTGGCGAGACAAGCGCATCGTCAACATTGTGTCCACCTTCCACAAACAGGACACCATCCCGAAGCTTGTCAGTTTCAAAGAGAAGGACCAACAGGGCAGGTGGCGTCGTGGACAGAGGGAGATCTTCAAACCTGTTTGTGTTGAAGACTACAACTTGCACATGGGTGGGGTGGATCACTTCGACCAGATGGTCCAGTACTACCCCATCCAGCGAAGGACGGTCAAGTGGACGAAGAAGATCACCTTCTACTTCATCCAAATGGCCCTCTTCAACACTCATGTCCTGTACAGGAAGTGCTACCCAAGGAAGAAGATGACCTTGCTCGACTTCCAGGAGCACATCTGTACATCCTTGCTGCAATTCAACCCTGCAGAGTGGCCTATGTCGGGGAGGCCAGTCCACCGAGCACAAGATCTGCCGCCTGACCAGCGTGAGCCACAGAGGCATGCACGCAGGCAACGGCAACCCGGTGGACCATCTGGGTCGTCCAACGATGACCATCCAGACTCCCCAGCCCCTGCTGCTCCTGACAACACTCCACCCTCTCCTGTTGCTGCTCCTGGTGGAGGCGTTGAGAGGGCACCACATCTCGATGTCCCCTCCCCCCCACCAGAACCAGATGATGCTGCTGCTGATGCTGCTGCCCCGGTGGGAAACTATGTCCTGGTTCAACCCCCCATGGTACTAGCACCTGATGCAGCTGCTGCTGGTGACGATGGGGAAGCAGCTCTTGAAGCTGCCAACCAACCGCCACCAGTACTGGAAGCAGCACGAGCGGTGAGAGTCCAGAGACCTCGACCTGGAGTGGTCCCAAGGCCCCGTCCTATTGTTCTGAACCATATCCGGTTGAACAAGGCCTTGGACCATACTCGGGAGAGGATTCCGGCCAAGAAGCGACTCCGTTGCTTTACTGCAAAGTAATGAACGGCATTCGCAAGGACACAAGCTTCCGCTGCACGACTTGCACGGTTGCCCTCTGCATTGACGTCAACAACTGCTTCAACCTTTTCCATAGCCACAATGCAGGTGTCCTATAGTCAGGAGCCATGTGCAATCATTCATTCATTGATTGATTCATTCATTTCTCTTCTCCATTCACCCGGCTTCATTCACCCACCTTCATTCACCCACCTTCATTCAGCCACCTTCATTCAGCCACCCTCGTTCATCTACCGACATTCACCCACCGACATTCACCCACCGACATTTACCCACCTTCGTCATCAAAGTGGATATAGGCCTCCTGGGGAAACCACTCTAAAAAAATAAAGAGTCAAATGCAGTACCTCCTAGGGTGGCTTGGAAATCTGCATATTTCTGTGGTTTGACACCTTGTATATATATATATATATATATATATATATATATATATATATATATATATATATATATATATATATATATATAAATGACACCTTGTATATATATATATATACAGTATATATATATTTATTGCACCTTGTATATATATACCCACACACACATACACACACTTTTGTTACCATTCATTATATTTTGTTTGACACCGTGTATATATATATATATATATATATATATATATATATATTTATATATTACTTTATTTGTGTGTACAATAGAATTATTTCTGAATTTATTACTTGAAGATAACCTGGCTTTCTTGTTTTGTTTTTTCAGTGTTAACCCAGGAGCCATTTCCCTTCTCATTGGAAAGGGTTGTGGCCCTATCAGGTAAGTAAAATTGACAACCTTTATGACAGACATGTGTTTTATGAACATTATACAATTATTGGCAAGGAAAATTATATAACAGTGTTGTATATTGTGGCTAAGATAAACAACTGTATAAACATTCTCATATATTTACATAACAATAACAATGCATGGAAACAATTGCGCATAGCTCGCGAACCAATTACGCTATATTATTTTGGTTTTCACCATTAGAAAGACCATAATTTTCCGATTACGGTGATATAAACAGTTATATACGTATCCGAGCAAATAAAGCAATGCCGAGGTGGGGAACAGCTCGGAACCCGACTAGCGTCGGCAGAACGGGGACGAGTGAAGCGTAAATATTCGCATTTTGGCTCTTCATTTCAAATATTCATAGGGCAAAAAGTATTTGTCGTAGGAACTTCTAGTTTTTTTTATTCTCTTCAGCATTATCTGCCGTATTCATACAGCCTAAATTGAGAACCATAGACATCGTAACAATGAAATAATTCGCAAATGTTATAAACCATATCATGCAAAGTCATACTTTTTTTGTTTTCGGTCACTGCTTGAGAACTATTGAAGATAGACAATTTCGGTTTCCAGATTTGGAAAGAGGAGACAAAATACTATTAGTTGAGCAAATAAAAATATATAGTCATCACTCACAATTTCGAGATAGGACGGTGTGAAGACAATTGCCCGGGAAAAACCTTTA
This sequence comes from Paralithodes platypus, assembly GCA_032716605.1. NCBI lineage: Eukaryota > Metazoa > Arthropoda > Malacostraca > Decapoda > Lithodidae > Paralithodes > Paralithodes platypus. Next base: position 22,251,717 of record CM064541.1, read on the forward strand.
TTCCGGAGTCGTTTACACTTTCATATTGCGATTTTTTTACATTTTGTTTTGTTTTGTATAATGTAGTACAGTTATTCCTCTTTCCATTGACATATGATACATCACAATAAACAGCATTCTGGTGGATGAAAATACAGAAAAACACAAAGCTTCGAAAACTCGCCCAGCCTGGTATTTCATGGCAAATTAGAGAATGTCTTACCGTAAGTTATATAATTAAGTTGCCGGATGCGGGAGGGTTAAAATATAGAAATAATACATATAACAACAACGCAGGAAGACACATACATGTAAATATGAACATTGGATATGGAAGTGGAAGGGAGTGAGGCATGGGAGGAAGACAACAACATGGCGGCTGATTTAACACCACAATGGTCAGGACAACAATAGTACCGGGGGAACATTCAACACCAAGGGAACAACAATGGCTGACAGTGTGGGGCTGCTTTGTAAATTCCATGGCCTTATTAATAATAAATGTCTTTTTGGCTCATGACGCATTAATTTTAGATAGACGATGAATGTGTGTCCTTGACGGTTGTAATGTAGTGATCATAAATACTAAACAAAACAAAATATATATAATATAGTAAAGAATAGCCATAATATAGCGATCATAATTTACTAAACAAAATAATATAATAATAATATAGCAAAGCATAGCCGTAATATATAGTGATCATATTTTACTAAACAAAAACAAATTATGATTATTTAACAAAGTATATAGTCTTACGAGTTAGAGGCAAAAGTACTGAATGAATCCGAATAAAAACTTATTGTAATTTTGATCCAGGAGCACCAAATACAACTATATGGGCACATGGATGGTCTCCCTGAAAACAAAAAGCAAATTCGGCCAAAATTTTGGCCAAAATATTTTGTAAGTTTTGGTCAACATTTTGGCCGAAATTTTGGTCGAAGTTTGGCTAAAGTTTCTGCCAAATCTTTTGCCAAAATCTTAAGAAACTTTTGGCCGAAATTTTGGATGAAATTACGGCCAAATTTCAGCCAAATCTTCCAACATTTCTCGGCCAAAATTTTGGCCAAATTTTCGGCAGAAAGATTGGTCGATATTTAAAGGGGTTATCACACGGGCAACTTTCGCTGAGCAAAGCAACATTTCGCCAAGCATGCTGCTTGGTGAAAACTCCAAACTAGGGTGTTTCGCTGAGCAAAGCCAGAACTCTTTTCACTAATCATTGCTTGGCGAAATTATGCTCACCGAAAGGATTGGTATAAAACCTATACTTCCTGATAAATAGAACTTCAATTTAAATATATAAATCGGAAATGTGTGCATAAATTATGCCTACTACTTATAAAGTTTACAAATTATTATATTAAAACCGAAACAATCATATTATATGTACAGTTAGCTGAACAACCAAAGCTCATTGTTGTGGTGAAATTAATAACATATAAATTATCAGTAGGTTCAGGGATATTTCGTCGCGAGGCCGGTCTATATGATCTGTGCCCCATGAATATTCTTTCCTCTCACTTAAACATTAGGCCTACCATAGCGAGGTTGGGAGTATGAACATGATTAGATTAATATCCAGTATTCGAGAATGGATAATAAGTCGTAGGCGTGTGCATAAACCTTTAACCGTCCTGGTGGTGTAATGGTTAAGGTGGCAAAAATCTGTGTGTGATAACCTGGTTTCGAATCACGACGGATCATATTTTTAATTAATTTCATTGGGGGTGTTTGGTGTTGTGGTGAAATTAATAAAATATAGATTGACTACGTTCTTTTGTCCATATTTCGCACTGATATTTTGTCTCTTTCCAAGGGTCTATTCACAAGCTATTATGGCTCCTGTCCCTGATGTATGGGCGAGGAAGACTAAACAAATATATGCTAAATGAATTTGTAAGATTCGTTACATATTTAACGGTAAATTACGTAAAATACAGCAAGAAATGGAGTGAAGTAGAGTTGCATCACTCTCCCGCAACTTTCATGGCTGTCTCCTCGGCATTATTTAACACTAATCCGACCTAAATGTACTCGTTGCATGTTTTTAAAGCTTTGTAATATATCATTTTGAGTGGTATATATATGATATAGATGTATTAATCTCAAAATACTTTGCAATAAAACGACAAAGATAAGCTGAAGTACAATAGCAAGAGCCATACTACGCTCAAATAACTGTCTCACTGCTCGGTTACAAGTGTCGCGCTAGCCTAGCAGCAATGGTAACACGTTTGAATCTGATAATTCTGATGTTGCAGGTTCGAGGCCCGGCGAGGACGATGTTTTTTTTCTTCTTATATTTTGTTTGTTTTGTTCTTAGTATATTTTTACTTGTATATATATATAGGGTTAATAGAAGCAGAGATGATAATAGGTTGGTTAACATTTTATAATTATTTTACTATTTATGATTATTTAATTGGTTAATAAAGTTAGCATTAGTTAGAGTATGATAGCATTGATTAAATTAGCTATAATGTTATATCATATTCTAACAAATTTTATCAATGCTATCATTCATAGGCTATGTTTGCTTTATTCTATATTATTAAAATGTGCCTAGGCATACTTTGTTTTGTTTTATATGATAGATATTTAGACTAACACATAGGCTACTAGCAGTTAGGCTACAAGTAGTTCACGCTTGGAATTAACTTATACCCGGTGTGACGCCTCCCGGCGTTAGCAGAATGGTTGCGTGGGGCATTGCAGCTCGCTAGCGCTCGCCAGGATGGGGGGATAGGCTACAGTTGTCCTAGAATGATCTGCTTTATTTCATTAGTGTCGTGTTGCCACAGACAGTCTAGAAATGGTCTTTGTTTTGGTCTGTGACCGCGCCTTATATTTTATATTCGCTATAATATAAATGTTGCTCGTGTGGGAGTCGAGCGAGAGAGTGTGAGGGGGTACACCCGGCAGCGAGGTGAGCTATGACGCGGCTCGCTTGGGCGCTGACGGCGTTGGCGGCCGGGTGGTCAACTAGTCCCTTCCCGTCGCTGCCTCGTGTTCTTTACCAGCTCAGAGCTTGCCTGACACGCGTATCGCCTACATCCTTTGCAATTCTGTACCCCATACTCGCTACTTTGCATACTATTTCTCTCTCTCGACTTCTCCTTTCTCATTCTCTAATCTTTATTAAACTCAACATCCCTTCTGGTTTCAGCATAGACGTTCACCGTCGACCAGTCGTATTGTACGCGAAGCTCTCAGATATTTCCATGTATTAGGTTAAGGAGGTATTATGCTTTATTGAGGGTTAGAGAGACGGACTTTTCCGTATGTGTCCTCTCTCGGGAAGGTTGTAGACCGGTATATGTCTCCCTTGCAGGGTGTTGAGTGATTCTTCTTGGTTATCTAAAGCTAGACTAGGGGTAAGGTTACTGTGTCGTTGTCTCCGATGTGTGCAGTGTTAGCTAAGCTCTGCACGACATCGACAGGTACTGTGGGAGCCTAAGTTGTCTTCGGGTTGGTTTACTTTGCGAGCACAGCGCTGTGGAGTGAGAGGGCCATAGCCTATCCCTCACAACATAGTGCTGCCTCTTTGTGTTGACTTCTGAGGGATCGCCAGGATAGAGCTAGGTACTAGAGACCTAGATTTATCAAGAGAGCATCCCCGTCATATAACGTAATCTTCATTATACCACCCTCGGACAACGTTAGGCTACGAGCCGCATGCTCGCCCATTGTTGCCCTGCCTTGATACCCCAGCTAGACTTTATTAACTGAGCAGACACTGGTTAGAGATAAGCCCCATTATTATATGTATGCAACATTATTATTCACTGCACTTTTGAGCCGAGGTTGTTGTTGAGTTGCACAACCCGAGTAGGCTGTTGTGTTGTGTCACGAAGCATTTCTTTAGTTGTCGAGCATTACTACCTTTGCGCAGTCTTTATTATTCGCCTGCCTATTATTACTATATGTCCTAGCATTTATTGTGACCCGTATTCTGCATTATAATTGTTCAAGATTCTTTACGAACATCTTCCCAGCATCAGACTGATTTCAGAAGTTTCCAGTTGATGTTGCAGGACTAGCATTGCACTTTCTTTAATACAGGAGTGCCAGTTATTTGAGTATCTACCGTAACGTTAATTAATCACGTTAACTATCTTTTTTTGAGTAACATAATCGAGTAATCTTTTACTGTTTGAGAATAGGCTGTTTCATTGAGCGTCAGCCTAGTGTGTGTGCACCAGTTACCGAGTCATAGGATACCTCGTTGTCCAGGCACGACTCAGGGCGGTAATGGTGTTTTGTTTTCCAGTGTTTGAGGCAGGGGTTGGATCTAGTGTTACCGTTGTTGCTTTTTGCCATTATCTAGTCCAATGTTGAAGAGCCCTGTGTCTTTAAGAACCTGGATCGTAACACCGGGTAGGACTAGATTTTAACAGTTTAATAGAAAAATATACTGCAGTATGCAATGAAACATTAGCTTTGTTGCTTACAATCACATGGTCAATCACAGTGGAGTACTGTAGCTTACAGTATAATGCTATAATTGATTAATATTACGATAAAACCCATAATGCATGAAGCTTATCAATATCAAGTTGGCGTTTTTCGTAAGGTGGGTAGTAGATTGTGTTCTATATATTGATAAGGGTACACTAAAAACAACAAATTAGGCCTACTTTAACCAATAACTAGCGGCGCGCAACATAAGTCGAGTATAATAAATCTGGACTATCTGGCGGCGCTCGACATAGGTCGTGTGGCAATTTCAGCACGTAATGTTGCTGAGAGAGAGACAAGTGGTGGCAGGAGAGTAGCGAGCGTATGACTGCTCCAGACCACCGCGGCGAACCTACTGACACGAATCCCACCTCCTCCCTCCCTCTCTCACTCGCTACATACGGAATTGTATGGGGAAAGTGCCGAATTACATGCTTTTTGCACTCGCGTTGCGCGGTTGTTGCAAGAAAACTAGCCATCATAAAAGGATCGTTATGGTGTCATTGGAAAGCTCTGTTTATGCCCTTTCAGGGATAGATACTTGTTTTACGCTCTGGGTCTTATTTAGGCATGAAAATGATCACGTAAACAGCCCTATTTTGGCTAAAAACACCCCGCTGGGCGGTACATATAAATAAACCGCTAGCCCGCTAATCTAGTGTTAAAGTGTATAACTTCTGAGCAAGCAGTCTCATTCAGTGCGGCTATGCTATAGCCTAGTTTTCCCAACAATGATTCGTCGGAATGATGAATTTTGACATGCGCAACATAATTATATTAATATAGCGTAATATTCATACTAATTTAAAGATATTAACCTCAATTTGAAGACAGGATACTTTCATAAAGCATATGTTTTTGTCAGTAATTCATGATAGATCTTCGTGTGTTTCATTTTGCTCGGCAAAACTGTTAGGTACCGTGTGCTAATTACGCCAAGCTGCTAAGCCAAATTTTCTCAATGAAACGCTGTTATGCTTGGTGAAAGTTGTCCGTGTGATAGCGGCTTAAGCCTAAATTTTGGCCGAAACTTTGCCTAAAACTTTGGCCGACATTTTTGGGCAAAATTTTTACAGAAACTTTGGCCAAAATTTTGGCTAACATTTTGGCAAAAATTTCGGCCAAAGTACCGGCCAAAGTTTCAAACTATATTTTGTAAGAAATTTTGGCCGAAATTTAGGATTTGTTTTTGGTCAAAATGTTTGTTTTGGCCGAATATGGTGGAATGATGACGAAAATTAAATCTGCAACCACATATGGACTATGTAGGTCGAGAGAAACCGATTGGCATAAGGTAAAATTAATTTGGACCCTATAGTTTGGGCTACAGACGAGTTTCAAAAGTAAAAAATGGTCCATTTTGGTCTTTTGGGGAGGTAAAGTCAAATTAAAAATCCTATATTAATGTTCCTATTTCAATTATGATGCTACCAATGGATTCAGTGGGTCAAAGAGTACTTGTGATACATATTTGAGCTAAATCCATACTTAGATACCTCGTCTATGGGTGATTTTTGGTTTTATAAATTTTGGAAGAGCCCTCATAGGCACAACAAATGTCCAACATATATATATATCCATATACAATCGAATCGCAACAACGTGCCAAATCTAAATATATCCTTAAATACTCAAAATATATAATAGTACTAATAGTATATAGCTACTGACTATAATAGGTGACAATATTATTTGAGATAGGATCTAGTACAAAATATTAGTTAACTGTCTCGATACTATCATAGTTCTTCTCCTATATTACTCAAATATCACTGTAACCGACAACAGTCTTTTTGTTGTTCCAATTGGATTAGGATTATTAGAGTGGTATTACTACCACAGAAAGCAACACAGTGAACAAAATGGTTGATAATATCGACAGAATAATGTAAAACGAATAATCCCACAAAATAGTCTTAGTTAACCCGTCCAATACCAGCGACGGCAGAGAGCCGTCAGTAGATAAATCACTCCCCATTCCCAGCGACGGTTGCCACCCGTCAGTAATATACAATCCTTGTAACTGCCAGTATCAGGCAGTGCCTGTTACCACGACGTTTGACCACTGCACTATTACCTTGGCAACACTTCTCAGCTTATATCCGAGCCCCCACAAGCTGGGAGAAGTAGTATTTCTCCATCTTTTAAGGTGGGAGGTTGTTATATCTTGCCTCTGAAGCCATTTTGGCCACATTGCTTGGGACTGGGGGGTACATTTATGCTAGTACCCTATGGTACAGTAGGGGTTAAGGAATTTCCCAACACAGTCCTGCAACCATTAATGGAGCTATGGTGTAGTTTATCAAAAAATCCCCAAATGTTCATCCCCAAATTAATCCCATGAAATTTAATGCAGCTCACCCAGAGTGGAACACACTATGTTCAACGTGTTCATGTTAACGTCAGCTGAAATCAAGGTGTTCGTTCATGTTTTGGGCTTACTATTTCGCTATTTACATCACACACAGACATATTCTCTCTTTCTCTTTCTCTCTCTCTCTCTCTCTCTCTCTCTCTCTCTCTCTCTCTCTCTCTTTCTCTCTCCAGTACAAAAACAGAGCTTTTACGGTGATCGAAATAGTATTGCTAAGCCTATTCACTTTAAAATTCGTTGAAATAGGCCATCAACGCCTATTTTGAAAAAACTTTATTTTTGTTATATTTATGAACACTTTATAATATATATATATATATATATATATATATATATATATATACTGTATATAATGTATATATATATATATGCTGTATACATATATATTTTTTATGTATTTATTTATTTATATATTTTTTGTTGGGGGGGGCCATCGGGCGGTGAGGGGGAAGAGGAGCCTGAATTTTTCTGTCTGTGTGAGGAAGGTGGGTTCACAGACGCCTGGGAAGACCAGAATGTTTATGCTGTGAATATATCTGTGGATCCCCCAACAAAGACAATGGTCACACAGACAACATATACCAACCAGTGTATTTTACTTGCGTACAGTCGGCCTAATAAGTTATGTCTCGGCATCAATTAGGTTTTGATCAATAATTGGTATCAGCAATATTTACACATGACTTCTTCTTTTTGAATGAGATATACCAACATGTGCCTACACTTACCCACCCTATTCAACATCTGACAGACATTAATACGGTACAGAGCGAGCCAAAGGTAATACCAACTGAGACATGATTTATTAGCGCTACCGTACTACCAACATTACCACTGCCCACCCCATTCTATAATATACATTTGGTGTATTCAATATTTAACTCATATAGCTCAACCAGCACATTCATACAATGTTTGCAAAAGTTTTATAAATTATCACAATGCTATACAAAACGTTGATTTCCTTCGAAAATAATGTCATTAGTCTAGAATTTTATAGTTAGCCAATAGTAAGTAAATTTTTCTGAAGACTGGGATAACTTTAAGACGAGATGGGTAATTTTTCTGGTCACCCTTCTTTCACATGTTTAGTCTCATTAGTTTTCAGAATATAAGACGTTCGGCCTATTAGTTTAGCGATTTTAAGACCTTTCGGCCCATTTCTTGGTCAATATTAAGACTTTTTGTGTCATTTAGATGTAATTTAAGAGAGACCGGCGTCGACCGGGAATGTTTTCTATCGAAAAATGTTCAATTACATTTTGAAAGGGGGTCTAGGAGGTGTATTTTTTAAGCTTGATGGAAGTCTGGCGAGGAAACTAAAAAGTGAATAAATAAATACATCGGACACCTTAACCCCTTCCGTACCGGCGACGTCTTTTGTAGTATATTCTGGCTACTATTACACGATTTTATTCAGTTTCATAAGGGCCTCCAGCAATGAACAGGCTTGGAACTATCTCATTTAACCCTTGTTACCACCACAGATAGAAGGGGTTAAAACTTAATACAGTTCTGTGTGCTCTTCCCACCCACCCTCTTCCTTCCTTCCTCAACAGCATCTCCCTTCATCTAATTGCTTCCTGTTTATTCAGAGAAGAAAAATAACGGCTCCACTTTTATATATATATATATACCGAGCACTAACCGGTCACTCCAGTCTGTGGATATGATAATAACCGTTCATGTGTAATGGTCCCATCCTAGAGTCATGCTGGACCAGTTGTACCGGGTTATTCAGTCATACACAACACTTGCCCTTCATAATATGATTCTCACAATCTATTAGTGAGCCTCTAAACTGTTTGCACTGCGCTGCTGTATACATTTAGGATCCCACTTGCATTCCTAATGACTTGAGGGGAGATGGGTTGTTATTCTGGTCCCCCTTCTCCATCATGTTTAGCCCCGTTAGTTTTAAGATTTTAAGACGTAAGTTCCATTAGTTTGGCGTTTTTGAAACTTTTTGTCCCATTTCTTTGTCAATATTAAGACCTTTCGAACAATTTAGGTGTCGATTTTATCCTGGCGAGCGATAGCGAGCCTGTAATTTCAGGAGGAACCGGCCATCGGCCGGGACTTTTTTTCTATTGACAAATTTACAAATTTATCTTGAAAGGGAGTCAATGTTTTTTTTGTTTTTTTTTTTAGATTGATAGAGGTCTAGCGAGAAATAGATAAATATGTTAATACGTAGATAACACAATTTGACAGCTATCTCTTTAATTAAGCCAGTATCACATGAGGGCTTTTTCATTTAAGATTTATCCTTAACACTGGTCTGGCAGCTTATGAGGTTAAAGGTGGTGGGGCATGCGAAATTAAAATTAATTTATAATGTATTTAAAGAGATGTTTAGCTCTCCAGTAATCAACCTGACTACTCCTTTGTCAAAACTAATCTTCAATATTAGAGAACAAATTAAAAATAGATATTGAATTGCGACCCCTTGCAACTAGTACTCACGTGAGGATGTGACGTAGGCCCAGGCAAACATTTGGGAAGTAAACATCAGCAAGTATAGCAAAAATGGTGAATAGGTGTGGTGTTTTTGGGTGTAGCAACATCCCTGGACCAAACATAGCACTACACAAGCTTCCAAGTGATCCATACCATTGTAAGAAATGGGTGAAGTTTATACAAAGAACCAGAGTGTGGGAGGCAAAGCCCAAAACAAGCTTCATATGCAATGGACATTTTCGTGATGAATGCTTTGACAATAAAATGTGGTGGAGTATGGGTATGGCTAGATGCACCCGCTGATTGCCTATACGGACTGGGGTCTTGTCATGCCCAGTGCCAGGTCCGTATATATACGGACTCGCCGAAAATAAATCGTAGCAGCGAAACGACTGCACCTATAGCTTTCATATTTCTACCACATGTAGTACCTTACCCTTCTGGCTTCTTGCTACCACCACCCCAACCCCCTCCCCCAATCCACTCGCCAACCATGGGTCGCCGCATCAGGCCATCACAAAGGAAAAAAAGGAAAATCCGTGGTGGCGAAACTACCTCACCAATCGGCTCCATATTTGTAACACCAATTACCCTTCTACCTTCCCCCCACCATCCCCCAAACCACCCTCCCACCCATATGTGCTTGCCAATTTCAGGAGTCAGGAGAGTGGATAATATGGGCTAACTTAAGCCTAGCCCAAATTATACAGTCAGCGTCGATGGATATAGGCCTAACCTAGGCTAAAGTCATTTATTGGCTGAAATTCAACTACTAGCAACTAGGCTAACAAAAAAAAAAAAAAAAAAAACAGTGAGTGGCGCAAACATTGTTGGGAAGGATATGTAGTGACCACGCGTACGGATACGGTCATCATGTTTACATAAGTCGATCGCCGCGGTTAAGTTCCCGTCTATTTTTACGGCAATTTTTTCTGTTATTTGCACCCTGTTGGCAATGTATATGATGATGACAATAAGTTATGGAGGCGTGAGGGGCGGGCTTTCATTATTGTATCCAAATGCAGTCAAAATAGACGAGGACATGATCGCTAGCGTCCGCCGCGGCTCCGTGTAGTGTAAACAAGGTGGGCGGTAATCACAGCTGCTTCTCAATCCTCTCCTGCTGCTGGATCTCGTCCTACAGGTTCATACATATAAGCCTGGACACCACCAATATTCATCACTTGAGGTTCTTCGCCATAATCACGGTTATCACCCTCAGTATCGTATAAATACGATAGAATATGACTCTTTTGTGATCTCGTATGTCTCTGTGACGTCACGATCGCTCCTACAGCACGACGTAGGACGAGTAGATCGTATATTATAAGATTGTAAATAAGTTAAGTTATAAAAGGCCTAATATGCTATTAAGCAATATTGCCATGGTCTTATGTAGTATATATGAATTTATCGTATATATTAATATAATTTATCGTATAGAGCAACCTAGATGCGGTACGATAATTTGGGCTCCTGGCGGTTTGCCAAGGCAGCAAGGTGTGCTTTCGAGGAACGCCAGAGCTTTCACGAACACCAACCAGTTAACATCTAAATTTCCGCCCTCAGTTGATCGAGCTTTTGTGCCTCTAAGCACAATACACATACAGCAATACACTCAGCTACACCATCACGACGCTCTCATCGACACCATGACTGACTGACAGATAAGCATAATAATCATGTCCATTTCCATGTAATCATTTATTCTTTCTTTAACTTGACTCGAGTCTCGGGACCGAAGTCTCGCGCCCCATTGTCCACCGCCATATTGGGTAAAACGTTCTCCCTTGCCTCATTGCCACGTGGAACTATTGGTGAGTTAATTCCTGGCTAATATTAACCCTTATAACCTTACCCTATATATACATTTATTATGTGAGACCTTTGGATATAAATTAGCTTGTTTCAGATTGAATTCAATTTAGATATAGAGTAGTTTTCATTTAGATTGATTTTATTTTATTCATTATAGCTTAGTAATATTTAACTTCCATTGATAATTTACCACATTGGTGCCCAGACCCGGGAATTAGCTACCAGTAAGGGATTTTAAGGCAGTGAACAAGGGGACATATAACAGGATGCAGGAACAACTCTATGATAATCTGGTAGGACTAGCCAAGCGGTGGTTAGAGCCGGAATGCAGGGTCACATCGTTGCACCTGCCCAAAAACTGCATCCCACCCATTATCTTTCCCCAATAATTTTCTTTTCCGTTTCAGACTTCCTGTGACATATGACCTGACCTAACATTTTTTCTTGATCAATATGATGCTTTACTAGGTATTGCTATTTAGTGTACTATTTGTTCTCCATAACATAGAAGTCCGCCGGTTGGCGTCTCTTAACTAGACTATTATTTTGCCGTTGTCTTTGTAACGTAACATTTAGATACATAGCCTATAGGCTCACATGCAAAATGAATAAAAACGATAAAGAGACACCGTCTAGTGGGGTTCTGATCAAAGCCCCTAAAAATCAAAGGGCGGGACTTCGGGGAGTATTAAATAGGCTAATTGTGGACGTCAACACTTTCATCACTACTGCCGAACTAGAGGAATTGGAGGCTAGATTAGAAAACGTCCAAGCTACCCACGGTCGTATTACGGCTCTGAGTGAGGTGATTGTGGCTGACATGATAGAGGAGGAAGAGATAGTTATAGAGTGTGATAATCGCGCCCTCTATGACGAACCTGTCTTTAGAGCGAAGTACCTATTACAGCGTGCTGTCGCGAGTAAGAAAGGAGGCGATAATGAGGCCCATAGAAGGGCTGACCCAAAACATACTGTACACCTCCCAAAGCTCAATCTTCCGACATTTGGGGGCAAGTTGACTGAGTGGTTAGCTTTTTGGGAAGTATTTCGATCTACGGTTCATGAATCCTCTTTGGATAATGTCCGCAAGTTTCACTATCTGAAGGGACAAATGGAAGGAGAGGCCTTACATTTAATAGAGGGTTTTGCAGTAGTGGGTGGTAGTTATCTTGAAGCGGTACACTTATTAGAGTCCACATACGGGGATAGAGAGCAGTTGAAGATGACCCATGTCGTTGCCTTGTTGGGGCTCGCAGAACCACAGTATTAGGTTGATGAGTTGACAAACTTCAGGGCAAATATGGAGTGCCATACTCGATCGCTAGACACCCTAGGGCTTACCACGCAGGAAATGATAGTCATTATCTTGCGTCAGAAGCTTCCTATGGCAATACTTGATAAAGTAAGATCATTTGAGCTGGGGGAGTTCAAAACTCAGTTCAGTAAGGAGATCAATAATCTACAGTTGAACAAAGGGAGAATGTATGTGTCGGGAGGGAGTGAGAATGTGGAGAAGAGGGGAACAGTAAGTATGACAGTGAGGACTAAAGAAAAGAAAGAGGGTGCGTATAAGAAACCTGCTCAGATTCTATGTAAGCTATGTAACAACAAACATAAATGGAGTTTCTGCGTAAAATACCCAACAAATGAGACAAAACTAGCACAGGCGAAAAGATTGAAGCTATGTGGGGGTTGTCTAAGTGGGGAACATGGTAAGCAGGGACAATGTACTGCTACATATTTAAGGCCCTGTCGCCAGTGCAAAGGACATCACTTTGATAGTTGTGTCCTACAGCAGATAAAGTCAAAGACGTCAATACAGAGGGTACTACAACTGTGACACTAGGTAGCACGCAAGACACCACTATATTGCCCACAATACAGATTCCCATGGAAGGTAATGACAGTAACAAGGTTTGTCGGGTACTTCTAGATCAGGGGTCTCAACGTTCCTTTATAAAGAGGTCCGTACTAGTGGGACTGAAGCACCGAATCGTGGGGGCTGAGACTCTTCGATTACAGGGCTTCACAGGGGTTACTGATAAGCAAGACTACGAGATAGCGGAGATTTCATATTTCTACCGTAAAAACCGGTACTTTATGACTTGTATCGTAGTAGACACCCTATCAGAATATGTATCTGTGGGTGTGAAGAAGGTGGAACACGCATTACGTAGCAAAGGGGTTAACTTGTCAGATCCCATGGGAAATCAGAGTGAGGTTCATGTTCTACTTGGTGTGGATCATTATTATGAAGTAGTATACCCTGGATTTAAAAAGATGTGTGGTGTAATTTTAATCCCCACTAAATTTGGATATTGCATGAGCGGAAAGGTGCATACTACACAGTCAAAGGTCCTGGTCGACACGGTCTCGATATATAGAGTCAATGTAACCGCGGCAGAGGAGTTGGGAAGGGAGGATTCCCAACCTAGTGACCCTAAGATGGCTGCCGAGTTCAACCTGGAACGTCTGTGGAGATTGGATCACATAGACATTAATCCTATGGAGACTGATTATGACTCGGAAGTTGCGCTACAAAGGTTTGATGAGTCTGTGAGCTACTGTGCCTCAGACAAGCAATATAAAGTTAGTTTACCCTGGAAGAACAGAGAGATAAGCCTGCCTACCAACTATGGTTTGGCATTAGGTCGCTTGCGCGCATTGCAGCGGAAATTGTCTAACGAACCGAGCACGCGCCAGGCGTATGACGATGTATTTCGGAGTTATGAAGATAGGGGCTTTATTGAGAGAGTCGATGTCAAGGAACCGTTTAAGAAGGGTAGGGTTCACTATCTGGCCCATCATGGGGTAAGGACAGACAGCGTCACCACACCAATACGGGTGGTGTATGACTGTTCTGCCCACCAAGGTCAACAACCCAGTCTAAATGACTGCCTGTTGACAGGTCCGTCCATGGTATCGGACCTGTCCCAACATCTATTGCGGTTTAGGCTGGGCATGTACGCCTATACCAGTGACATCGAGAAAGCATTTTTGATGGTCAAGCTAAAGGAGGAAGATAGAGATGTTACCCGCTTTCTTTGGTTCAGCGACATTAGCGACTCTGAAAGTCCAATCATAATATACCGTTTTCGGGTTGTACTCTTTGGGGCCACGTGCTCACAGTTTTGGTTAAATGCCACAATCAGAAAACATCTAGGTGACACTCATGAGGACACAAGTAAACTATCTCGCGGATTATATATTGACGATTTTCAGGGTTCTAGCGATAGTCAGGATGATTTTTTATATGCATACTGGCAAGCACGCAGATTGTTTGCGGATGCACATCTATTTCTCCGCGAGTGGGTTACTAATAGTGAAGATCTTCAGAGTTTGATACAGGTAGACGGTACGGCATCTCTTAACCAGGAAATGTCCAGAAATTTGGGGATGATCTGGCAACCTAAACATGACATACTAACTTTTCAAAAAAGGTATTTTGCTCAGCAGACAGGAGCGCACACCAAAAGAAGTCTGTTGAGCAAAGTTGCGCAATTTGTTTATCCTTTAGGTCTAGCATTACCCGTTACCATAAGAGCTAGGATTCTAATGCAGGAAGTTTGGAGACGTAAAATAGGAAGGGATGACAGTTTGCCCGAGGACCTGAATGACCAAGGGACATTGTTGTTGAATGAATATGCCATCCTATGTACTAAACCTATACCTCGTAAAGTGGCGGCGTTCGGTGACGTTACGTTACACACGTTTTGCGATGCTAGCGCCACGGCATACGGGGTAGCCATATATGTTGTTACTTCATTTGGGGCACATTTAGTTACAGCCCGGGCCAAGGTAGCCCCGGTTAAAAAGGTAACTATCCCTTAAATGGAATTGACTGCCATGCTGCTATTAGCACGTCTGGTGCAACATGTACGCGCAGCATACGAGAGCGAATTAAATATTGAAATCGTTCACGTATGGTGCGATAGTCAGGTCGCACTCAACTGGATACATAGCAAGAAGTCTCTGCCAGTTTATGTGCGGAATAGGGTAGATGAGATTAGAGCCCTTTTGCCAGACGTTGTTTATCATTATGTAACTACAAAGAAAACCCTAGTGATCTCATAACTAGGGGTATAACGGCTAGCCAGTTAATGAAGTCCGAATTGTGGTGGCATGGTCCAAAGTGGCTGCTCCATGAAAGTGAATGGACGATATGGCATGCTGTTGGTGAGGGACTTCTGCCACTGGAAACAGTGGCAGTTACAGCCCAACCAAATGAGCCACCGGGTCCTATCATAAAGTGGGCAAGATTCGGTGACTATAATAAACTAGTCAGAGTTGTAGCTTGGGTATTGCGATATATATCCAATCTCAAGCTGAAAGTAACGGGCCAACTCTGCAACAGGGGTCACAACATTGATGCTCGTGAATTTAAAGCAGCTGAAGTAACTTTGATCAAATGGGTTCAAGTAGAAACCTTTTCCAATGAATTAGAATCCTTGAAAAGCTCGAATAAGACATTAATGCCTAATATAGTGCGTCAACTAAGGTTGCACCTAGACAATGGCCTCATCAGGTGTGAGGGTCGCCTGAAGTGGTCAGGTGTACCAGACGGCACAAACCGCCCTATACTTATGCCAACAAGACATCACGTTACTGATCTATTGATCATACGTGCACATAGGGAAGTAAAACACTACGGGGTATGTCATATTATATCAAATTTACGTCTCACATGGTGGATACCCAGAATTCTACAAGTAGCTCGACGCGTAGTAAGAAAGTGTGTGATATGCCAGAGACTAAAAGGTAAACCATATGCAACTGGACCAGCTCCACCTCTACCTGAATGCCGTGTAAAGCACGTAGAACCTTTCCAAGCGGTAGGATTAGATTACACAGGGGCATTGAAGACGAGGGAGCATGAGAAGGTTTATATATTATTGTTTACCTGTGCAACATCTCGAGCGGTACACCTAGAACTATGTGATAATATGTCTAGCGAAGAATTTATGCTGGCGTTCAGACGGTTTTGTGCCCGTCGTTCATTCCCTCAACTCATTCTTAGCGACAATGCTCCCACTTATGTCCAAGCATCAAAATATCTAAAGGATATGAGTAGTGATCCTACTATCATCACTTTTTTGGGAGAGAAGAAGTGCGAATGGAGGTTCATTCCAGTTAAGGCACCTTGGTTTGGTGGAATGTGGGAACGATGTGTCGGCATAGTAAAGTCAGGACTCAGAGCGGTTGTAGGACGTGCTCTATTAAAGAAGAGTGAGTTGACGACAGTCCTCACAGAGATAGAGGCAGTCGTGAATGATCGCCCGCTTACATATGTGTACACCGACCTGCAAGAACCACTACCATTAACGTCAGCTCACTTGCTATACGGAAAACGATTGATTGCGTTTCCATCTGATTTTCAGTCTATAGTAGAGTTAGAGGATCCCTCGTTGTACTCTGAGGTAGCGGTGTCTAAAAGATACCAATATATATCCAGGATAATCGAGGATTTTAGGAAACGGTGGATTAGTGAATATCTGCTAGCATTGAGGGAAAGGAGTGTTACTCCCTCTGGTAGACCAACGGCACCTACTGTTGGTGAAGTTGTTTTAATTAAATAAGATAGTCCTCGTTTATACTGGAAATTGGGCCGCGTGTTGGAGGTATACAAGGGGGCAGACTCTGTAGAGCGGGTGGCGCTATTGAAGACAGCCACTGGAACTACTGTTCGTCCTATCGCACGTTTGTACGATTTGGAGCTCGATTCCGCATTGCAATCTGATGCTCCACCTGTTATTGCTGGGTCCGAGGATTCTCAAAGGAACGACTCACCTCTTACTGATGGTGATCATTCTCGGACCGGGACTCGTCCCAGACGCGCTGCTGCTGGCGCCGTCGACTTGTGCGTCGGAAGATAGCCTCTGGGCAACTTTAGGTTTAAGGTGGGGTTCAGGTCTTTTTTTGTGGGGGGAGTGTATCGTATAAATACGATAGAATATGACTTTTTTGTGATCTCGTATGTGTCTGTGACGTCACGATCGCTCCTACAGCACGACGTAGGATGAGTAGATCGTATATTATAAGATTGTAAATAAGTTAAGTTATAAAAGGCCTAATATGCTTTAAGCAATATTGCCATGGTCTTATGTAGTATATATGAATTTATCGTATATATTAATATAATTTATCGTATAGAGCAACCTAGATGCAGTACGATAATTTGGGCTCCTGGCGGTTTGCCAAGGCAGCAAGGTGTGCTTTCAAGGAACACTAGAGCCTTCACGAACACCAACCAGTTAACATCTAAATTTCCGCCCTCAGTTGATCGAGCTTTTGTGCCTCTAATCACAATACACATACAGCAATACACTCAGCTACACCATCACGACGCTCTCATCGACACCATGACTGACTGACAGATAAGCATAATAATCATGTCCATTCCCATGTAATCATTTATTCTTTCTTTAACTTGACTCGAGTCTCGGGACCGAAGTCTCGTTCCCCATTGTCCACCGCCATATTGGGTAAAACGTTCTCCCTTGCCTCATTGCCTCGTGGAACTATTGGTGAGTTAATTCCTGGCTAATATTAACCCTTATAACCTTAACCTATATATACATTTATTATGTGAGACCTTTGGATATAAATTAGCTTGTTTCAGATTGAATTCAATTTAGATATAGAGTAGTTTTCATTTAGATTGATTTTATTTTATTCATTACAGCTTAGTAATATTTAACTTCCATTGATAGTTTACCACACTCAGTATTGGCAAACGAATTGGAACTACTGTCACTATCCTCCATTTCCACCTGTCAGAAGAGCTTGTTGTGTTGCTGGGCATACGTCATCAGAGCGCTTAAACTCCGAATCCAGAAAGTGTCACCCATATCCTATTTTGGCCATTATATAAATAATTAAGCCATTGTAGCAGAAAATATTGCACCAAAAGCTATAGTGCACACTGCCGGTAATGATTGTGGAGGAAAATAATAACATGCACACCCACCTTTAACATTTAACACCTTATGAGCGGCCTATGCGGTTTATTTATATGTACCGCCCAGCGGGGTGTTTTTAGCCAAAATAGGGCTGTTTACATGATAATTTTCATGCCTAAATAAGACCCAGAACGTAAAACAAGTACCTATCCCTGAAAGGGCATAAACAGAGCTTTCGAATGACACCATAACGATCCTTTTATGATGGCTAGTTTTCTTGCAATAACCGTGCAACGCGAGTGCAAAAAGCATGTAATTCGGTACTTTCCCCATATAATTCAGTATGTAGCGAGTGAGAGAGGGAGGAGGGAGCTGAGATTCGTGTCAGTAGGTTCGCCGCGGTGGTCTGGAGCAGTCATACGCTCGCTAGTCTCCTGCCACCACTTGTCTCTCTCTCTCAGCAACATTACGTGCTGAAATTGCCACTCGAGTTATGTCGAGCGCCGCCACATAGTCGAGCTTTATTTAACTCGACTTATGTGGTGAGCCGCTAATTAAGGGTTAAAACATCTCTGCCACCTAATTTCATCTACCATCAGTCTAGTATCCGATGCAAGTGCAGTAAATTCCAGAAATGTTGCCAGAATAATGTTGATGATAGAATGTTGAGTATAAAAGCTCTCGTGTGATACCGGCTTTACCATCTCCTGCAGTTCCAGTGTTAGCTATTTTCCGTAACCATTCACGCAATGCAATAATTAAGGGGAGAAGGTCGGTATTTCTGGATACCCTTCTCCCTTATGCTAAGCCCCTTTAGTTTGCAGATTTTAAGATGTTCGGCCCATTAGTTTGTCGATTTTTATAAACTTTCGTCCCATTTCTATATCGATATCAAGACCTTTCGTGCCATTTAGGTGTAAACATATTCCTGGCGAGCGATAGCGAACCTGTAATTTTAAGAGAAACCCGGCCTTCGGTCAGGACATTTTTCTATCGAAAAATGTACTAATTGATCTTGAAGGGGGGTCTAGAAAGTGTGTTTATAAGCTTGATGAAGGTCTAGCGAGGAAAATAAATATAAATTAATTATAAATACATAGACCCCCCAAAATAACCACTGTCCCCTTAACACGATATTGCAGTGGGCGATAATAAGGGGAAGAAGACCGTTTTTCTGGACCCCCTTCTCCCTAATCTTTAGCTCCACTAGTTTTGAGATTATAAGATGTTCGGCCCATTAGTTTGGCGATTTTAACACCTTTCGTCCCATTTTGTTGTCAAGTTTAAGACCTTTCGTGCCATTTAGGTGTCGATTTTTTCCTGGCGAGCTATAGATAGCCTGCAATTTTAAGAGGAAATGGCCTTCGGCCGGGACATTTTTCTACCGAAAAATGTAAACATTTATCTTGAAGGGGTCTAGGGGGTGTTTTTCTAAGCTTGATGGAGGTCTAGGGAGGAACTAAACAAATATATGAATACATGAATTAATAGACCAAACAAACGGCCAGTCTCCCCTTAAGTCTATTTTCTGGATCAATACCAAGTTGTTTATTCTTACTTTGATATAGGATTGGGTACGTCCGACACATTAAGGGGGAAGGTTGCTTTCTCTGGCCCCCCTTCTCCCCCATGTTTATCCCCACTAGTTATGAGTTTTTAAGACGTTCGACCCATTAGTTTGGCGATTTCAAGACCTTTCGCGCCATTTATTTGTCAATATTAAGACTGTGTGTCATTTAGGTGTCGATTTTTTCCTGGCGAGCGATAGCGAGCCTGTAATTTAAGTGGAACCAGCCTTTGGTCGGGACATTTTTCTATCGAAAAATGTACAAATATATCTAAAATAAGGGTCTTGGGAGGGTGCTGATTTTAAGCTTGATGGAGGTACAAAGGAGTACAAAGAAAATCAAGCAACATCAAGTCTAGTGACCCTTCTAGGCTGCTTGTCCTCCAAAACATTGAGGATCAAGTGTCCAAACAGTGGTTTAGAGTGGGTAAGGGAACATTGGAAAGGGAATTACTGCCCTGGAACTAATGTCCGTGGCAGGATTAGGAAGCTAGTAGGGGACAGAGGGGGGATAAAATAAAGTTATTCATTTACAAACACAGTCAGTTGCGGGTTTGATGCGAGATATTTGTCTAGGCGAAGTTTAAATGAATCAACGATGCTGCAGTCTATAACGTCTCGGGGAAGCCCATCCCACAAGTTGACAACTCGATTGAAGAAGAAATTCTTAGATTCGTGTGAGTTAATAAAGATTTACCAATAATTTTGCAACCGTTTCCCCGCGTGTAATTAGATTGGTCGATAGTGAAGTACTTCCTACAGTTCATATTGTCGATGCCTTTTATGGTTTTAAACACTTGAATTAAGTCGCCTCTTAATCTGCGCTGGGTTATAGGAAATAGATTTAATTCTCTAAGACGCTTCTCGTATGGTTTGTTCTTTAGGCTAGGTATAATTTTGGTAACTCTACGTTGAACTCGTTCTAGCTTGTCTATATATTTTTGGTAATAAGGGCACCAGGGTTGAACGCAGTATTCCAGAGGAGGGCGGACTAAGGAATTGTAAAGGGTTAGGATAACGTCTTTTGATTTATGCTCAAATGACCTGCCTATAAAGCAAATTATTTTGTTTGTCTTCTTAACAACTTCTAGGTCTAGGGAAGAAGCTAAAAAAATAACAAACAGATACATAGATGAGAAAATAAATAGGCCCATCACCCCTTATGAAATGCAGTTCTTACCTCCACAAAAAGCTCTTATAAGATATTAGTGAGGCTATAAATTGTTAACCCCCTCATTACCGGGGACGTCTTTTTAGCTTCATTCTGACTACTATTAGACGATTTTGTTCAGCTTAATAAGGGCCTCCAGTAATTAACAGGCTTTGCACCATCTCACTTACTCTGTTTTACTAACACAAATCTTGTTTAATCTGCACAAAATAAACTAAATGTTGCTTGAATAAAGTGATAAAGACGTCCCCGGTACAGCCTGGTTAAGCTCAACTACCCTATTTATTTACCCCTTCCGTACCGGCCAAATGTATTTACCCCTTCCGTACCGGCCAAATCTTTCTCATTTTATGTTTGTTTTAATTAGACTATTTTGTGCAGTTTAAGAAGGATCTGTGGTAGTAAAATGGGTTAAGGGAGTTAGTTCAAAGCCTGTTAATTGCTGGAGGCCCTTTTTAAACTGAATCAAGTCATCTAATAGTAGCCAGAATAAAGTTAAAAGGACGTCGCCGGTACGGAATGTGTTAAGAGCTAGAATTTATCTCTCTATCTCTCTCTCTCTCTCTCTCTTGAAATGGATAGAAAATTGGCTCAGCGACAGAAAGCAAAGAGTAGTCATAAACGGTAAGGCATCTAAATGGACCAATGTAAGTAGGGGGGTACCCCAGGGATCGGTACTAGGACCAATTATCTTTCTAATTTACATCAACGACATAGATGAGGGTCTCACCTGTACAATCTCAAAATTTGCTGACGGTACAAAAATTGCAAATAGCGTACTCTCAAAAGATCCAGTTGACGATATGCAACACAATCTAGATAAATTGTCACATTGGGCCCAAATTTGGCAAATGAGTTTCAATGCGGATAAATGTAAAGTACTACATATCGGATACCTAAATGAGAAAGCAAACTATTCGATGAATGGCACTCAGCTTAGGAATGTAAACAGAAAACCGATCTGGGAGTAACAATATCGAGTAACCTAAAACCGAGTCAACAATGTTCAGAAGTTGTTAAGAAGGCAAACAAAATAATTGGCTTTATAGGCAGATCATTTGAGCATAAATCCAAAGACGTAATCCTAACCCTTTACAATTCCTTAGTCCGCCCTCTTCTGGAATACTGCGTTCAATGCTGGTGCCCTTATTACCAAAAAGACATAAACAAGCTAGAACGAGTTCAACGTAGAGTTACCAAAATGATACCTATCCTAAAGAACAAACCATACGAACAGCGTCTTAGATAATTAAATCTATTTCCTTTAACCCAGCGCAGATTAAGAGGTGACTTAATTCAAGTGTTCAAAATCATCAAAGGCATCGACAATATGAACTGTAGTAAGTACTTCACTATCGACCAATCTAATTACACGCGGGGAAACGGTTGCAAAATTATTGGTAAATCTTTTAACTCACACGAAACTAAGAATTTCTTCTTCAATCGAGTTGTCAACTTGTGGAATGGGCTTCCCCGAGACGTTATAGACTGCAGCACCGTTGATTCATTTAAATTCCGCCTAGACAAGTATCTCTCATCAAACCCGCGACTGACTGCGTTTGTAAATGAATAACTTTATTTTATCCTCCCCTCAGTTACTAACCCCTATGTCCCCTACTAACTTCCTAGTCCTGCCACGTTAGTGGCAGGGCAGTAGTTCCCTTTCCAATGTTCCCTTACCCACTCTAAACCACTGTTTGGACACTTGATCATCAGTGTTTTGGAGGACAAGCAGCCTAGAAGGGTCACTAGATCTGTTGTTGCTTGATTTCCTTTGTACTCCTTTGTACTCCTTTGTACTCTTATCTTTACTCACCAAGGGTAACTGGCAGGATAGGGAGGAAGGGGCTCAGGAATTTGTCGGAGGAAAGAGAAGAGGAGTTCCAGTAATTAATTAAAAATTCTACGAGAGAGAGAGAGAGAGAGAGAGAGAGAGAGAGAGAGAGAGAGAGAGAGAGAGAGAGAGAGAGAGAGAGAGAGAGAGAGAGAGAGAGAGAGAGAGAGAGAGAGAAAATGTATTGGATGCAGAGTTAGATGAAAAGCTTCTCACCCTATCAAAGAAGAAATTAATATCCCAAATAAGAACATTAAAGCAGGAACTATCTCCTACCAAGTCACAGTAAACAGTATATAATACTATAATTGAAGACTTGCCTCTGAAGCGACAAGTTTTAGTAGATGCTTTCTCGATTGTGGATACACTGATGGCAACCCAAAGCAACAAAGAAGATCTTCAACATAAATCCATTGCTTGTTCAGCCTACCCAAACAGGATTGACAAGGAATGGGAACAGCTCATCGAGAGAAATGACGAAACTTATATATGGTGGTCGTCAGAACAGACGAAGAAGCTGAACAGTGTATCAAGAGAAGCGAACAAACCTCATATAATAGTAACCTTCAACCACACACGACACAGCCTCAGCAAGCCCCACATCCTCAACAAGAGCCAAATTCGCATCAATCTCCACAACCTCCACAATTGCAGCGGAATATTCAACCTAAACGAAAACAAAAAAAACTAAACTAAACAGGCAAAACTATCAGCCAGACCAAAACCAAGAATTTAGGCAGCGACCATCAGAATACCACCAACATAGAACCAATCAAAGAAGTCATCAATGGAACGACAATGACCACTATAATGAATTTGATCAGCTTTTGTATCCAGATGGAAATTGGGACAATGGACAACATACATATGGCGTAGAAAAGTACTGAGTGTGTAATCGCACAGAACACACACAAGTTCAGTGTCCCAGTCTCCAACTGCGACTACTGCCATAAGAGTTACCATAACTCTTATAACTGCCGGGAGAGGATCGCCGATCAGCGACAGCAAGATCTTATAACTGCAGTAAAGCAAAGTGCCCGAGAAACAGTGTCAGCAGTACGCTCAGTTCAACTTCAGTACCTCAACACTGGTCAACAACATCAACATCAACAAGTGTTACCAACACTGGCGACACAGTACCATAGCAACCATTATCGATACCTAGCAACTCCACCACGTGTAAGTGTTTACCCACACCTACATCCACAGTATTATAATGGCGGCCAATATACAGGATAGACATAAAAACCTTGAACTTAGACTCATCTCTGCCAATGTGAGAAGTTGTCACACAAACATGGGAGAACTCACTGATAGATTTGTCATTAAGAACAAGGCAGATATTGTGTTCCTAGAGGAAACATTCCTGGATGATAAGGTACCCCCAAATTATGCCAGCATACCAGGATATTCCACATGGGTGAGGAAAGATAGAAACACACAATGAGGGGGTATTGCTCTGTGTTACTGTTGTGCCGGGCCCTGATAAGTTAGTTCCCTTGATACAGTCCGTAAAACAATCCAGTTCTGGTTTGATGGACTTAAATATACTTGACAGGAACGTACCGAGTAGGTTCTATATACAGTAAAAATGGTATTCAAAGGTTCAATATAGTACTCAATAACAACACCAGGAAGAACATATATAAAGGCTTTATTTACTAAGCATGAGAGCAGGTGAATAATAAGGATCATGAGGGAAGACCCAACAATATTAATAAACATATATATTATGCTTACTTCAGGACAATGTTACTGATACCAGAATAACTCTATAGTGAGAGTCTAGCATTACATCATCATGTAGAAAACATACATAGAGGCATAATGTACAAGAATAACTTTTAACCTTCAATGCAATAGTAAATGAGTCAAAATAATGTGGAGAGTTGAGCTTATAAAGATATTGGCACAGGAGGCTAGGTGAGTCACGCATAGGGCTCAGCTGACCCTTAAAACTGACCGCGTGAACTTGTCCTCAGGTCAGGTCACTTGGAAGGTCACCAGGTGAACTGAGGTAGTAATAAATACTTTTCTTTGTTAACCCGTACAGCCCCAGCGACGCGCCTGACGCGTCGGCGATGTATGTAACGCACAGCCCCAGAGACGCGCCTGGCGCGTCACCCTAATTGCGCCGACCGTAACCTCAGGTGTAGCCACTTAAGAGGGCTCAGATTTGTATGGGAACTGTGTACGTATCCCACGCAACCGTGCCGATGATTGAAAACTCTCAAAGTCCACGTGCGTGCGCGCGAGCGCGCAATAACCTGTTTTTTGAGGATAATTGCCTTCAATTTTTTACTCTTATAAAATCCGTTTTCGGGGGCTCTGTAGGACCATTTTTTAAGCTTTTTGAGCGGTTTTTCGTGGTTTTTCCTTCATTCCTAACCCATTCGCTATTGTTTCTGGAATAAAACAATTTTTTGAAAACCGGCCGGGTTCTGGTGCGCAAACATTACAAAACTAGCCGGGGCTCCACAGGTTAATGCAACTATGAACTTAGCTGAACAGCGATGTTAATTTACTTTACAGGGCAGGGCTGAGATTATTATTTATAATCACTGAGAAGAATCAAAATCGCCCTAACTGAATGTATATCTTATCACGGGATTATATTACTTGAACATATGCTACGATAATGAACCGAACTTAGGAATTCGTGTTTCTAATATTTTCTAGTCGAAGCAAAGTAATAATGTGAACTGGATATGCAAAGGAAATGGTTTTAAAAATAGTTTTACTGGAGGGTATTAATTAGGTCAAGATATAATCTTTAACATTTGTGATAAAGACAACACACGAAGATAAACAAAATAACTAGCTGAGTTCCAATAGACTCAGATTGAAATGAACACTGAAGTTTTAATCTCTAAAAGTGGAAACTGACTGATTAACAAATATCAATCGGTAGATCGGACTTAATAATTAAATTGGCGGTAATGACGAAGTTTAGCTCATTGACATTTAACGCAATATCAGATTCGCATCTGAACAAGTTAACAGGGCGAGTAAAATAAAATGTACAGGCACAATTAGTACATGGACGTAGGCAACGAAGTCCTACTCATTGATACTCAAAATGAATAGTACCAGACTCGGTTCTGAACGGGTTAACAGCTGCGAGGTGAATGAAATACACAGATACAATTAGTGTATGGTGGACGAAAGTAAGACGAAACACGGAGGAAAGAATTCCTAAACACGGTATTCAAAATATCACAACATCAAGATTTACAAGAACATAAAAGCAAGTCTATAAGATATATTTCACATGCGATTTATTAGCAAAAGAATTAAGGAATTACACTATGCACTCGTTGGAAAATTGGGCTAAGGTTCTAGGTAAAAAGTGATTATATAAATGGAGTGATCACGGAATATACTAAGACTTCAACTCGCAAAGAATAAATCAACATACAGTAAATCTGCGAGCATGGGGCCTGAATATACAGTATATATTAATACACGGATATGTAACGTATGCGTAAGTTATGAATTAAATAAAGTCTTGAACAAGGGTCAAGGAATTAAGGCAAGTTTAACACAGAATAACACAGATTCAGAGGGATGACACTTATTACGCAAGTACGTGATCTTGGGCACAGATCACAATTAAATCAGGACACACACGGTTCACATATTTACCTAAACAATACCTCACAACAATAATCAACAGAGAAAGACACAGAAACACTTAGGTATTTGGAAGGGCAGGGGGGGTGGGGGGGGCGAGAGTGCTGGTCTGGCAGGCGTAGAGGGTAGTAGCCAATTCTTACACAGCTGGTTACCTCCTCGAGCAGGGGTTCTCGGTTTAGGCCTGATTACGTAATTAGAACAGGGGTCCTAGGCCCAGGCCTGTTTACGTAATGGAGCAGGAGTCCTAGGTCCAGGCCTAGGTCCGTGGCTCGAGCAGGGGTCCTCGATTCAGGGCGCCAGGCAACAGACAGGTGGTCCTCCAGTAATTCTGAAGGAAGGGGAGGTGTCGTCCGGGGGGCACTCTCGAGGGCAAGGGGGGGAGGGGCGAACCGTAGCAACACTGTCCCAACTAGGCCGTTCCTGGTGGTCAAGCTTAGTCAGTAGGTGAGGTGGTGCTTGCTTTCCTCAGGTTTTTCTGAGGTCCTATGCAAATATTTTCTTGCTTCAGGTGTCAATGAACTCCGGGGGGGGGGAGGGGGGGAAAGGGTGTTGAGGAAAGAGGAAAAATGGTTGTCGTGAGGTACATATACATTCTAGCCTGGGAACACAGCTATTATTATGTGGGCCTGGTTCCAAAGCAAAATTACAATACTTAAGGAGGCAGCTGGAAGGTCCAGGGCTGCTATGAAAAATAGAAAACACTTAGAGCTTAAAATGGAGCAACTGTCTTGTAGGTCTTCTAGTTACCCTAAGCCATACACATAGAGGATTGTAGTTGTATCCTCGGGGGCTTGGAGAGGTCAGGCGTTATCAGGTCCATTGGTTCCTGAAATATTCGGGGCGCTGGTGAGTAGATTGCATAAGGGAGCGTTCGTCATATTCTAGATCTGGCGGAACAATACAGGGAGCGTCACTGTTGGTGGAGGCTATGTAAAAGGAGGGTTCTAATTGGCTCTCCCAGGGCGGTTATGGTTGGCTGCAGAATACGGCTTGTGACTGGCTGAGAGAGTGTTCCGTTTTCTTAGATGGCTGGGGGCGTGAAAGAGAACTGGGAAATGGACGGCTGGGCATGGTCAACTCAGGTAGATTCTTGTGGACTCGGAGGGGGGACTCTGGTAGATGTCTTTGTTGTCTGCCCTGGGGTTTTGAGGTTGCCTGAGTGATTATGCAGGCCACTCGGTGTATCGTTGGTTTAGGGCCTGTCATCACAGTTACAAAGATAATTTAAAAATCCAAATAATTTATTATCCTGTTCCTGATCCACTAGAATTAATAATATTCAAACTTATTGATGCCAATGGTCAGGGCATACTATGTTGTGGATGCTACCGTCCTCCATCACAAGGATCCTTACTCTTTGATTTTCTAATGGACAATCTTGATCAACTTTTAGCGAACAACAAATGTGAGCATATATTATTGTTTGGGGATCTAAACCAGCACAGAGTTCAGATATCTTTTGATCACCTCATGTCTGCATATGATCTAAGAAATCACGTTGACTTTCATACTCATAGATCTGGCTCATCACTTGACCCTGTGGTAACCGACATACCAAGCAATATGATAAAATGCTCAACTCTCGGATATGTCGGAACATCAGATCATCTCACAGTTCTTACCAAAATACAAATCAAGATGACAAAAGAAGAAAGTCACCATCGTAAAATATTGAAGTGGGAAAATGCTGATTGGGATAGTATTAGATAAACCCTATCCAAGTTAAATTGGGATTTAATTCTAAAAGGAACTGTCAACAGCCAAACTGACAATATCACCTATGAACTGTTATCACCTATGAACTGTTCATAGGTGATCACCTATCACCTATGAACTGTATAAAAGTTCAACATCGATTTGTACCACATATAATATCCACAGCAAAACTATCTGACCAACCATGGTTTGGAACTCAGTGCAAGGCTGCATCTGATAGTAAATACCACGCTTGGCAACGCTACAAACTTCACTCTACATCCAACAACAAACACTTCCATTAAAAGGGAGCAAGAAAATGGAACAGGTTTAAAAGTGGGCCATTTAAGGTGGGGGTGCATGGGTTGAGATAAACATGGAATGATAATCGCCAAGCTGTACATAATTATCTTGCAAACTGCAATGGCACTGAAACAATTATTAACAATGGTATAAAGGATTTTGTGGATAGTCTCCTGTGACGTCACAGGAGTGTAAGTCCGCCATCCAGGCCAGGATGAGAATACTGGTGTGACGTTACTATGACGTCACAGGCCCGGTATTGACGATCCGCTAAATCCTTTATACCATTGTTAATATTAATTTCAGTGACATTGCAGTTTACAAGATAGTTATAAGCAGGTTGGCAATTATTTGTCCATGTTTACCTCAAGCCATGCACCTCCACCTTTAACCCTTAATTCGCGGCTGACGACTTAAGTAACATTAGAGAACCTAGGCCCAAAGGCGGCTGACAACTTAAGTAGCAAGGAATGTTGCGCACATTATCGGCAATATGAGAGAGTCACACGGGGTGGGAGGAGTGCAGGCGGGCTCTGACCATTCAGCGTGGACCCAGTCCCGCCACTGATATGACCACAACATGTGTACATATCCCTCGTCTCGCTATATAGGGTAAAATCTCGGGAAATTACCGTATTTTAGGGTTTTTGTACTCATGTTGCAACATCATTGTAAGCGAACCCGTTGTCGTACAAGGATGATTCAGGTGTCATTGGAAAGCTCTATCATCGCCCTTTCACGGATACATAATTGTATTACGCTCTGGCTCTTGTTTATGCATGAAAAAGAGCATGGAATGATGCTCGTTTAGGGTAAATCTGCCCGCCACACAGGTCGTAAATGTTACAAACATCGCCGTCGTTTGAGGGTTAAGAAAGGGGAAGACAACTTGAGAAATAAATTAAAAGGTGGAAAAGTAGGTAGTAAAATGTGGTGGAATATAGTAAAAGAGAAACAGGGAATAATTCGTGAAGAAGAAATTCCGCCTCTAATAAGTGAAAATGGCAAAGTGGCCCAAACTACAGCAGAAAAAATCATGCCCTAGTTCACCACTTTGCAAACAAGCTGACTGAACCACACACTGATCATCAACCACCACACATCCCGCCAGTAACTCAAGAAAAGGTAGACTGTTTCAAAACTAGTAAGACTGAAGTTTATGGACTGCTACATGGACTAGATGAAAAAAAAGTTGTGGGACCCGACGGTATAAGTCCACGACTACTCCATAAACTTACTTTGTTTTTTAATAACTGCCTGAGAACAAGTATATGGCCAAATAAATGGAAAACATGTAACATTGTGCCAATACATAGGAAGGACAGTAGGGCAGAAGTCACTAACTATCGCCCAGTATTTCTTTTATCTGCTCTTAGTAAAATTCTTGAGAAGGTAATAGCAACACGTATCACAGAACACTTTCTAAAGAACCATATCCTTAACAACAGACGGTTTGGTTTCCGTAAAGGTCACTCGGCTGCAGATCTCCTACTCCTAATGACCTCTGACTGGACTTCTGCCCTTGACAAAGGCAAACGTACCTGTATTCTCGCTTTGGATATTGAAGGTGCCTTCGACAGTGTCTGGCACAGAGGGCTCTTGACAAAATTGAGATCAGTTGGGATTGAAGGACACACATACAAACTACTAGAAAACTATCTCAGTGATAGACAGCTGAGAGTAGTACTAGAAGGAAAGGAGTCTTCTCCTTTCAATGTCAATGCAGGTGTACCACAAGGAAGTGTTCTCGGACCGTTGCTATGGAAAATTTTCATCAACGACTTACTCCCCCTTATTCCCGAAGCCAGAGCCTTTGCCGATGATGGGACAGTATCAATAAGCTACGACCAAGCACAGGAGAAGGCAGCAATAAAGTTACTCCACGCCAGACTCAAGATCATAACGGAATGGGGGAAAAGGTGGCAAGTCAAGTTTGCTGCTCAATAAACCCAGTTCATGGTAGCAACAAGATCAAATACTAATGTACAAATTAACTTCAATGGTAAACTATTAAACTCACAAGAAGAAATTAACATCCTAGGCATGACTTTTGACAGAAAGCTAACTTTCAAAATGCACACCGAAAATGTTGCTCGAGCTGCTTCTAGGAAACTAGCTGCATTAAGAAGAGTTTCTTGGCTTTTGGACAGAGAGGGAAGGGAAGTGCTGTACAAGGCACAAATTAGATCTTCAATGGAATACTCTTCACTCTCATGGGGTGGTGCAGTCAAGAAACACCTTAGCCTTCTTGACAAAATTCAATCCTGCGCCAGACACATAATTGATGACAACCAAACACTAACTCAAAATTCCATCGATAGCCTTCAGCACAGAAGAGATGTGGCAGGACTGTGCACACTGTTTAAGATACAAACACAATATATTCCACACTTACAGCCAATGAGACAACAACAGCGAAATCCTCCGCGTACCACAAGAAGAGTGGAACAAGCACCATCTGCACTTGAGGAGCCTTGCTGCCATTCCTCTCATTACCAACGGCAGTTTTCATGCAGATACTCCATATTGTGGAATAGATTAGTAGGATTTGGTATAAACCCACATGAGTACACACTGCAGGGATTCAAAAGTAGTGTCAATTCTTGGCTTAAGGTCATAGACAATGGGTAATAAAAAAAAAATAATTATTGTTTAATTGTTTATTTATACCCACACATGGGCTAATACATTACAGTAGTTATTGGACACAGCAAAATAATGTAATTTAAGAATTAACATGAGGAAATATTACAAGGAAGTTGTAAGGTGAACATGATGAGGTAAAGCACATGATTCTTATAATCAGAAGATGCAGAACTTCGCACAATTTGCCACCTCCTAAAGACTTAATTCAAGTTAGGGAAAAAAAAAAAAAAAAA
The DNA here is from genome assembly GCA_032716605.1 of Paralithodes platypus. Taxonomy (NCBI): domain Eukaryota; kingdom Metazoa; phylum Arthropoda; class Malacostraca; order Decapoda; family Lithodidae; genus Paralithodes; species Paralithodes platypus. The sequence goes on from CM064541.1 coordinate 22,282,797, forward strand.
AAAAAAAAAAAAAAAATACTAATAATAATAATAATAATAATAATAATTGATTGATTGTTTGTTTGTACCCACCAGTGGGCGAAGACATTATTTGGTAGATATAATAATTATAAAAGTAAATTTAGCATTAATAGGAGTAAAATATAATTTAAGAAAGATATATGTACATAGTATACATATATAACTATAGCATGGTAACAATTTTACTGAATAATAATAATAATAATAATAATAATAATAATAGTAATAATAATAATATGGATAATAACAATGGGCAGAATGTCCTCAAGCATACCACTTTCTATGAAATAGTTACACAATTCCATATAGCCCATACCTGGAGGTCTAAAGTCCTGTATGTAACTACATTCAGAGATATAATGCACAAGAGTATGTTGACCTTCTTCCTCGCAGGCCTGACAATTGGTATATTTGGCCCGGTGTCTGGAGGACACCTGCCAAATATACCGGTACCCAAGTCTTATTCTTGGTATAACCTTATCACACTGTCTTGTATATGTATTATGCCTACCATAAACACAAGGTTTCTTATAAAAGGTATCAAAATGCTTTATGCTAATGCTCTCAGTTCTTTGAGAATTCCTTGCCTCCATAAGCTCACTAGCATTGTCTTTCTGCAATATTCCTTTAATTACTGTGCTGGATAGTCCAAAATTAAAGTCAATATGTGATTTAAAACAGGCTTCATTGGCTAATTTGTCTGCTTTGTTCGGATGTGTTACCCCTATTATTATGTTCCTTCCAACAACCAACCATACTCCTAAAATCGATTAATGAATATGAGATGGTATCCAGAGAAAGTGTATGACATTTCCTTTAGTTTTGGCATAAATGAGACCCTGCTTAATGGTATTAATGATGGCAAGAAACTCACTTTTCTGGCTGTTCAGTGAAGCTAGAGCACTCTGAGAATCAGAGATTATAAGACCGCTTGAGGAAGTGGCTCCCAGATATGCAACTGCCATCAAGATGCCCACTAACTCACACTGAGTTGAGCTTGCCCACTGATGCAATCGGAGAGTATCACTCGTAACTTCAATGTTTTTGTTAAAAGCTACAAAGGCACAGCCGGCCTGCCCTGTGTTCTGTAAGGATCCATCAGCATAAACAATCAGGCTACCAGTAGGAAGTATGTGGCTAGTTATATTTTCAATGGTTTCTAGAACTGTAGCTTTTGCTTCATATGATACTATATTTTGTTTACATTTAACAGGAGCATAGCTGATGCCAACTTCAAAATTGTCCCATGGATTTATTAGAGAGGGTGGTTCAACTTTTGTGATGGGAACATTTAAGAGTAGGATTGATAATTTAGTCGTTTTGAACAAGTTTTCATATCTGCAATGTTTTGGTTGTAATGTGTTGGGATTATTAATAGCATGCACCAGAATTTCAGTGAATTTGGGAGCAGCACTGGGGTATTTTATGCACTTCACTCCAAAGATGGCAGCTAATGATCGTATCCTTTCTGTAACTGTGGGAAGATTTAATTCAAGTCTCATGTTAACTATTCTAGTTGACATGGGGCAACCTAAGATTATTCTCATGGCCTTGTTTTGAATCATTTCAAGGTCATGACATTCTCTGTCTGTGAGGCAAGAGAGGTGTAGGGCATTATAATCAATTACAGACCGGATAAAGGCAATACAAAAATGTCTAGCAATTTTAATGTTGGCACCAGCAGATTTACCAGCAAGAGTAGACAGTGGATGCAATCGCTTATATAATTTATTGCACATATCTTCAAGAAATGAGTCAGTTCTAATGTTAGTGTCTGCACCCAGGTACTTGTAGTTCTTACAAAGTTGGAGAGTATGATCATTGATTTTAAAAACTGGTTCAAGATCAGAGAGTGACTCTACTTTAACATTGGACTTATCAGTGGAAATAACAACCCCACATTTTAGGGCATTAATGGAGAACTGACTGAGTAGATCCTGTACCCTGAGAGCGGACTGTGCCTTAATACATTATATCATCAGCATAGCATATAATGGTTTCATTGGGTAAAGTATCTATATTTGCAATAAGTCTATGCAGGAGAATGTTGAATAACAATGGACTGAGGACACCTCCCTGTGGTGTACCAAGTTCCATTGTTTCCGAATCATGACTTAGAGCTCCACGGAAGTAAACACGGGATCTTCTGTTGGACAGGTAGCCCCTAACCCACCTCAGCAACCCTCCCTTAATAATAATAATAATAATAATAATAATAATAATACAAACAAAAACTTAAAAACAAAATATATATAATAAAAAACAAAAATATATAATACGAAACATAATAAATAATGTTCTAAAACTATTATTTAACTTGGTTAAGCTTTGAAATAGGAGGTATGGACACATAATTCCCTTTTAGCTTAAAAATAGGCCTATATATATTAGCTTCTGCCCAAGAACCTGGGTATAAGTTTACCAAGGAAATTCATTCAGTGTAAAAAAAAGAAAAGAAAAAAAGGAGAGAGAGAGAGAGAGAGAGAGAGAGAGAGAGAGAGAGAGAGAGAGAGAGAGAGAGAGAGAGAGAGAGAGAGATTGACAATATCATGTTAGGTGGTGCCGAAAAAGTAGAGGAACACAATAATTGAATATAATTATTGAATATAATTATGTAGCTTAGACTTACATAAACGAACTTATAAATTATATTTGTGAATCCACTGAGTTCGAAAGGAATAAAACAATATGAATAAAATATTCTAATGCCAGCCGATATCAAATGCCAAATATGTGCTGTCCAATATCAATATAACAATTATAATAATATATATTAAGGCAGTGTAGTATTAAGTAGTCTACCCCTTATTGCCAAATGAATATAAAATGATAATAGAACACCAAAGACACAACTGTAATAAAAGAAACATATTTGTGAGAGAAACAGAGATAGGGCAAATAAATATAAATTGCACTGACTAATTTCCTCTATCGTTTTCAGGTTGTCAACTTCAATCAAAACTTTTCTATTTAACTAAAATGTTTGACCATGAAAATAATTGGAAGCGGTATAAAGGCGCACTATTGAAATAATTGGAAGCGGTATAAAGGCGTACTATTGAAATAATTGGAAGCGGTATAAAGGCGCACTATTGAAATAATTGGAAGCGGTATAAAGGCGTACTATTGAAATAATTGGAAGCGGTATAAAGGCGCACTATTGAAATAATTGGAAGCGGTATAAAGGCGCACTATTGAAATAATTGGAAGCGGTATAAAGGCGTACTATTGAAATAATTGGAAGCGGTATAAAGGCGTACTATTGAAATAATTGGAAGCGGTATAAAGGCGCACTATTGAAATAATTGGAAGCGGTATAAAGGCGTACTATTGAAATAATTGGAAGCGGTATAAAGGCGCACTATTGAAATAATTGGAAGCGGTATAAAGGCGTACTATTGAAATAATTGGAAGCGGTATAAAGGCGTACTATTGAAATAATTGGAAGCGGTATAAAGGCGTACTATTGAAATAATTGGAAGCGGTATAAAAGCGCACTATTGAAATAATTGGAAGCGGTATAAAGGCGTACTATTGAAATAATTGGAAGCGGTATAAAGGCGCACTATTGAAATAATTGGAAGCGGTATAAAGGCGTACCATTGAAATAGGAAAAAGAGGAATAGCCTCTGCAGCCATTCCAATATTTCCAACATTCACTGAAAACAGTTTTTGCTCATATTAATGTAATTAAATAAAATATGAATGAGTTATTATATATATATATATATATATATATATATATATATATATATATATATATATATATATATATATACTGTACTAACCAACTTGATACTACCACTACTATTACAACAACAACACCGTCACCAAATACACTACCCCCAATACACACGGCCCAGCACTGAGTAATGGGGTAGTGATTAATACAACTTTTTAGGGTCCCTGCTAATTACTGAAACAATCATTCGGATCACCACCTCATTACACCAGAACAGAGAGAGAGAGAGAGAGAGAGAGAGAGAGAGAGAGATTGATTTTGATTTTGCCCCGAGGGGCGAGTTTATTGAGCAGCGCCCCCCATCCTGTGAGGGGACAACCACTAGTAAGGCGATACATACTGCTCAAAGAGCCATTATTCCACTGAAACAACAGCATCGTCGTCTGGTTACATTCATATTTGTGTTTATAAGTCAGGTTGGCATTATTCAGATGTGTTATTATAGTTTCCTCATTTAATTGTCACATGGTCTGTATATACGTATTTCATTAAAAAAAAAAAAAAAAAAAAAAAAAAAAAAAAAAAAAGCAAGCAAGCAAGCAAGCATGTAGTGACTGAATTATTAATTGACAGGTTGCAAATAATAGCACTACAGAACTAGTGCAATCGTATGAGGAGACTATTCATATTTTCATTACATCAATGATTATTGAGATCATAGTTAGCTGAATACAATTATTACAAAAATAGGCAATGGTATAAATCAACATAATACATAATTTAATACAGGCGGACATAATCATGATCCGGTTCGTTGTGCACTGGGAGCTAAGGTGTCTTGAGATCGCCTCGTACCCATACACAACGAACGTATTATGGTCTGCATGGTTGGTATCTAATTGAATATACTTAGTGCGTATTTCTAGAATGTCAGGGGGTAAGGAATGTGATTTGTATATTAGAAGACTGTGATTAACGAGACGTGTAACATGTGGAGGGAGGTGGTAGAAAGAGAGGGATCTCGTTGGGGGTGAAAGTTTCGCTCCCAGGAATTTTCGTTCCTGTGTTATTTCAATAATAATAATAAAATAATAATAATAATAAGGGGACAACCACTGGTAAGGGAATACATACTGCTCAAAGAGCATTATTCTACTGTAACAACAGTATCGTCGTCTGGTGTTATTATAGTTTCCTCATTTGATTGCCACCTATGCTTTATATACGTGCTCTCATGGAAAAAAAAAAAAAAAAGTGACTGAATTATTAATTGACAGGTAAATAATAGCACTACAAAACTAGTGCAATCATATGAGGAGGCTATTCATGTTTTCTTACATCAATCGTTATTGAGATCATAGGTAGCTGAATACAAAAGAGAGAGAGAGAGAGAGAGAGAGAGAGAGAGAGAGAGAGAGAGAGAGAGAGAGAGAGAGAGAGAGAGAGAGAGAGAGAGAGAGAGAGAGGTTGGTTGACATACTGAACATGCCCACACCATCATGTTGTTTCTGTTGCTATGGTAACCTAGTCATAAAGGGGACAGATAGGACCTTAGTGCGTCAGTCATCTCAAAATACACCAATCTATATCGTACTTTAAGTTATCAAAATATACTTTATCGGACTTAAACACTCATAATTTTTTCAACGAAACAGAAAAAGCCATGGTCCTACAGTATATGATGAGGTGAAGCGATTGATTTCGTGGGATGATGAGTGATTGGTGCTTCTGAATGCTTGTGTGCTTGCTTTTTGTGGGCGAACTGTGTTCTTCTTCTGTCACCTCTTTTTCCTTTATCGTGTCTCTTGCTGATCCTCCCTACCCCTTGTGGAAGTAAGGGCTGGCTACCGACTGACAAACTGGCTATATGATGCACCGGCGGTCGCCGTTTAGTATTCAAAAATATAATTATCTAAATCTCAAAAGTACCTCTCCAAAATTAGTTTTCTGTCCATAGCTTGCTCAAAGACAACTGCAGAGGGTGAAGTAGTTAAACTAAACACACACACACACACACACACACACACACACACACTACGCACTTCGGAAAATGTAATAACATTCCTATTTTTCTGGAACGAGGGAAAAGCTGGTTGGTTCTTTCTAGAGCCGTGAAGTATTAATTAAGATTTAGATACACAAGCTGTTTTATAGGATTCAAAAGGTAAAGGTCATTAACCCGTTCAGTACCAGGGACGTCCTTGTTTTATCATATTCCGGCAACTATTATACGATTTTATTCAGCTTAGGAAGGACCAGTAGCAATAAAAAGGCTTCAATACATCTAAACCAAACCTTTTAACTACCACAGACCCTTCCTAAGCTGCATAATTTGATCAATATATAGCTAGAATAAAATATAGCACATGTCGCTGATACTCAAAGGGTTAAAGGATATTTTCCACGTATTTTTAGTTTTATAATTACACAACTTGTAATTCTTATTATTGGAATAGCCTTCATGTAAACAAGAATATGAACCAAAAGTGCCGATATACCTCTATAATATACCAGAAAAATATACCTTGCAATGGTATAGGATTCCAGACTCCGATACATATGTGTAATTAACCTCTTCTGGCTACTACTAATCGATTATATTCAGTTTAGGAAGGGTCTCTAGCAATTATAAAGCTTAGAACTATCTCGATCAACTCTTAACTACCACAGATCCTTCCTAAGCTGCACAAAATCGTCGAAACTTAGCTAGAATTAAATGAAAAATTACGTCGCCGGTATAGAAGGGGTTAAAGTTGACCGTGTGACACCGTTAAAGGATAAAGTGCTGGAAAGAATCAAAGGAGAACATCGAAGAAATAAAGATAAATATTTGACAAGTGGAGAGATGAATAATAGCCAGAGAGAAAGAGAGAGAGAGTTGTATATAAGAGAGGGTATTGGACGTGCATGTGTGCGTTTGTTGTGTGTATGTGTGTGTGTTGGGGGGGGGGGGGGGGGGGGGGGGCCCCTGCCTCCCAGAACTCAACCTCACATTATCTCGTGCTAAATCCTTTTCTGTACTTTTTGCCATGGTTAACTGATTTTGTCTATTCGATATCAGACAACGAGATGTGACTCCCCAAATTTAAGCTAACTGATTTTGTTTACTCTAATTCTGACTACAACATTGACTGCCCCAAATTTATCAACCCCTGATTTTGACTATTTCATTAGTAATATACTACTTTTTCTTTAAGGTCAAATATTCTACACCAGGTATTATAGAGATAGCCGGTTTGCCACAGTTATAACAGAACACCGTTTACGGCGGGTGGCTGTGGCCTGATGAAGTCCATCCGCCCCTCTATTTTGCCTCGGGTTGGGCGTTTGACTGTATCTATATTTTTCATATATCAATATTAATTTCAACTCTTTTCACATGTCTGAATGTGTGTGTGTGTGTGTGTGTGTGTGTGTGTGTGTGTGTGTGTGTGTGTGTGTGTGTGTGGTTAATGTTTGATAGGGTTCTAGGAAGCAATCTAAAAAATAAATAAACTTGAAATAAAACAAAAATATCAACACCTCCGAGTTTCCTCAGCAACCCTTCTACTTCTAAATTCCTCAGTTAATCTAGAGCTGCTCTGGGCAGCATCCATTCTTGACTGATTACATCCCTCTGGGGAGACGGTGTTCATGAATAATTGTGAGGAGAGAGAGAGAGAGAGAGAGAGAGAGAGAGAGAGATTATATGCAAAGGTATGGTAAGGAAAGGAAAGATATTGGTAAATAAGGGGGATGTATCAGAAAGACGAGACGAAAAAATAAGTGGAACTTCTTTAACATCTTTCCTTTAACCCCTATTAATGATCCATTAAAACCCTACCATAACTTTCCTTTACGGGGAGATGGTCTGTTTTTCTGGACACCTTTCTTTCTCATGCTTAGCCCCTTTAGTTTCCAGATTATAAGACATTCTGGCCATTAGTTTGGCGATTTTAAGGCCTTTCGCGCCTTTTCTTTATCAATATTTAGAGTTTTCGTGTCATTTAGGGACATTTTGCTAAGATTGTTTTTTACAACTATAATTATAGAAGCGGGATCCTGGGGTTGTTTTGTTATAAGTTTGATAGAGGTCTAGGGATGAAACTCTAATAATAATATATATATATATGAAAAACAAAATCGACCAAAAATTAACTTTCATAACAAAAAGTGTGGAAGTTGATGTTATAAAAATTCCTATAAAACGGAAAATTAACTGAATGTTATTGATTGTTTAATACAATTGTATACAAATGACAATTCGTGTGCATTTATTTCGTTCAACAAGGCAAAAGGTTTCACTGAAAAATGTGGCCTCAATACTGACACAATCTCTCTCTCTCTCTCTCTCTCTCTCTCTCTCTCTCATACATACACACACATACCCTCCCTTTACACAAACGCACACACACACCCTCCAGAATCCCATCTTGTAGAACGACTATTTACATGTTGTGTCAACTTTTAATCCCTGGAGAGAAACATTCAGGACTGGGCAAAAGTTTAGGATTCCAACCCGTGGCCCCGGTTTACGAGCTCTTGACGCTCAGGTGTTTTATAGTATTTTCATTTTTTTTTTTTTTTTTTTTTTTTTTTTTTTTTAGGGGGGGGGGGGTTTAAGACTTGTATTATTTAGCATACTCATTGTTTATTTTGCCTAATAAACGACTGCTTAGATCCTGGTGCCTGTCAATTGAAGTTCAGTTCCAGGTTTGTATTCTAGAAGGTTTTTTGGAAGGCATTTTATTTTCAGTTTTGGTTTTGTGGCCAGCAGTAGTTTTGGCCTGCCTACTTGGAACAGGGTATAGGGTAACCACGTAACAAGCCAACGTCTAGTTTCTGACACTGAATCCAGAGATGTTTGTTGTTGTTTGGGATTATCCTTAAGTTATACCTTTATTAAGGGGGGTCACCAGCTTTATTTGATCTTTCTCTCCCTTTCTCTCTTTCCCTGGCGTTTATCCATTCGGCCCCATTCAGCCAACTGTTTTAAGACGTTTATCCCCATCCAGGTGTCGATTTCTTCCTGGCGAGCGATCGCGAGCCAGCATTGTATGTAGAAATCCGGCTTCGCCGGATACATTTTTCTATCGAAAAATGCACAAATTTAGCTTGCTGTCCAAAAAAATATATTTATATATGCTCGCTCACTACCGCTCGCCAGGAAAATATTGACACCTGGATGGGGGTAAACGTCCTAAAACAGTAGGCTGAATGGGGCCTAATGGATACAAGCCAAAGAGAGAGGGAGAGGAAGATAAGTAATCGAGGTGGGCTATCCTGAAGTAAACCCTGTTTATTCAGGGACATTGTTGAGTCATAACGTTTAGTAAAGAACACTACGCAATGGTAAACTACATTAGAGTATACGATTTTATGAAGGGGGTCACCGGCTTTTTTCATCTTTCTCTCCTTTCTCTCTTTCCCTGGCTTGTATCCATTCAGCCTACTGTTTTAAGACGTTTACCCCCATCCAGGCGTCAATATTTTCCTGGCGAGCGGTAGCGAGGAAGCATATATATATATTTTGTTTTGACAGCAAGCTAAATTTGTACATTTGTCGATAGAAACATGTCTCCGGCGAACCCGCATTTCTCCATACAATGCAGGCTCGCTATCGCTCGCCAGGAAGAAATCGACACCAGGATGGGGATAAACGTCTTAAAACAGTTGGGTGAATGGGACCGAATGGATATAAGCCAGGGAAAGAGAGAAAAGGGGAGAAAGATAAACAAAGCCGGTGAACCCCCCTCATAAAATCGTCTATATAATGTGAAGGCGACGTTTACCTAAATTTTCCACTTCCATCCTCTCCTCCTTCACTCCTCCTCCCTTCCTCCTACTCCTCTTCCATCCTCCTCTCCTCCTCCTCCACCTTCACTACTCCAACTTCTACTCAACTAATATTTGAGGAAGCCGAGCGGACGTAAATAAGATCACCTGGAGTTTTATTCTATTAGGCGCTGACGATCCGGTCGATGCAGGCTAATATTGACTCTCTGGCAAGAGGAGAGAGAGAGAGAGAGAGAGAGAGAGAGAGAGAGAGAGAGAGAGAGAGAATAGATGTGTGGGATAATGGGGGGATGGAGGGAGGGTACGATAAAAGAAGAAGGGGGCAGGGAATGAAAGGAATAGACTTAATACTTTGTGTGAATGAGGGATTATACGTTAAATAGACAAATACTACTACTCTTCGCCGCAATGTTGCATCTCTCTCGTGATTCTATCGCTACTACAATAATCAGTGTTCCTCAGAGCTCTCTCAGTGTATACCACCTCCTTTACGTAAGGTACGAAGTACCCGTCTTGCAACACAATCCCACCCCTATTCTGTGCAACTCTCCAACTCAAGAGTGAAACGTGTTACGTCCTGGGATATATAAACACTGGGCTCTTTCTATTGGACTAGGTATGCAGCAACAAGCAACAACGGAAAACGCTAGATCCAACCCTTATCTATAAACCCAGGCAACAAACCACCCTAAACCGTCAAGAGTCCTGCCTGGACAACGAGGTATCCTATGACTCGGTTACAGGGTGCACGCACTATAGACTGCTGATAGTCAAGCAGGCTATATAAAAGGTCACACAATTAAGTTGACTTAAAGCTTCAAGGAAAAGATAGATAACGGAATTAAATTGCAGAAACAATTTAATAACAAACTAGAAGAAAGTACATTTAACGTTACGTTAATAAATATAACTAATCACCCCTGCGTGAAAGAAGGTGAAAGCAAACAGTCCTCAAAACACCGTACCGGTAGACAAGATACGGGTTTCTAAGCTGCATGTGGCTACTGTAGGATCTGATGCTTAGCAAAGAAAGTACGTTATGGATTTAGAGAACTCTTAACTCATAAGCAGGAATAAATACTAGTGATAGGCCATACAGTGTATAATGGCATAGGTATAATTAAATAAAGGCAGCAACTCGCAACATAACCACATACAGGTGTGCTTCTCACTCTTAGTCAGGCAAGCCTGCTCGGACAGAGTCTCTAAGCCACACCCTGACTCACAATGCTCACTAAAACGGTAAACTGTGGCACAATAACAAGCATACAGAAATAATAAACCCCTAGCTGTTAATCTGCCAGGTGGCAGAGGTCTACCCGGAAGGATATAGGCTTCGGATACCCGGGCTGAGCCACCTGCTCTAGCCTAGGGACGTTCCCAAGTCTGTGCGCCAAATTACTCTAATTGAAAGGGTGCTCTCTTGAGAGACTCAGATCACAAGTACCTGACTCTCTCCTGGCGACCCTAAAACAAAAGCAAGACGTGCTAGCGCAGTACTGAGTGGACTAGGCAAGGGCCCTCACACAACACAACACTAGACACACAGGGACACAGACAAGAAAATGCCCCCAGACTCCCACTGGTATCCTAGTAAAGTCGTGCGGGTCCACAGGACTCGCACCAGCAGACTTTACTTAAAGGATCGCAAAAAGCCTCCCCTCCGGTCTTGCCCCTGCTAACCTGATACAAGAACACACTAGCAAGCATGAAACCACCAAATATGAGACAACAAAAAAGCTTCCTAGGTCTCATTAACAATTACATCTCTGCATAAGGCCCAAAATCCTATCTCGTTATCTGAGGCTCGTCGTTAATACAATAATAGATATAAGGTCTATCAAGGGGATGGGATAATTAAATAGATTGGTGAAGTAGTGGAAGGAAGGTATACAAAGTAAGAGAGAAAGTTTCTAAGTGGGGTTGAGAGGGATAGATATCAAAGGGGGTCCGAAGGGTACGACAGTGAGGTGAGCTCTGAGTCTTGAATCTGTCTGGACCCCGCCCTAGGCATGCAGAATACATCCCATGCTTGGCAACACTCAACACAGTTGCCGGGTCAAAATCGTCTACCCCGTGCGCGAGTCGAAACTAAGCCTAACGTTGCTATCAAATACATATGGCAACATCAGGCTCGTCCCAAGCTAGACTCTCCGCGCGAAGCAACGTCCCCCAGCCGGTCTCTCTCTCCCACTCGTCTCCTCCCACTCTCACTAGACTTACATCTAATATATTATAATGAAACAATCAACTATCGAGAATAAAATATACTAAGATGCGTTGGTTAAGAATAAGGGCAGCTACAAGCTGTGAAACAACATAAGAATATCCCAGACATTAGTTACATTGTCGTAGGCTATATACTAAGGAAAAGCCGGCCGGTCGGGTGCCACCAGCCGATTTCTAAACGGCTGGGCAGCCGACGCGCGCGCATGCCCGCACGTGGCTACTATGCAGAAGCGTCACACCTCCCCCAAAAGATATAAGACCCTTGACTAAGTTCTTCATATCTAACAGAAAGCTTCTCATAGTACCACACACTGTTGCGACAGAAGGCACTATATATAGAAAAAAATAAAGACTGTTGCGCTCCACCGAGCAAGTTCAACTAACTTAGCGACAATAAGTGAAAACATTCAACTTAGAAACTGCTACAACATCTTATACAAAATTCTACACGTTATAAAAATAAAGAGTTTTTATAAGGTTTTTGCTTTTTTAATTTGTTTTTTCCGGCTGAACTACAGTGACAGCCTATTTTCCTGCACACTCAACCCTCAATCCTGTGGCAGTCTAACCAACATCATCCACCCTTGATAGACAATCCGCTATCACGGTATCAGAACCGGCAATATGGCGTATGTCCGGATTATACTCCTGAAGCATGAGTGACCACCTGGTCAGCCTCATATTCCGGTTATGAAACTGATTCAAGAATTTCAGAGGGTGATGATCGGTATAAACCACTACGACTGGTCCGAAAGCAGGAACAT
>CM064541.1:22295367-22355708 GCA_032716605.1 Paralithodes platypus
AGCTATTTACAATTTAACTGGATCCGCTTTTAGACCCTGGGCAGGTGGGGCCACACACACCACTCCTCACCTCTCCTTCTCTCTCTCTCTCTCTCTCTCTCTCTCTCTCTCTCTCTCTCTCTCTCTCTCTCTCTCTCCCCTTACTCTTTCTCTCTGCCTTCGCTTTTGGTTTGTCCTTGCTATTTGAATTGTATATATAATTATTTCATTGTCCCCTTAGTCCTCTCATCTATCCGTTCTCTCTGTCTCCTAAAGTGGTTTTATTTCCAACTGACGGTAAAAATTGTATCCCATAGTCAATGATTTATCGATACTTAAGGGGAGGCAGACCGTTTTTCTGGACCTCCTTCTCCCTCATGCTTAGCCCTATTTTTTGTTTAGATTATAAGACGTTCGGCCCATTAGTTTGGCAATTTTAACACCTTTCGCCCCATTTCGTTGTCAATTTTAAGACCTTTCGTGCCATTTAGGTGTCGATTTTTTGCTGGCGAGCGAAAGCAAGCCTGCAATTTTAAGAGGAACCGGCCTCCGGCCAGGATATTTTTCTACCGAAAAATTTATACATTTATCTTGAACGGGGGTCTAGGGGGGGGGGGGGGGGTGATTTCTAAGCTTGATGGAGGTCTAGGGAGGAAACTAAACAAATATATGAATAAATGAATTAATAGACCAAACAAACGGTCTGCCTCCCCTTAACGGGAAAATATGAAACTACTGTCACTACGTCATATAAACTACTGTTTCTACGTCATATAAACTACTGTCTCTACGTCATATAAACTACTGTCTCTACGTCATATAAAGGCCAAGTCTTCATAAGTAGCAACAGATTCATAATACCCAAATAATCAAGATAGGAACATGACAATTTACTCTCAGCGGGGGAAAAAATGGACTATAATATTATTTCACTCTTCTATTGATTTTGGCTTTCTGTTTTCTGTTTCCGTTTTTGTTCTAGCTTTCATTTTTCTCCGTCTCCCGTTTTTTTGGATAGTCTTCTCTCTGTTCGATTTGTTCATCACCGCTTCTTCTTTGTTTGGTCTGTGTTTTCCTTCCTTTCCTTCCTCTTACCTCCATTTATCCTTCTTCAGTGGTTATTTTGGGGGGTCTGTTTATGGGTATAGTCACTTATTATTTAGTTTACTCGCTAAACTTTCACCGAGCTTTAAACCCCCCCCCCCCCTTCAATATTAGTTGGTAGATTTTTCAATAGAACAATTCCCCAGCCACAGGACGGTTTCTCTTAAAGGTCGTTATCGCTCGCCAGGAAATAATCGACACCTATGTGTCACGAAAAGTCTTGATATTGATATATATAAATGGGACGAAAGGTATTAAAATCGATAAACTAATGGGCGAACGTCTTAAAATCGAAAGCACAATGGGGCTAAACACAAGGAAGAAGGTGGACCAGATAAGCGACCAATCTCCCCTTAAGCTGGATTGGGAGGAAAGAGGACAGTTCAACATGGCCTGGGCTGTTTGGGGAGGGCGACAGAGAATGTTGTTGTTGTTGTTTTTTTTGTTTTTTTAAAGACCTCCATCTACGTATTGTGAAAACATGAATCCTCCTTCATTCACTGTCGCCCCCTTCACTCACTCAACCCCACAATTTGCCGGAGGATAACAGGTTTTTCACAATACGTAGACGGAGGTCTTTAAAAAAAAAAACAACAACAACAACAACAACATTCTCTGTCGCCCTCCCCAAACAGCCCAGGCCATGTTGAACTGTCCTCTTTCCTCCCAATCCAGCTTAAGGGGAGATGGGTCGCTTATCTGGTCCACCTTCTTCCTTGTGTTTAGCCCCATTGTGCTTTCGATTTTAAGACGTTCGCCCATTAGTTTATCGATTTTAATACCTTTCGTCACATTTATATATATATCAATATCAAGACTTTTCGTGACACATAGGTGTCGATTATTTCCTGGCGAGCGATAGCGACCTTTAAGAGAAACCGTCCTGTGGCTGGGAAATTGTTCTATTGAAAATCTACCAACTAATATTGAAGGGGGGGGGGGGTTTAAAGCTCGGTGAAAGTCTAGCGAGTAAACTAAATAATAAGTGAATATACACATAAACAGACCCAGACCCCCCAAAATAACCAAAATAACCACTGTTGTTCCCCAAGCTGCCTGGCCGAACAGCCCCAAGGCCCCAAGTAAGGCCAAGGCCATAACCGAGCGCCCCCACAGAACCATCCCTACCGACCACAAAAAAGCCTGGGTGACCGAAGCCACTCCATGGCGGGGAGCTGAGGAGGGTGCGGAAACGCCCGGGAAACCAAAGTCCCATCCAGGGCCCTGTGCCCCTCAGCAATTATGAAGAGAAAGTTGAGGGGCAAAGGAAAAGTGTGATGCTTTGGCTTCCAATCTTGGCAGATTGGGAGGTCAATCCACGGAAGAGACGCCGCCGCTTGAGATCTAGAAAACATATAAGTAAAAGGAACAGTCAGAGTTAGCTATGGGTATGGTAGAGATTGCTCAGTTCTCACTCTGATAGACCAGCCCATCACCAGCGACAGAGAATGTTAGTGTGGCCAGTGCTAAGAATACTTTTACCTATGAGGTATATTACAAGAGTTAAAGGGGGATCTTTTGTATTATTGGGATATTTTAAGCATCAGAGTATTGTTTTGTTTTGCTAGGCATAATTAGATTCCTATGTATTTCTTTCTCATGATATTCTCTGTCCAGTAAATATATCATATTGGCTACAGTTAGATAAACCTTTATTTCGTTCTGGAAAATTGCGTTGTCTGTATTTTCTTTTATGTGGATGAGAAAGACAAAAGGCAAAACTGCGTGTGACGAGTGCCTCCCCAAGAGTTGAAAGAGTGACAGGGCCAAAATCAAGGAATGTTCGAGCCAAAATGTCTGGACACATAGAGTTTGAACCAATTTAGGTCATAGGATGAGGGAAACATGGATTCAGGGAGAGAGTTCCAGAGCTCAGCTGTTGAATAGAAGAAAGATTGTGAATATCGTTTGTGACGCTTCTGCATAGTAGCCACGTGCGGGCATGCGCGCGCGTCGGCTGCCCAGCCGTTTAGAAATCGGCTGGTGGCAGCCGGCCGGCCGGCTTTTCCTTAGTATATATCCTACGACAATGTAACTAATGTCTGGGATATTCTTATGTTGTTTCACAGCTTGTAGCTTCCCTTATTCTTAACCAACGCATCTTAGTATATTTTATTCTCGATAGTTGATTGTTTCATTATAATATATTAGATGTAAGTCTAGTGAGAGTGGGAGGAGACGAGCGGGAGAGAGAGACCGGCTGGGGGACGTTGCTTCGCGCGGAGAGTCTAGCTTGGGACGAGCCTGATGTTGCCATATGCATTTGATAGCAACGTTAGGCTTAGTTTCGACTCACGCACGGGGTAGACGATTTTGACCCGGCAACTGTGTTGAGTGTTGCCAAGCATGGGATGTATTCTGCATGCCTAGGGCGGGGTCCAGACAGATTCAAGACTCAGAGCTCACCTCACTGTCGTACCCTTCGGACCCCCTTGATATCTATCCCTCTCAACCCCACTTAGAATCTTTCTCTCTTACTTTGTATACCTTCTTTCCACTACTTCACCAATCTATTTAATTATCCCATCCCCTTGATAGACCTTATATCTATGATTGTATTAACGACGAGCTCTCGGATAACTAGGTAGGATTTTGGGCCTTATGCAGAGATGTAATTGTTAATGAGACCTAGGAACCTTTTTTGTTGTCTCATAGTTGGTGGTTTCATGCTTGCTAGTGTGTTCTTGTGTCAGGTTAGCATGGACTAGACCGGAGGGGAGGCTTTTTGCGATCCTTTAAGTAAAGTCTGCTGGTGCGAGTCCTGTGGACCCGCACGACTTTACTAGGATACCCGTGGGAGTCTGGGGGCATTTTCTTGTCTGTGTCCCTGTGTGTCTAGTGTTGTGTTGTGTGAGGGCCCTTGCCTAGTCCACTCAGCACTGCGCTAGCACGTCTTGCTTTTGTTTTAGGGTCGCCAGGAGAGAGTCAGGTACTTGCGATCTGAGTCTCTCAAGAGAGCACCCTTTTCAATTAGAGTAATTTGGCGCACAGACTTGGGAACGTCCCTAGGCTAGAGCAGGTGGCTCAGCCCGGGTATCCGAAGCCTATATCCTTCCGGCAAGACCTCTGCCACCTGGCAGATTAACAGCTAGGGGTTTATTATTTCTGTATGCTTGTTATTGTGCCACAGTTTACCGTTTTTGTGAGCATTGTGAGTCAGGGTGTGGCTTAGAGACTCTGTCCGAGCAGGCTTGCCTGACTAAGAGTGAGAAGCACACCTGTATGTGGTTATGTTGCGAGTTGCTGCCTTTATTTAATTATACCTATGCCATTATACACTGTATGGCCTATCACTAGTATTTATTCCTGCTTATGAGTTAAGAGTTCTCTAAATCCATAACATACTTTCTTTGCTAAGCATCAGAACCTACAGTAGCCACATGCAGTTTAGAAACCCGCATCTTGTCTACCGGTACGGTGTTTTGAGGACTGTTTGCTTTCACCTTCTTTCACGCAGGGGTGATTAGTTATATTTATTAACGTAACGTTAAATGTACTTTCTTCTAGTTTGTTATTAAATTGTTTCTGCAATTTAATTCCGTTATCTATCTTTTCCTTGAAGCTTTAAGTCAACTTAATTGTGTGATCTTTTATATAGCCTGCTTGACTATCAGCAGTCTATAGTGCGTGCACCCTGTAACCGAGTCATAGGATACCTCGTTGTCCAGGCAGGACTCTTGACGGTTTAGGGTGGTTTGTTGCCTAGGTTTATAGATAAGGGTTGGATCTAGCGTTTTCCGTTGTTGCTTGTTGCCGCATACCTAGTCCAATAGAAAGAGCCCAGTGTTTATATATCCCAGGACGTAACAAATAGCAACCTTGCCAGGATTTACTGAACAGAGGAATATAGTGGTCATTTGTTTTGAGATTCCTTATGATTAGAGGAATACAGTA
This sequence comes from Paralithodes platypus, assembly GCA_032716605.1. NCBI lineage: Eukaryota > Metazoa > Arthropoda > Malacostraca > Decapoda > Lithodidae > Paralithodes > Paralithodes platypus. The sequence goes on from CM064541.1 coordinate 22,300,345, forward strand.
GACATAGAGTTTTTTTTTGGAGCAACCAATATAACACATTAAAGACTTTAAATAACATTAGTATATACATACTTGCATAGGAGATAAGGCACATTCTATAACCGTGATAATTACTGCAGTACACAAACATGTCTAATATATCAGAACACAGTGATGGGTCAGGTCACGATACAGGCTCGGAGGGAGAAAGACCTGTGGAGTGGCTAGTCGATAGCGAGGAGGGTGCTAGTAGATTTTTAGAGGTGCCCCTTACCTCTGGCAGGGTGTTGAAGCTGAATAAGTATGGCTTAAAGTGTGTGGCAGGTCTTCAGGGTCACCAGGGTTTAAGTGGCATGAGGAAAGATCAGCTGAGGACTTTGATATTGGGTTTAGAAGGGAGAGACCTGGGTGGAGAGGCGACTGGGGGCCCCGGTCCCCAGCCCCCCCTCCACTCTACCCCCGTATCAAACATCAGGGTGCCTGAATTTAGTACATACCCCAAGTTGATGGTCAATGGCAGCGTGGAATTCAATCACAGGGACCCTCCCCATTAAATGCATCTTCCCCTCCTCAAGGGTTGACTCCAGATTTGTTGTTTCGGCTTGAGATGGCCAAGGTTGAGGCTGCCGAGAGACAGGCTAGTGTGCAGGCTGAGGTTGCTAGAGCTCAGGTTGAGGCTACCGAAAGACAGGCTAGAGCTCAGGTTGAGGCTGCCGAGAGACAGGCTAGTGTGCAGGCTGAGGTTGCTAGAGCTCAGGCTGAGGCCGCAGAGAGAACAGCTATACGAGAGGCTGAACTGCAGGCAGAGTCTACTAGGTATCGGGCTGACAGGGAGCTGGAGAGATCTCGAGTGGAGGTAACAGGGCGAAATATTGGGGGAGGTAACAGACATCGGGACCAATCATTGTCGCACCTGCTTAAACTAGTTCCTGTGTTAGATGAATTATGTGTGACTGAGTTTTTTATGCGATTTGAGAAGAAGTGTCAGGAACACCAGTGGCCTCAGGAAAAGTGGGCAGCATTAGTTTCATCAAGACTCCTAGGAAAAGGGCTGAAAGCGTATGATGCACTACCTTTAGAGTCCTGTGTAGTTTATGATGAGCTAAAGAAGGCTGTGCTACATGCCTATGAGTTACAACCAGAAACTTACCGCTTGAAGTTTCGGGGTGTTACTAAGGGCAAGGATAGTACCTTCCTAGAACACGCCCAGGACTTGTCTGATGCACTACGACATTGGCTGCGTTCTGAGAGGGCAGCTACTTTTGAGGAGTTGAGTGAGCTGGTTCTCTTGGAGCAGTTCTTTAAGTGCACAGGCGTGGACTTAACATTAAATATAAAGGAAAAAAATCCTAGAACTCTCCAGGAGGCAGCAGAAATGGCTGACCGCCGACTGTCATTAATTCGAGGGTGCGGAGCAGCAGCTAGGAGTGAGTCGGGTGCAAAGGATCGTACCCCTCCCCCTCCCAAGAATTTTGATACACATAAATACACAAAACCATCTAGCACTGACAATAAAACTGAACATAAACCAAATACCGTCCCGTATAAGAAGTCTAATGGTACCTCCCACTCCCAAGGGAAACCAAAGAGTAAAGAGTGCTTTGCATGTCACAAGGAGGGTCACTTTGCAAATGCTTGTCCAAACAAGGCACCAAACAAGGTTGTGTCATTGGCCCGCAGCATAGGGGTGTCGCCTATATCTTCTGAGTTTGCCAAGGGTAGTTCGTCAGGGGTTGGGACACAGCCTGTGTTCAAGAGTCCGGAAGGCTCGAACCCTGTCCGCGACGTCTTTGGGGGTCATAGAGGGCATGGTTTTGTGAGGTGGGCTGGCGAAAGGCGATGAGATAAGCTATTGCGTGATACTGGGGCTTCTCAGACCTTGTTAAGGAACTTTACTGGTAGACCGATTAATGCTGCTCGGGTGGTGGTAGTTCAGGGGATCAATGCTACGAAGTCCTACCCGCTGGTGCGGATGGAGGTGGAGGTGGGTGGTGTGGCGAAGGAGCTGGATGTCGGAATTGTAGAGAACTTGCCTGTTGGGGGCGTCGACCTCCTCCTCGGCAACGACTTTGCGGTGCCTGCTTCTAAGGTTTCACCCTTGGTCGTTGCCAGGGAAGGCGGCCGACGTTAGTAGGGAGGAACAGGAGTGGGTTGAGAAGTGTAGCGTGCAAACCATGGCGTGTGTTGTGACGCGTTCTCAGACATCCAGAGCCTTGCAGCCACCACCTCAGTCTATCAAACCGCGGAGGAAAGGTCACAAGAAAACGGGAAGTGTTGGTCAATTGGAGAGTTTAGAGCCGGCAGTGTTTCTTGGTGACTCATTCTTGGCACCTATGTTAGAGTCTGGAGAGGCCCCGGGGCCTGTCACCGCTAGTGCAGGTGCAGGGCAGGAAGAGACTCTGCGACAGCATCATTATGCGCAGCGTGAGGAAAGGATGGCTCAGCGTGACATTGGAGGTGGAAATAAATTATATAAGATGAACTTGGATAATCTCGCACCTGCTGATATATGTTCCTTCCAGCTGGAAGATCCTGAAGTCAGGGCGTGTGGTAATGGTGCTATCGAACTGGAGAGCGATGGGGATGCGCAGCCTGGTGATTTTTTCTTGTCCGAGGGGATCTTGTATCGGAGACATCAGGATCCCAAGAAAAAGGGGGATGGCGGGTCAGGATTAGTGGACCAGTTAGTAGTACCGAGGGTGTGCCGTGAGAGCTTATTGAGATTAGCTCATGATGTGCCTTTGGCAGGGCACCTGGGGGTACGCAAGACGGAGGCAGCTCTGAGCAAGCTTTTCTGGTGGCCTCGGTTAGAGGCGAGTGTCGTGTCATGGGTGTCACAGTGTCACACTTGTCAAGTTGTTGGGAAACCCAATCAGGTCATCCCGAGAGCCCCGTTACAACCCCTCCCTGTCATTGGGCCGCCCTTCAGCAAAGTAGTTATCGATATGGTTGGCCCATTGCCCCCCACTAGTGCCGGCAATAAATGTTTACTAACTGTAATGGATGTAGCAACACGGTATCCAGATGCTTACCCCATGCGCAACGGGATGGCTAAGACTGTTGTCAAAAACCTGCTTGTCTATTTCTCTCGTTATGGCTACCCTCAGGAGATCCAGTCTGATCAGGGATCCAATTTTACTTCTGCTCTGTTTAAGCAGACCATGCAGCAACATGGGATAGTGTCTGTGGTGTCATCTGCCTACCATCCCGAGAGTCAGGGAGTTTTGGAAAGGTGGCACTCGACTCTCAAGAGTATGTTGCGGTGTTATTGCATGGAAAATGGGAAGGACTGCGATCTAGGTCTCTCATACGTTTTATTTGCTGTGAGAGAAGTACCTGGGGAGAGCTTGGGATTTAGCCCGAACGAGTTGGTTTTTGGACACAGGGTCAGGGGGCCCCTCCACATAGTCAAGGAGATCTGGGAGGCAGTCACAAAGCCATGCTCGCTTCTAAAGTATGTTGTTGAAAGCCGTGAGAGAATGCTAAAGAGCCTGGAGGTAGCAGGTCGGAACCTTAAGAGTTCACAAGCTCAGATGAAGGACAGATACGACCAGAAGGTGAAGCTGAGGGAGTTTGTAGTAGATCAGGAGGTACTGATAGTACTGCCTCTGGTGGGACACCCCTTGTCTGCCAAGTATTCTGGTCCGTATCGGGTTGTAAGGAAGGTTTCTAATCTCGACTATTTAGTAGCTACTCCTGATCGTAAGAAAAAGAACCAACTTTGCCATGTAAATCTGATGAAAGAGTATGTGAGGCGCCCCTCCGAGCCTCTCACTGTCCCGGTGTTGATCTGCAGCGATCGTGGTGGAGAAGGAGGAAGGGACAGTCAAGCTGCGGGGGAGGATAATTGGGATTGTCATGTTTCCGCGGATCAGTGGGCGGGGAATTCTAGATAAGTGGCTCACGAGTTGATATTGCACCTGCCTGAGCAACAGCGTGTAGCTGTGCAGCACTTGTTTGATTCAGACCCAGCTGTTTTCGCGGAGCATCCTGGCCTCACTACTCAAGCGGTGCACGATGTCGATGTTGGGGACCACCCGCCCTTTAAATCAGTGCCATACCGTGTTCCCCCTATTAAATTACCTGCACTTAGGGAAGAGCTGGATTATATGCTGAAACGTGGGCTGATTTCTGAGGGTGCAGTAAGGTGGACTTCCCCAGTCACACTGCAGCCCAAACCAGATGGCTAGGTGCGGTTTTGTATAGATTTCCGCAGGTTGAATGGTTTAACCCCCACAAATGCCTACCCTCTCCCTCGCGTGGACGACAGTGTGGATAAGATAGGAAAAGCCAAGTTCCTCACTAAGATAGACCTTGTTAAGGGTTATTGGCAAGTGCCCTTGTCTGAGCTGAGCGCGAGAGGTGTGTGGGTTTGTGGTGGACGGTGCCACATATCGTTGCCATGTTATGCCATACGGGCTGAAAAATGCCCCTGCAACGTTTCAGAAATTAATGAACGACATTGTAGCCGACATTCCCAACTGTACGGTGTACCTAGATGATGTCATAATATACGACGATGATTTTATCAGTCACTGTGCTCACATCGGACAGCTTTTTAATAAACTGAATGAAGCAGGTTTGGTGGTAAACCTGGGTAAGTGCGATTTTGTCAAAGCCACAGTTTTGTACCTGGGGTTCGAGGTGGGGATGGGTCAGGTGTGCCCTCCACAGACAAAGATCAAAGCCATCGATCAGTTTCCCCAGCCTACGACTAAGAAACAAATCATGCGGTTTCTAGGTATGATAGGCTATTATCGTCGCTTCATCAAAGGCTATTCGACTGTACTTGCACCTTTAACTGACTTATTATCTAAGGACAAGAAGTTCCGGTGGTCTCCTGAGTGTGCAGAGGCGTTTTCCTTGGTGAAACACCTGTTATGTACCCACCCAATACTCAGGGCCCCGGACTTCAGCAGACCTTTTCAGCTGGCGACTGATGCCAGTGGCGTAGGGGCTGGGGGCTGTCTTGTTTCAGACAGATGATGAAGGTATCGAACATCCAGTGAGTTTTTACAGTAAAAAAATTCAATAGTGCACAAAGGAATTACTCTGTAATTGAAAAAGAACTCCTGGCGCTCAGGCGCTCAGGCACTTCGATGTATATGTTCCTGCTTTCGGACCAGTCGTAGTGGTTTATACCGATCATCACCCTCTGAAATTCTTGAATCAGTTTCATAACCGGAATATGAGGCTGACCAGGTGGTCACTCATGCTTCAGGAGTATAATCCGGACATACGCCATATTGCCGGTTCTGATAACGTGATAGCGGATTGTCTATCAAGGGTGGATGATGTTGGTTAGACTGCCACAGGATTGAGGGTTGAGTGTGGAGGAAAATAGGCTGTCACTGTAGTTCAGCCGAAAAAAACAAATTAAAAAAGCAAAAACCTTATAAAAACTTTATTTTTATAACGTGTAGAATTTTGTATAAGATGTTGTAGCAGTTTCTAAGTTGAATGTTTTCGCTTATTGTCGCTAAGTTAGTTGAACTTGCTCGGTGGAGCGCAACAGTCTTTATTTTTTTCTATATATAGTGCCTTGTGTCGCAACAGTGTGTGGTACTATGAGAAGCTTTCTGTTAGATATGAAGAACTTAGTCAAGGGTCTTATATCTTGGGGGAGGTGTGACGCTTCTGCATAGTAGCCACGTGCGGGCATGCGCGCGCGTTGGCTGCCCAGCCGTTTAGAAATCGGCTGGTGGCAGCCGACCGGCCGGCTTTTCCTTAGTAAATATCCTACGACAATGTAACTAATGTCTGGGATATTCTTATGTTGTTTCACAGCTTGTAGCTGCCCTTATTCTTAACCAACGCATCTTAGTATATTTTATTCTCGATAGTTGATTGTTTCATTATAATATATTAGATGTAAGTCTAGTGAGAGTGGGAGGAGACGAGCGGGAGAGAGAGACCGGCTGGGGGACGTTGCTTCGCGCGGAGAGTCTAGCTTGGGAAGAGCCCGATATTGCCATATGCATTTGATAGCAATGTTAGGCTTAGTTTCGACTCACGCACGGGGTAGACGATTTTGACCCGGCAACTGTGTTGAGTGTTGCCAAGCATGGGATGTATTCTGCATGCCTAGGGCGGGGTCCAGACAGATTCAAGACTCAGAGCTCACCTCACTGTCGTACCCTTCGGACCCCCTTGATATCTATCCCTCTCAACCCCACTTAGAAACTTTCTCTCTTACTTTGTATACCTTCCTTCCACTACTTCACCAATCTATTTAATTATCCCATCCCCTTGATAGACCTTATATCTATTATTGTATTAACGACGAGCTCTCAGGACGTAACACGTTTCACTCTTGAGTTGGAGAGTTGCACAGAATAGGGATGGGATTGTGTTGCAAGACGGGTACTTCGTACCTTACGTAAAGGAGGTGGTATACACTGAGAGAGCTCTGAGGAACACTGATTATTGTAGTAGCGATAGAATCACGAGAGAGATGCAACATTGCGGCGAAGAGTAGTAGTATTTATCTACTTAAAGTTTAATCCCTCATTCACTCAACGTATTATGTCTAGTCCTTTCATTCCCTGCCCCCTTCTTCTTTTATCGTACCCTCCCTCCATCCCCCCATTATCCCACACATCTATTCTCTCTCTCTCTCTCTCTCTCTCTCTCTCTTCTCTCTCTCTCTCTACTGTCTCTCTCTTCTCTTTTCTCTCTCTCTCTCTCTCCTCTTGCCAGATCGTCAATATTAGCCTGCATCGACCGGATCGTCAGCGCCTAATAGAATAAAACTCCCGGTGATCTTATTTACGTCCGCTCGGCTTCCTCAAATATTAGTTGAGTAGAAGTTGGAGTAGTGAAGGTGGAGGAGGAGGAGAGGAAGATGGAAGAGGAGTAGGAGGAAGGGAGGAGGAGTGAAGGAGGAGGAGGAGGAGGATGGAAGTGGAAAATTTAGGTAAACGTCGCCTTCACATTATATAGACGATTTTATGAAGGGGGTCACCGGCTTTTTTTTATCTTTCTCTCCTTTTCTCTCTTTCCCTGGCTTGTATCCATTCGGTCCCATTCAGCCAACTGTTTTAAGACGTTTATCCCCATCCTGGTGTCGATTTCTTCCTGGCGAGCGATAGCGAGCCTGCATTGTATGGAGAAATGCGGCTTCGCCGGAGACATTTTTCTGTCGACAAATGTACAAATTTAGCTTGCTGTCAAAACAAAATATATATATATGCTTCCTCGCTACCGCTCGCCAGGAAAATATTGACGCCTGGATGGGGGTAAACGTCTTAAAACAGTAGGCTGAATGGATACAAGCCAGGGAAAGAGAGAAAGGAGAGAAAGATGAAAAAAGCCGGTGACCCCCTTCATAAAATCGTATACTCTAATGTAGTTTACCATTGCGTAGTGTTCTTTACTAAACGTTATGACTCAACAATGTCCCTGAATAAACAGGGTTTACTTCAGGATAGCCCACCTCGATTACTTATCTTCCTCTCCCTCTCTCTTTGGCTTGTATCCATTAGGCCCCATTCAGCCTACTGTTTTAAGACGTTTACCCCCATCCTGGTGTCAATATTTTCCTGGCGAGCGGTAGTGAGCGAGCATATATAAATATATTTTTTTGGACAGCAAGCTAAATTTGTGCATTTTTCGATAGAAAAATGTATCCGGCGAAGCCGGATTTCTACATACAATGCTGGCTCGCGATCGCTCGCCAGGAAGAAATCGACACCTGGATGGGGATAAACGTCTTAAAACAGTTGGCTGAATGGGGCCGAATGGATAAACGCCAGGGAAAGAGAGAAAGGGAGAGAAAGATCAAATAAAGCTGGTGACCCCCCTTAATAAAGGTATAACTTAAGGATAATCACAAACAACAACAAACATCTCTCGATTCAGTGTCAGAAACTAGACGTTGGCTTGTTACGTGGTTATCCTATACCCTGTTCCAAGTAGGTAGGCCAAAACTACTGCTGGCCACAAAACCAAAACTGAAAATAAAATGCCTTCCAAAAAACCTTCTAGAATACAAACCTGGACCCGAACTTCAATTGACAGGCACCAGGATCAGAGCAGTCATGCATTAGCCAAAATAAACAATGAGTATGCTAAATATTACACGTCTTAAAACCCCCCCCCCCCCTAAAAAAAAAAAAAAAAAAAAAAAAAAAAAAAAAAAAAAAAAAATGAAAATACTATAAAACACCTGAGCTTCAAGAGGTCGTAAACCAGGGTCACGGGTTGGAATCCTAAACTTTTGCCCAGTCCTGAATGTTTCTCTCCAGGGATTAAAAGTTGACACAACATTTACATAGTCGTTCTACAAGATGGGATTCTGGAGGGTGTGTGTGTGCGTTTGTTCAAAGGGAGAGAATGTGTGTGTGTGTATGTATGAGAGAGAGAGAGAGATTGTGTCAGTGTTGAGGCCATATTTTTCAGTGAAACCTTATGCCTTGTTGAACGAAATAAAAGCACACGAATTGTCATTTGTATACAATTTTATTAAGCAATCAATAATATTCAGTTAATTTTCCGTTTCATAGGAATGTTTATAACATCAACTTCCAAACTTTGTGTTTTATGAAAGTTAATTTTTGGTCGATTTTGTTTTTCATATATATATATATTATTATTAGAGTTTCATCCCTAGACCTCTATCAAACTTATAACAAAACAACCCCAGGATCCCGCTTCTATAATTATAGTTGTAAAAAACAATCTTAGCAAAATGTCCCTAAATGACACGAAAACTCTAAATATTGACAAAGAAAAGGCGCGAAAGGTATTAAAATCGCCAAACTAATGGACAGAACGTCTTATAATCTGAAAACTAAAGGGGCTAAGCATGAGGGAGAAAGGTGTCCAAAAATACAGACCATCTCCCCCCAGCAAATGAAAGTTATGGTAGGATTTAAATGGATCATTAATAGGAGTTAAAGGAAAGATGTTAAAGAAATTCCACTTCTTTTTTCGTCTCGTCTTTCTGTTACATCCCCATTATTTACCAATAGCTTTCCTTTCCTTACCATACCTTTGCATATAATCTCTCTCTCTCTCTCTCTCTCTCTCTCTCTCTCTCCTCACAATTATTCATGAACACCGTCTCCCCAGAGGGATGTAATCAGTCAAGAATGGATGCTGCCCAGAGCGGCTGTAGATTAACTGAGGAATTTAGAAGTAGAAGGGTTGCTGAGGAAACTCGGAGGTAGGTGTTGATATTTTTGTTTTATTTCAATTTTTGTTTAAGATTGCTTCCTAGAACCGTATCAAACATTAACCACACACACACACACACACACACACACACACACACACACACACACACACACACACACACACACTCAGACATAAGAAAAGAGTTGAAATTAATATTGATAAATGAAAAATATAGATACAGTCAAACACCCACCCGAAGGCAAAATAGAGGGGCGGATGGACTTCATCAGGCCACAGCCACCCGCCGTAAACGGTGTTCTGTTATAACTGTGGCAAACCGGCTATCTCTATAATACCTGGTGTAGAGTATTTGACCTTAAAGAAAAAGTAGTATATTACTAATAAAATAGTCAAAATCAGGGGTTGATAAATTTGGGGCAGTCAATGTTTTAGTCAGAATTAGAGTAGACAAAATCAGTTAGCTTAAATTTGGGGAGTCGCATCTCGTTGTCTGATATCGAATAGACAAAATCAGTTAACCATGGCAAAAAGTACAGAAAAGGATTTAGCACGAGATAATGTGAGGTTGAGTTCTGGGAGGCAGGGGACGCCCCCCCCCCCCCCCCACGCACACACACACACACACACATACACACAACAAACGCACACATGCACGTTCAATAACCTCTCTTATATACAATTCTCTCTCTCTTTCTCTCTGGCTATTATTCATCTCTCCACTTGTCAAATATTTATCTGTATTTCTTCGATGTTCTCCTTTGATTCTTTCCAGCACTTTATCCTTTAACGGTGTCACACGGTCAACTTTAACCCCTTCTATACCGGCGACGTAATTTATCATTTAATTCTAGCTAAGTTTCGACGATGTTGTGCAGCTTAGGAAGGATCTGTGGTAGTTAAGAGTTGATCGAGATAGTTCTAAGCCTTATAATTGCTAGAGACCCTTCCTAAAATGAAAATAATCGATTAGTAGTAGCCAGAAGAGGTTAATTACACATATGTATCGGAGTCTGGAATCCTATACCATTGCAAGGTATATTTTTCTGGTATATTATAGAGGTATATCGGCACTTTTGTTTCATATTCTTGTTTACATGAAGGCTATTCCAATAATAAGAATTACAAGTTGTGTAATTATAAAACTAAAAATACGTGGAAAATATCCTTTAACCCTTTGAGTATCAGCGACATGTGCTATATTTTATTCTAGCTATATATTGATCAAATTATGCAGCTTAGGAAGGGTCTGTGGTAGTTAAAAGGGTTGGTTTAGATGTATTGAAGCCTTTTTATTGCTACTGGTCCTTCCTAAGCTGAATAAAATCGTCTAATAGTTGCAGAAATATGATAAAAAAAGGACGTCCCTGGTACTGAACGGGTTAATGACCTTTACCTTTTGAATCCTATAAAACAGCTTGTGTATCTAAATCTTAATTAATACTTCACGGCTCTAGAAAGAACCAACCAGCTTTTCCCTCGTTCCAGAAAAATAGGAATGTTATTACATTTTCCTAAGTGCGTAGTGTGTGTGTGTGTGTGTGTGTGTGTGTGTGTGTGTGTTTAGTTTAACTACTTCACCCTCTGCAGTTGTCTTCGAGCGAGCTATGGACAGAAAACTAATTTTGGAGAGGTACTTTTGAGATTTAGATAATTATATGTTTGAATACTAAACGGCGACCGCCGGTGCATCCTATAGTCAGTTAGTCAGTCAGTAGCCAGCCCTTACTCCCACAAGGGGTAGGGAGGATCAGCAAGAGACACGATAAAGGAAAAAGAGGTGACAGGAGAAGAACACAGTTCGCCCTCAAAAAGCAAGCACACAAATCATTCAGAAACACCAATCACTCATCATCCCACGAAATCAATGGCTTCACCTCATCATATACTGTAGGACCATGGCTTTTTCTGTTTCGTTGAAAAAATTATGAGTGCATAAGTCCGATAAAGTATATTCAGATAACTTAAAGTACGATAATATAGATTGGTGTATTTTGAGATGACTGACGCACTAAGGTCCTATCTGTCCCCTTTATGACTAGGTTGCCATAGCAACAGAAACAACATGATGGTGGGCATGTTCAGTATGTCAACCAACCTCGCTCTCTCTCTCCCCCCCCCCCGCCCCTCTCTCTCTCTCTCTCTCTCTCTCTCTCTCTCTCTCTCTCTCTCTCTCTCTCTCTCTCTCTCTCTCTCTCTTTTGTATTCAGCTACCTATGATCTCAATAACCATTGATGTAAGAAAACATGAATAGCCTCCTCATATGATTGCACTAGTTTTGTAGTGCTATTATTTACCTGTCAATTAATAATTCAGTCACTTTTTTTTTTTTTTTTTTCCCATGAGCACGTATATACAGCATATGTGGCAATCAAATGAGGAAACTATAATAACACCAGACGACGATACTGTTGTTACAGTAGAATAATGGCTCTTTGAGCAGTATGTATTGCCTTACCAGTGGTTGTCCCCTTATTATTATTATTATTTTATTATTATTATTGAAATACCACAGGAACAAAAATTCCTGGGAGCGAAACTTCCACCCCCAACGAGATCCCTCTCTTTCTACCACCTCCCTCCACATGTTACACGTCTCGTTAATCACAGTCTTCTAATATACAAATCATTTCCTTACCCCCTGACATTCTTGAAATACCCACTAAGTATATTCAATTAGATACCAACCATGCAGACTATAATACGTTCGTTGTGTATGGGTACGAGGCGATCTCAAGACACCTTAGCTCCCAGTGCACAACGAACCGGATCATGATTATGTCCGCCTGTATTAAATTATGTATTATGTTGATTTATACCATTGCCTATTTTTGTAATAATTGTATTCAGCTAACTATGATCTCAATAATCATTGATGTAATGAAAATATGAATAGTCTCCTCATACGATTGCACTAGTTCTGTAGTGCTATTATTTGCAACCTGTCAATTAATAATTCAGTCACTACATGCTTGCTTGCTTCCTTTCTTTTTTTTTTTTTTTTTTTTCTTTTTTTTTTTTTTTTTTTTTTAATGAAATACGTATATACAGACCATGTGACAATTAAATGAGGAAACTATAATAACACATCTGAATAATGCCAACCTGACTTATAAACACAAATATGAATGTAACCAGACGACGATGCTGTTGTTTCAGTGGAATAATGGCTCTTTGAGCAGTATGTATCGCCTTACTAGTGGTTGTCCCCTCACAGGATGGGGGGCGCTGCTCAATAAACTCGCCCCTCGGGGCAAAATCAAAATCAATCTCTCTCTCTCTCTCTCTCTCTCTCTCTCTCTGTTCTGGTGTAATGAGGTGGTGATCCGAATGATTGTCTCAGTAATTAGCAGGGACCTAAACATTTGTATTAATCACTACCCCATTACACAGTGTTGGGCCGTGTGTATTGGGGGTAGTGTATAATTTTGCTGACGTTGTTGTTGTTGTTGTTGTAATAGTAGTGGTAGTATCAAGTTGGTTAGTACAGTATATATATATATATATATATATATATATATATATATATATATATATATATATATATAATACTCATTCATATTGTATTGTATTACATTAATATGAGCAAAAACTGTTTTCAGTGAATGTTGGCAATATTGGAATGGCTGCAGAGGCTATTCCTCTTTTTCCTATTTCAATAGTGCGCCTTTATACCGCTTCCAATTATTTCAATAGTGCGCCTTTATACCGCTTCCAATTATTTCAATAGTGCGCCTTTATACCGCTTCCAATTATTTCAATAGTACGCGCCCTTATACCGCTTCCAATTATTTCAATAGTGGCGCCTTATACCCCTTCCAATTATTTCAATAGTGCGCCTTTATACCGCTTCCAATTATTTCAATAGTACGCCTTTATACCGCTTCCAATTATTTCAATAGTGCGCCTTTATACCGCTTCCAATTATTTCAATAGTGCGCCTTTATACCGCTTCCAATTATTTCAATAGTACGCCTTTATACCGCTTTCCATTTTTTCAATAGTGCGCCTTTTTACCGCTTCCAATTATTTCCATAGTGCGCCTTATACCGCTTCCAATTATTTCAATAGTACGCCTTTATACCGCTTCCATTATTTCAATAGTGCGCCTTATAACCGCTTCCAATTATTTCAATAGTGCGCCTTTATACCGCTTCCAATTATTTCAATAGTACGCCTTTATACCGCTTCCAATTATTTCAATAGTGCGCCTTTATACCGCTTCCAATTATTTCAATAGTGCGCCTTTATACCGCTTCCAATTATTTCAATAGTACGCCTTTATACCGCTTCCAATTATTTCAATAGTGCGCCTTTAAACCGCTTCCAATTATTTCAATAGTGCGCCTTTATACCGCTTCCAATTATTTCAATAGTACGCCTTTATACCGCTTCCAATTATTTCAATAGTGCGCCTTTATACCGCTTCCAATTATTTCAATAGTGCGCCTTTATACCGCTTCCAATTATTTCAATAGTACGCCTTTATACCGCTTCCAATTATTTCAATAGTGCGCCTTTATACCGCTTCCAATTATTTCAATAGTGCGCCTTTATAACCGCTTTCCAATTATTTCATAGTACGCCTTTATACGCTTCCAATTATTTCAATAGTGCGCCCTTTATAGCGCTTCCAATTATTTCAATAGTGCGCCTTTATACCGCTTCCAATTATTTCAATAGTGCGCCTTTATACCGCTTCCAATTATTTCAATAGTGCGCCTTTATACCGCTTCCAATTATTTCAATAGTGCGCCTTTATACCGCTTCCAATTATTTCAATAGTACGCCTTTATACCGCTTCCAATTATTTCAATAGTGCGCCTTTATACCGCTTCCATTATTTCAATAGTGCGCCTTTATAACCGCTTCCAATTATTTCAATAGTACGCCTTTATACCGCTTCCAATTATTTCAATAGTGCGCCTTTATACCGCTTCCAATTATTTCAATAGTGCGCCTTTATACCGCTTCCAATTATTTCAATAGTGCGCCTTTATACCGCTTCCAATTATTTCAATAGTGCGCCTTTATACCGCTTCCAATTATTTCAATAGTGCGCCTTTATACCGCTTCCAATTATTTCAATAGTGCGCCTTTATACCGCTTCCAATTATTTTCATGGTCAAACATTTTAGTTAAATAGAAAAGTTTTGATTGAAGTTGACAACCTGAAAACGATAGAGGAAATTAGTCAGTGCAATTTATATTTATTTGCCCTATCTCTGTTTCTCTCACAAATATGTTTCTTTTATTACACTTGTGGCTTTGGTGTTCTATTATCATTTTTTATTCATTTGGCAATATGGGGTAGACTACTTAATACTACACTGCCTTAATATATATTATTATAATTGTTATATTGATATTGGACAGCACATATTTGGCATTTGATATCGGCTGGCATTAGAATATTTTATTCATATTGTTTTATTCCTTTCGTACTCAGTGGATTCACAAATATAATTTATAAGTTCGTTTATGTAAGTCTAAGCTACATAATTATATTGAATAAATATATTCAATAATCATGTTCCTCTACTTTTTCGGCACCACCTAACATGATATTGTCAATCTCTCTCTCTCTCTCTCTCTCTCTCTCTCTCTCTCTCTCTCTCTCTCTCTCTCTCTCTCTCTCTCTCTCTCTCTTTTTTTTTTTTTTTTTTTTTTACACTGAATTAATTTCCTTGGTAAACTTATACCCAGGTTCTTGGGCAGAAGCTAATATATATAGGCCTATGTGCTAAAAGAGAATTATGTGTCCATACCTCCTATTTCAAAGCTTAACCAAGTTTAATAATAGTTTTAGAACATTATTTATTGTGTTTCTTATTATATATTTTTGTTTTTTATTATATATATATTTGTTTTAAGTTTTTTGTTGTATTATTATTATTATTATTATTATTATGATTAAGGGAGGGTTGCTGAGGTGGGTTAGGGGCTACCTGTCAAACAGAAGATACTGTGTTTACTTCCGTGGAGCTCTAAGTCATGATTCGGAAACAATGGAACTTGGTACACCACAGGGAGGTGTCCTCAGTCCATTGTTATTCAACATTCTCCTGCATAGACTTATTGCAAATATAGATACTTTACCCAATGAAACCATTATATGCTATGCTGATGATATAATGTATTAAGGCACAGTCCGCTCTCAGGGTACAGGATCTACTCAGTCAGTTCTCCATTAATGCCCTAAAATGTGGGGTTGTTATTTCCACTGATAAGTCCAATGTTAAAGTAGAGTCACTCTCTGATCTTGAACCAGTTTTTAAAATCAATGATCATACTCTCCAACTTTGTAAGAACTACAAGTACCTGGGTGCAGACACTAACATTAGAACTGACTCATTTCTTGAAGATATGTGCAATAAATTATATAAGCGATTGCATCCACTGTCTACTCTTGCTGGTAAATCTGCTGGTGCCAACATTAAAATTGCTAGACATTTTTGTATTGCCTTTATCCGGTCTGTAATTGATTATAATGCCCTACACCTCTCTTGCCTCACAGACAGAGAATGTCATGACCTTGAAATGATTCAAAACAAGGCCATGAGAATAATCTTAGGTTGCCCCATGTCAACTAGAATAGTTAACATGAGACTTGAATTAAATCTTCCCACAGTTACAGAAAGGATACGATCATTAGCTACCATCTTTGGAGTGAAGTCCATAAAATACCCCAGTGCTGCTCCCAAATTCACTGAAATTCTAGTGCATGCTATTAATAATCCCAACACATTACAACCAAAACATTGCAGATATGAAAACTTGTTCAAAACGACTAAATTATCAATCCTACTCTTAAATGTTCCCATCACAAAAGTTGAACCACCCTCTCTAATAAATCCATGGGACAATTTTGAAGTTGGCATCAGCTATGCTCCTGTTAAATGTAAACAAAATATAGTATCATATGAAGCAAAAGCTACAGTTCTAGAAACCATTGAAAATATAACTAGCCACATACTTCCTACTGGTAGCCTGATTGTTTATGCTGATGGATCCTTACAGAACACAGGGCAGGCCGGCTGTGCCTTTGTAGCTTTTAACAAAAACATTGAAGTTACGAGTGATACTCTCCGATTGCATCAGTGGGCAAGCTCAACTCAGTGTGAGTTAGTGGGCATCTTGATGGCAGTTGCATATCTGGGAGCCACTTCCTCAAGCGGTCTTATAATCTCTGATTCTCAGAGTGCTCTAGCTTCACTGAACAGCCAGAAAAGTGAGTTTCTTGCCATCATTAATACCATTAAGCAGGGTCTCATTTATGCCAAAACTAAAGGAAATATCATACACTTTCTCTGGATACCATCTCATATTCATTAATCGATTTTAGGAGTATGGTTGTTGGTTGTTGGAAGGAACATAATAATAGGGGTAACTAATCCGAACAAAGCAGACAAATTAGCCAATGAAGCCTGTTTTAAATCACATATTGACTTTAATTTTTGGACTATCCAGCACAGTAATTAAAGGAATATTGCAGAAAGACAATGCTAGTGAGCTTATAGAGGCAAGGAATTCTCAAAGAACTGAGAGCATTAGCATAAAGCATTTTGATACTTTTATAAGAAACCTTTTGTTTATGGTAGGCATAAAACATATACAAGACAGTGTGATAAGGTTATAGCAAGAATATGACTTGGGTACCGGTATTTTTGGCAGGTGTCCTCCAGACACCGGGCCAAATATACCAATTGTCAGGTCTGCGAGGAAGAAGGTCAACATATTCTTGTGCATTATATCTCTGAATGTAGTTACATACAGGACTTTAGACCTCCAGGTATGGGCACTATGGAATTGTGTAACTATTTGATAGAAAATGGTGTGCTTGAGGACATTCTGCCCATTTTCCCTGGCTTTGCTCATCCATAGATTTACTGCAGTGTCCAGTTTTGTGGGTAACTTGAAAGTTATATCTAAGTTAGTATTGATAGCTTGCATATAGATTTTAGTATGTGTAGTTCCCTGCAAGAGTTCCTGAGCACTCGGCCGGGGGTGCCCCCTTGGTTCGCGCGTGGGGGGGGGGGCGTTGTTCTCGGTTCCTTTGTGGCCGTCCCCTTTCGTCTGCCCCACTTATCACCTAGTGGGCGAAAGTGGATGGCCATGGGGTGGCTGCGGGCTGTGCCCTCTTTGTGCTGGGTTTTGAGGGGGGTGTCCTTGGCTGGGTGTTTGGGGACTTTTACAGGGAGCTGGACTTTCGAATTGAACTGTAGTATGCACTGTATGATAACTAAATGCAGTGCTGTATATATTTGCCATATCTTTATTATTAAATTTTTATTATCCATATTATTATTATTATTATTATTATTATTATTATTATTATTATTCAGTAAAATTGTTACCATGCTATAGTTATATATGTATACTATGTACATATATCTTTCTTAAATTATATTTTACTCCTATTAATGCTAAATTTACTTTTATAATTATTATATCTACCAAATAATGTCTTCGCCCACTGGTGGGTACAAACAAACAATCAATCAATTATTATTATTATTATTATTTTTTTATTTTTTTTTATTTTTTTTTTCTCCTAACTTGAATTAAGTCTTTAGGAGGTGGCAAATTGTGCGAAGTTCTGCATCTTCTGATTATAAGAATCATGTGCTTTACCTCATCATGTTCACCTTACAACTTCCTTGTAATATTTCCTCATGTTAATTCTTAAATTACATTATTTTGCTGTGTCCAATAATTACTGTAATGTATTAGCCCATGTGTGGGTATAAATAAACAATCAATCAATCATTATATTTTTTTTTATTACCCAATGTCTATGACCTTAAGCCAAGAATTGACACTACTTTTGAATCCCTGCAGTGTGTACTCGTGTGGGTTTATACCAAATCCTAATAATCTATTCCACAATATGGAGTATCTGCACGAAAACTGCCGTTGGTAAGGAGAGGAATGGCAGCAAGGCTCCTCAAGTGCAGATGGTGCTTGTTCCACTCTTCTTGTGGTACGCGGAGGATTTCGCTGTTGTTGTCTCATTGGCATTGGCTGTAAGTGTGGAATATATTGTGTTTGTATCTTAAATAGTGTGCACAGTCCTACCACATCTCTTCTGTGCTGAAGGCTATCGATAGAATTTTGAGTTAGTGTTTGGTTGTCATCAATTATGTGTCTGGCGCGGGATTGAATTTTGTCAAGAAGGCTAAGGTGTTTCTTGACTGCACCACCCCATGAGAGTGAAGAGTATTCCATTGAAGATCTAATTTGTGCCTTGTACAGCACTTCCCTTCCCTCTCTGTCCAAAAGCCAAGAAACTCTTCTTAATGCAGCTAGTTTCCTAGAAGCAGCTCGAGCAACATTTTCGATGTGCGTTTTGAAAGTTAGCTTTCTGTCAAAAGTCATGCCTAGGATGTTAATTTCTTCTTGTGAGTTTAATAGTTTACCATTGAAGTTAATTTGTACATTAGTATTTGATCTTGTTGCTACCATGAACTGGGTTTATTGAGCAGCAAACTTGACTTGCCACCTTTTCCCCCATTCCGTTATGATCTTGAGTCTGGCGTGGAGTAACTTTATTGCTGCCTTCTCCTGTGCTTGGTCGTAGCTTATTGATACTGTCCCATCATCGGCAAAGGCTCTGGCTTCGGGGATAAGGTGGAGTAAGTCGTTGATGAAAATGTTCCATAGCAACGGTCCGAGAACACTTCCTTGTGGTACACCTGCATTGACATTGAAAGGAGAAGACTCCTTTCCTTCTAGTACTACTCTCAGCTGTCTATCACTGAGATAGTTTTCTAGTAGTTTGTATGTGTGTCCTTCAATCCCAACTGATCTCAATTTTGTCAAGAGCCCTCTGTGCCAGACTCTGTCGAAGGCACCTTCAATATCCAAAGCGAGAATACAGGTACGTTTGCCTTTGTCAAGGGCAGAAGTCCAGTCAGAGGTCATTAGGAGTAGGAGATCTGCAGCCGAGTGACCTTTACGGAAACCAAACCGTCTGTTGTTAAGGATATGGTTCTTTAGAAAGTGTTCTGTGATACGTGTTGCTATTACCTTCTCAAGAATTTTACTAAGAGCAGATAAAAGAGATACTGGGCGATAGTTAGTGACTTCTGTCCTACTCTCCTTCCTATTTATTGGCACAATGTTACATGTTTTCCATTTATTTGGCCATATACTTGTTCTCAGGCAGTTATTAAAAAACAAAGTAAGTTTATGGAGTAGTCGTGGACTTATACCGTCGGGTCCCACAGTTTTTTTTTCATCTAGTCCATGTAGCAGTCCATAAACTTCAGTCTTACTAGTTTTGAAACAGTCTACCTTTGCTTGAGTTACTGGCGGGATGTGTGGTGGTTGATGATCAGTGTGTGGTACAGTCATCTTGTTTGCAAAGTGGTGAACTAGGGCATGGATTTTTTCTGCTGTAGTTTGGGCCACTTTGCCATTTCCACTTATTAGAGGCGGAATTTCTTCTTCACGAATTATTCCATGTTTCTCTTGTACTATATTCCACCACATTTTACTACCTACTTTTCCACCTTTTAATTTATTTCTCAAGTTGTCTTCCCATTTCTTAACCCTCAAACGACGGCGATGTTTGTAACATTTACGACCTGTGTGGCGGGCAGATTTACCCTAAACGAGCATCATTCCATGCTCTTTTTCATGCATAAACAAGAGCCAGAGCGTAATACAATTATGTATCCGTGAAAGGGCGATGATAGAGCTTTCCAATGACACCTGAATCATCCTTGTACGACAACGGGTTCGCTTACAACGATGTTGCAACATGAGTACAAAAACCCTAAAATACGGTAATTTCCTGAGATTTTACCCTATATAGCGAGACGAGTGATATGTACACATATTGTGGTGATATCAGTGGCGGGAATGGGTCCACGCTTAACGGTCAGAGCCCGCCTGCACTCCTCCCACTCCATGTGACTCTCTAATATTGCCGATAATGTGCGCAGCATTCCTTGCTACTTAAGTTGTCAGCCGCCTTTGGGCCTAGGTTCTCTAAATGTTACTTAAGTCGTCAGCCGCGAATTAAGGGTTAAAGGTGGGGGTGCATGGGTTGAGGTAAACATGGAAAAAGAATCGCCAACCTGCATATAACTATCTTGTAAAATGCAATGTCACTGAAATAAATATTAACAATGGTATAAAGGATTTTGCGGATCGTCAATACCGGGCCTGTGACGTCATAGTAACGTCACACCAGTATCCTCATCCTGCCCTGGATGGTGGACTTACACTCCTGTGATGTCACAGGAGACTATCCACAAAATCCTTTATACCATTGTTAATAATTGTTTCAGTGCCATTGCAGTTTGCAAGATAATTATGTACAGCTTGGCGATTATCATTCCATGTTTATCTCAACCCATGCACCCCCACCTTTAATGGCCCACTTTTGTACCTGTTCCATTTTCTTGCTGCCTTTTTATGGAGGTGTTTGTTGTTGGATGTAGAGTGAAGGTTGTAGCGTTGCCAAGCGCGGTATTTACTATCAGATGCAGCCTTGCACTGAGTTCCAAACCAGGGTTGGTCAGATGGTTTTGCTGTGGATATTATATGTGGCACAAATCGATGTTGAACTTTTATACAGTTCATAGGTGATAGGTGATCACCTATGAACAGTTCATAGGTGATAACAGTTCATAGGTGATATTGTCAGTTTGGCTGTTGACAGTTCCTTGTAGAATTAAATCCCAATTTAACTTGGATAGGGTTTATCTAATACTATCCCAATCAGCATTATCTCACTTCCATATTTTACGATGGTGACTTTCTTCTTTTGTCATCTTGATTTGTATTTTGGTAAGAACTGCGAGATGGTCTGATGTTCCGACATATCCGAGAGTTGAGCATTTTATTATATTGCTTGGTATGTCGGTTACCACGGGGTCACGTGATGAGCCAGATCTATGAGTATGAAAGTCAACGTGATTTCTTAGATCATATGCCGACATGAGGTGATCAAAAGATATCTGAACTCTATGCTGGTTTAGATCCCCAAACAATATTATATGCTCACATTTGTTGTTCGCTAAAAGTTGATCAAGATTGTCCATTAGAAAATCAAAGAGTAAGGATCCTTGTGATGGAGGGCGGTAGCATCCACAACATAGTATGCCCTGACCATTGGCATCAATAAGTTTGAATATTATTAATTCTAGTGGATCAGGAACAGGATAATAAATTATTTGGATTTTTAAATTATCTTTGTAACTGTGATGACAGGCCCTAAACCAACGATACACCGAGTGGCCTGCATAATCACTCAGGCAACCTCAAAACCCCAGGGCAGACAACAAAGACATCTACCAGAGTCCCCCCTCCGAGTCCACAAGAATCTACCTGAGTTGACCATGCCCAGCCGTCCATTTCCCAGTTCTCTTTCACGCCCCCAGCCATCTAAGAAAACGGAACACTCTCTCAGCCAGTCACAAGCCGTATTCTGCAGCCAACCATAACCGCCCTGGAGAGCCAATTAGAACCCTCCTTTTACATAGCCTCCACCAACAGTGACGCTCCCTGTATTGTTCCGCCAGATCTAGAATATGACGAACGCTCCCTTATGCAATCTACTCACCAGCGCCCCGAATATTTCAGGAACCAATGGACCTGATAACGCCTGACCTCTCCAAGCCCCCGAGGATACAACTACAATCCTCTATGTGTATGGCTTAGGGTAACTAGAAGACCTACAAGACAGTTGCTCCATTTTAAGCTCTAAGTGTTTTCTATTTTTCATAGCAGCCCTGGACCTTCCAGCTGCCTCCTTAAGTATTGTAATATTGCTTTGGAACCAGGCCCACATAATAATAGCTGAGTTCCCAGGCTAGAATGTATATGTACCTCAGGACAACCATTTTTCCTCTTTCCTCAACACCCTTTCCCCCCCCCCCCCCCCCCGGAGTTCATTGACACCTGAAGCAAGAAAATATTTGCATAGGACCTCAGAAAAACCTGAGGAAAGCAAGCACCACCTCACCTACTGACTAAGCTTGACCACCAGGAACGACCTAGTTGGGACAGTGTTGCTACGGTTTGCCCCTCCCCCCCTTGCCCTCGAGAGTGCCCCCCGGACGACACCTTCCCTTCCTTCAGAATTACTGGAGGACCACCTGTCTGTTGCCTGGCGCCCTGAATCGAGGACCCCTGCTCGAGCCACGGACCTAGGCCTGGACCTAGGACCCCTGCTCCATTACGTAAACAGGCCTGGGCCTAGGACCCCTGTTCTAATTACGTAATCAGGCCTAAACCGAGAACCCCTGCTCGAGGAGGTAACCAGCTGTGTAAGAATTGGCTACTACCCTCTACGCCTGCCAGACCAGCACTCTCGCCCCCCCCCCCCCCCCTCCCTGCCCTTCCAAATACCTAAGTGTTTCTGTGTCTTTCTCTGTTGATTATTGTTGTGAGGTATTGTTTAGGTAAATATGTGAACCGTGTGTGTCCTGATTTAATTGTGATCTGTGCCCAAGATCACGTACTTGCGTAATAAGTGTCATCCCTCTGAATCTGTGTTATTCTGTGTTAAACTTGCCTTAATTCCTTGACCCTTGTTCAAGACTTTATTTAATTCATAACTTACGCATACGCTACATATCCGTGTATTAATATATATATTCAGGGCCCCTCGCTCGCAGATTTACTGACTACGTGTATGTTGATTTATTCTTTGTGAGTTGAAGTCTTAGTATATTCCGTGATCACTCCATTTATATAATCACTTTTTACCTAGAACCTTAGCCCAATTTTCCAACGAGTGCATAGTGTAATTCCATAATTCTTTTGCTAATAAATCGCATATGAAATATATCTTATAGACGTCTTTTATGTTCTTGTAAATCTTGATGTTGTGATATTTCGAATACCGTGTTTAGGAATTCTTTCCTCCGTGTTTCGTCTTACTTTCGTCCACCATACACTAATTGTATCTGTGTATTTCATTCACCTCGCAGCTGTTAACCCGTTCAGAACCGAGTCTGGTACTATTCATTTTGAGTATCAATGAGTAGGACTTCGTCGCCTACGTCCATGTACTAATTGTGCCTGTACATTTTATTTTACTCGCCCTGTTAACTTGTTCAGATGCGAATCTGATATTGCGTTAAATGTCAATGAGCTAAACTTCGTCATTACCGCCAATTTAATTATTAAGTCCGATCTACCGATTGATATTTGTTAATCAGTCAGTTTCCACTTTTAGAGATTAAAACTTCAGTGTTCATTTCAATCTGAGTCTATTGGAACTCAGCTAGTTATTTTGTTTATCTTCGTGTGTTGTCTTTATCACAAATGTTAAAGATTATAACTTTACCTAATTAATACCCTCCAGTAAAACTATTTTTAAAACCATTTCCTTTGCATATCCAGTTCACATTATTACTTTGCTTCGCCTAGAAAATATTAGAAACACGAATTCCTAAGTTCGGTTCATTATCGTAGCATATGTTCAAGTAATATAATCCTGTGATAAGATATACATTCAGTTAGGGCGATTTTGATTCTTCTCAGTGATTATAAATAATAATCTCAGCCCTGCCCTGTAAAGTAAATTAACATCGCTGTTCAGCTAAGTTCATAGTTGCATTAACAAAGAAAAGTATTTATTACTACCTCAGTTCACCTGGTGACCTTCCAAGTGACCTGACCTGAGGACAAGTTCACGCGGTCAGTTTTAAGGGTCAGCTGAGCCCTACGCGTGACTCACCTAGCCTCCTGTGCCAATATCTTTATAAGCTCAACTCTCCACATTGTGACTCTAGGATCATTATCTAGAGCATTGAAGTCTCTTGTGAATACGGAAGATATTTTGACTCTCATTTACTATTGCATTGAAGGTTAAAAGTTATTCTTGTACATTATGCCTCTATGTATGTTTTCTACATGATCTGATTTAATGCTAGACTCTCACTATAGAGTTATTCTGGTATCAGTAACATTGTCCTGAAGTAAGGATAATATATATGTTTATTAATATTGTTGGGTCTTCCCTCATGATCCTTATTATTCACCTGCTCTCATGCTTAGTAAATAAAGCCTTTATATATGTTCTTCCTGGTGTTGTTATTGAGTACTATATTGAACCTTTGAATACCATTTTTACTGTATATAGAACCTACTCGGTACGTTCCTGTCAAGTATATTTAAGTCCATCAAACCAGAACTGGATTGTTTTACGGACTGTATCAAGGGAACTAACTTATCAGGGCCCGGCACAACAGTAACACAGAGCAATACCCCCTCATTGTGTGTTTCTATCTTTCCTCACCCATGTGGAATATCCTGGTATGCTGGCATAATTTGGGGGTACCTTATCATCCAGGAATGTTTCCTCTAGGAACACAATATCTGCCTTGTTCTTAATGACAAATCTATAAGTGAGTTCTCCCATGTTTGTGTGACAGCTTCTCACATTGGCAGAGATGAGTCTAAGTTCAAGGTTTTTATGTCTATCCTGTATATTGGCCGCCATTATAATACTGTGGATGTAGGTGTGGGTAAACACTTACAGGTGGTGGAGTTGCTGGGTATCGATAATGGTTGCTATGGTACTGTGTCGCCAGTGTTGGTAACACTTGTTGATGTTGATGTTGTTGACCAGTGTGAGGTACTGAAGTTGAACTGAGCGTACTGCTGACACTGTTTCTCGGGCACTTTGCTTTACTGCAGTTATAAGATCTTGCTGTCGCTGATCGGCGATCCTCTCCCGGTAGTTATAAGAGTTATGGTAACTCTTATGTCAGTAGTCGCAGTTCTGGAGACTGGGACACTGAACGTGTGTGTGTCCTGTGCGATTACACACTGAGCACTTTTCTACACCATACTGTATGTATGTTGTCCATTGTCCCAATTTCCATCTGGATACATAAGCTGATCAAATTCATTATAGTGGTCATTGTCGTTCCATTGATGACTTCTTTGATTGGTTCTATGTTGGTGGTATTCTGATGGTCGCTGCCTAAATTCTTGGTTTTGGTCTGGCTGATAGTTTTGCCTGTTTAGTTTAGTTTTTTTTGTTTTCGTTTAGGTTGAATATTCCGCTGCAATTGTGGAGGTTGTGGAGATTGATGCGAATTTGGCTCTTGTTGAGGATGTGGGGCTTGCTGAGGCTGTGTCGTGTGTGGTTGAAGGTTACTATGAGGTTTGTTTGCCTCTCTTGATACACTGTTCAGCTTCTACGTCTGTTCTGACGACCACCATATATAAGTTTCGTCATTTCTCTCGATGAGCTGTTCCCATTCCTTGTCAATCCTGTTTGGGTAGGCTGAACAAGCAATGGATTTATGTTGAAGATCTTCTTTGTTGCTTTGGGTTGCCATCAATGTATCCACAATCGAGAAAGCATCTACTAAAACTTGTCGCTTCAGAGGCAAGTCTTCAATTATAGAATTATATACTGTTTACTGTGACTTGGTAGGAGATAGTTCCTGCTTTAATGTTCTTATTTGGGATATTAATTTCTTCTTTGATAGGGTGAGAAGCTTTTCATCTAACTATGCATCCAATACATTTTTGTTCTCTCTCTCTCTCTCTCTCTCTCTCTCTCTCTCTCTCTCTCTCTCTCTCTCTCTCTCTCTCTCTCTCTCTCTCTCTCTCTCTCTCTCTCTCTCTCTCTCTCCTCTCTCGCTCTCGCTCTCTCTCTCTCTCTCTCTCTCTCTCTCTCTCTCTTCTCTCTCTCTCTCTCCTCTCTCTCTCTCTCTCTCTCTCTCTCGTAGAATCTTTAATTAATTACTGGAACTCCTCTTCTCTTTCCTCCGACAAATTCCTGAGCCCCTTTCTCCCTATCCTGTCAGTTGCCCTTGGTGAGTAAAGATAAGAGAGAGAGAGAGAGAGAGAGAGATAAATGCTAGCTCTTAACCCATTCCGTACCGGCGACGTCCTTTTAACTTTATTCTGGCTACTATTAGATGACTTGATTCAGTTTAAAAAGGGCCTCCAGCAATTAACAGGCTTCGAACTAACTCCCTTAACCCATTTTACTACCACAGATCCTTCTTAAACTGCACAAAATAGTCTAATTAAAACAAACATAAAATGAGAAAGATTTGGCCGGTACGGAAGGGGTAAATACATTTGGCCGGTACGGAAGGGGTAAATAAATAGGGTAGTTGAGCTTAACCAGGCTGTACCGGGGACGTCTTTATCACTTTATTCAAGCAACATTTAGTTTATTTTGTTCAGATTAAACAAGATTTGTGTTAGTAAAACAGAGTAAGTGAGATGGTGCAAAGCCTGTTAATTACTGGAGGCCCTTATTAAGCTGAACAAAATCGTCTAATAGTAGTCAGAATGAAGATAAAAAGACGTCCTCGGAAATGAGGGGGTTAACAATTTATAGCCTCACTAATATCTTATAAGAGCTTTTTGTGGAGGTAAGAACTGCATTTCATAAGGGGTGATGGGCCTATTTATTTGCTCATCTATGTATCTGTTTGTTATTTTTTTAGCTTCTTCCCTAGACCTAGAAGTTGTTAAGAAGACAAACAAAATAATTTGCTTTATAGGCAGGTCATTTGAGCATAAATCAAAAGACGTTATCCTAACCCTTTACAATTCCTTAGTCCGCCCTCCTCTGGAATACTGCGTTCAATCCTGGTGCCCTAATTACCAAAAATATATAGACAAGCTAGAACGAGTTCAACGTAGAGTTACCAAAATTATACCTAGCCTAAAGAACAAACCATACGAGAAGCGTCTTAGAGAATTAAATCTATTTCCTATAACGCAGCGCAGATTAAGAGGCGACTTAATTCAAGTGTTTAAAACCATAAAAGGCATCGACAATATGAACTGTAGTAAGTACTTCACTATCGACCAATCTAATTACACGCGGGGAAACGGTTGCAAAATTATTGGTAAATCTTTTTTAACTCACACGAATCAAAGAATTTCTTCTTCAATCGATTTGTCAACTTGTGGGATGGGCTTCCCCGAGACGTTATAGACTGCAGCATCGTTGATTCATTTAAACTTCGCCTAGACAAATATCTCGCATCAAACCCGCAACTGACTGTGTTTGTAAATTAATAACTTTATTTTATCCCCCCTTAAGTTGCTAACCCATCTGTCCCCTACTTACTTCCTAATCCTGCCACGGACATTAGTTCCAGGGCAGTAGTTCCCTTTCCAATGTTCCCTTACCCACTCTAAACCACTGTTTGGACACTTGATCCTCAGTGTTTTGGAGGACAAACAGCCTAGAAGGGTCACTAGACTTGTTGTTGCTTGATTTCCTTTGTACTCCTTTGTACCTCCATCAAGCTTAAAATCAGCACCCTCCCAAGACCCTTATTTTAGATATATTTGTACATTTTTCGATAGAAAAATGTCCCGACCAAAGGCCGGTTCCACTTAAATTACAGGCTCGCTATCGCTCGCCAGGAAAAAATCGACACCTAAATGACACACAAAGTCTTAATATTGACAAATAAATGGCGCGAAAGGTCTTGAAATCGCCAAACTAATGGGTCGAACGTCTTAAAAACTCATAACTAGTGGGGATAAACATGGGGGAGAAGGGGGGCCAGAGAAAGCAACCTTCCCCCTTAATGTGTCGGACGTACCCAATCCTATATCAAAGTAAGAATAAACAACTTGGTATTGATCCAGAAAATAGACTTAAGGGGAGACTGGCCGTTTGTTTGGTCTATTAATTCATGTATTCATATATTTGTTTAGTTTCCTCCCTAGACCTCCATCAAGCTTAGAAAAACACCCCTTTTAAGATAAATGTTTACATTTTTCGGTAGAAAAATGTCCCGGCCGAAGGCCATTTCCTCTTAAAATTGCAGGTTCGCTATAGCTCGCAAGGAAAAAATTGACACCTAAATGGCACGAAAGGTCTTAAAATTGACAACAAAATGGGACGAAAGGTGTTAAAATCGCCAAACTAATGGGCCGAACATCTTATAATCTCAAAACTAGTGGAGCTAAACATTAGGGAGAAGGGGGTCCAGAAAAACGGTCTTCTTCCCCTTATTATCGCCCACTGCAATATCGTGTTAAGGGGACAGTGGTTATTTTGGGGGGTCTATGTATTTATAATTAATTTATATTTATTTTCCTCGCTAGACCTTCATCAAGCTTATAAACACACTTTCTAGACCCCCCTTCAAGATCAATTAGTACATTTTTCGATAGAAAAATGTCCTGACCGAAGGCCGGGTTTCTCTTAAAATTACAGGTTCGCTATCGCTCGCCAGGAATATGTTTACACCTAAATGGCACGAAAGGTCTTGATATCGATATAGAAATGGGACGAAAGTTTATAAAAATCGACAAACTAATGGGCCGAACATCTTAAAATCTGCAAACTAAAGGGGCTTAGCATAAGGGAGAAGGGTATCCAGAAATACCGACCTTCTCCCCTTAATTATTGCATTGCGTGAATGGTTACGGAAAATAGCTAACACTGGAACTGCAGGAGATGGTAAAGCCGGTATCACACGAGAGCTTTTATACTCAACATTCTATGACCAAAATTTTTCTGGCAACATTTCTGGAATTTACTGCACTTGCATCGGATACTAGACTGATGGTAGATGAAATTAGGTGGCAGAGAGGTTTTAAATGTTAAAGGTGGGTGTGCATGTTATTATGTTAAAGGTTGGTGTGCATGTTATTATGTTAAAGGTTGGTGTGCATGTTATTATGTTAAAGGTTGGTGTGCATGTTATTATTTTCCTCCACAATCATTACCGGCAGTGTGCACTATAGCTTTTGGTGCAATATTTTCTGCTACAATGGTTTAATTATTTATATAATGGCCAAAATAGGATATGGGTGACACTTTTCTGGATTCGGAGTTTAAGCGCTCTGATGACGTATGCCCAGCAACACAACAAGCTCTTCTGACAGGTGGAAATGGAGGATAGTGACAGTAGTTCCGATTCGCTTGCCAATACTGAGTGTGGTAAACTATCAATGGAAGTTAAATATTACTAAGCTGTAATGAATAAAATAAAACAATCTAAATGAAAACTACTCTATATTTAAATTGAATTCAATCTGAAACAAGCTAATTTATATCCAAAGGTCTCACATAATAAATGTATATATAGGTTAAGGTTATAAGGGTTAATATTAGCCAGGAATTAACTCACCAATAGTTCCACGAGGCAATGAGGCAAGGGAGAACGTTTTACCCAATATGGCGGTGGACAATGGGGAACGAGACTTCGGTCCCGAGACTCGAGTCAAGTTAACACCTTACGAGCGGCCTATGCGGTTTATTTATGTGTACCGCACAGCGGGGTGTTTTTAGCCAAAATAGGGCTGTTTACGTGATCATTTTCATGCCTAAATAAGACCCAGAACGTAAACAATATAAAGGGCATAAACAGAGCTTCGAATGACACCATAACGATCCTGTATGATGATATTTGCAATAACCGCATCGAGTGCAAAAAGCAGGTAATTCGGTACTTCAGTACATAATTGAGTATGTAGCGAATTGCCACTCGACCTATGTCGAGCGCCGCCACATAGTCCAGCTTTATTTAACTCGACTTATGTTGCTCGCCGCTAAATAAGGGTTAAAGAAAGAATAAATGATTACATGGGAATGGACATGATTATTATGCTTATCTGTCAGTCAGTCATGGTGTCGATGAGAGCGTCGTGATGGTGTAGCTGAGTGTATTGCTGTATGTGTATTGTGATTAGAGGCACAAAAGCTCGATCAACTGAGGGCGGAAATTTAGATGTTAACTGGTTGGTGTTCGTGAAGGCTCTGGTGTTCCTTGAAAGCACACCTTGCTGCCTTGGCAAACCGCCAGGAGCCCAAATTATCGTACCGCATCTAGGTTGCTCTATACGATAAATTATATTAATATATACGATAAATTCATATATACTACATAAGACCATGGCAATATTGCTTAAAGCATATTAGGCCTTTTATAACTTAACTTATTTACAATCTTATAATATACGATCTACTCATCCTACGTCGTGCTGTAGGAGCGATCGTGACGTCACAGAGACATACGAGATCACAAAAGAGTCATATTCTATCGTATTTTTTACGATACACTCCCCCCACAAAAAAAGACCTGAACCCCACCTTAAACCTAAAGTTGCCCAGAGGCTATCTTCCGACGCACAAGTCGACGGCGCCATCAGCAGCGCATCTGGGACGAGTCCCGGTCCGAGAATGATCACCATCAGTAAGAGGTGAGTCGTTCCTTTGAGAATCCTCGGACCCAGCAATAACAGGTGGAGCATCAGATTGCAATGCGGAATCGAGCTCCAAATCGTACAAACGTGCGATAGGACGAACAGTAGTTCCAGTGGCTGTCTTCAATAGCGCCACCCGCTCTACAGAGTCTGCCCCCTTGTATACCTCCAACACACGGCCCAATATCCAGTATAAACGAGGACTATCTTATTTAATTAAAACAACTTCACCAACAGTAGGTGCCGTTGGTCTACCAGAGGGAGTAACACTCCTTTCCCTCAATGCTAGCAGATATTCACTAATCCACCGTTTCCTAAAATCCTCGATTATCCTGGATATATATTGGTATCTTTTAGACACCGCTACCTCAGAGTACAACGAGGGATCCTCTAACTCTACTATAGACTGAAAATCAGATGTAAACGCAATCAATCGTTTTCCGTATAGCAAGTGAGCTGACGTTAATGGTAGTGGTTCTTGCAGGTCGGTGTACACATATGTAAGCGGGCGATCATTCACGACTGCCTCTATCTCTGTGAGGACTGTCGTCAACTCACTCTTCTTTAATAGAGCACGTCCTACAACCGCTCTGAGTCCTGACTTTACTATGCCGACACATCGTTCCCACATTCCACCAAACCAAGGTGCCTTAACTGGAATGAACCTCCATTCGCACTTCTTCTCTCCCAAAAAAGTGATGATAGTAGGATCACTACTCATATCCTTTAGATATTTTGATGCTTGGACATAAGTGGGAGCATTGTCGCTAAGAATGAGTTGAGGGAATGAACGACGGGCACAAAACCGTCTGAACGCCAGCATAAATTCTTCGCTAGACATATTATCACATAGTTCTAGGTGTACCGCTCGAGATGTTGCACAGGTAAACAATAATATAAACCTTTTCATGCTCCCTCGTCTTCAATGCCCCTGTGTAATCTAATCCTACCGCTTGGAAAGGTTCTACGTGCTTTACACGGCATTCAGGTAGAGGTGGAGCTGGTCCAGTTGCATATGGTTTACCTTTTAGTCTCTGGCATATCACACACTTTCTTACTACGCGTCGAGCTACTTGTCGAATTCCTGGTATCCACCATGTGAGACGTAAATTTGATATAATATGACATACCCCGTAGTGTTTTACTTCCCTATGTGCACGTATGATCAATAGATCAGTAACGTGATGTCTTGTTGGCATAAGTATAGGGCGGTTTGTGCCGTCTGGTACACCTGACCACTTCAGGCGACCCTCACACCTGATGAGGCCATTGTCTAGGTGCAACCTTAGTTGATGCACTATATTAGGCATTAATGTCTTATTCAAGCTTTTCAAGGATTCTAATTCATTGGAAAAGGTTTCTACTTGAACCCATTTGATCAAAGTTACTTCAGCTGCTTTAAATTCACGAGCATCAATGTTGTGACCCCTGTTGCAGAGTTGGCCCGTTACTTTCAGCTTGAGATTGGATATATATCGCAATACCCAAGCTACAACTCTGACTAGTTTATTATAGTCACCGAATCTTGCCCACTTTATGATAGGACCCGGTGGCTCATTTGGTTGGGCTGTAACTGCCACTGTTTCCAGTGGCAGAAGTCCCTCACCAACAGCATGCCATATCGTCCATTCACTTTCATGGAGCAGCCACTTTGGACCATGCCACCACAATTCGGACTTCATTAACTGGCTAGCCGTTATACCCCTAGTTATGAGATCACTAGGGTTTTCTTTTGTAGTTACATAATGATAAACAACGTCTGGCAAAAGGGCTCTAATCTCATCTACCCTATTCCGCACATAAACTGGCAGAGACTTCTTGCTATGTATCCAGTTGAGTGCGACCTGACTATCGCACCATACGTGAACGATTTCAATATTTAATTCGCTCTCGTATGCTGCGCGTATATGTTGCACCAGACGTGCTAATAGCAGCATGGCAGTCAATTCCATTTAAGGGATAGTTACCTTTTTAACCGGGGCTACCTTGGCCCGGGCTGTAACTAAATGTGCCCCAAATGAAGTAACAACATATATGGCTACCCCGTATGCCGTGGCGCTAGCATCGCAAAACGTGTGTAACGTAACGTCACCGAACGCCGCCACTTTACGAGGTATAGGTTTAGTACATAGGATGGCATATTCATTCAACAACAATGTCCCTTGGTCATTCAGGTCCTCGGGCAAACTGTCATCCCATCCTATTTTACGTCTCCAAACTTCCTGCATTAGAATCCTAGCTCTTATGGTAACGGGTAATGCTAGACCTAAAGGATAACAAAATTGCGCAACTTTGCTCAACAGACTTCTTTTGGTGTGCGCTCCTGTCTGCTGAGCAAAATACCTTTTTTGAAAAGTTATTATGTCATGTTTAGGTTGCCGGATCATCCCCAAATTTCTGGACATTTCCTGGTTAAGAGATGCCGTACCGTCTACCTGTATCAAACTCTGAAGATCTTCACTATTAGTAACCCACTCGCGGAGAAATAGATGTGCATCCGCAAACAATCTGCGTGCTTGCCAGTATGCATATAACAAATCATCCTGACTATCGCTAGAACCCTGAAAATCGTCAATATATAATCCGCGAGATAGTTTACTTGTGTCCTCATGAGTGTCAGCTAGATGTTTTCTGATTGTGGCATTTAACAAAAACTGTGAGCACGTGGCCCCAAAGAGTACAACCCGAAAACGGTATATTATGATTGGACTTTCAGAGTCACTAATGACGCTGAACCAAAGAAAGCGGGTAACATCTCTATCTTCCTCCTTTAGCTTGACCATCAAAAATGCTTTCTCGATGTCACTGGTATAGGCGTACATCCCCAGCCTAAACCGCAATAGATGTTGGGACAGGTCCGATACCATGGACGGACCTGTCAACAGGCAGTCATTTAGACTGGGTTGTTGACCTTGGTGGGCAGAACAGTCATACACCACCCGTATTGGTGTGGTGACGCTGTCTGTCCTTACCCCATGATGGGCCAGATAGTGAACCCTACCCTTCTTAAACGGTTCCTTGACATCGACTTTCTCAATAAAGCCCCTATCTTCATAACTCCGAAATACATCGTCATACGCCTGGCGCGTGCTCGGTTCGTTAGACAATTTCCGCTGCAATGCGCGCAAGCGACCTAATGCCAAACCATAGTTGGTAGGCAGGCTTATCTCACTGTTCTTCCAGGGTAAACTAACTTTATATTGCTTGTCTGAGGCACAGTAGCACACAGACTCATCAAACCTTTGTAGCGCAACTTCCGAGTCATAATCAGTCTCCATAGGATTAATGTCTATGTGATCCAATCTCCACAGTCGTTCCAGGTTGAACTCGGCAGCCATCTTAGGGTCACTAGGTTGGGAATCCTCCCTTCCCAACTCCTCTGCCGCGGTTACATTGACTCTATATATCGAGACCGTGTCGACCAGGGCCTTTGACTGTGTAGTATGCACCTTTCCGCTCATGCAATATCCAAATTTAGTGGGGATTAAAATTACACCACACATCTTTTTAAATCCAGGGTATACTACTTCATAATAATGATCCACACCAAGTAGAACATGCACCTCACTCTGATTTCCCATGGGATCTGACAAGTTAACCCCTTTGCTACGTAATGCGTGTTCCACCTTCTTCACACCCACAGATACATATTCTGGTAGGGTGTCTACTACGATACAAGTCATAAAGTACCGGTTTTTACGGTAGAAATATGAAATCTCCGCTATCTCGTAGTCTTGCTTATCAGTAACCCCTGTGAAGCCCTGTAATCGAAGAGTCTCAGCCCCCACGATTCGGTGCTTCAGTCCCACTAGTACGGACCTCTTTATAAAGGAACGTTGAGACCCCTGATCTAGAAGTACCTGACAAACCTTGTTACTGTCATTACCTTCCATGGGAATCTGTATTGTGGGCAATATAGTGGTGTCTTGCGTGCTACCTAGTGTCACAGTTGTAGTACCCTCTGTATTGACGTCTTTGACTTTATCTGCTGTAGGACACAACTTATCAAAGTGATGTCCTTTGCACTGGCGACAGGGCCTTAAATATGTAGCAGTACATTGTCCCTGCTTACCATGTTCCCCACTTAGACAACCCACACATAGCTTCAATCTTTTCGCCTGTGCTAGTTTTGTCTCATTTGTTGGGTATTTTACGCAGAAACTCCATTTATGTTTGTTGTTACATAGCTTACATAGAATCTGAGCAGGTTTCTTATACGCACCCTCTTTCTTTTCTTTAGTCCTCACTGTCATACTTACTGTTCCCCTCTTCTCCACATTCTCACTCCCTCCCGACACATACATTCTCCCTTTGTTCAACTGTAGATTATTGATCTCCTTACTGAACTGAGGTTTGAACTCCCCCAGCTCAAATGATCTTACTTTATCAAGTATTGCCATAGGAAGCTTCTGACGCAAGATAATGACTATTATTTCCTGCGTGGTAAGCCCTAGGGTGTCTAGCGATCGAGTATGGCACTCCATATTTGCCCTGAAGTTTGTCAACTCATCAACCTAATACTGTGGTTCTGCGAGCCCCAACAAGGTAACGACATGGGCCATCTTCAACTGCTCTCTATCCCCGTATGTGGACTCTAATAAGTGTACCGCTTCAAGATAACTACCACCCACTACTGCAAAACCCTCTATTAAATGTAAGGCCTCTCCTTCCATTTGTCCCTTCAGATAGTGAAACTTGCGGACATTATCCAAAGAGGATTCATGAACCATAGATCGAAATACTTCCCAAAAAGCTAACCACTCAGTCAACTTGCCCCCAAATGTCGGAAGATTGAGCTTTGGGAGGTGTACAGTATGTTTTGGGTCAGCCCTTCTATGGGCCTCATTATCGCCTCCTTTCTTACTCGCGACAGCACGCTGTAATAGGTACTTCACTCTAAAGACAGGTTCGTCATAGAGGGCGCGATTATCACACTCTATAACTATCTCTTCCTCCTCTATCATGTCAGCCACAATCACCTCACTCAGAGCTGTAATACGACCATGGGTAGCTTGGACGTTTTCTAATCTAGCCTCCAATTCCTCTAGTTCGGCAGTAGTGATGAAAGTGTTGACGTCCACAATTAGCCTATTTAAT
Source organism: Paralithodes platypus (assembly GCA_032716605.1). NCBI lineage: Eukaryota > Metazoa > Arthropoda > Malacostraca > Decapoda > Lithodidae > Paralithodes > Paralithodes platypus. The sequence goes on from CM064541.1 coordinate 22,335,725, forward strand.
ACTCCCCGAAGTCCCGCCCTTTGATTTTTAGGGGCTTTGATCAACACGCCACTAGACGGTGTCTCTTTATCGTTTTTATTCATTTTGCATGTGAGCCTATAGGCTATGTATCTAAATGTTACGTTACAAAGACAATGGCAAAATAATAGTCTAGTTAAGAGACGCCAACCGGCGGACTTCTATGTTATGGAGAAAAAATAGTACACTAAATAGCAATACCTAGTAAAGCATCATATTGATCAAGAAAAAATGTTAGGTCAGGTCATATGTCACAGGAAGTCTGAAACGGAAAAGAACATTATTGGGGAAAGATAATGGGTGGGATGCAGTTTTTGGGCAGGTGCAACGATGTGACCCTGCATTCCGGCTCTAACCACCGCTTGGCTAGTCCTACCAGATTATCATAGAGTTGTTCCTGCATCCTGTTATATGTCCCCTTGTTCACTGCCTTAAAATCCCTTACTGGTAGCTAATTCCCGGGTCTGGGCACCAATGTGGTAAATTATCAATGGAAGTTAAATATTACTAAGCTATAATGAATAAAATAAAATCAATCTAAATGAAAACTACTCTATATCTAAATTGAATTCAATCTGAAACAAGCTAATTTATATCCAAAGGTCTCACATAATAAATGTATATATAGGGTAAGGTTATAAGGGTTAATATTAGCCAGGAATTAACTCACCAATAGTTCCACGTGGCAATGAGGCAAGGGAGAACGTTTTACCCAATATGGCGGTGGACAATGGGGCGCGAGACTTCGGTCCCGAGACTCGAGTCAAGTTAAAGAAAGAATAAATGATTACATGGAAATGGACATGATTATTATGCTTATCTGTCAGTCAGTCATGGTGTCGATGAGAGCGTCGTGATGGTGTAGCTGAGTGTATTGCTGTATGTGTATTGTGCTTAGAGGCACAAAAGCTCGATCAACTGAGGGCGGAAACTTAGATGTTAACTGGTTGGTGTTCGTGAAAGCTCTGGCGTTCCTCGAAAGCACACCTTGCTACCTTTGCAAACCGCCAGGAGCCCAAATTATCGTACCGCATCTAGGTTGCTCTATACGATAAATTATATTAATATATACGATAAATTCATATATACTACATAAGACCATGGCAATATTGCTTAATAGCATATTAGGCCTTTTATAACTTAACTTATTTACAATCTTATAATATACGATCTACTCGTCCTACGTCGTGCTGTAGGAGCGATCGTGACGTCACAGAGACATACGAGATCACAAAAGAGTCATATTCTATCGTATTTATACGATACTGAGGGTGATAACCGTGATTATGGCGAAGAACCTCAAGTGATGAATATTGGTGGTGTCCAGGCTTATATGTATGAACCTGTAGGACGAGATCCAGCAGCAGGAGAGGATTGAGAAGCAGCTGTGATTACCGCCCGCCTTGTTTACACTACACGGAGCCGCGGCGGACGCTAGCGATCATGTCCTCGTCTATTTTGACTCAATTTGGATACAATAATGAAAGCCCGCCCCTCACGCCTCCATAACTTATTGTCATCATCATATACATTGCCAACAGGGTGCAAATAACAGAAAAAATTGCCGTAAAAATAGACGGGAACTTAACCGCGGCGATCGACTTATGTAAACATGATGACCGTATCCGTACGCGTGGTCACTACATATCCTTCCCAACAATGTTTGCGCCACTCACTGTTTTTTTTTTTTTTTTTTTTGTTAGCCTAGTTGCTAGTAGTTGAATTTCAGCCAATAAATGACTTTAGCCTAGGTTAGGCCTATATCCATCGACGCTGACTGTATAATTTGGGCTAGGCTTAAGTTAGCCCATATTATCCACTCTCCTGACTCCTGAAATTGGCAAGCACATATGGGTGGGAGGGTGGTTTGGGGGATGGTGGGGGGAAGGTAGAAGGGTAATTGGTGTTACAAATATGGAGCCGATTGGTGAGGTAGTTTCGCCACCACGGATTTTCCTTTTTTTCCTTTGTGATGGCCTGATGCGGCGACCCATGGTTGGCGAGTGGATTGGGGGAGGGGGTTGGGGTGGTGGTAGCAAGAAGCCAGAAGGGTAAGGTACTACATGTGGTAGAAATATGAAAGCTATAGGTGCAGTCGTTTCGCTGCTACGATTTATTTTCGGCGAGTCCGTATATATACGGACCTGGCACTGGGCATGACAAGACCCCAGTCCGTATAGGCAATCAGCGGGTGCATCTAGCCATACCCATACTCCACCACACTTTATTGTCAAAGCATTCATCACGAAAATGTCCATTGCATATGAAGCTTGTTTTGGGCTTTGCCTCCCACACTCTGGTTCTTTGTATAAACTTCACCCATTTCTTACAATGGTATGGATCACTTGGAAGCTTGTGTAGTGCTATGTTTGGTCAAGGGATGTTGCTACACCCAAAAACACCACACCTATTCACCATTTTTGCTATACTTGCTGATGTTTACTTCCCAAATGTTTGCCTGGGCCTACGTCACATCCTCACGTGAGTACTAGTTGCAAGGGGTCGCAATTCAATATCTATTTTTAATTTGTTCTCTAATATTGAAGATTAGTTTTGACAAAGGAGTAGTCAGGTTGATTACTGGAGAGCTAAACATCTCTTTAAATACATTATAAATTAATTTTAATTTCGCATGCCCCACCACCTTTAACCTCATAAGCTGCCAGACCAGTGTTAAGGATAAATCTTAAATGAAAAAGCCCTCATGTGATACTGGCTTAATTAAAGAGATAGCTGTCAAATTGTGTTATCTACGTATTAACATATTTATCTATTTCTCGCTAGACCTCCATCAATCAAAAAAAAAAAAAAAAAAAAACATTGACTCCCTTTCAATATAAATTTGTAAATTTGTCAATAGAAAAAAAGTCCCGGCCGATGGCCGGTTCCTCCTGAAATTACAGGCTCGCTATCGCTCGCCAGGATAAAATCGACACCTAAATTGTTCGAAAGGTCTTAATATTGACAAAGAAATGGGACAAAAAGTTTCAAAAACGCCAAACTAATGGAACTTACGTCTTAAAATCTTAAAACTAACGGGGCTAAACATGATGGAGAAGGGGGACCAGAATAACAACCCATCTCCCCTCAAGTCATTAGGAATGCAAGTGGGATCCTAAATGTATACAGCAGCGCAGTGCAAACAGTTTAGAGGCTCACTAATAGATTGTGAGAATCATATTATGAAGGGCAAGTGTTGTGTATGACTGAATAACCCGGTACAACTGGTCCAGCATGACTCTAGGATGGGACCATTACACATGAACGGTTATTATCATATCCACAGACTGGAGTGACCGGTTAGTGCTCGGTATATATATATATATATATATATATATATATATATATATATATATATATATATATAATATAAAGGTGGAGCCGCTATTTTTCTTCCCTGAATAAAAAGGAAGCAATTAGATGAATGGAGATGCTGTTGAGGAAGGAAGGACGAGAGTGGGTGGGTGGGAAGAGCACACAGAACGGTATTAAGTGTTAACCCATTCTGTACCGGCGGCGTCTATTTGTGTATGTTCTGGCTATATTTATACGGTTTTGTGCAGTTTAAGAAGGATCTGTGGAGGTAAAAAGGGTTAAGTGAGATAGTTCTAAGCCTGTTAATTGCTGGAGGCACTTATGAAACTGAAGGTGTTTGGCTTGACCAACTTGTAAATGTTGGAGTCATTTAAAAGGGTAGGGGTTAATTTGTTATCTATTTATGAATTTATTTATTTACTTTTTAGTTTCTTCACCAGACTTCCATCAATATTAAAAAATACCCTCCTAGACCCCCTTTCAAAATGTAATTGACCATTTTTCGATAGAAAAATGTCCCGGTCGAAGGCCGGCCTCTCTTAACCCGAGAACTGCGGGGAGACTCTTAAGAGTTCCCCCGGCGGACTGCGGGAAGACTCTTAAGAGTCAGAGAAAAAAAAAATCAACTTTTGACATCGAAAAAACATATTTGTTTTATTTTTTATTTTTTATTTTTATTATTTTGTTTGGCCCCTGGGCCATGCAAAATCTCAGTCTTCTACCTCCCCTCCTTCCCCACTTTCCTCCTCTCCTTCAGTTATCACCTATTTTCCCTGTTATTCCCTTATTCTGAGGTATATTTTCGTGCTAACATTAGCGAGTTGCAAGCAGGGCATTGTCATCAGTGTTAGCAAACGAGTGCAAGAGAGAAAGAGAGAATATCGATCGACTGTGTCTCAGTGGCCTTGGGGGAAATTGGTGGGAAAGCAGTTTGCCTCACCCATACATTATACAACTCCCGGGCTATATCTCCGATTTTGACCATCCAAACGCTGTTTTCACTCGTTTTATTGTTGTTTCAGGTTAATACCTTTAAAATCAACCCATAATAGGCGCGTATGGATAAGTATTAATACTATTAATGGTACAATGAATATTTTAGTGACGGAAACACCTCAAATACATGCGCACAGGGAGAGGTGTCTAATTACCCCCATGCGCACTTGTTAGGTTAAATTACAGGCTCACTATCGCTCGCCAGGAATAAAAGTGACATCTAAATGACACGAAAATCTTAATAATTATTGACCAAGAAATAGGCTGAAAGGTCTTAAAATTGCTAAGCTACCGGTAATGGGCCGAACGTCTTATAATCTGAAAACTAATGGGACTAAACATGTGAAAGAGGGGTGACCAGAAAAATTACCCATCACGTCTTAAAGTTATCCCAGTCTTCAGAAAAATTGACTTACTATTGGCTAACAATAAAATTCTAGACTAATGACATTATTTCCGAAAGACATCAACGTTTTGTATAACATTGTGATAATTTATAAAACGTTTTGCAAACATTGTATGTATGTGCTGAACTGCTGGTTGAGCTATAGGAAATGAGTTAACACCTTAAGAGCGGCCTAGGCGGTATATAATATGTAGCCACCAGTGGGGTGTTTTTACCCAAAATAGGGCTGTTTACGTGATCATTTTCATGCCTAAATAAGACCCAGAGCGTAAAACAAGTATCTATCCCTGAAAGGGCATAAACAGAGCTTTCCAATGACACCACAACGATCCTTTAATGACCGCTAGTTTTCTTGCAACAACCGCGCAACACGAGTGCAAAAAGCATGTAATTCGGTACTTTCCCCATACAATTCAGTATGTAGCGAGTGAGAGAGGGAGGGAGGAGGTGGGATTCGTGTCAGTAGGTTCGCCGCGGTGGTCTGGAGCAGTCATACGCTCGCTACTCTCCTGCCACCACTTGTCTCTCTCTCTCAGCAACATTACGTGCTGAAATTGCCACACGACCTATGTCGCGCGCCGCCAGATTGTCCAGATTTATTATACTCGACTTATGTTGCGCGCCGATAGTTAGGGGTTAAATATTGAATACACCAAATTTATATTATAGAATGGGGTGGGAAGTGGTAATGTTGGTAGTACGGTGGCGCTAATAAGTCATGTTTCAGTTGGTGTTACGTTTGGCTCGGTTTGTGCCGTATTAATGTCTGTCAGATGATGAATAGCGTGGTTAAGTGTAGGAACATGTTGGTATATCTCACTCAAAAAGAAGAAATCAGGTGTAAATATTGCTGATACCAATTATTGATCAAAACATAATCGGTGCCGAGATATCACTTATTAGGCCGACTGTTCACAAGAAAAATACACAGGTTGGTGGTACCTACAGTATATGATGTCTGTGTGATCATTGTCTTTGTTGGGGGATCCACAGATATATTCACAGCATATATATATATATCTATATATATATATATATATATATATATATATATATATATATATATATATATATATATAATACAGTGTTCATAAATATAACAAAAAATTAAGTTTTCTCAAAATAGGTGGTGATGGCCTATGTCAACGAATTTTAAAGTTAATAGGCTTAGCAATACTATTTCAATCACCGTAAAATCTATTTTTGTACTGGAGAGAGTACAAAGGAGTACAAAGGAAATCAAGCAACAACAGATCTAGTGACCCTTCTAGGTTGCTTGTCCTCCAAAACACTGAGGATCAAGTGTCCAAACAGTGGTTTAGAGTGGGTAAGGGAACATTGGAAAGCGAATTACTGCCCTGGAACTAATGTCCGTGGCAGGATTAGGAAGTTAGTAGGGGACAGATGGGTTAGTAACTGAGGGGGGGATAAAATAAAGTTATTCATTTACAAACGCAGTCAGTCGCGGGTTTGATGCGAGATATTTGTCTAGGCGGAGTTTAAATGAATCAACGGTGATGCAGTCTATAACGGTACAGTCGGAGAGAGAGAGAGAGAGAGAATATGTCTGTGTGTGATGGAAATACCGAGATAGTGAGCCCAAAACATGAACGCACACCTTGATTTCAGCTGACGTTAACATGAACACGTTGAACATAGTGTGTTTCACTCTGGGTGAGCTGCATTACATTTCATGGGATTAATTTGGGGATGAACATTTGGGGATTCTTTTGACAAACTACACCATAGCTCCATTAATAGTTGCATGACTGTGTTGGGAAATTCCTTAACCCCGACTGTACCATAGGGTACTAGCATAAATGTACCCCCCAGTCCCAAGCAATGTGGCCAAAATGGCTTCAGAGGCAAGATATAACAACCTCCTACCTTAAAAGATGGAGAAATACTACTTCTCCCAGCTTGTGGGGGCTTGGATATAAGCTGAGAAGTGTTGTCAAGGTCATAGAGTAGTGGTCAAACGTTGTGGTACCAGGCACTGCCTGATACTGGCAGTTACAAGGATTGTATATTACTGACGGCTGGCAACCGTCGCTGGGAATGGGGAGTGATTTATCTACTGACGGCTCTCTGCCGTCGCTGGTATTGGACGGGTTAACTAAGACTATTTTGTGGGATTTTTCGTTTTACATTATTCTGTCGATATTATCAACCATTTTGTTCACTGTGTTGCTTTCTGTAGTAGTAATAGCACTCTAATAATCCTAATCCAATTGGAACAACAAAAAGACTGTTGTCGGTTACAGTGATATTCGAGTAATGTAGGAGAAGAACTATGATAGTATCGAGACAGTTAACTAATATTTTGTACTAGATCCTATCTCAAATAATATTGTCACCTATTATAGTCAGTAGCTTTATACTATTAGTACTATTATATATTTTGAGTATTTAAGGATATATTTGGATTTGGCACGTTGTTGTGATTCGATTGTATATGGATATATATTACATATGTTGGACATGTGTTGTGCCTATGAGGGCTCTTCTAAAATTTAGAAAACCAAAAATCACCCATAGACGAGGTATTTAAGTATGGATTTAGCTCAAATTTGTATCACAAGTACTCTTTGACCCACTGAATCCATTGGTAGCATCATAATTGAAATAGGAACATTAATATAGTATTTTTAATTTGACTGTACCTCCCAAAAAGGCCAAAATGGATAATGTTTTACTTTTGAAACTCGTCTGTAGCCCAAACTATAGGGTCCAAATTTATTTTACCTTATGCCAATCGGTTTTCCTCGACCTACATAGTCCATATGTGGTTGCAGATTTAATTTTCGACATCATTCTACCATATTCGGCCAAAACAAACATTTTGATCAAAATTTTGTCCTAAATTTCGGCCAAAATTTCTGACAAAATTTTGTTTGAAACTTTGGCCGAACCTTTGGCCGAAATTTTTGCCAAAATGTTATCCAAAATTTCGGCCAAAGTTTCAGTCAAAATTTTGGCCGAAATTTTGGCCAAAAATGTCGGCCAAAGTTTTAGGCAAAGTTTCGGCCAAAATTTAGGCTTAAAGGCCGTGTCATACAGAAGTCAACGTCGGGCGACCTACTCCCGAACAGGATGACTTGCAAAAAACATTCAAATTTCAGAAAGTTCGGGTTGATTCGGGTCAAATCGGCCAATGATCTTGTTGATTCTGGGGAAGTTCTGGGGATGTTCATGGGTGCAGCCGAATATCTTGTGGGTCGGCCAGAAGTTAGTGCATGCGTTAACTTCTAGCCGATATTCGGGTGTAAAAACCGTTAAAAAAAGGTCGGCTCTCATTCGTGTTATGGTCGGCTTACATTCGTGTTACGTTCTTTTGTTTCGGTTGATGTTCTGCTGTAACTTTCATTGGCGAAGTTAACACAAACTGCCCGAACATGAGTCGAATGCCGAACATAAGTCGATAATAACCCAATCATATGAATATAGGGAGACAAAAAACCGATTATCAGCCGAATTACTCGAACAAAACACGACAATTCCCAGACAAAGTGACGAATAAGACAATCATTATCATCATCATCACCATAATCATCACCACCACCAATATATTCATCACAATCATCACTATCATCATCATCACCACCACCACCATAGTTATCACCATCATCACTACCACCACCACCACAACCATTATCATCATCATCACTATCATCATCACCACCACTACCATATTCATCACCATCATCATTACCACCACCACCAATGTATCGGTGAAAATGGGGAGGGCAAATACGGGCGGACTGAAGATATGCTTTCACCTACGGTGAAATTCCACATATTGTTATTTTTGTTGTTGTTGTTGATGAAATCTTATAGAATAACCTTTCCTCTTGCCGTTCATGAAAACAAAACAATATAAAAAGCAATTATTATGGGTGAAAACCGACTGAGAGTTAATATTTTGCTGCGGAATGGATTCTATAAGAGCGAAAAACTATCGTTATTGATTTATTTCTATAAAATCCAATATTGATGATAGAATAATCTAAACACCGCCATCATGTTCAGCGGACATATATATTTTATTTTATTTTGAGAGTAAGCTAAATTTGTAAAATTTTCGATAGAAAAATTTCTCCGGCGAAGCCGGTTTTCTCCATACAATGCAATTAAGCGATATCCCTATCGCTTGCCAGGAAGAAATCGACACCTGGATGGGGATAAACGTCTTAAAACAGTTGGCTGAATGGAGCCGAATGGATACAAGCCAAAGAGAGAGGGAGAAAAGAGAAAAAAAAGGAGAGGTGGGCCCCCTTAACATCCCCCTTCTACAACGCCAATACATTCTTTATAGAGAGAGGTTCACACTATAGGGCAGGTACAGTTTATGTTTTTTTTTTTCTTTTTCTATGTGAATGAGGGAGACAAAAGGCATAACTGCCTGCAGCGAGTGCCTCCCCCAGATTTCAAAAGAGTGACAGGGCTGAAATCAAGGGACGTTCGAGCTAAAATGCCTGGACACACGGAGTTTGAAGCAATTTAAGTCATAGGAAGAGGGAAAGACTAATTCTGGGAGAGAGTTCCAGAGCTCAGCATTTGAATAGAAGAAAGTCTGAGAATAGCGTTTCACTCTTGGGTTGGAGAGTTGGAGGTTGTCTTCCCACATTCGTTAGTTAGCATGTGTTAAAATCATGTGATGGTCGTCCGATCCGGTTGGTGTTTGTAATAGGTTCTTTTATATCGGTTGAAGGTCGGCTGATCTTCGTACCTCAGTTGAAACTGGTCGGCTGTTTCGGGGTATATTCGAGTTATAGTCGGGTCATGCTCTGGCATTCATCAGTTTATATTCAAATCATGTTCGGGTTTTTGTAGTAAGTCGCTCGGGAGTATCGGGTTACATTCGAGTCTTGTTCGGGGCATTGTCTGGGGATGTTCTTCTTCTACCAACTTCGGGACAATATCAGTTGAATTCGCCTCAAATATGCAAGTCATCCTGTTCGGGAGTAGGTCGCCCGACGTTCGACTTCTGTATGACGCAGCCTTAAATATCGACCAAACTTTCTGCCGAAAATTTGGCCAAAATTTTGGCCAAAAGTTTGGCCGAAATATTTTGGAAGATTTGGCTGAAATTTAGCCGTAATATCGTCCAAAACTTTCTTAAGATTTTGGCAAAAGATTTGGCAGAAACTTTAGCCAAACTTCGACCAAAATTTCGACCAAAATGTTGGCCAAAACTTACAAAATATTTTGGCCGAATTTGCTTTTTGTTTTCAGGGAGACGATCCATGTGCCCATATAGTTGTATTTGGTGCTCCTGGATCAAAATTACAATAAGTGTTTATTCGGATTCATTCAGTACTTTTGCCTCTAACTCGTAAGACTATACTTTGTTAAATAATCATAATTTGTTTTTGTTTAGTAAAATATGATCACTATATATTACGGCTATGCTTTGCTATATTATTATTATATTATTTTGTTTAGTAAATTATGATCGCTATATTATGGCTATTCTTTACTATATTATATATATTTTGTTTTGTTTAGTATTTATGATCACTACATTACAGCCGTCAAGGACACACATTCATCGTCTATCTAAAATTAATACGTCATGAGCCCAAAAGACATTTATTATTAATAAGGCTATGGAATTTACAAAGCAGCCCCACACTGTCAGCCATTGTTGTTCCCTTGGTGTTGAATGTTCCCCCGGTACTATTGCTGTCCTGACCATTGTGGTGTTAAATCAGCCGCCATGTTGTTGTCTTCCTCCCATGCCTCACTCCCTTCTACTTCCATATCCAATGTTCATATTTACATGTATGTGTCTTCCTGCGTTTTTGTTATATGTATTATTTCTATATACACAATATTTGTAAGATTAATAAGTTCATTTTAACCCATACAGTACCGGTGTCTTCCTTTTCAATAAATTCAGGCAACTATCAGACGATTGTATTCAGCCTAGGAAGAACGTCTACCCATTACAAGGCCACAGACTATAGGGGAGAGTGGTGATCGTTCGGATGGAAGGATGGTTCGGACAGTGCACATCCTGAGAAACGTATGGGACCTAAGGCCCCGAGATTTTGCGTGAAACTGCGGGAGTTTGTTTACTTTCATCACACAGGATTTGGTTCCTAAATCAGCTATACTTTTTAATGCAGGTCCGATTTTATGTTTTTTTGCACTTCCTATGTAATATTTTCAATTTATATCGTAAGCTCTACCTCCATGAATATGTCAACCAGCGAAATATGCATTATTATGGTGAAACTATGTTGTATGCCGAAGATATTGCCGTAAATAACAAATGCTGAAGTCGCTTGTGTGAACGTTGAGCATACCCATCAATTAACTATATAGATTCGGGATCATTCGGACAGTTGAGGGTGGTGATGATTCGGACCAGTCCGAACCATCCTTCCCACTAATTACCAAAAAATTACCTTATCAATTGATAACACTACTTCTTGTACACATCTATATTATGAACACATAGTGAAACACAACTCTTAATATCCATCAGGGAATAATATATTTATATTTTATTATGTATTTATCTGTGCTAATACAATATAATAAAAACTAAGTCAATTATGTAATTTATTTGAAGTAACATAGTCCTCATCCATACCTATAATATTGTTTATACAAATAAAGGTACTGTATGTTTATTTGATTTATGGATAAGTACATTATCCATAATTCTGGTTAAGTATAATTCAGTTTGTTTTCAATATTATTTGTTTACAAAATTAATATGAAGAGGTTAATTTCAATTATGAAGTTTAATTGTGTATTTTAGCAAAATAAAATGTCTTTGAATTGATAAATGTTTGTTTTTAGCAAATCCAACTCACATCATTTCAAGATTATGCCAATTAATATACGTGACAGAACGATCCCACCCTTCTGACCGAACCATCACCACTGGTAGGGAAGGTTCGGACGATTTAGAAACTTGTGTTTCGGGAACTATAGCTCAAAACTGAAAAGAGCTAAGGGTTTGAAATAATTAGGCTAAAGAACCAAATAACATAAGAACATAAGAACATAAGAAAATGGGAGTCTGCAGAAAGCCGATTGGCCTAAGCAAGGCAGATCCCTGTCCCACACAACCCCAAATCAATTTCAAAGCCCAATTATAGGCTCAACACTCTAATACCCTGAGGATCATCTTACCAAAGCGGTTAGAGATTAACGCAGGATTATGGGGGTCTGCAGAGCGCTGATTGGCCCAACCCGGCTGATCCCCCTTCACACCCAACCCTTCTCGTCCATATACTTATCCAATGTTATCTTAAAGCTCCCTACAGTTTTAGATACCACTATAGCACTTGGTAGTCCATTCCACCCATCTACAACTCTGTTCCCAAACCAATATTTGCCTATATCTTTTCTGAAACGAAATTTATCTAATTTGAAACCATTGGTACGAGTTCTTTCGCTATCACTGAGCTTAGTACATTTGTCATGTCCCCTTTGTTAATCCCACTAACCCACTTGAACACCTCTATCATATCCCCTCTAACTCTGCGTCTCTCTAACGAATGTAAATCTAATTTCTTCAACCTTTCTTCATACGGAAGATTTCTAATATTATGGATCATTTTTGTCATTCTACGTTGTACTCTCTCCAATGAATCTATGTCCATTCTGTAATAAGGACACCAAAATTGGACAGCATAATCCATATGGGGTCTCACTAATGACAAGTAAATTTTTAAGATAACATCAGCAGTTCTGTTACTCACACTCCTAGAGATGAACCCGAGAATCCTGTTTGCCTTATTACGAACGCCTATACACTGTTTTCTAGGCTTCAAATAATTGCTAACAAACACACCTAGATCTTTCTCGCAGTCTGAATTTTCTAATTCTAAATTAGCTAGTTTATATTTAACATTTGTTTGCATCTTCCCTATCTTTAATATCTTGCATTTGTCAATGTTAAACTTCATCTGCCAATTTACTAACCATTCATGTAAGGTATCTAGATCCCTTTGGAGGCACTCTATATCGCTATCTGAATCAATTGATCTTCCCATTTTAGTATCGTCTGCGAATTTACTTATCCTACTAGTTATCCCTAATTCTAGGTCATTTATGTATATAAGAAACAACAGGGGACCTAATACCGATCCCTGGGGGACACCACTTTCGACTGCTCCCCACTCTGACTTGGTACCATTTATGCTGACTCTCTGTTTCCTACCAATTAGCCATGACCTAATCCATCCCAACAACGCCCCACCTATTCCATGTGCCTCAACCTTTCTCATCAATCTCTCATGAGGGACTCTGTCGAAAGCTTTACTGAAATCTAAATATATAATATCGTATGCCTTGTCATTATCTACTGCTTCATATACCTCTGAGAAAAAACTAAGCAAATTAGTAAGACAAGAACGTCCCTGAGTGAATCCATGCTGAGAAGAATTGATTAAGTTAAATGTTTCTAAGTGGTTTCTCATTTTCCTAGCAATAATTGACTCTAGTAGCTTTCCTATGATTGAAGTGAGACTAATGGGACGGTAATTGGATGCTATTGATGTATCACCTTTTTTGAAAATCGGAACTACATTTGCAAGCTTTCAAGCTTCTGGAACTATACCTGGTTCTAATGAATTGTTAAAAAGAAATGTTAATGGGTAACTTAACTCATCTCTGCATTCTTTTAATTCTCTGGCATATACCTCATCGGGACCAGGCGATTTCTGAGGTTTCAGTCTGTCAATTTCCTTAAGCACATCATTTCTACTTATAGTAACCGTACTTAACCTATTTTCTATACTATCGCTATATACCTTACGGTTTTCTGGAATCTGTGCCAAATTTGCATTAGTGAAAACGGATAGAAACTGACTATTTAATGTATTGCTCATTTCTAATTAATTTTCTGTCATTTCTCCTATCGAAGTTTTAAGGGGGTCTATTTTATCTCTAACTTTAGATTTATATAGCTGGTAAAAAGCCTTAGGGTTATTTTTTGAGTCATTGGCTATCCTGATTTCATAATTTATTTTGTCTGTCCTTATACCTTTTTTAACCTCTCTTGATAGATTCTGATAGTAAGCAAGTAGGTGAATTTCGCCTTTCTTAATTTTTCGATATATTCCTCTCTTTTTTCCTAGAAGGTCTAATAGTCTATTATTCATCCATTGGGGTTGGTTCTGTGTTGATCTAAATTTTCTTTTGGGGATATATTTATTTTGCGCATTGTGGAGTGAAGAAATAAAATGATTATATGTAGCTGTCAAATTATCCTGAGTTAAGACAGGTATCTGAGAGAGAGTATGTTCATTAGCGCACCTGGGTCCACTTAATAGTTTAACCATAGGATCGACTCTTAAGGCTCTTCTTAATCCACCATAATTGGCCTTTCTGAAATCTGGGATAAGTGTCGTATTCTCTTTAGCCTTTCCTGTCCATTGTATGTTAAAATAAATTGATTTATGATCACTATTTCCTAGTTGGTCTCCTATCTCTACATTATTTATCATTTGTTCATTATTACTGAGAACTAAATCGAGGATATTATTACCTCTAGTAGGCGAGTCTATGAATTGAAATAAAAAACTATCCTGTACCGCCTCAATAAACTCTTTGAATCTGAGTCGCCGATTTGATGCTGCCAATCAATATTCGGAAAATTAAAATCCCCCATAATACACACATTGCTAAACCTTGATGCTATTTTCACTTCCTGCCATAAAGCTGTACCTTCGTTTCTACTCATATTTGGTGGTCTATAAATAACTCCAATAATTATGGTCTCACTACCTTCGCTAACCTCTACCCAAACACTTTCGTTATCAGTATTTAGTCTAATACCTGATTTAATACAGCTTTTTAAAGAACTCCTGCCTCACACATCAGGGGTATCAGGAAAACCCTCTTTATATAACATACACATCCAACTTCACGACATTGCCCTACATCGCTATCCTCTATCCATAAAATACTACTCTTCCCACTACATATCATACATGTAACACCATACACTTACCTTATAAATATGGCAGTACAATTGTTAAGAGCAAACCTGGTGGTCCCTCGGATATCCACCCCCGGCAGGGTTGGGTTGTTGACACAGGGCCCTCCCGGTCGTCATCATGCGACTGTGTCAAGAGCATTGCAACGTCCCAAAGCTGCTTGTCAGTACAGCTATTTCTTTAGTAATATAAGGGGACTTCACTCTAACATCAATTCTGTACACCAATTTCTTCAAGCAGAATCCCCTACTCTCCTTTTTTTGACAGAGACTCAAGTAACATCCACATCTGACACATCTAGATTTAATTTTCCAGGTTATCAACTGCTCCAAAATTTCAGACCTAAAGGTGGTGTATGTTGATTCGCAAAATTTGAAATTGCCCTGGAGGAGGTTACTAGTTTCAATTGTCCCTATTTTGATTATTCTATATACAAATTAATTTCTGCTGGTAAATTTAAATACATATGTTGCATCTACCGTTCCCCAAATACTCCTCCAGAGCAAAGTCTTTTTGATTCTCTGTCCTCACAACTCAGTGTCCTCAACTTAAATGCTTCTTCTGAAATCACTGTGTTGGGTGATTTTAATGTCCATAATGTTGAATGGCTCACTCATTCAGCCAGGACTGATGATGCTGGTCTTGAATGTGAGCTATTTGCAGGCTCATTTAATCTCATTCAACTAGTCAACCAACCCACCCGTGTACCAGATAATCCTAATCATAATTCCCACCTACTGGACTTATTTTTAACAACCAATTCAGAAAATTATGATGTTACAGTGAGGTCCCCACTTGGATCTTCTGATCACTGTCTGATACAGGCCACCTGTGTATCACCTACCACACCTTCCCACTCTGAACCTGTTTTGGTGACTAAATGGCATTACGATAGGGCAGACTGGGAGGGTCTTCAAGGTTTCTTTATTGATATTCCCTGGACCTCTTTCTTTTCTAATGATGCACACTCCACCTTGAGCCACATACAAGATTTTGTAAAAATTGGAATGGAAACTTTTATTCCTCATCAAAAGTACAGTAAAAGATCTAATTCACCTAAATGGTTTGACCATAATTGTGCTAGAGTAACTGAACAAAAAGCAATAGCCTACAATGCATACACAAGATCAAAAACACATGAAGCCTTTAATTACTTTAGAAACATCAGAAATCATGCCAAAACTGTATTAAACCTAACTAAATCAAACTTTCTCCATAAGCAGGCAAATAAACTTCTAAATAATCCAAATGATAACAAAATATTTTGGTCTACTCTTAACTCATTCAAATCCAACTTCACTACTGCTTCATCCATTCCACCATTAAAATCTCCGACTGGCAATCTTGTAAGTGACCCACGAGGTAAAGCTAACCTTCTTGCGGATATTTTCTCCACCAACTCAACCTTAGATGAAATAAATCAAGATGTCCCTGTACTTAATTTTAATTCGCCTGAAATTCCCTCACTTAAGATCCACACCAGACATGTCAAAACTATTTTGCAGAATCTCTCAGTAGATAAGGCTCCTGGTCCAGATAAAATTCCTCCAATAGTACTTAAGAATTGCTCCTTGGTGCTCGCTCCTGTATTGGCAAAATTTTTCCGTCTGTGTACTCATACCTCATGCTTCCCAGTACCCTGGAAAGAAGCAAACATCCATCCAGTTCCTAAAAAAGGTGCCTCTTCAGATCCATCAAACTGCAGACCAATAGCTATAACTTCCACTCTTGGCAAAGTTTTTGTAATCACATAATTAAGCATCTGGAGAATAATAAATTAATCAGTGATAGGCAATATGGTTTTAGACGATGTCGATCAACTGCAGACATTCTTTGCCTTCTTACGCATCAAATCAACCAAGCTACAGACCAACATGGTGAAACACATACAATAGCACTGGATATATCAAAGGTATTTGATAGAGTCTGGCATCAATCCTTATTGTCGAAGATGTCACACTACGGCCTTGCATCATTAGTTCCACTAATTTCTTCTTATCTTCATAACAGAAAAATATGTGTAATGGTAGATGGCCTTTATTCTCAATTTCACTCAATAAATGCTGGTGTTCCCCAGGGATCAGTTTTGGCCCCAACTCTGTTCCTCATTCATATCAATGATCTCATATCTACCACTCATAATCCAATACATTCCTACGCAGATGACTCAACACTCCACAGTTCCTTCACATTTACCAATTATTTCACCCAACCCGATCTTATAAATTCAAAAATAAACACTGCAATTTCTCTGAACCAGGACCTTTCTAGAATTAATGAATGGGGACAAGAGAATCTAGTTTCCTTTAATGCACAGAAAACCAAGTACATTCAATTTTCTAACCGACAGAATCTCACTGACTCCCATATATTTTTTAATGATGTAAATATTCCCACTTCCCCTAGTATTGACATTCTCGGTGTAACATTAACTACTAACTTGAGCTGGACACATTATGTTAGAAGCATTGCTAAGAATGCCTCTAAAAAACTGGGACTCCTGTACAGAGTTCGAGAATTCTTCACTGACGAGCAGTTGGCCGTAATATATAAAAGTCATGTGCGCTCTCAGATGGATTACTGTTCACCTCTGTGGGGTGGAAGTGGAGTGGTTGCATTGAGGCAGTTGGACAAAATTCAAAATAAAGCTATTAGATTAATCAATAACCCTGCAATCACACAGGACCTTCCTACATTAGCCATACGAAGAAACGTTGCATCCCTTGCATTATTCTACAGATATTTTCACAGCAATTGTTCCGAGGAACTTGCTTCAATTGTGCCGCCTCTCCACATCTTTCCCCGTAGAACTAGGGCAGCTGAGAGCGCCCATGAATTTACACTTTCTCCTCCACAATGCAGAACTTCTGCTTATCAGAATTCATTTATCCCCAGAGCTACTACTCTTTGGAATTCACTTCCCTCGAATTGCTTTCCACAAACTTACAATCAACAAATGTTTAAATCCAGTTGTTACAAACATTTTATGAATGGAGGATGCCTTTAGGCACATGGACCTTTTTGTTTTATCTGTGTTTTTCCTTCCTCCGTTCATTGTCTCTTAAAAAAAAAAAAAAAAAAAAAACACTGCTATTCCGCCGCCCCTCCTACTTGTTCGGTCGCGTTTAAACAAACTATATCCTGGTATATGGAATTCTGCTAAAAAAAAATTTGATTCTGTATTAATCCATGTTTCAGTCAGTGCTATAATGTCTATATTTTCGTTGCTAACAAGTGCTCTAACGAAGCAACATTTTAACATCAACTAGATTATACTACTGCTTAAACCTGAATTTCTACAAACATTAAAATAAAAAAAAATCCAAACCATCACGGCTCTCCCTCAATTAGTTCTTAGAGCACCATGTATCCTGCCAAAGCTACATACAATCGTAGCTAAAATCAAATATAGAAGAAGTCCCCGGTACAGAAAGGGTTTTGGCAAAAAGGGTACCCGATATCAATTTCCAGCTCTAACGAGGTAAGATGTATATATAATTATATCTTCTCACAAGTTCTTTGCTAAGGCCAATATAATCCCCCGCCCCCCCCCCCCCCCTCCCACTCTCTCTCTCTCTCTCCTCCTAGTCCTACCATACCCACACCAGTAATAAAAACAACCCGCCTTCTCATAATATTGTCCTAAGAAGCCTGTGTTTCTCGGACAGCAGAAATGAAAGATAATATTTTTTCCAGAAGATTTTGTTATGATGGATCCCTTTCATATGCCGGCGTAGAGTGTGTTGTAATTGTGAACCTCTGTCATAATGAACGTGCCAAGTATACAGGAAGAGTTATTGTGAAAATGGTGTGTGTGTGTCTACTGTATTATCATACATACATGTGTGTGTGTGTGTGTGCGTGTGTTTGGTGTGTTGGTCTTGGCGGTGCCCGGTGTGAACAGTGATCCCGCACTCCTCTATTTTCTTCAATATCTTCGAAAGTAGTGAAGTTACGGTCCGCTGGCTTTACCTAGATACACATCGATAAACCACGGTGGTTGTGAAGCTGTCTGGAACGAATTTAGGGCAGGGATTATTGAAATATTAGCGAAAACCTGATACCTTATCCTGCCGTCTCGCCCTGACAGTCAGCACCATCTGCCGGTTACCAAACTAAAGGCTGGTTCACACATAGCCGAGTCGGTGCGCGAGTCCATCACGAGTGATGAAATTTTGCTATTCGGCAATGACTCGTCGATACTCCTCATCACTCGTGTAGACTCGTGCTATACTCGTGTATACTCTTTGTTTACTCGACACACTCGTGGGTACTCGCCACGGGGTCCAAAAATGTCATGCATGCATGAAATTTTTGGGCCCCATGGCGAGTACCCACGAGTGTGGCCTACATACGTGTAGACTCGTGTACATACATGTCAACTCGTGTTAAACTCTGAATAACTCTTTGTTATTCGTGTTAACTCGTGTTGACTCGTGTAAACCCGTGTAACACTCTTTGATGATTCGTCGCTTTTCGTCATCATTTCGACGCTGACGAATCATCACGTGTCTTCACGTAAAAACACATATGTAACACACATGCAACACGTATCAACAAGAGTAAAAAGCACGAATGTGAATGCCAAAATATGGTGGCCCCATGATGCAAGAGTTTACACGATTCAAACACGACTAAAAATACGAATAAACAAGAGTATACACGAACCACTGAGAAAAGAACACGAGTGTAACACGAAAAAGCAAGAGTGTCATTTGAAATACCGTTATTTCAAAAAATGTTGGACGAATCAACGAGAGTTTACACGAGCCTACACGAGTCTACACGGATGTAACGCGAGTCAACACGTGTACAACAGAGATCTAACGAGAGTCAACGCGTACCTACACGAAGCTACACGAGTCGTGGAGTGTAGCCCGAGTACTGGCAACACCGTGTGAAGAGTTGGCACCAACGCCGCTCACACAGACGCCTCCCACACCCTATAAAATGCCCCCACCCACGCTGCCTCGTCCCAGTCCACCGCCGCACCAGTGACCGACCACAACCTTGACCTGCCTATCTGCTGCCCATCTACCCACGCTGCCCTTCGCCATGGCCCCTGAAAAGCCTGAAAAGAAGAAGGTCCCTTCCAAGTCCATCCACCCTCGACATGTGCTGAAGGGTACGCTGGCCAACAAGCGTGTCGCCAAGCCGCCGCCTGGGCCCAGCCAACCACATGACACAGCAGCCACCCCACGCCGCCCACCCCCGCCCAAGCACAACCAACGTAGTGCGTCGCCCAGCTCAGATGACATCATACCAGACAGCCAGGCCCCTACAACTA